>CM029021.1:171009262-171659486 GCA_016801055.1 Panax notoginseng
GATTGTGATTTGGTATAACCATGATCTTTGATGTTTCAGGTAAAGACAGGTGATGAAAATATTCTTCGTCCTGGGTGCGAAGAAAAATTTATAGTCACAATTATGATTATGAGTTATTCATATGATTGTGGAAAGGAACTGTTGAGTGATGTTACATGGATAAAATATTGTTGGTGGATTTTTAACATGGAGAAGATAATAGACTTTATAGTCTATTTGACTCTTCTAATGGATGCTCGTTCCGCTGCAACTATGGTTGAAATTTTATCATCTACCATATGTTCTAAATCTCTGATTTATTACTGATGAAGGCTATTGATAATTTAATTATCTTTAGTCATGATATTCTTTACTGGGCTAGTTGTGCTCACCCTTTTGCTTCACAATTCCTTTCAGGTAATAATAGTGTAGCTGGGTCGGGAGGGGGGAAACGGAGAAATAGAAACGTGGTCTCTAGCTGTGGAGGTTCTCCCTAAGCAGTATAGAAAAGTGTTGTATACATCATTTAGTAGTTATATTTGGTGAAGAAAATAGGGTGAGGCGAACCCAACGTTGGAAGGGTGTTTTGTCACTATCATACAAGATGTCTAATGACATACACAACCTCGTGTCATCATAAGACAGGGTTGTGCTCATCCACTTGCTGAGTATATCTATGGGCACTACCTATATAATCTTGGTGTTTGTTTGAAGTATAATCTCAATTAGAGACAGTGGAGATAATGATAAGTCAAGAGAAGACTCACCATTGGGAAGAATATGATAGTAATCTTCTCGTTTTTTTGGGTCTATTGGGTCAACCAAGGATAATTCTGTGGCCATATGATATCTATCATAACCTAGACGCGTGGCCTCCCATGTACGAAGGTTTTCCTTGAGCACTTCCCAAAAGATTCTAATTTCTAAAACAGTTTTTGACTATACCTTTATGTAAGGTGTTATTGTGAGGTGATGTCCACGTTGGAACATGAGTCACATTTGGTATATATTTGTATCCAAACTCACAGCAAATGTGTTGTTGTATTTTGCACGACAATTGTTGTAATAAAGTTGTAGTTGTTTTCTGTACCATGTATTTGACGACTCAGAATGGGTTGGGTGGAATGGCCCTATTTTGGGGTCGTTTCATTTGGTATCAGAGCTATAAGTAAAGAGCCCCGAGCCTCTCGCTGGTGACTTCCTATTGATGGGGGATGCACCGAAGCCAGACTCTCCGTAGGGGACGCCGTTCTGCGGTGGCAAGCTGATAGGTATCAATGTAAGGTGCTGACATAGGTTGGTGTCCAGAGTTACATTTGGTATCAGAGCTTAGGGATATGATCCTGGCGGAGATCGGGGAATATAACTAGGAGGGGAGAGATGAGTAAATCCTTTGCTAGTGTGTCCTACCTAAGCTTATTTGTTGGTCAGTCATAATATCGGATATTATGTGATATGTTAATTTTTGTTAATTAACCCTTGTTTTGAAGCTGTATTCTAGAATGATATATGAAATACAGGAGATGAGCAATGGAGAAATTATGATGACAGGGAAGATGGAATCTGAAATGAAAGGAATGTATTCTCAATTCTTTGAAATACCAGGTACGTAAATTTCGAGGACGAAATTTCATAAGGAGGGGAGATTGTATATACCCCGAATTTTTATGAAATAAAAGTATTTAATTTTTCTATAATTACAATTCAGTAAATGGTTAAATTGATAAAAGTTAAAGTTATGGTGAAATGTGAAATTTTTTCAAAATACATACACAAGTGGTTAAAAAATAATCATTGTTGTCGGGGATATTCGTTGGTCGTGGAATATTCTTTCTGTCGGGGAATATTCGTACGACGGCGCAGCTATTTGTGGGCCCCATAACAGAATAACTGTCGGGTGAAGAAAACGACAAAATTTGAGTTTTTTACAAATAACGGCGTAGTTGTTACTGTTAATACTGTTGGAATACCCGTGGTTAAAATACAGTAATACGCGTTATTGCACAGTAGCACACGGTATTGCACAGTATTTTTGAAATTATTGATTCTTACGTAAGAAGGCACTACTCAATAATTGTTACAGTAATTACTGTTCAATATTTTATTTTATTGATTCAATAATTGCTACGTTGAAATTTTGTATTATTGTTGTTCAATATTGTCTGCACAGTATTTCCCATTATCAGATCAATAATTCATATTATTTGAATAGTATTATTAGATAGCATTATTGGCAATGTCTAGAAAGTTCTGTCTAAGGAGAGGTTTGGTCATCTAATTGCGCGCCAGTAAGGAGAAATCCTTATTGGAAAGCCCCCTCTTTCCTGGGAACGCCTGGTTGTCATAAATGTGATTCTGTAATATTATTTGTGAATAATTAATTATTAATTCATATGATAAGGAAATATTTATTTTATGTGGATATAAACGAGGGATATATTTTTGTGGTTAAAAATGAAGGAGTTAATGTTGAGGTTTTTATCAGTATTTTTGTCGGAATGGAGGTATTAAAAATCAGATTTTTGAGATATTTGCGGGGGTTATAATTTTTAATCCGACCATTGATCGTGGTAATTTTTGGATATGTTATACATATATAAGTTGAGTATATGTCATAAATTTTGAACCGTTAAAAATGAACGTATGATTTGTTATGAATTTTAAGAGGTGGCTGATTCAGAAATCAGGTTATAAATCATTTTTGGTGGAAAATTCTAGAATTGGTGGGCCCCACTTGTGGTTGGTGAAGAAATGTGCTGAATTATATTTCAAATGTGGTGGGTGGGAATAGTAGCAGGTAAAGCCATCAGGTTGCAGGTCAAACCTACCAAAATTTTCCTATAAATAGAGGGCTAAGTTAGAATTGAAAATCACACCAGAAACATAAGCTTTCTCTCTTTCTCTCTCTATATTATGAAGCATATTTTGTGAGTATTTAGATACTTTGAGAGTTGCTATTCAGTGCAAGTTTCCTTCGGCTTTGCATACCGATCAGAAGTACTGCTCTTTTGAGGTAAGGGATAGTAAGGGATTGTAAGGGATAATAAGGGATATTAAAGAATGTTATATTCTTCATAATGATGTTATTCTTTCAATATCATTATACCGAAATATTGGTATGGATTTTATTGTGGAATTTCTATCTTTTGTGTCGGGGTTACTATTCATGAGTTACTATTCACGATTTACTATTCATGAGTTACGAATATTACTCTTGAGATTAAAACTATATGTTGATCATATTATTTTTATCATCATATATAACATTTTTATAACCCTGATGTTGAAATTCTCTTTCACTGGAGTGTAAAGATGGGCAGATTATTGGTATGATCATGACTAGGGTTCTCTTTGGCCTGTAGCAAAGTTGAATTGTGACTGGTATGATCATGACCATTGAATTTATAATTGAATATCTTAAGCTTAAGTGCAAATGTGAATTGATCAACATGGTTATAATTATTGTTTATATAAATTCTGAAATGATTATAATTCTTTGAGATATTAATATATTTGGCATGTAGTGCAAATATGAACTGTTGATGAATATATTTGGCCTGTAGTGCAAATATGAACTGTTGATGAATATCTTTGGCCTGTATGCAAAGATGATATGTTGTTGAATATCTTTGGCCTGTAGTGCAAAGATGAACTGTTGTTGAATATCTTTGGCCAGTAGTGCAAAGATAAACTGTTGACGAATATATTTGGCCCGTAGTATAAAGATGAAATTATTAGTATGATTATGAACAAGAATTGTGATTTGGTATAACCATGATCTTTGATGTTTCAGGTAAAGACAGGTGATGAAAATATTCTTCGTCCTGGGTGCGAAGAAAAAATTTATAGTCACAATTATGATTATGAGTTATTCATATGATTGTGGAAAAGAACTGTTGAGTGATGTTACATGATAAAATATTGTTGGTGGATTTTTAACATGGAGAAGATAATAGACTTTATAGTCTATTTGACTCTTCTAATGGATTGCTCGTTCCGCTGCAACTATGGTTGAAATTTTATCATCTACCATATGTTCTAAATCTCTGATTTATTACTGATGAAGGCTATTGATAATTTAATTATCTTTAGTCATGATATTCTTTACTGGGCTAGTTGTGCTCACCCTTTTGCTTCACAATTCCTTTCAGGTAATAAGAGTGTAGCTGGGTCGGCGAGGGTAACGGAGAAATAGAACGGTGGTCTCTAGCTGTGGAGGTTCTCCCTAAGCAGTATAGAAAAGTGTTGTATACATCATTTAGTAGTTATATTTGGTGAAGAAAATAGGGTGAGGCGAACCCAACGTTGGAAGGGTGTTTTGTCACTATCATACAAGATGTCTAATGACATACAACCTCGTGTCATCATAAGACAGGGTTGTGCTCATCCACTTGCTGAGTATATCTATGGGCACTACCTATATAATCTTGGTGTTTGTTTGAAGTATAATTCTCAATTAGAGACAGTGGAGATAATGATAAGTCAAGAGAAGACTCACCATTGGGAAGAATATGATAGTAATCTTCTCGTTTTTTTTTGGGGTCTATTGGGTCAACCAAGGATAATTCTGTGGCCATATGATATCTATCATAACCTAGACGCGTGGCCTCCCATGTACGAAGGTTTCCTTGAGCACTTCCCAAAGATTCTAATTTCTAAAACAGTTTTTGACTATACCTTTATGTAAGGTGTTATTGTGAGGTAATGTCCACGGTTGGAACATGAGTCACATTTGGTATATATTTGTATCCAAACTCACAGCAAATGTGTTGTTGTATTTTGCACGACAATTGTTGTAATAAAGTTGTAGTTGTTTTCTGTACCATGTATTTGACGACTCAGAATGGGTTGGGTGGAATGGACCTGTTTTGGGGTCGTTTCATATTTTGTGAGTTTTTAGATACTTGGTGAGCTGCTATTCATTAGTGCAAGTTTCCTTCAGCATCATATCCGACATCCAGTCAGAAGTACTGCTCTTTTGAGGTAAGGGATTGTAAGGGATTGTAAGGGATTGTAAGGGATTTTAAGGGTTGTTATGATTTTCAATTTCGTAATTTTTCTGAACTTCAAAAATTCTGGAAAAATTTGAAATGATATTTTGATGAGTTTTCTTGATTGTGTCCAAAAATGGTGATTTTTGGATGTATAGATTGAGAGTTATGAATTTTATGAGAAAAGACTATTTTAAAAGTAACAGCTTATAATTTCTTGTGGTTAACTCCAAAATTGATGAAATTTTTATTGGGAGTACATGTATATGAAAGGAGTATACTCTGTGAATTTCAGAATTTTTAGATAAAAGTATAATTTTTGATAAATGTCTAAATATTCGGCTATTTTGGCCATATGAAAAATAGTAAATGACTTTTAAAAATTCTGAGAAAAATATATGTTCACTATGGGACTATATTATGCTAAATTCCAGAAAAGAAATATTTTTGGAACTGATTTGGTATTTTTCATGAAAATGTACTAGTTATGAGTAAATGAATTAAATATGTTATGTGAAGTAAGAAAATTAGAAAATAGGATTTTATGGCTTGAGAATCCTATTATAGGTATATGCAGATTTTTGATGAGGGTTTTGATTATTGATGATGAAATTGTAAGAGTTGGCATTTTATGATGATTAAATGCATTAATTAGTAAAGTGTAAACAATTAAAATAAATTATTTATAAATTTAAGTAATGTTATTCTTTCAATATCATTATACCGAAATATTGGTATGAATTTTATTGTAGAATTTCTATCTTTTGTGTCGGGGTTACTATTCATGAGTTACGAATATTACTCTTGAGATTAAAACTATATGTTGATCATATTATTTTTATCATCATATATAACATTTTTATAACCCTGATGTTAAAATTCTCTTTCACTAGAGTGTAAAGATGGGTAGATTATGGTATGATCATGACTAGGGTTCTCTTTGGCCTGTAGTGCAAAGTTGAATTGTGACTGGTATGATCATGACCATTGAATTTATAAGTGAATATCTTTAGCTTAAGTGCAAAGGTGAATTGATCAACATGGTTATAATTATTGTTTATATAAATTCTGAAATGATTATATATTTCTTTGAGATATTAATATCTTGGCCTGTAGTGCAAAGATGAACTGTTGTTGAATATCTTTGGCCCGTAGTGCAAAGATGGTTTGTTGATGAATATCTTTGGCCTGTAGTGCAAAGATGAACTGTTGTTGAATATCTTTGGCCCGTAGTGCAAAGATGGTTTGTTGATGAATATCTTTGGCCCGTAGTGCAAAGATGGTTTGTTGATGAATATCTTTGGCCCGTAGTGCAAAGATGGATTTGTTAGTATGATTATAAACAGGAACTGTGATTTGGTATAACCATGATCTTTGATGTTTCAGGTAAAGACAGGTGATGAAAATATTCTTCGTCCTGGGTGCGAAGAAAAATTTATAGTCACAATTATGATTATGAGTTATTCATATGATTGTGGAAAGGAACTGTTGAGTGATGTTACATGGATAAAATATTATTGGTGGATTTTTAACATGGAGAAGATAATAGACTTTATAGTCTATTTGACTCTTCTAATGGATTGCTCGTTCCGCTGCAACTATGGTTGAAATTTTTATCATTTACCATATGTTCTAAATCTCTGATTTATTGTTGATGAAGGCTATTGATAATTGAATTATCTTTAGTCATGATATTCTTTACTGAGCTAGTTGTGCTCACCCTTTTGCTTCACAATTCCTTTCAGGTAATAAGAGTGTAGCTGGGTCGAGCGGGGGTAACAAGGGAATAGAACGGTGGTCATCATTTAGTAGTTATATTTGGTGAAGAAAATAGGGTGAGGCGAACCCAACGTTGGAAGGGTGTTTTGTTACTATCATACAAGATGTCTAATGACATACAACCTCGTGTCATCATAAGACAGGGTTGTGCTCATCCACTTGCTGAGTATATCTATGGGCACTACCTATATAATCTTGGTGTTTGTTTGAAGTATAATTCTCAATTAGAGACAGTGGAGATAATGATAAGTCAAGAGAAGACTCACCATTGGGAAGAATATGATAGTAATCTTCTCGTTTTTCTTTGGGGTCTATTGGGTCAACCAAGGATAATTCTGTGGCCATATGATATCTATCATAACCTAGACGCGTGGCCTCCCATGTATGAAGGTTTCCTTGAGCACTTCCCAAAGATTCTAATTTCTAAAACAGTTTTTGACTATACCTTTATGTAAGGTGTTATTGTGAGGTGATGTCCACGGTTGGAACATGAGTCACATTTGGTATATATTTGTATCCAAACCCACAGCATATGTGTTGTTGTATTTTGCACGACAATTGTTATAATAAAGTTGTAGTTGTTTTCTGTACCATGTATTTGACGACTCAGAATGGGTTGGGTGGAATGGACCTATTTTGGGGTCGTTACAATATCCCTCATTTATATCCACATAAAATAAATATTTCCTTATCATATGAATCAATAATTAATTATTTACAAATAATATTACAGAATCACATTTATGACAACCAGGCCGTTCCCAGGAAAGAGGGGGCTTTCCAATAAGAATTTCTCCTTACTGGCGCACAATTAGATGACCAAACATCTCCTTAGACAGAACTTTCTAGACATTGTCAATAATGCTATCTAATAATACTATTCAAATAATATGAATTATTGATCTGATAATGGGAAATACTGTGCAGTGACAATTATTGAACAACAATAATATAAAATTTCAACGTAGCAATTATTGAATCAATAAAATAAAATATTGAACAGTAATTACTGTAACAATTATTGAGTAGTGTCTTCTTACGTAAGAATCAATAATTTCAAAAATACTGTGCAATACCGTGTGCTACTGTGCAATAATGCGTATTACTGTATTTTAATCACCGGGTATTTCAACAGTATTAACGGTAACAACTTCACCGTTATTTGTAAAAACTCAAATTTGTCATTTTCTTTATCCGACAGTTATTCGTTATGGGGCCCACAAATAGCTGCGCCGTCGTACGAATATTTTCCGACAGAAAGTGTGACAACCCCAAAACAGGTCCATTCCACCCAACCCATTCTGAGTCGTCAAATACATGGTACAGAAAACAACTACAACTTTATTACAACAATTGTCGTGCAAAATACAACAACACATATGCTGTGAGTTTGGATACAAATATATACCAAATGTGACTCATGTTCCAACCGTGGACATCACCTCACAATAACACCTTACATAAAGGTATAGTCAAAAACTGTTTTAGAAATTAGAATCTTTGGGAAGTGCTCAAGGAAACCTTCGTACATGGGAGGCCACGCGTCTAGGTTATGATAGATATCATATGGCCACAAAATTATCCTTGGTTGACCCAATAGACCCCAAAGAAAAACGAGAAGATTACTATCATATTCTTCCCAATGGTGAGTCTTCTCTTGACTTATCATTATCTCCACTGTCTCTAATTGAGAATTATACTTCAAGCAAACACCAAGATTATATAGGTAGTGCCCATAGATATACTCAGCAAGTGGATGAGCACAATCCTGTCTTATGATGACACGAGGTTGTATGTCGTTAGACATCTTGTATGATAGTGGCAAACCACCCTTCCAACGTTGGGTTCGCCTCACCCTATTTTCTTCACCAAATATAACTACTAAATGATGACCACCGTTCTATTCCCTTGTTACCCCCGCTCGACCCAGCTACACTCTTATTACCTGAAAGGAATTGTGAAGCAAAAGGGTGAGCACAACTAGCTCAGTAAAGAATATCATGACTAAAGATAATTAAATTATCAATAGCCTTCATCAATAATAAATCAGAGATTTAGAACATATGGTAAATGATAAAAATTTCAACCATAGTTGCAGCGGAACGAGCAATCCATTAGAAGAGTCAAATAGACTATAAAGTCTATTATCTTCTCCATGTTAAAAATCCACCAACAATGTTTTATCCCTGTAACATCAATCAACAATTCTGGTCCACAATCATATGAATAACTCATAATCATAACTGTAGTTCTAAATTCCTCTTCTCATCCAGGACGAAGATAATTTTCATCACCTATCTTTACCTGAAACATCAAAGATCATGGTTACACCAAATCACATTTCTTGTTCATAATCATACTAATAACTTCATCTTTGCACTACGTCCAAAGATATTCATTTGTATCACCAGTTGGTCATGTTTATCTCAACATCTGTTCATCTTTGCACTACTGGCCAAAGATATTCAACAACATGTCATCTTTGCACTACGGCCAAAGATATTCATCAACAATTCATCTTTGCACTACAGGCCAAAGATATTCATCAATATTTCATCTTTGCACTACAGGCCAAATATATTAATATCTCAAAGAAATATATAATCATTTCAGAATTTATATAAACAATAATTATAACCATGTTGATCAATTCACCTTTGCACTTAAGCTAAAGATATTCAATTATAAATTCAATGGTCATGATCATACCAGTCACAATTCAACTTTGCACTACAGGCCAAAGAGAACCCTAGTCATGATCATACCAATAATCTACCCATCTTTACACTCAGTGAAAGAGAATTTCAACATCAGGGTTATAAAAATGTTATATATGATGATAAAAATAATATGATCAACATATAGTTTTAATCTCAAGAGTAATATTCGTAACTCATGAATAGTAAATCGTGAATAGTAACTCATGAATAGTAACCCCGACACAAAAGATAGAAATTCCACAATAAAATCCATACCAATATTTCGGTATAATGATATTGAAAGAATAACATTACTTAAATTTATAAACAATTTATTTTAATTGTTTACACTTTACTAATTAATGCATTTAATCATCATAAAATGCCAACTCTTACAATTTCATCATCAATAACCAAAACCCTCATCAAAAATCTGCATATACCTCATATAGGATTCTCAAGCCATAAAATCCTATTTTCCAATTTTCTTTCTTCACAAAACATATTTAATTCATTTACTCATAACTAGACCATTTTCATGAAAAATACCAAATCAGTTTCAAAAATATTTCTTTTCTGGGATTTAGCATAATATAGTCCCATAGTGAACATATATTTTTCTCAGAATTTTTAAAAGTCATTTACTATTTTTCATATGGCCAAAATAGCCGAATATTTAGACATTTATCAAAAATTGTACTTTTGTCTAAAAATTCTGAAATTTACAGAGTATACTTCTATCATATACATGTACTCCCAATAAAAATTTCATCAATTTTGGAGTTAACCACAAGGAATTATAAGCGGTTACTTTTAAAATAGTCTTTTCTCATAAAATTCATAACTCTCAATCTATACATCCAAAAATCACCATTTTTGGACACAATCAAGAAAACTCATCAAAATATCATTTCAAATTTTTCCAGAATTTTTGAAGGTCAGAAAAATTACGAAACTGAAAAACATAACAACCCTTAAAATCCCTTACTATCCCTTACTATCCCTTACTATCCCTTACCTCAAAAGAGCAGTACTTCTGACTGGATATCGGATATGATGCTGAAGGAAACTTGCACTGATGAATAGCAACTCACCAAGTATCTAAAATCTCACAAAATATGCTTCATAATATAGAGAGAGAAAGAGAGAAAGCTTATGTTTCTGGTGTGATTTTCAATTCTAACTTAGCCCTCTATTTATAGGAAAATTTTGGTAGGTTTGACCTGCAACCTGATGGCTTTACCTGCTACTATTCCCACCCACCACATTTGAAATATAATTCAGCACATTTCTTCACCAACCACAAGTGGGGCCCACCAATTCTAGAATTTTCCACCAAAATGATAAACTCCGAAAATTCAACAATTTCTGAACCAGTCATCTCGTAAAATTCATAATAAATCATACGTTCATTTTTAACGGTTCAAAATTTGTGGGCATATACTCAACTTATATATGTATAACATATCCAAAAATTACCACGATCCAACGGTCGGATTAAAAATTATAACCCCCGCAAAATATCTCAAAAACCCTGATTTTTAATACCTCCATTCCGACAAAAATACTGATAAAAACCTCAACATTAACTCCTTCATTTTTAACCACAAAAATATATCCCTCATTTATATCCACATAAAATAAATATTTCCTTATCATATGAATCAATAATTAATTATTCACAAATAATATTACAGAATCACATTTATGACAACCAGGCCGTTCCCAGGAAAGAGGGGGCTTTCCAATAAGAATTTCTCCTTACTGGCGCGCAATTAGATGACCAAACCTCTCCTTAGACAGAACTTTCTAGACATTGCCAATAATGCTATCTAATAATATTATTCAAATAATATGAATTATTGATCTGATAATAGAAAATACTGTGCAGCAACAATTATTGAAACAACAATAATATAAAATATCAACGCAGCAATTATTGAATCAATAAAATAAAATATTGAACAGTAATTACTGTAACAATTATTGAGTAGTGCCTTCTTACGTAAGAATCAATAATTTCAAAAATACTATGCAATACCGTGTGCTACTGTGCAATAACGCGTATTACTGTATTTTAACCACCGGGTATTTCAACAGTGTTAACGGTAACAACTACGCCGTTATTTGTAAAAACTCAAATTTGTCGTTTTCTTCATCCGACAGTTATTCTGTTATGGGGCCCACAAATGGCTGCGCCGTCGTACGAATATTCCCCGACAGAAAGAATATTCCACGACCAAACGAATATTCCCCGACAACAATGATTATTTTATAACCACTTGCTTATTTTGAAAAAAAATCATATTTCACTCATAACTTTAAATTTTTATCAATTTAACCATTTACTGAATAGTAATTATAAGAAAAATTGAATACTTTTATTTCATAAAATTCGGGGTCTTACAATCTCCCCTCCTTATGAAATTTCGTCCCCGAAATTTACGTACCTGGTATTTCAAAGAGTTGAGAATACCTTGCTTTCATTTCAGATTCCATCTTTCCTGTCATCATAATTTCTCCATTGCTCATCTCCTGTATTTCAAATATCATTCTAGAATACAGCTTCAAAACAAGGGTTAATTTAACAAATTAACATATCACATAATATCCCAATATTATGACTGACCAACAAATAAGCTTAGGTAGGACACACTAGCGAAGGATTTACTCATCTCTCCCCTCCTAGTTATATTTCCCGATCTCCGTCAGAGATCATATCCCTAAACTCTGATACCAAATGAAACGACCCCAAAACAGGTCCATTCCACCCAACCCATTCTGAGTCGTCAAATACATGGTACAGAAAACAACTACAACTTTATTACAACAATTGTCGTGCAAAATACAACAACACATATGCTGTGAGTTTGGATACAAATATATACCAAATGTGACTCATGTTCCAACCGTGGACATCACCTCACAATAACACCTTACATAAAGGTATAGTCAAAAACTGTTTTAGAAATTAGAATCTTTGGGAAGTGCTCAAGGAAACCTTCGTACATGGGAGGCCACGCATCTAGGTTATGATAGATATCATATGGCCACAAAATTATCCTTGGTTGACCCAATAGACCCCAAAGAAAAACGAGAAGATTACTATCATATTCTTCCCAATGGTGAGTCTTCTCTTGACTTATCATTATCTCCACTGTCTCTAATTGAGAATTATACTTCAAACAAACACCAAGATTATATAGGTAGTGCCCATAGATATACTCAGCAAGTGGATGAGCACAATCCTGTCTTATGATGACACGAGGTTGTATGTCGTTAGACATCTTGTATGATAGTGGCAAACCACCCTTCCAACGTTGGGTTCGCCTCACCCTATTTTCTTCACCAAATATAACTACTAAATGATGACCACCGTTCTATTCCCTTGTTACCCCCGCTCGACCCAGCTACACTCTTATTACCTGAAAGGAATTGTGAAGCAAAAGGGTGAGCACAACTAGCTCAGTAAAGAATATCATGACTAAAGATAATTAAATTATCAATAGCCTTCATCAATAATAAATCAGAGATTTAGAACATATGGTAAATGATAAAAATTTCAACCATAGTTGCAGCGGAACGAGCAATCCATTAGAAGAGTCAAATAGACTATAAAGTCTATTATCTTCTCCATGTTAAAAATTCACCAACAATGTTTTATCCCTGTAACATCAATCAACAATTCTGGTCCACAATCATATGAATAACTCATAATCATAACTGTAGTTCTAAATTCCTCTTCTCATCCAGGACGAAGATAATTTTCATCACCTATCTTTACCTGAAACATCAAAGATCATGGTTACACCAAATCACATTTCCTGTTCATAATCATACTAATAACTTCATCTTTGCACTACGTCCAAAGATATTTATTTGTATCACCAGTTGGTCATGTTTATCTCAACATCTGTTCATCTTTGCACTACTGGCCAAAGATATTCAACAACATGTCAACTTTGCACTACGGGCCAAAGATATTCATCAACAATTCATCTTTGCACTACAGGCCAAAGATATTCATCAACATTTCATCTTTGCACTACAGGCCAAATATATTAATATCTCAAAGAAATATATAATCATTTCAGAATTTATATAAACAATAATTATAACCATGTTGATCAATTCACCTTTGCACTTAAGCTAAAGATATTCAATTATAAATTCAATGGTCATGATCATACCAGTCACAATTCAACTTTGCACTACAGGCCAAAGAGAACCCTAGTCATGATCATACCAATAATCTACCCATCTTTACACTCAAGTGAAAGAGAATTTCAACATCAGGGTTATAAAAATGTTATATATGATGATAAAAATAATATGATCAACATATAGTTTTAATCTCAAGAGTAATATTCGTAACTCATGAATAGTAAATCGTGAATAGTAACTCATGAATAGTAACCCCGACACAAAAGATAGAAATTCCACAATAAAATCCATACCAATATTTCGGTATAATGATATTGAAAGAATAACATTACTTAAATTTATAAACAATTTATTTTAATTGTTTACACTTTACTAATTAATGCATTTAATCATCATAAAATGCCAACTCTTACAATTTCATCATCAATAACCAAAACCCTCATCAAAAATCTGCATATACCTCATATAGGATTCTCAAGCCATAAAATCCTATTTTCCAATTTTCTTTCTTCACAAAACATATTTAATTCATTTACTCATAACTAGACCATTTTCATGAAAAATACCAAATCAGTTTCAAAAATATTTCTTTTCTGGGATTTAGCATAATATAGTCCCATAGTGAACATATATTTTTCTCAGAATTTTTAAAAGTCATTTACTATTTTTCATATGGCCAAAATAGCCGAATATTTAGACATTTATCAAAAATTGTACTTTTATCTAAAAATTCTGAAATTTACAGAGTATACTTCTATCATATACATGTACTCCCAATAAAAATTTCATCAATTTTGGAGTTAACCACAAGAAATTATAAGCGGTTACTTTTAAAATAGTCTTTTCTCATAAAATTCATAACTCTCAATCTATACATCCAAAAATCACCATTTTTGGACACAATCAAGAAAACTCATCAAAATATCATTTCAAATTTTTCCAGAATTTTTGAAGGTCAGAAAAATTACGAAACTGAAAAACATAACAACCCTTAAAATCCCTTACTATCCCTTACTATCCCTTACTATCCCTTACCTCAAAAGAGCAGTACTTCTGACTGGATATCGGATATGATGCTGAAGGAAACTTGCACTGATGAATAGCAACTCACCAAGTATCTAAAATCTCACAAAATATGCTTCATAATATAGAGAGAGAAAGAGAGAAAGCTTATGTTTCTGGTGTGATTTTCAATTCTAACTTAGCCCTCTATTTATAGGAAAATTTTGGTAGGTTTGACCTGCAACCTGATGGCTTTACCTGCTACTATTTCCACCCACCACATTTGAAATATAATTCAGCACATTTCTTCACCAACCACAAGTGGGGCCCACCAATTCTAGAATTTTCCACCAAAATGATAAACTCCGAAAATTCAACAATTTCTGAACCAGTCATCTCGTAAAATTCATAATAAATCATACGTTCATTTTTAACGGTTCAAAATTTGTGGGCATATACTCAACTTATATATGTATAACATATCCAAAAATTACCACGATCCAACGGTCGGATTAAAAATTATAACCCCCGCAAAATATCTCAAAAACCCTGATTTGATTTTTAATACCTCCATTCCGACAAAAATACTGATTAAAACCTCAACATTAACTCCTTCATTTTTAACCACAAAAATATATCCCTCATTTATATCCACATAAAATAAATATTTCCTTATCATATGAATCAATAATTAATTATTCACAAATAATATTACAGAATCACATTTATGACAACCAGGCCGTTCCCAGGAAAGAGGGGGCTTTCCAATAAGAATTTCTCCTTACTGGCGCGCAATTAGATGACCAAACCTCTCCTTAGACAGAACTTTCTAGACATTGCCAATAATGCTATCTAATAATATTATTCAAATAATATGAATTATTGATCTGATAATAGAAAATACTGTGCAGCAACAATTATTGAAACAACAATAATATAAAATATCAACGCATCAATTATTGAATCAATAAAATAAAATATTGAACAGTAATTACTGTAACAATTATTGAGTAGTGCCTTCTTACGTAAGAATCAATAATTTCAAAAATACTATGCAATACCGTGTGCTACTGTGCAATAACGCGTATTACTGTGTTTTAACCACCGGGTATTTCAACAGTGTTAACGGTAACAACTACGCCGTTATTTGTAAAAACTCAAATTTGTCGTTTTCTTCATCCGACAGTTATTCTGTTATGGGGCCCACAAATGGCTGCGCCGTCGTACGAATATTCCCCGACAGAAAGAATATTCCACGACCAAACGAATATTCACCGACAACAATGATTATTTTATAACCACTTGCTTATTTTGAAAAAAAATCATATTTCACTCATAACTTTAAATTTTTATCAATTTAACCATTTACTGAATAGTAATTATAAGAAAAATTGAATACTTTTATTTCATAAAATTCGGGGTCTTACAGAAAGAATATTCCACGACCAAACGAATATTCCCCGATAACAATGATTATTTTATAACTACTTGCTTATTTTGAAAAAAAATCATATTTCATTCATAATTTTAAACTTTTATCAATTTAACCATTTACTGAATAGTAATTATAAGAAAAATTGAATACTTTTATTTCATAAAATTCGGGGTCTTACACAGGGTATTAAGAGGAGTAGAACGATGGTCTCTAGCTATGGAGGTTCTCCATAAGCAGTATATATAGAAAAGTTTATTTAGTAGTTATATTTGGTGAATCCAATAGGGTGAGGTGAACCCAACTTTGAAAATGTGTTTTGTCACTATCATACAAGATGTCTAATGACATACAACTTCGTGTTATCATAAGACATGGTTGTGCACATCCACTTGCTGAGTATATCTACGAGCACTATCTATATGATCTTGGAGTTTATTTGAAATATAATTTTCACTTTGAGACAACGAAGATAATTATATGTCAAGAGAAGACTCACCATAGGAAAGAAGATGATAGTAATCTTCTCATTTTTTTTGGGGTCTATTGGGTCAACCAAAGATAATTCTGTGAACATATGATATCTATCATAATCTAGACGTATGGCCTCCCATGTACGAAGATTTTCTTGAGCACTTCCCAAAGATTTTAATTTCTAAAATAATTATTGACTGTACCTTTATGTAAGGTAACATTATAAGGTCTTGTGGTCAAGGCACCACGAGAGTATTATATATATTTGTGTTAAAACTCATAGTTTATCTGTTGTCGTGCTCTGCACGACAGTTCAACAGTTGTTTAAATAAAGTTTGTATTTGATTTTTATAGTATGATATCTAGCGATTCAGAATGGGTCGTGTAGACCTATTTTGGGGGCGTCACAGTTAACTTCATGCTAACCACTCCATGAATTTGATAGGCATTTATTGTGTTATCTCTATATGAATTTTAGTAATATTCATCATTTTTTTATCTTTCCGCCCAAAACTACGAATTTATCACAAATATTTATAAAATAATAATGTTACATACACAAATTATTCTACAAATATTTTACAAACTACTGATGTGATATACTCTATCTCAACATATTAATCAACAAATTGTTTCAATATAGTATTTGGCTCCACACAATATGTTGAGATGAAGTGTACCACATAAGTAATTTATAAAATAATTTGTGTTTGTAATATTATTCTTTATAAAATTGCTCCATGTATTTAATATCGAGCTTCACTATTTCATCCTTTCTATTATATGGATCTTTAAAAGGAAGTTATTTTGTTTTTTTCTCGTTTTTTTTTTAAAAAAAAGAAGTTATTTTTAGATACACTAAAAAGTTATATAACCAAAACATAAAACATAGATTTATAACACTAAAATTCTTTTAGAAAATTTAAAGAAATAAAATATAAATAATTAACATAGAATTAACTTTAATCAATTAATTGACAAAAAAATAATTTGTCTATCTGCATGTCATCTTTTAATTAAATACTTCCAATAGTAGATACGGTGGTTGGATTTAGTTACATCACTTGTTTTATTTTAACAGATAGTACCAAACAAAAAATAGAAAAGTAATACTATCAAAACCATAAAATAAGCATATTTTGCTTGACTTTATATCCCCAATAAGTCTAGGCAAACCTTTTTATTGGACATTTTTATTAGATATTTTCAGTTTTTTTTTGCTTTTCGTGTATACTCCTAAAAAATATATAGTATTTATTATAATTAAATTTTTTATAAAATATAATATTTTAGATATAATTTGGATACATATATAAGAACAGTATTAAATAAACTGTATAACATTATTCTTATATATATATATTTAAATTATACCTAAAATATTATATTTTATAAAAAATTTAGTTAGAATAAATATTATATATTTTTTAAGAGTCATACGAAAAGCCAACAAAAATAAAATTAAAAATGTCCAATAAAAATATCCGTGTAGAAGGACGGTTATATCCCCCGCCAAATCACCAGTTGATTGCTGAGTCATTGCCGTCCGAGTAACAAGAGGTCATTTGAAGAATAGGTGGGGGACCAACTAACGTCACGACACGTATTAAGAAAAAAATTGTTTTAGTGGGAACCAAGTCTCTGACTTCCTCAAAATAGGTATACATCATCTATTCTGAATCGTCAAATACATGGTATAGAAATAAATATAATTTTATTAATATAATTATCGTGCAAAATACGACAACACATCTCCTTAGACATAACTTTCTTAGGCATTGCCAATAATGTTATCTAATAATATTATTCAAATAATATGAATTATTGATTTGATAATGGAAAATACTGTACAGTGACAATTATTGAAACAATAATAATATAAAATATCCACGTATCAATTATTGAATCAATAAAATAAAATATTGAATAGTAATTACTGTAACAATTATTGAGTAGTGTCTTCTTACGTAAGGATCAATAATTCAACAATACTGTGCAATACCGTGTGCTACTGTGCAACCACGCGTATTATTGTATTTTAACCACCGGGTATTCCAACAATGTTAACGGTAACTACTATGCCGTTATTTATAAAACTCAAACTTGTCGTTTTCTTCATCCGACCGTTTTTCGTTATGAGGCCTACAAATGACTGCGCTATCGTACGAATATTTCCTGATAACAAGAATATTCCACGACTAAACGAATATTCCCCGATAACAATGAATATTTTATAGCCACTTGTTTATTTTATAAAATTTACATATTTCATTTATAACCAAAATATTATATCAAATTAATATTTTATTAATTTAAAATAATGAACAGAAGAAATTTAATTTTATTTATAAAAGGTTGGGTTCTTAAAAAGTCATCCTACGAAGTTTGGCGGACCAGGACCACAGGGCACAGGGAGGTGCGCGAACTCCGCTGTAACTTTAGCCGTCGGCGCCTCAATACTAACACACACAACCATAAACTAGTGGTAGTGTTTAGACCAGACAACACGATATTATATACTCAAAATATTCAAAGAAAGACTCAAAGAATCTGCGGTTCAAAAGATTATAATTAATTCTTTTAAATTATATAAAATTAAATAATTTAAAAAAAATTATTTAAAATATCATATATTATGAAACTAATGATGGTAAATATCATCAAAACATCAACCGGCCGTCCTTTTACCCACCGGCACTAACCGGTTACACGAACTAACACCAAGCCTTTAGCCCGTAAACACGTCAAAATAAGCATCCACCATTAATACATTATTTATTATTACACACATTATGTTCATGGTCACGTAGTTTCTCCCCACTGCCACCACCACCACTATCAATGATCATTTTTTGTCTCATTAACATTTCCCCAACAAGAAAACCTACACACTTAGCCACGTGTCTCTCTTACAACCCTCCGATCATCCCTCACTCCCTCGTTCCTCGCGTCAACCATAGAAAGTCATCTCCAAAAAGCGCTTTTCTACCTTCCATCTTTTCTTCTTCCACACCCTCTACCTCGTAATATATGTACAAGTATACGTACATAACATATATGTATATATATATTATGGAGCGTGATTTATTCCCGTAAATAATTTTAATTGGCTAAACATATATTTTGATTTTTCATTAAAAAATAAATTATTATGATTTTAATAAAATATATTCTATCTGTTACTAATGATAATAAAACAATATTTTAAAATACAGATAATCGGTCTTTTTATGAACGGATAGAGATATGTTTGCTCAAATATTATCATATATAAAAATCACTCTATAATCTATACATATTTACTCTCCCTGTTTTAAAAGCATGAATAAAATATAATTTATATACATATTAAAAAAAAGAATAAATATTTTAATAATAAATATTTTTAATTATTTATATTAATAACATTTATTAAATAACATTTTTATTATTTATTTTATATATATTTTATCTCATCTTAAGATAATTTTTTTTATACCTTAGGACAAAAAAGTCA
The DNA here is from genome assembly GCA_016801055.1 of Panax notoginseng. Taxonomy (NCBI): domain Eukaryota; kingdom Viridiplantae; phylum Streptophyta; class Magnoliopsida; order Apiales; family Araliaceae; genus Panax; species Panax notoginseng. Next base: position 171,029,279 of record CM029021.1, read on the forward strand.
TCCGGAGGGAGAATTTGACAATATATATATATATATATATATATATATATATATATATAATTTTGTAGTATTGTTGTCTCTGTCTACGTGTAAAACAATATTGAAGTAATCTAGGCTCAGACTCTTCTCTCTCTAATATTTCTATCACTAGAACTAGGAGGAGACTTGGGAGTTGAGACTAGGATTAATTAGCTGAGAGCTAGCTCTGGAAAAGAGCTTAACCAATTTAATTTATCCATGGCGTTTCACGACCACATCTCTCAAGCAATGGCACTTCATCACTACACAGACCAGCAGTTGACCGAAAACGTCGCCGCCCTACGGGGAATGTTACCGGAGCATCTCGGACAGTCATCGGCGGATGTCACCGGTAAGTCAGGACCAGCACCGACGTGGCTCAACAACGCAATTCTCAGGCAACAAAACCACCACCACTACGGTGACGGTAACTTCCTCCACTTGCAAACCACCAATTCCGACTCCTCCACGTCAAATCAGTGGCTCTCCCGGCCGATTCATGCCGACAACGACGACGTTCCTGTGTCGAGCGAGTCGATGATTGCGATGAATAATCAGGAGAAGAAATTGCATCAGGGGGAGAACGATAATAATGACAGCGAGGAGAGAGATTGGCAGAATGCAAAGTGTAAGACGGACATATTGTCTCATCCGTTATATGACCAGCTGCTTTCAGCTCATGTTTCGTGTCTCCGAATTGCGACGCCGGTGGATCAGCTGCCGAGGATCGACGCGCAGCTGGCGCAGTCGCAGCATGTGGTGGCCAAGTACTCGGTCCTTGGACAGAATAATAATCAGCCGTTGGATGATAAGGACCTCGATCAGTTCATGGTAATAGAAAAAGCTTTAATTAATTCAGTCACGGTTAATACACACACAGAGATATGCATATCAATACTGAGTATACGAATAAATTAGGTTTTGCTATTCAAATTTAATACAGTAGTTGCATGTTATTATCATTGATAATATTGATTTGAAAAGATTAATTAATCTATTGGAGTTGTTGTATTTCAAATTGTAAAAGTTGATCATTGATAAGATTGAGTGATTAAAATTAAAGTATGGTTGTAATCACTTGGCGCTTGTTATAATTCAAATTGTTTTTCTAGTGTAGTATTTTATTTGTATGGTCCAATTTTGTTGGACATAGTTCTTTCTCCTGGTCAATAATAATTGGGGGGAGAGAGAGAGAGAAATGGACATTTTTAGTGAAGTTTGGTGCCTATAGTCTCTTTGTCATTTTCTAGGTTTTCTGAATGAGCTAAAGTTCTTAGTGGAGTATTATAATTTGGTTGTGTGATGTGAATTGGAATATCAGTTACACCACATAATAAGAGGAATCATGTTGTTCAGTATAGTACCAATAATTGATACTTTGGGAGTGGTTTGGAGAATCTCCTTCTTGTGGTAGTGATATTTCTCCACTTGTTAGAAGATTTTACTTTCATTGTGTTCTGGTCCTTCTGGAAGAAGTTGTTCTGGTTTTGAAAATGCTCCAAATTATGTTTTTTATGTTTTTTAATTTCACTTTATTAAAACAAGAAGTTTTATCCATTTTCAATGCTGGCCCATTTTACATATAGATGAAAGACTGGAGCTTAATTGTTGCATAAGAAGTAAGAACTAATTTTTATCCAACTTTATGCTGCATAATTAAAATTTACAGTATTATATGATAATAATTCCTGAAGTATAAATATTTTCCTGGGATGAATAAAACTTGCCATAATTTCCAGATATGTATCTTAAGCATTTTGAAAATACTTACTGAAGATGCTTTGGTCTCCTCTCATAAATTTACGACAACTTCATTTTAGATAAAATTCTAATGTTAGAGCCTTGTTTAACAGATATATTCTAGAAAGGCTGCCGCTAGTACATCCAGCATTAGCATGTAATCTGATGTGCTTATGACTCATGCTACATACATTATTTTGCATATGTTGACCATGTTATTTACTATAAACAAATGTAATCATATGCACTTTAAACCATATTTTTGGCACATTTTCCTTTAACAGCCTTGCATTTGGCAGTGGATAATATCATACGTCTCGGAGAAATGGATCGTTAATATGCCAATATATGTACTTTAAATTTCATGGGCTTTAGAAATACTTGCTAATATATGATTCAGTTGACTTGTTCTTTCTTATCTGAATCTTCCCTTTTGCTCTTTCTTTGTTTGCTCTGTCCTTCTGATGCAGACACATTATGTTCTATTGCTCTCTTCCTTCAAAGAACAATTGCAACAACATGTTCGTGTCCATGCAATGGAAGCAGTCATGGCTTGTTGGGAGCTAGAGCAATCTCTACAAAGCTTGACAGGTAATCTCTCACTGAGGTATTCTTGATTTTTCTTCTTTAAAGAGAGAAAAGCTTACTATTTCTTCTTGGAATTATTGTTGATACCATGCATCATGGCTTATATTATCATATGGTATGGTATGTGTGGGTTTCTTGCAGTAAACTAGGCTCATAAGGTAACATAAACCTGGAGTACTTAGTGTCTCACAGTCCTACACGGAATGATAACTTAGGGTTTTGTTTCACTTATGCTGATAGATAGTTATGACACAAGCTGGGAAAAGAAGAGTGAAGGACCTATAGTAAGTGATACTTCCTGCATATCACAATTTTATTTGCAGGACTACAGAGGCGAAAAATGTCGAGAAAAGTTAAAATTTTCTTACTATCGAAAAATATTATTTGTAAATCACATATAGCTGTAATGCCCTCTGGAGCGCCTTGTATACAAACATTGACAGCTTTCTCATAAACCCTAAATCCACTAATGCTACATATTTTATGAGACACGATATCTAAAGCCACATTTAGGAACTTTTGACAGTTACAATCAATCTGTCCTAAATATTTAATCTATAAACCTAAGTGCAAGCTTTAATGAAGATCAAATCATTGTTAATTCTCAGTGCTTTGTGGCATTTACTTGAGCAAGTGAAATTGGTTCATCCTCCTTAATACCATTTTCTTTTAAACTTGAAATCTCAAAACTCTAACTTTGATTTAAGGTTTTTTTATTCAATTTGATTTATTTATTTATTTAAAAAAAAATCTGTCTCAAGGAATATTAATCTTAATTACTTACGAATCTTGTAAAGAGTTTGTCTTTCCTCAATCTGCGAAATTGCCTTGTCATTTATGAAGTTTCCTTCTTGAAAGCATGGCTAATTATTTATGTTCAGTTTACAGATTCATGAAGACAGAGACACCATATAACTATATCATTACATCCCTCTAGATTTCATAGAGTTGTTTTGCCTGAATCCTTTTATGTGTTGGGGTGCAAATTTTGTGCATCTACACAGAGTTAGTTTGATTTGGGGCTTAGACACTATTAGATATGACTATGTGAATAACAAGACAGATGGAGAATATAGAAGTTTCTTAAAAATTGTTTCTACTATCTTGTTTATACTGTGTTCGATTTTGTCTTAATTCTGTCATTATACATTTAATCAGCTGGACCTCTGGCATTCATTCCTCTAGTTACATATTTGGTGGGCCCTGCTGACTGTCTTACTGGATCGACTAATGGTTCAGTGCATAATAGTTGTCAGTATCAATGGTCCTAAGGACACATCCTTCTTTAAGCAGACAAGTACTTTAGCTAGATGATTGTCTTAAATCTTAGTCTGTGTTATGGGTAGTGATTTATGGGTTTCACCAATTGATGGTTCAGAGTATTGGTTGCGGGATGAACTCTTGCATCTTTCAGGAAGCTAATGCTCTTCTTCAGCTTTCCTTCATATTATTAATTACATGGTTCTCTTTTAAGAAACATTATGCACACATTTCTTTTTTACCTTTCCAGTTTCACTATGGCTACAGGCTACTCTGTCTGCATATAAATGGTACTTTCTTATGCATCCTGATCTGAAACGAATGCGTTTTTAGCCCCTGCGGCAAATTTCCTCAACATACTATCGGAACTGAATTAATCCCCTATTTTAATATGCTATTGAGTGGGAGAAGAAGATGATGCTTTTAAAGTGAACCTTTTTCATGTTTTCAATCCCTTTACTAGCACATGATCTTATTTTGGCTTTTTTCTTTTTCCAAATTATATCTTTATTATTATATTTCCCATCTCTGTTATGTGCCAACTTTTTAACTTAGCATGGCACACGGGCAGGTGTATCACCTGTGGAAGGCACAGGTGCAACAATGTCAGATGATGATGATGATCAAGCTGATAGTGACACCAATTTGTTTGATGGAAGTCTAGATGGACCGGACAACATGGGATTTGGTCCTCTTGTTCCGACTGAAAGTGAGAGGTCTTTGATGGAACGTGTGAGGCAGGAGTTGAAGCACGAGCTGAAACAAGTATGCATACATGTGAACTTTAACTGTATTTTGAACTAGCTTAATGTGTTTGATGCAGCTTATTGATTTTCTGCTTTATAGGGTTATAAGGAGAAGATTGTGGACATCAGAGAAGAAATTCTCCGTAAAAGAAGAGCAGGAAAACTTCCTGGTGACACCACTTCCCTCTTAAAAGCTTGGTGGCAATCACATTCCAAATGGCCTTATCCAACAGTAAGTGTAGTGTAATCTCTCTATTGCTATCAATGTGACTGATGTTTTTGGGTTTTAAGCTCGTTTGTTTGAGTAATGTTCTTTCAGGAGGATGACAAAGCAAGACTGGTGCAAGAAACAGGCTTGCAACTAAAGCAGATTAATAATTGGTTCATCAACCAAAGGAAAAGGAATTGGCACAGTAACCCATCATCTTCTACTGTTCCCAAGAGCAAACGCAAGAGGTAGGCTGGTTAACTCGTGAGCCTTTATTGCACAATATTCCCTTGGGGAGCTCTTTACAAACTTTGAATTCTGGAAAAAAAAAAGTAATGCAGGTGAAACAAGCAATGAACGCTTCGTGTAAAGAGTAGAATCAAACGTCATTTTCTTTTTGTGTCCAAACTTCAAAACTGGTGTAGAGTTAAGCATCTTATCCCTCGATGAATAGCAGTAGAGAATTTGGCTGAAATGGAAGATACAAAATACTATTGGGCGATCATTATAGTACGTGAGTATAGAAGACTGTCATCATCTAGTAAGTAGTAATAGTAAATGAGGCACCGTTCCCAGCCTGCAAGTGATTGACTTCAGACAAAGATTGAGGACTATTGAATTTGTATGTGCATGAAGGTATGCCGATACTTGCACAATCTATATATATATATATATATATATATATATATATATATATATATATATATATATATATATATATATATATATATATATATATATATATATCACTTAAAGATCATGTTCAATATTAGATTCTGAATAGTTTTCTTCTTCTTTCAATTTTACCACGATTGTAATTTTTGCTCGGTTTCTATTTATGTGAACAAGAATGGCTGGCTATAGGTTTGGAAAGAAAATGACATAAAACCTGCGTAGTGTCATTTTGCTAATTTTCCTACGTGGAGGAAAAAAATGAATTTCTGCAAATCTTACTTCCCATTTCCTCAATATATTCACAAAATTGAATGAAGCATAAGGGAATTAATTACTCGAGTACATGGAAAGAGCCCAAATTCACCTCAAAATTTTAAGATACATGTAACAAACATTGAAGTTCTAATCAAGTGTTTATGTTTTGAATCCCTCGACATTGGTATGATTTATAGAGCATTGTATGTCAACTAACAAGTAAATCGTATCACTGTATTTTAGTGACTCATTTATAAGTACGTCAGGCTCACGATCGAATGTCAAAGTTAAACCTAATCCTCAGTCCACCACACAAGGCACAAGCATAAGCATAAGCACGAAATGTCTAGGACTAATACAAAAATGGAAAGAGGAGCTGCTTTTATCATTGATGGCATGGAACGCAGTTAGATATTTATTATTCTTTTTTTTTTTTTTACCTTCTTGATAAAAAAATGTTTAAATTTTGTACTCGTACAATTAATTATATGAAGTTGGAGGGAGTAGCACATATCATAGTTTCGTTGGCGTGAAATGCACAAGGCCAAGTGATGTGTGGAAAGCTTATCTTCCTCTTTTATATATTGGGGGATATTTCATATGAAAAATAATATACATGTAGACAAATATTTGACAATATTGAATTGCGATCAATGTGGAGGTGTTACAATAAGATAGAATAAAGGAAATTGATATTTTCACATGATTTTTTGATATTTTCATATGAAAACCGTCGCTATAATATCTATAGCGACGATTTTTATGTGGACATATCAAAAAATCATGTGTAAATATCAATTTTCATAAATAAATTATGAGACTCGTACATACATATCAATCATAATTGACTGAAAATTTTCGTAATGTATTACAAAACTCATTTCGTACAATATTCACATACTATAATTTAAAATTTAGTAAACATTGTTTAGCTAAAAACTTTCATAATGTATAACATGACTCATTTTCGTACAATATCCACTTACTGCAATTTAGAATTTAGTAGACATCGTGACATTCAATTATTGGCCCGATCCCTCCAAGTCACGAGGACGAGAGAGTATGCTTGTAGAAATTTGATGATCGGGCTTAGGTTTGGAGAAGTCGGCACTTTACAATATGCAAAATGAAGCCAGCCAGCCAGCCAGCCAGCCAGCCCAAATAATGACTTATTTTTAATTTTTAAGTTATATTCTTTATTAATATAGGAGTATTTCTTTTAACCTAAATTAAGATTGTTCCTTTTATTACATATACCCCTCTTCTTCTTTTTTTCTACTGTACAGATGTATGTTAAACTCGGTTCCAAATTGAGAATCTCAAGAAACTTTTTAACCCAAAATCAAGATTAGCAACAATATTTTAAAACAAAATATCGCTTTTGATAAGTCATTTATTTATTTATTCAACTCTCAAGATATATAGAAATATTTTACCCTTTAAATTTTGACCATGATCAAATTTGTGGGAAGTATGGTCGATCCTCTTTATGTAATTACCACAAAAATAGGGTACGATCCTCAAACATAAACAAGATTCTTGAAAATATATCTATCTTATCAAGTCTACGTTAATTTATGCATCTTAAAATTAAAATTAATATTGTTGTGATGATGTTTATATTATATACAATTAAGGAGAATTAGAGACGAAACAACAAATTAAAGAAAAGATAAAAGGTGGTATAATAATGGTTTGGTATGTTTGTTTTACTTGTGTACCTCCCTCTATGTATGTATATAAAATTATACCATTCTGTTAAGTCATAGACATTTAAAAAGAAAATATATAAAATACTTTTAAAATCCCCAAAAAAAAAATTCATCTTCAACCACTAGCCGGTTAAAATCCAACCCAACAGGTTGAGAGCATAAGTCTCTTACATTTATTCCAAATTATACAAATAAGATGTCAAAATTTCCGGATGAGACGTATCATAATATGTAATCTATTTTTCAAAAGAATGCAAAAAAAAATCGAGCAGATCTTGACTAATCATATGTGCTTCCCTGAGTTTTAATAAAAAAAAATGATGGTTTAAGCCAAGTACTTCTATTTGAGAGATAAATCTCATCAATTATGAATCTGAGAATTATATTCTCAACATGAAAATAACTTTCAATACAAATTAACAAACAAGTATGGATAGTGGGTTTATTAATTGATCCTAAACTGCCATTGAAATAAACCCATATTCATCATATGTTCATCATCATCCTATTAATTTGATGTAGATTCAAAAGGAATTAAAGGTTATGTTTTGCATTTGTTCAGAGCTTCAACGAAATCAAGAGATGTTAATGGATACTACCATGGTCTACTCTCATGAATGAAGAAGATGAAGAGAAGAATTAAGACCCACTAGAAGATTGAGGAAAAGAAAAGACATTATAAAGAAAATGAACTAGAATTTTCGTTCAATTTTTTAAATTATATTTTTGCCACATAATTAATGTTTTATTTCCTTTTTTTAGTGTTTCCATGTAAGAAAATAATTGACGGTCGTCTAATTAATTTAACAAAATGATATAATTTCACAATTTTAACTAGTTTAGTCGGATAATTACAATTTTTAAAAGTTTGGACTATTGCATAAAATGTATCGAGTATAATATGTTAAATGTTAATTTTGCCAAAAATAAAATATTGTGTGTAATATAGGGTCATTTATATAAATATACAACAAATAAAAAATAATTACAAGAAAAGTGCATCAACCAAATAATTACAAAAAGAGTGTAATTAGGAGTCATATTACAAAAAATAGTACAATTCACATTAATAAGGAAACCTAAAATCAAGGACAACTAACTGTCATAATTAATAATTCAAATTCAAATATTTGGATCTAACAACAAAAATAAATTTAAATTCAAAATAATAATTCAAATTTAAATATTCAAATTCAAATCTTCATCTCTCTCACATACACTTTAAAATAATAGTCCGCCGCTGCACCTCACATACTCCGCCGCTACACCGCAGCGAATTTTCGTTGTCCTAAACGCCAATGAGAATAAGAAGAAGATTCGTCCAACAAGAAATTTAAAAATAAATAGATGTAACTTTTAATGTTCTGAAATTTTTTTTATAACTATTTTGTTACTCATAAATAATAAAATGGTTACCTTTGTATGAATGATTGGCTACCAACTTTATCACATTCAAACGAAATTGGTAACTTAATAAAATTGAATTGGTTACCTTGGTCTGAAGGTTTGGCTACCAACTACACTATGAAAAAACTGCGGATGTGAATTAATTACTTTGGTATGAAGGTTTTGTTACCTTGGTACGAAGATTTGCTTACCTTGATTTGAAGATTTGGTAACCAACTGTACTAAGAAAAAATGGAAAGCTGCCGCCGGTAGAGGAAGAGGAGGAGTAGGAGGCTGCGGTGAGTAATTAATGAACAGAAGATAGATCCACCAAATGGGGGAAGCTTACATTAATTAAGTCATGGATCCAACCAAAAATTCAAACACTAATCACAGAATGGTTGGGTTGCTGATTTGTTATACAGCAATCATAAGCAGGATTGTCACAATCTTCTTTGAAGCCAGCATCCGAAGGTTCACCCTCATACCATGCCCCCTCATGAACTTCACTGCTGCCCCAACTAATGTAAGACCCCAACTTATTAATAAATGAAATTAAATTTTCTCTATTTATTATTTTGAAATATAAAGGGTTGATTTGATTAATGTGGTTAGTTATGGGAAAAATGCGCAAATATTTCAAATAAGCAAGTGGTTATAAAATATTCATTTTTGGTCGGTGAATATTCGTTTGGTTGTGGAATATTCTTGTTGTCGAGGAATATTCGTACGACGACGCAGCCTTGTGTGAGCTCCATAACGGAAAGCGATTGAATGAAGAAAACGACAAGTATAAGTTGTTTATAATTAACGGCGTAGTTGTTACCGTTAATACTGTTGGAATACCTGGTGGTTAAAATACAGTAGCACACGGATTGCACAGTATTTTTGAATTATTGATTCTTATGAAGGAATGCACTACTCAATAATTGTTACAGTAGTTACTGTTCAATATTTTATTTTATTGATTCAATAATTGCTGCATTGATATTTTATATTATTGTTGTTTCAATAATTGTCACTGCACAGTATTTCCCATTATCAGATCAATAATTCATATTATTTGAATAATATTATTAGATAGAATTATTGACAATGTCTAGAAAGTTCTGTCTAAGGAGAGGTTTGGTCATCTAATTACGCGCTAGTAAGGAGAAATCCTTATTCGAAAGTCCCCTCTTTCCTGGGAACGGCCTGGTTGTCATAAATGTAATTCTGTAATATTATTTGTGAATAATTAATTATTGAATCATATGATAAGGAAATATTTATTCTATGTGGATATAAATGTTGGATATATTTATTATGGTTAAAAATGAAGGAGTTAATGTTGAGGTGTTTTATCAATATTTTTATCGGAATGGAGGTATTAAAAATCAAATCAAGGTTTTTGAGAAATATTATGGGGGTTATAATTTTTAATCCGGCCGTTGGATCGTGGTAATTTTTGGATATGTTATTCATATATAAGTTGAGTATATGTCCACAAATTTTGAACCGTTAAAAATGAACGTATGATTTGTTATTAATTTTACGAGATGTCTGGTTCAGAAATTGTAGAGGTTGCGGAATTTGTCATTTTGGTGGAAAATTCTAGAATTGGTGGGCCCCACTTTTGGTTGGTAAAAATGTGCTGAGATTTTTATTCAAATGTGGTGGGTGGGAATAGTAGCAGGTAAAGCCATCAGGTTGCAGGTTAAGTCTGCTTCGGCGTGCTAACATTTTTCTATAAATAGAGGGCTAAGTTAGAATTGAAAATCACACTAGAAACAAGTTTTCTCTCTTTCTCTCTCTAGATTATTGAGTGTATTTTGGGAGTATTTAGATACTTTGTGAGTTTCTATTCATCAGTGCAAGTTTCCCTCAGCCTTATACCGATATTCTGATCAGAAGTACTGATATTTTGAGGTAAGTGATATTATTTTCTTCTTAAATGATATTATTTTTTTCAATATCATTATGCTGAAATATTGATATGAGTTTTTTTATCAAATTTAAAATTTTTTGTGTCGGGGTTACTATTCACGTATACGACACTATTCACGAATACGACACTATTCACCGAAAAATAAAAGTTTTCCTTTTTGTCCAAGATATCTATTATGGTTACTATCTTTGATTGTATCCATGCTTTGATCTTTATTTTTAAATTCTGCTTCACAATTGATTATTATGAAGTATTATTGATCTTGGATAAACTGTTATACGAATCCCTACTATTTGTCCTTCTGTCTCACTGGATTCATTTTCTTTAAGATATTTTTCATCATCCTCAGTCCTAAATGATGATATTACTGAATATCTTTGGCCTGTAGTGCAAAGATGTATGATTACCTGAGTAATATCTTTGGCCTGTAGTGCAAAGATGAACAGGTGTTGAGATGAACATGACTGACTAGTGATACAAATGAATATCTTTGGCCTGTAGTGCAAAGATGAATATTTGGTTAAAGATGATTATTAATTGATGTTACAGGGATAAAATATTGATGATGAACTTTTAAATCTTAGAAGATAGTAGAATTCATACTCTACTTGACTCTTCTAATGGTTTGCTATTTCCGCTGCAGTTGTTGATCTAAAACTTGTTGTCGATTATATTCTATCAGATTTTTCCATGTTGAATACTAATGATAATTTGTTGTATATTATGTTAGTTATAATATTCTTTACTGGGCTAGTTGAGCTCACCCTTTTCCTTTTTGTTCTATTTTTCTTCTCAGGAGGTGAGAACATAGCATGATTTAGTCGGGATATGGAGTGATGGTTCTAGAAAGATATTTTAGCAGTCCTCACTATTTCTGTAAAATAGTGTTTGAATAATTGTAATGAGGACTTATTTGAGTGTGGATATTGTCTAGAAGATAATATTTGTATTTAAACTCACAGTATGTGTTGTCGTATTTTGCACGACAATTGTATTATTGAAGTTGTAGTTTGCTTTTTGTACCATGTATTTGGCGACTTAGAATGGGTGTTGTATACCTATTTTGGGGGTGTCACAGTTAGTATCAGAGCTTAGGGATATGATCCCTGGCTGAGATGTGAGACAAGAACTAGGAGGGGAGAGACGGGGAATTCCTTCGCTAGTATGACCTGACTAAGTTTATTTGGTGTTTCTTTGGTCGGTCAGAGTATAGGGATAATATATGACATGACTATTAACCCTTGTTTTATGGCAGTATTTAAGAATGGCAGCTGAGAACGTTAATAATGGAGTAAATCAGACTGTGGAGACACCTTTGATCACCACCCAGGGGAACGTGCAACAGGAATGCAATATTCCTCCTGTAAACAACGTTACCGAGCAAACGATGAATGATGGAATGTTTAGGAGCTTTTTGTAGTTCATGCAAAATCAGACGAGGGAGACTCGTGTGCAGAATAAGGGTGGAAATGATAACAACGCGCGGTTTGTCACAGCCAAGCAGTTCAAAGAATTGGGACCACCAGAATTTAAAGGAAAGCCGGATCCGATTATGGCGGAAACGTGGGTCAAGCAAATTACCAAGATATTCGATGTCTTGGGATGCACGGAGGAACAGAAGGTTCCATTCGCCACCTTTATGTTCCGCGGTGAGGTAGACTACTGGTGGGAGTCTGTGAAGCGTACCCAGCATGACGCACTCAACATGTCCTGAGAAATATTTCAGAAACTGTTCAATGACAAGTACTTTCCTGAAAGTATTCGTCATATGAAGGAGGTGGAGTTTATCAGACTGGAACAAAACAACATGACGGTGTCCCAGTACGAGGCGAAATTTACAGAGTTATCCAGGTTTGCACCTCATTTGGTCGAAAATGAGAAACGAATGACAAGGATATTTCTGAGAGGTCTAAAACCCAAGATTCGGCAATATCTTATCTCTCATAAATTTTCTTTATATTCAGATGTTGTAAACAAGGCTCAATTATTAGAGCGAGATAATGAGTATGTGCAACCGAAGGACCACAACCAGGGTCATACCGGTGGCGGCAGTCATCGAAGCAATGAAAACCAGCAGGGAGAAAAATATTCGGACAAAAGCGGTAACCACTCTGGTGGTAATCGTGGCCGTGATAATAGAATGGGCGAGTCGGGAGGAGATTTCAAGAAGAGAAGGTACAACAATGATAACGTGAAGACGTCAGCACAAACATCAACTGTTTTTAGGGGAGGAGAGCGAGCACCGGTCGTTTGTTACAAATGCGGGAAGGAGGGACACATCAGCCCAAACTGCCCACAACAGTTCAAGGTATGTTATCACTGTGGAAAGGAAGGTCATATAGCTAAAGATTGTCTTGTTGCGAAACCAAGTTCAACGAGGATAGTGACTCCGAAGGCTGTTCCGGACAAGTCAAAATCGGTGGTTCTTGGAAGGGAGTTTGTCGTGACTGCCCAAAACGCGAGGAACCCAAACGAGGTGATCAAGGGTAAGCTAATCATAAACTCTTGCGAAGTTTATACCTTATTAGATACCGGTTCTACCCATTCTTTTATCTCTCATGCTTGTGCTCAACGTTTAAACTTGACTCCGGAGAAATTAGACTTTGACCTATCTGTGGAGACTCCGTTAGGAGAAACTTTCATTACATCTACAGTTTATAAATCTTGCTTAATCCAAGTTGGCACAATCACATTACCTGTTGACCTTATCTCTTTAAAGATACTTGCTTTTGATGTGATTTTAGGAATTGATTGGTTAACTACTCATCATGCCAAAATTGATTATTTTCGTAAGGTTGTTAGTTTTCATATTCCTAACCAACCTGTCATGCGAATTCAAGCAACCAATCCACTAAAATCAATCGCTGTCATACCAAGCCATTCGTTTATTGAAAAACGGATGTCAAGCTTTCATAGCCCATGTTATGGACTTGAACAAAAACACGTCAGATTTGAATAATATTTTTGTTGTTAGTGAACTTCCTGACGTATTTCTTGAAGAACTTCCCGGTCTACCCCCAGAACGTGAAGTTGAATTCTTTATTGACCTTGAACCTGGTACAAAGCCCATTTCTAAAACCCCATATCGAATGGCTCCTATTGAACTTCAGGAGTTAAAGGTTTAACTACAGGAGTTGTTGGACATTGGTTTTATTCGTCCTAGTACATCTCCTTGGGGTGCTCATGTGTTATTCGTAAAGAAGAAAGACGGGAATATGCGACTTTGTATCGACTACCGAGAATTGAATCATGTCACTATCAAGAATAGGTATCCGCTACCTCGCATTGATGACCTGTTTGACCAGTTGCAAGGAGCACAATTCTTTTCAAATATCGATCTTCGTCTGGATATCATCAGCTGAAGATTAAAACTGAGGATATTTTAAAGACTGCCTTCAGAACTAAGTACGGGCATTATGAATTCTTAGTCGTGTCTTTTGGATTGATTAATGCTCATGTTGCCTTCATGTATATGATGAACCGTGTATTCAAAGAATATTTAGATCAGTTCGTTGTTGTCTTTATTGATGACATCCTCATCAATTCCAAAAGCCGTGAAGATCATGAGCGCCATTTGAAGCTGGTACTGCAAAGGCTTCGTGAAAACAAGCTATATGCCAAATTGAAGAAATGTGAGTTCTGGCTTGAGGAAGTAGCATTCCTTGGGCACGTGGTGTCAAAACATGGAGTATCTGTCGACCCAGCGAAGATTGAAGCCATACAAAGTTGGGAGCAACCGAAGTCGGTGACCGAAGTACGTAGCTTTCTGGGCTTAGCTGGTTATTATCGGAGATTCGTGGAAGGATTTTCTAGAATTGCTACTCCGTTAACTCAGCTGACTCGGAAGGATACAAAATTCGGTTGGAGCGAGGATTGTGAGAAGAGTTTTCAAGAACTTAAGAGGAGACTCATTTCGGCACCTGTTCTGACAATACCATCTGGTTCGGATGGATTTGTTATCTACAGCAATGCTTCAGGCAAAGGGTTAGGATGTGTTCTCATGCAACATGGGAAAGTCATAGTCTATGCCTCGCGACAACTCAAAGAATATGAGAGGAATTATCCTACTCATGATTTGGAGTTGGCAGCAGTCATTTTCGAGTTGAAGATTTGGAGACACTACCTGTATGGGAAGAAAGTGGAGATCTATACGGATCATAAAAGTCTCAAATATTTCTTCACCCAAAAGGAACTCAACATGCGGCAACGACATTGGCTTGAGCTGTTGAAAGATTACGATTATACCATCCAATATCATCCTATAAAAGCGAACGTAGTAGCTGACGCATTGGGTAGAAGATCATATGCGGGTACGAGTGCAATGTTGTTAATACAAAGGCCCATTTTGTATGATTTGTAAAGGATGGAGATAGAGATGAAGACTCCAAGTACCCACATGATGATATCAAATATACGAGTAGAACCGACTTTAATCGATAAAGTTAAAGCTGCTCAAGCTACGGACATGGAGCTGATGCGTATGAAGAAGAAAGTGCAAGAAGGTGCTATTCCAGAAGCAAGAATCGATGAAGAATGAATACTTCGAGTCAACTCCAGACTTTGTGTTCCTAATGATTTTGACTTGAAGCATAGAATAATGATGGAGGCACACAACACACCATTTGCAATCCATCCTGGGAGTACCAAAATGTATCACGATCTTCAATATATATTTTGGTGGAGCAATATGAAAAGAGAGATCGCGGAGTTTATCTCGAGGGGTTTAACTTGTCAACGTGTAAAAGCGGAGCATCAAGTACCAAAGAGTCCATTGCAACCACTTGAGATTCTGAAATAGAAGTGGGAACACATTACTATGGATTTCGTTACGGGTCTTCCCAAGGTGTCTCGAGACATAGATGCGATTTGGGTCATTGTTGATAGATTAACCAAGTATGTCCATTTCTTGCCTATACGTGAGACTTATTCCCTTGAACGTCTTGCTCGTATGTACGTGAATGAGATTGTGAGATTGCATGGCATGCTAGTATCCATAGTTTCGGATCGTGACCCAAGATTCATTTCACGATTTTGGGTTAGATTGCAGAAAGCTATGGACACGGATTTACGATTTAGTTCAGCATACCATCCTCAAACGGACGGGCAATCAGAGAGGATTATTCAAACCCTTGAAGATCTATTAAGACTATGTGTTCTAGATTTTAAAGGAAGTTGGGATAAGTACTTGCCATTGGTGGAATTCTCCTACAACAACAGTTATCAAGCAAGTATAGGTATGGCTCCATTTGAAGCCTTGTATGGATGAAAGTGTCGTTCTCCAGTATGTTGGGACGAGGTGGGTGAAGCAACGTTGTTGGGATCAGAATTTGTACGCATAACTACAGAGAAGATCCAAACGATTCGACAACGTATACAAACGTCACAGGATCGACAAAAGAGTTATGCGGATCTTCATCGAAAGGATGTAGAATTTAGTATTGGGAATCATGTATTGTTACGTTTTGCACCATGGAAAGGAGTTACAAGATTTGGGAAGAGAGAAAAGCTCAATCCACAATTTGTTGGTCCATTTGAAATTCTTGACCGAATAAGAAATGTGGCATATCGACTCGCATTACCTCCAAGCATGTCTCGTGTTCATAATGTTTTTCACATATCTGTGCTTCGTAAATATGTGAAAGACCCGAACCACATAATTGAGTTAGAACCAGACGAGATAGCCGAAGATTTAACGTACGAGGAGGTACCTGTTAAGATCTTGGATAAGAAAGAGCATGTTCTACGCACGAAGGTTATACCACAAGTTAAGATTTTGTAGAGAAATCATGCTATTGAAGAAATGATCTGGGAGTTGAAATAAGAAATGAAAGCGAGGTATCCTCACCTTTTCGAAACACCAGGTACGTATGTCAATTTCGAGGACGAAATTTCATAAGGAGAGGAGGTTGTAAGACCCCAACTTATTAATAAATGAAATTAAATTTCCTCTATTTATTATTTTGAAATAGAAAAGGTTGATTTGATTAATGTGGTTAGTTATGGATAAAATGCGTAAATATTTTAAATAAGCAAGTGGGTATAAAATATTCATTTTTGCTCGGTGAATATTCGTTTGGTCGTGGAATATTCTTGCTGTCGGGGGAATATTCGTACGACGACGCAGCCTTGTGTGGGCACCATAACGGAAAGCGATTGGATGAAGAAAACGACAAGTATAAGTTGTTTATAATTAACGGCGTAGTTGTTACCGTTAATACTGTTAGAATACCTGGTGGTTAAAATACAGTAGCACACGGATTGCACAGTATTTTTGAATTATTGATTCTTACGAAGGAAGGCACTTCTCAATAATTGTTACAGTAGTTATTGTTCAATATTTTATTTTATTGATTCAATAATTACTGCATTGATATTTTATATTATTGTTGTTTCAATAATCGTCATTGCACAGTATTTTCCATTATCAGATCAATAATTCATATTATTTGAATAATATTATTAGATAGAATTATTGACAATGTCTAGAAAGTTCTGTCTAAAGAGAGGTTTGGTCATCTAATTGCGCGCTAGTAAGGAGAAATCCTTATTGGAAAACTCCCTCTTTCCTGGGAACGGTCTGGTTGTCATAAATATGATTCTGTAATATTATTTGTGAATAATTAATTATTGAATCATATGATAAGGAAATATTTATTCTATGTGGATATAAATGTTGGATATATTTATTATGGTTAAAAATGAAGGAGTTAATGTTGAGGTGTTTTATCAATATTTTTATCGGAATGGAGGTATTAAAAATCAAATCAAGGTTTTTGAGAAATATTATGGGGGTTATAATTTTTAATCCGGCCGTTGGATCGTGGTAATTTTTGGATATGTTATTCATATATAAGTTGAGTATATGTCCACAAATTTTGAACTGTTAAAAATGAACGTATGATTTGTTATTAATTTTACGAGATGTCTGGTTCAGAAATTGTAGAGGTTGCGGAATTTGTCATTTTGGTGGAAAATTCTAGAATTGGTGGGCCCCACTTTTGGTTGGTGAAAATGTGCTGAGATTTTTATTCAAATATGGTGGGTGGGAATAGTAGCAGGTAAAGCCATCAGGTTGCAGGTTAAGTCTGCTTCGGCGTGCTAATATTTTTCTATAAATAGAGGGCTAAGTTAGAATTGAAAATCACACCAGAAACAAGTTTTCTCTCTTTCTCTCTCTAGATTATTGAGTGTATTTTGGGAGTATTTAGATACTTTGTGAGTTTCTATTCATCAGTGCAAGTTTTCTTCAGCCTTATACCGATATTCCGATCAGAAGTACTGATATTTTGAGGTAAGGGATATTATTTTTTTCAATATCATTATGCTGAAATATTGATATGATTTTTTTTATCAAATTTAGAACTTTTTGTGTCGGGATTACTATTCACGTATACGACACTATTCACGTATACGACACTATTCACGAATACGGCACTATTAACCGAAAAATAAAATTTTCCCTTTTTGTCCAAGATGTCTATTATGGTTACTATCTTTGATTGTATCCATGTTTTGATCTTTTTTTTTAAATTCTGTGTCACAATTGATTATTATTAAGTATTATTGATCTTGGATAAACTGTTATACGAATCTCTACTATTTGTCCTTCTGTCTCGCTGGATTCATTTTCTTTAAGATATTTTTCATCATCCTCAGTCCTAAATGATGATATTACTGAATATCTTTGGCCTGTAGTGCAAAGATGTATGATTACCTGATGAATATCTTTGGCCTGTAGTGCAAAGATGAACAGGCGTTGAGATGAACATGACTGACTAGTGATACAAATGAATATCTTTGGCCTGTAGTGCAAAGATGAATATTTGGTTAAAGATGATTATTAATTGATGTTACAGGGATAAAATATTGATGATGAACTTTTAAATCTTAGAAGATAGTAGAATTCATTCTCTACTTGACTCTTCTAATGGTTTGCTGTTTCCGCTGCAGTTGTTGATCTAAAACTTGTTGTCGATTATATTCTATCAGATTTTTCCATGTTGAATACTAATGATAATTTGTTGTATATTATGTTAGTCATAATATTCTTTACTGGGCTAGTTGAGCTCACCCTTTTCCTTTTTGTTCTATTTTTCTTCTCAGGAGGTGAGAGCATAGTAGGATCTAATCGGGGTATGGAGTGATGGTTCTAGAAAGATGTTTTAGCAGTCCTCACTATTTCTGTAAAATAGTGTTTGAATAATTGTAATGAGGACTTATTTGAGTGTGGATATTGTCTAGAAGACAATATTTATATTTAAACTTACAGTATGTGTTGTCGTATTTTGCACGACAATTGTATTATTGAAGTTGTAGTTTGCTTTTTGTACCATGTATTTGGCGACTCAGAATCGGTGTTGTATACCTATTTTGGGGGCTTCACAAAATAAGCCAAACACCAATTGAGTACAGCACTAGTTTCATCGTTTCTGAAGGTCCACAAACATTACTGGCATCACCAGAAACCTCGACATAAGACCAAGTAGGACCTTCATGACTCGTTTCCCTATGATTAAGGCCAAGACTCTTGTTCAGCCAATTTTGAAAGTTGAACGCAGTGTCGGACGGAGGGAGGGGGGGAAGGGAGAGAATCAGAAGTAGAGAGAGATGGAGAGTTGGGCGCTTTTATTTTTTATTTTCTCCTCTTCTTCTTCTTCTTCTTCTTCTTCTTCAATGGCTGTGGTCGGTTATGGATGCCAGTTATGGATGGTTATGGATAGTTCGGCGGATGGGATAGAAGGGAGGAGAGAGAAAGTGTTGAATTGCATCCTATTAAAACACTTAACTAAATTAAAGGGATAAGAATGTACTAATTTTGTAAATAAAAAATTTCATATGCACTAGTTTGTAAATATTTTATGTCTGCACTTTTGTTGTAATTATTTTTAAAAATGTAATAAAAAATATAATTGTTCCTGTAATATATTACCAAACGGGTCGGGCTATAGTCAGGCAAAAACGGCCCAAGTTTTGGTAGATGAAAAAGTGAAGTCCAAAACCCGTGTTTTGCCGGTCCGGCTTAGCCCGGCCCGAGGGCTTTGACGAATTTATGACTAAATTTTGACATATTTATGGGCCGAGTTCAAACGGGCTGAGCCATTGACAAGCCGGGCCAAAACGGCCCAGGTTTTCGTGGACTGAAAGAACGAAACACAAAAGCCGCGTTTTAGCAGGCCTGCGCGGACTTGGACCAATTTTGTTAGGTCTATTGGTAATATAATTTAAATATAATTAGTATAGCATAGGTAGTAGTAATATATTAAACATTAAATTGAAAAATTATATATATATATATATATATAAATTATTATATATATTTTTTAATACATGCACATCCTTAAAATAATAAGAAAAGTTAAACAGAGGCTGAACCAACAATTTATATCGGGAGGTGACCAATGTTTATAAAAAAAAACATAATATTAGTTTAATAATTAGTTGTGTGTGTAAACATACAAAAAAAATTAGAAAAAGTATTTATTGTACTTCATAATTTTTTATACATTTTGATTGTTGAATATCTCACTCATTTTAAAAAGCTGATTAATTTTGACTTCTTAAAATAAATTTAAGATATTTTAAATTTAAAACGAATTCAAATAATTTTACACAAATAACTAGACAAATTATAAACTAGCTAATAAGTACTACTAATTATAAGAATTATTATTATTAAAAAAAATTTAAATTTATTTTTAAAAATATCAAAATAATCTCATAATTTAGAACAGATAAAACGTTTATATCCAATAATTTTTTTTTAGAATTATAAAAAAAAAATTAAAAAACATTTAAGGGTATAATTAAAATTGTTAAAAACTCGAACCAGGCAACCCCCCCCCCCACCCCCACCCCCACCCCCACCCCCCACAAAAAAAACATCTTTGATTCAGTTAATTTGAATAAGTTCTCCATTTTTCTTGTTATGTAGTACTCACTTCGTTCCATAATATAAGTCATTTTAGAAAATTATTTTTATTCTTTAATATAAGTCGTTTTAGAATTTCAAGTAAGCAATAATTGCTTAGTTTCCAATATTACCCCAAGTAATAAATATAATTTTAGTTCTTTCACTATTTTTTGTCCAATAAATAGCATTCTCTTTTTTTAATACAAGGACAAATATAAACAATTAAAATTATATTTAATGCTATACAATTATTTTCTTAATACTTGTGCACAATTTTAAAACGATTTATATTAAAAAACGAAATGTGTATTCAATTAAGACTTTTAATAATTTTTAAAGTTTGGTTATATTCAATCAAGACATTTAAAGAGTTTATAAAAGTTTACTGATATTCAATTTACAACTTTTGTAATGTCTTTAAAAGTTATGTGGTATTAAATTGAAACTTTTATAAAGTCTATAAAAATATTTTGGTATTTAAAAAGTTATAGATTTTTCAGATTTCTATCATATGGTAGAGTTTGACCGACTTTAGAAGAAAAGTTATAACTATAAACTCATATCTAAAATCTGACCTCATCTCTAGAGATTTTTAAAGACTTCTAAATATTAAACACAAATGTGTAAATTCAAATCGTCAATAAAAAAATTGCCAGAGAGATTTTATGAAAAATTCAAAAGTCACAAAACTCTCTGGTAAATTTTTAACTTAAAATGAATATAAATTAATCTAATTTTAAAAAATATAATTATTAAAATTATAAACCGTTTATATTTTTTAACTAAATTTACTAAAAATTAGATAAATTACACAAACTTTTATTATAAGAATATCTTGTTATGACTTTGAAAAATTAAACAGTAAATTTTAATTTTTAATATTATATTATTTATGTTTTATATTATATAGATATAGTATATGATATATACGAATCTTGATAAATTCTAAAACTCGTCAAAATTTAAAAAAATAGTTAAAAGATGACAACGGTCGACTGTTAAAAAATTAGTTATGTAGAATTTTAATTAATTAATTTATAACATCATAAATAAATTAAAAGGTTGCATAATTATTTTTTTAACGGTCAATTTTGGTTCACTAACAACTATTAATAATTTTAAGAAAAATAAAATCTCTTTGACAATTTTGTATGTAGCTTCTTGGTAAATTTTTTATAGCTTGGTGTCAATTTACTCACATGTATGAAGTTTTGCGACTTTAAATCGTATAGATTTTTATTGTCATATTATTTTATGAAAAATAGAGTTTGGTACTCCTACTAAAAAAATGTAGGCATATATATATATATATATATATATATATATAGTTCAATGAAACGCGAGCTTAATTTTTGTGTTACGTCTATAACTTCTAAAGTTTTATTCGTAGTCGAGTATCCAAATTTATCATGAAATAAGTAGAATAATATGAATGCTTTCAATATATATAAAATCTCATACCGCAATAATTTAATGAAATAATGAGATTTCCTCTAGTTTATAAAAAAAGAGGTAGACAAGGGCGGAGCCACCCATGGGCTAGGGTGGGCTCTAGCCCGGGTGGACTTTTTGACAAATATTTAGTATTTATATATCTTAATAGTCCAACCCAATCTTCATAAGTCATGTTCCTTTACATCACATGTCCCATGTTCATTGTTATCCGACTCATTCCATATATTCTCCTTCTCGCTAAATTACTTCAAACTTTTATCAATTACTCTTGGTTTTTGGGTGAAACTAATAATGGAATGAAAGCTGCAAATTGAATTGGGCTTATTTTCGGCAAGAAAAAACTGATTTTGGCTAATATTAACGCAGATAACAAGAAATTTAGTATCGATTTTGCTATGTTAGGTATAATGAATTGTTTATGGAAATGAGAATATATATGGTGGGTGTTGGGTGGAGTAATAAGGAAAAAGAATTAAAAAATTCTTGCTTGATTATTTCTAAATGGTTACGAGATCTCTCTTTTAAAGTTATGCACTTCACTTGTTTGATTAAATTCCTCTTAGAGACTGTAAAGTTTTAAAAGTGAAAACTTGATGTTTTTGTAAGCAAAAAAGCTTATGTTTATAAAATATATGTGTCTCAAGTGGCTTAACTGAATTAGAAATGATTTAAAAGTAAGTTTAACTGAATTGAGTAATTTTGGTTTGGTTAGAAAACTGATGTGGCTGAGCAGTTTTGAGCACATATAGAATATGTGTGAAACATTTATTTGGATTGGTTTATATTTATTTAAAATAGTATGTCATACCTTCTATAACATGTTAAAAATTGGATCCAATTGGATGTGTATAAGCTGAGTTGGAATATTATAAAGTGGCTACGAAAAAAATACGAAATTTGAGAATTCTGGACAGAAGTCTAGCGCTGAGATAGAGCGCCGCTACTCTAGTCCCCTACTCCAATTTTTAATACTTGTTCCGATTCTGTAGCCCATGACGGAATTTTTTCCTGACTCCGCCTTGGAGGTAGAGGCTGTACACATGAGCTAATTAACAATTAATATAAACCACAAGATATATTAAAAATATACAAAAGTCTATTAAAATCTTGATAAAAAGTCTTTTAAAGTCTATCACTTATTTCATAGAGTATAAAAATTATTTTTAAAAAGTCTTTAAAAGTCATTAAAATTCACAAAAGTCAAGTCACTTAAAAAAATATTTAAAAAATTTAATTGAATACACCCGCAATAGATAACAAATGAAAGATTCTTCCTTTTAAAGAATATAGATTCTATAGGAAAAACAAAAACACAAGTCAAACCAAAAATTTGAAAATTTGTACAATTACATCATTGAAATTCCTCGAAACCTTGCTTAAACTGATCAACTAACCCTCAAAATAAAGAGCGGTGGCGATAGTTCCTTTATGGGTGGCGTAGACACCGGCAACCGCCTCGACAAGAAGTTTTTCACGGGAACCTCGTCGAGGTGGTGATCGTCGTGGATGTCTTCGAAATTGAGGGAATAGCTCAAAGGGTCGTAGTGAAAATCGGTGGAATGTCTCCGGTGGTGGTTGCGCATTCGGTTGAATATGTTGCGGCACTTTTCTTTCATCGCCGGGAACTCGTGAACCTTAATTTTTAACCACCACGTGGATGAGACCGGTGGTTCTAGGGTTTGGCGGCGGTTGGAATGGAAACAGCATGATAGGCAAAGGGTTTGTTTGAGTTTGTTTGTTAGAGAGGGGGAATAAGAATTCATGGGCTCCTTTTCCATGAGTGAGATTGAAAAAGCAGAGTGTTTAAACTTTGAAGGGAGAAAGAGAGTGTTTTATACGACTGAGACAGTTGGCTGAATTTACGGATGCAACACGAAATACCGCGAGGGAGTTATTTGTTAAAGGGCCCCGCCCCAGCATGCTTGGGTGGCAAACAACCTCACGAGTCACGTGAATGGATATTCATATTTCTCTATGAAAAGTAAGTTGTAAGGAGAAAAAAAACAGAGTCTTGTTATGGTAACCAGTTTAATTGCAATTTTTTTTAATATATGAAATTGTAGGATAATTCTATTTATATATATATATATATATTAAAAATTATCATTAATAATTCTATTTAATAAATTAATTATTTGATCTTAATAATTTTGCTAGTAATGATCAAGTTAATACATAGTTGATGATATTAAGATTAACTAGTTGGTAGCCCGTGCAACGCACGGGCTAGTTTGAATAACAAATTATATAATTTATTAAAATTATAATGAGAAGAATATTTTTTTATAATACATTATTTTTATATCTACATGTAAAATCTTTTGATAATGTATGCGTTGTCTTCGTTCAATCTTTTGATGTATTATGCTCGTTGGTTGAATCTCAAAATGAACATCACGTGATTATCCTGCACATAATATATATAAGATAAATAATCTATTTATAAGATAACAACTTTTAATTCTTGGTAATATTTATTTATGAAGTAATATAAAATTTAGAATACTACCTCTTCATCAAGCAATATAGCTGTGGTATTGACAATCTGTCCAGTGCTCAAATTGATCACATCTCACTTTCTTGTTAATCTGACCTTTATTGTATAATCACCTCTATGACTCTAAAGACAAATCATCACCATTCTCAATCACATCATCATCATCTGTAGCAGCCTCACCCCAAAGAAATCTCTTCTACACAATCTCTAGAATCAAGAAGAAATCCTATATGCCTAAGTAATGTACAATATGTTTGCCAACAGTAACCTGAAACTAAACTGAATAGTAGATGCACAAATACCATTTTTTATTGACAAAGCTTACATATAAAGTGAAACAAATATAGATGTAGAGTACTTTTTTGTGTAGTATGCTTGCTGTTTTTATAGGATAAAGTACTATGATAAGTAGTATTTTTATTAAATGTATTTAAATTTTCATTTGTAACTGTTTAGTGAGAAGTCATATACTTAATTATTTTATTAAAGATTTTTTTAATGTTCATGACTTTTCCTTTTCCAGATTTTTAATTATTTTTTTAATGATGTTTTAAATGTTCATGAATATTAATAAATATATTTTAAATCTTAATGTTCATGACTCGTCCTTTTCATAACTTACATGTATGACTAATGTTCATGAATGTTAATAAATATATTTTAAATGTTAATGTTCATGACTCTTCCTTTTCATAACTTACATGTATGACTAACTCTGTTAAAAATCAAATCGATTTCAATTGATTTGAAATTGATTGAATTAAGGATAGGCAAATTGATTAATTGGTTGAAATTGATTGAGTTAAGGATAAATTAATTTGAAATTTGGAAACCAGATTGATTAATTGATTTGAAATTGATTGTCAAATTGATTTCAATCGATTGAGTTAAGGGGTTGTGCTGTATTTATATATATAAAGTAATTCTACAAAAAATTAGAACCATAAAAGATACTTTTACTTTTAAAAGTCTAAAATAATTTTCATCTACTGAAATTTTAATAAAAAAATCTACATGTGTTATCAAATGGTGAAAAAATATCGGATTACTTTTATTTTTGAAATAATTTTGTTACTAAATATAATAAATTAGTTGACCAGTATCAATTTTAATTATACTATTCACAACTATAAAATATAAAGTATTTGATGAAATTGGAGGAAATGTGTAGTATAGAGGATCCAAAACTCTTATCAAGATAATTAATAATTAAAAAAATAACATAAACATTCGCAATATATATTAATTTTCTATGATAATTGATAAATAACAAATTTAGTATCATAAATCTTTGTGTTATTATTATATTTATAGTCGCTCTATCATAATTTTAAGCAATTAAATGATTATAAAAAGTGAATTTTAATATAAAGTTAAATGTTATACCTTAAGACAAGATACTTTGATTTTTATAACGATTAGATATAATATAACACTATGTAAATAAGTGCATATACATGAATAGTTGTGGATGTATCCGTTAGCACAACAAAGTTATAAGCAACTTTTTCTGTTGCATGATATATCCTTTAAATTTACCTTATTGACAAAAAGAAAAAGGAGTAAATTTGCTCCTATTTCATTTTTAGTTATTTTGTAATGTCTATTATGCAATGAAAATTCGAAGAAAAAGAGAGTAGATGAATTTAATTTTAATTTCTATTTTTTTTGTATGTGTGGCATCTTTTATTATTCATTATTAAATTAAAAGGAAAGGAAATCATATGGTTATTTAAAATAAAATTTTATGCAATTTAATATTTACATATATGTCTGGTAGAAGAACAAAATATTATTTAATGAAATGTATTAATAATAAAAAAGGTTTAACGATAGAGACTTACTGCTTTAGTGTTGTAACATAGGGTATAACCATGTATTTATAGTGATCACACATCCGTCTCTGTATAGAAATATGATTCCACATTCGGTATGATACTATGATTCTTTAATGGGATCAAACTGAATTTCCTTAAAGAAAGGAAGTTGGAACATGTACTCACACTTTCTTCAAAAGTTAGAAATTAATTGCAATTATGAATCTTTAATTACTTAAAATATTCGACTGTCAAAATAGATTTTTACGTACCTCCACGTGGACTCACCAATTCACCATATAATTTGGACCCTATTAATTACTCCCCAACAAGATCTATACAATAAATATAAATCATAAATACTACTATTGAATATTCAATTTAATTTTCCTTAAAAGTACAATCGTATCAAAATAAATGTATTGCCAATATAACCGCATCATAATTAATTAAGTTATAATGATTTCTTTCGAAGAAGTAAGAATGAATAATACCATGTGCTATAAATGAATATTTTCCACACGGTCTCACAACTTCGATGCATACTTTGGAAGTATTTGATAAAATTAAATGAAATAGTTTTTAATGTTTAAGTAATTTGAATGAAGCAGAATTTTGAATACTGAATAAAAAAAATTGTTTGATAATTGACATGTCTGAAACATCTGAATATTTTTTTTTATTAATTTACCCATCTGAACAATTTTTAAATTGTTATAAATTTATTTAATATTATTTAACATAATAGTTAATATTATTAAAAAAATATAAAATAATTCATTCAACCGTCATTCAAACCATTTAGCCAAAAAGATTACACTTGACTATTCAGTCCAAAAATTTGACCGATGCAACTATTCAGCCGATTTTTATTCAAAACAAACGCACTGAATAGCTGACTGATTTAGTTATTAAGCTCTAAACAAATACCCCCTTAATTGTTACCGAATGGAATAGCATGACTTGGCATCAAGTCTTTAAAAAATAAAGACTAATGCCATATATCTTAAATTTTTAGGTCTCGAATGACATAATATTAAATATTTTAATATTAATTTATGACAGTTAATCACATGATATCTTCGTCAACCAAGTTTCAGCAACTTAAATGGAAGACTTTTGAATTAATGATGGCAAATTAATTAAAGACAAAAATATTATTGTTTTTTTCATTAACGTAATTTGAATCATTTTTTAAATTTCAAATAAATTTTATTTTTCTTTTTTGCTGCCTTGAATGATAATGTTTGAATTTCTGTATTTACATTTCTAAATTTTGTAATAATAAAGATTTAAACGATTTATAGTATTCTTTTATGTGATAATATAAGTTAATTAAAGCACAAAATAATAGAATAACAACATAAACAAATCAAAAACAATCAAAAAAGGCCTACCATGAAGCTCACCCCAATTATTCTAACCGACTACAATTATACACATTTACATATATGGTCTTATTTGCAAACATAGTTAAAAATTATAGAACCACCGCATAAAAATGAAACTCGGAAAACTTTGCTAAAATATGGGCTAATGAAGTTGATGTACATTAGAAAAATAAGTAGGCTTTCCTGCGGTGAAAGCCCACCGACGTAGCCCATAAAGTTCTGAAGCCACCTCTTGAGCCCACTTAATTCAAAACTAACCCAGCTCGCTGAATAGAATAGATGAACCAAACTTAATTACATTTTCTAGTACATTTTTAAAAATTATTACAACAATAGTGCACTCATAAAATATTTACACAATTAATACATTTAAAATTTTATTTACATAATAAGTGAAAACATGTGCAAACATGAACAGTTTGTTGAGTCTGTACGTACAATAAACTAACATGTATGTACGTATGTGCAAACATGAACAGTATGTTGAGTCTGTACTAATATGAAGAACATACTTATAAATACCCTACCATGATAAAACGACCGGTTCCAACCCCCAAAAAATTTGACAACCAAAACACCAGATACATGTTACTTTTCTCCCAACTCTTTCCTTTTCACTTCAGTATCCAGTGCCAGTGGGGAATTCACATTTCCCAAACTCTGCAAACAAAACAAATACCAACTTCTCATATTAGTACGTACCTCACTCAACAAATAAATATAATAAGAATTACTACTTTTTTAGCACATCAAGTAAGCAATGAAAACATAAACAATATCTTAGTCTGTACGTATGTGCAAACATGAACACTATGTTGAGTCTGTTCTTCAACATGTGCAAATATGAACAGTTTATTGGTTTCTACAATGGTCGTTGTCGGTACAATTATTTGTTTATGCTGCAGTTGGTAACCAAACATTCATACAACAGTAACCATTTTAGTTTCTATGGGTAACCAAATAATCATAAAAAAAAATTCAGAACAGTTACCAAATATTACATATATTTGTTTTCTTTTTTTTGTTAAACAATGATGGAATCAGAGAGTAGTCGTGTGATTTTCTTCTTAATTAATGTAAGAAGAAAAAAATACAAAATATTATTCAATATTGTGTAACACAATCTCGATTATCTTACATCAATAAAAAGGCACAGTTGGTAGCCAAACCTTCATACAAAAGTAACCATTTTAATTTTTGTAGGTAACCGAATAGTCTTAAAATAATTTCATAACTGTTACTAAGTGTTACATATATTTGTTTTTTTTATTTTGTTAAACCATGATGGAATTAGAGAGTAGTCATGTGATTTTTCTCTTACTTAATGTAAGAAGGAAAAAATAAAAAATATTATTCAATATTATGTAACACAATATCGGTTACCTTACATCAATAAAAAGGTTAACATATGTTTGTTTATTGGTTACTCATAGTAAACATCCATTGTTTATTGTGACAATTGAAGCATTAAAAATAATACAATATTGTGAATGGTGACCAAATCAACATTATATAGTAACCAAAATATATCTAATTAGTAACCATAAATCTGAAACACATTGTTTGCACTCTGATGCACTAGATCCATAGAAGTATTCTTCCTCATCACTCTCAGTCTCCATGGAGCACCACACTACAGACTCAACGGGTGAACTCAGATCTGAGTTAGGCCAATACGACCCAAACCCATATGGGAAATCGTAGGCGTCAGTGTTTCCCCCCTAAAAGATTTTCATTGTTGTTCTTCTTCTCTGTGATTTTACTAAATTCCATGAGTAAGTTGTCTTCAGAAAGAAATTTAGAGGGAAGCCAGAACTCTCCGTCGTCCAAATCCTCTGCCATATGAAGAAATCACAGGAAGTAAATATAATCTCACCACCTCTGCTTTAATCAAGGCCCAGGAAGAAGATAGTGAGGAGGAGGAAGAGAAGAAGAACACTGGTGCAGAGACTTGGTTTAAAAATTATAGAGTGATGAGAGAAAAATCAAGGGAGACAGAGAGTGTATATATAAAGTGTTTTCCTTAAAAGAGAAGGGAGGGAACCCTATGTTGATGGATTTTTTATGTCGTGCTCCATAACTGAATGTGAGAAAGGTGCCCTTTTTGCACTCTTTTTTTAATTATTTTATATTATTGCATTATTATTATAATTATTTTATTGATGTACAATTCTAACAATTATTTACTATTTATTGTATATTATTATAAAGAACCCTTAAATTATTATTATTACTCCTTCAATTCCACATAAATTATCCTTTAAAGTTAGGCGGGCCTTACGAAAAGTAATTAATTAAATTATTGGCAAAGTTAGTTACATAATCAAAAGAATGAAATTAATTTAATCTAATCAAAATTTCAATTGGAGTTGTATAATTGCATGCCACATGGAGTTACACCATACAACAGACTTTATATATATATATATATATATATATATATATATATATATATATATATATATATATATATATACACGGTTCGGATTTTAAGCTCACCTTTTATTCAACTCACTCAAGTTCACCCCTCCTTTAGCGATGGACCAGGCGACGGTTCGGTCATACAACCGTCGTCTATACTTTTAGCGACGCTATATGTTATCTGTCGCTAAAAGTATAGACCACGATTGTATGACCGAATCGTCGTCGGGTCCGTCGCTAAAGGGGGATGAGCTCGAGTGAGTTGTATAAGGAGTGAGTTTAAGATCCAGACTATATATATATATATATATATATATATATATATATATATATATATATATAGAACCAGGATCCTGTCACGGATCCTGAATTTTCTTAAATGACGAACTTTTTTACTTTTTTTTTTTTTTTAAAACAACTAAAAAAAAAATTTAATATTTTATGGAACTTGAATTTTTACATAATACAGTGTTTGGGGTGTGATCTGTACAGACATGTTTTGTTATATGTATCCAAATTACTGTATTATGTAAAAATTAAGTTCCATAATATATATATATATATATATATATATATATATATATATATATATATTTAGTTGTTTAAAAAAAAGGCACAAAAAAAAAGGTCCGAATGGTACTAAAATGCGGGCGTCTGAACCAGAACCGGACTCTCTATATATATATATATATATATA
The DNA here is from genome assembly GCA_016801055.1 of Panax notoginseng. NCBI lineage: Eukaryota > Viridiplantae > Streptophyta > Magnoliopsida > Apiales > Araliaceae > Panax > Panax notoginseng. The sequence goes on from CM029021.1 coordinate 171,059,982, forward strand.
TAAAAATTAAGCGATAATCAAAATTTATAATAGAATAAATAATTTATTCATAGTGAGATCATGGGGATAACATGCGTCCACATAAAATCAAAAACTCAAAACAGCCTCCTACATGCAATGATCGACATGTATACAAATTAAGAAAAAAAGAGCATGCATCACATATATATATATATATATATATATATATATATATATATATATATATATATATATTAAAACTACGTCGTTTTGATAATTTTTTTAAAAATAAATGGCGTCGCGGATGACATTTTTTAAATAAAATAAAAATAAGTTGGACCACTATCTTCTAATAATATTTAATTTTTTAAAAGAATCATTAAAACGACGTAATTTTAATAAAAATATGTTATTTAAGAGAAGTATGCTTTAGATTCGTAATATATATATATATATATATATATATATATATATATATATATATATATATATATATATATATATAAGATTATTTATATTTGTAAAAAATAATTTTATATTTGAGATGAAGTATAGGAGGTTACTATTAATGCATGCAATAGAACACTTTCACATCAAAACAACGTGTTCAATGAATTACAATATATAGTACATATATTGTTCATTGTTTATTATAATTAATAATTCTAGATGAGATTGAATTATTTATATTAATTTACTACCTTTCAGTATTAATTTATCCCACCATTAGTCATAAGATTAAAATTTTATGACCGTTTTTATTCAACGTTATTTTCTTCTTCAGGAATATTATAATTTCATTTGATACTACTTTCAACATGGGTAATCACACTCATAAGTGACTCTATGAATGAAAAAATAATAATCATGAAATTATACTCCTTCCATTCCATAATTAATAATCGTCATAATTTGATTTTATATGTCAAATTAACCATTTTTTAAAATAAATAATTAAATTTATATATATATATATATATATATATATACATAATTTTAAAATTACGAAATTTGACATTAGTAGTATATTCTTTATAAATTATTATGATCATAATCTCTACACGTATATCTTGAATTTTTCTAAAGAGTTATTAATTTTAAAAATAGTCAATTTGACTATGAAAATCAAACTGAGAGGAAATAGTAGTTAAAACCACTCTTATTATTACCGTGGTCAATAATATAGATTTTTGGTTATGTTAGTGAGATAATATTTTTTTTGACGATCTTTACTCACTATATACTCGCCTAAAAAATAATGATTAAATGTATTAATAATAACAAATTTTTCTTTTTGAATTTCAAAAAATGATAGCAGCTGAAGTCCTTCACATTATAAATCTGAAATTCATAAAAATATCCGTTACAAATGGCATGTATTATGTAATATGTATAAGAAGGTGGTGGAGGGAGGAGGCGAGTCAATAGTCATGAGAGGCTGGGGTTTGGTTAATCACGTGGGTGAGCTTTAATTTAATTTGTACGCAAATGCAGCATGACTGTTTCTGTTTGTTCGCGAGCTGCTATGAAGTTTCTTCTCTCCTTCCTGCTAAGTACTCTCCTACCTATACAATACAATAATAATATATGCCACTTCTATTTCTCTTTCTCTTTCTCTTTCTCTCTATTTAGTAGTATCATAGAGAGAGAGAACCGGTGAAAATGATATAAACGGATTCGGTTAACATAAAATAAAATTAATTTTACGGTGATAAATTGATTAATATAATACTAACAAATAGAGAGATCATCTCTCGACCTGTGTGTCGATATTATATTAGTCAATTAATAAAAGTTAAATTCATACTTATCACGCATATATATATATATATATATATATATGTGGGTTGATTAGGCATGCAATCATCAATTGCAGGGTCCCGCTCCCGCTACCTATTGTCTACTTTTAATTGGCTACTAGCTATACTTTTTCTCCCCTTACCAATACCAAATCTTCAGCAGGCAGATTATTCGTACCAGAATTTTCAATCAATTCCATCTCTTCTCTCTCCGCTTATATCATTCATCATTTCTTTCTAATTATTTAAGAACATGCCAGAATTAATGAACGATTTTTTACCAAAATAATTAAATTGTTGTTGACGGGGTTCATCGATAATCAAATTATATGGCTGGAATGCTTCCTGGTGTGGAAAGTGCTCGCCGGAGACGGTGTTGGGGGAGTAGTACTGGGTGGTGGTCGGAATCTCCTTCTTCGTCTTCTGGTTATAATCATGGCAGCTCATCAAATTCTACTAGGCGTTCTTCTCTTTGCTTGTACACAAGCAGCCATAATTCCCTTCTCAGCTCAATCTCTAATTCTCACCTCCAGGTACGGACTACTAATTCAAAAATAACCAATATATATTATGGAGTAGTAAATTAATTTGTAATTCGAAAATTGAATATCACAGAAAAGAAGCATGGTGAATAACCAGGATGAAAAACTAGGAGGAGTAGCTAGAGAAGCCAAAGAGAGACTAGACGAGAGGCTAAGAGCACAATACAGGAAATCAGAACCCAAAAGGTACAGCCGTACACAAATAATTTTATGCTTCCGGCTGCTGGCTAATATTTATTAGATATAAGAATATGGTCCCTGCCGAGTCTTATTTGCAAATATTAAAAAATTTATATGTATGATTTTAGTAATGAGTATTCGGTTTTTCATCCATGTACGTAAAATAGGAGAAATAGCCAAGAAAGGGTGAGGGTTGTGGATCAGGATCAGACGAACTCTGCAGCTGTAACAACAGCAGCAGGAGGATTGAAAAAGAGTGCGTCAAAGAGGGTTATGAGTTGGGCTAAATTGAGCAGCTGGAAATCTTCAGAGCAAGACGAATGCGCCGTATGTTTGGAGCAGTTCAGGGATAGTGACAATCTAGCACACTTGCCCTGCGCTCACCGCTTCCATTCCACGTGCCTGGTGCCATGGCTAGAGAATAATGCGCATTGCCCTTGCTGCAGAACCCTTATTTGAGTATTTGGTATTTCCACTGCTTAATTAATACAATTGTTCAGACTCGTCTGCTTTCTGAATCTTCTTGGGCTTTGAAATCTATCAGGGAAGTTAAATTCTTGTAATGATAGTAGTTAAAGCCCGGAAGGATGCAGTACTTTTTATATATTGAGAGAAAAATGTTTTTGATTCTTGTTGCGAGTAAATTGATATGTATGTAATTGATATTTTCTATTGCAATATTAATCGATATACATATGCATTATATTATATTATATTATATTATGTGATCTAAAACTTGAAGATTCTCAAGATTCGTTTGTCTAGGCGGCTAGCAAAACAGATTTGCATACATCATCCAATCCAACAAGTTAATTTCTTTTGACTCATTTAATTACCGTCTTAAATGGTAAAAGTTGCATGATATAGAAAGTCTAGGAATCCCATATACCAAAAACTACTTCCCCGTTTCTAATAAATTTTTCACCCACACAACCCAACTCATATCTCAGCTGCTGCTGCTTTAATTTGGCAAGGCTTTGCAATAACATTATTGGGACAAGTAGAATTTGCTATATGATATTTACTACTAGTCAAAATGTGCCAACTTTATGGTATTTGTGCACAGACCCACTCTTTGTTCATGCTGGGCAATTGTTCACCTCAATTCGGAAAACTAAATTTTGTTTTGCAAAAAGAATATAAAATACTGTGGAAGTATAAATAGAAACAAGACACCCTTGGCCTTGAAGAAAAAAAAAATAATATATATATATATATATATATATATATATATAAAAATAATATATATATATATATATATATATAACTTGATAGTAATAGTTTTTGCAATGTACATCCAATTGGTATCCAGCAAGTGGTTCCAGTTGCGCCAATCCAATCCATATATCAATTTTGATGTCCACCCTTCCTGCACATATTCAAATAATTCACCCATCTTGTCTCCTCCACTGGTCCCTATGATTGAGATGATGATAATATATACTGTTCATTTTTAATACTACAATAATACACACACACACACACACACCACCTCTCAATTCATAATTTATCTTTTATCTTAATAATATATATCCCCTATTTTAAATAAATTCATATTCATCACCCAATCCAAAATAATTGTATCGATCGCCAAGAGTACCTACCTACCTGTACAAGCGGGATGTCATTATCTCTCACTAACACTGATATCAACCGAATAAATTAAATTACTTGGTCTTCTTCTTTTACAAAATAATAATAATAATAAATAAATAAATGATGATTTAGGGTATTAGTGGAAGGTGCCTCCTAATCTTTTTCATCCAGGTTACAAATATTTGATAAAATAACTCATCACTTGCTCTCAACATTTTACTACCCAACTTGAAATATGATCATTTTCGCCTAGTACATGAGATGTTCCTTTCCAAATATTGGTGGAACAGAAGGAATATATGAATTAATGCCAATGTCTTGGAATATTTTAATACTTAAAATCACTAAAAATTGAATGCTTTAATTAAAACAATTAGGGCTTGCCGATCTTCTGATGTATATTATTGTTCTTATGATTCTGTTAAATACTAGCGGTATAGCCTATATATAGGATAGGATGGGATAGGCCATCAGAATCTCATTTATGTAACTTCCACAAATGTTACAGGGCGGGCTGATCCTAAAGAGGAAAAATGTTGCCAAATACTAGTACGAAGTTGGCAACATTAGGAGGGGAGGGGAGGTGAGGGGAGGGTATACAGCTATCACCGTCGCACAAAGTGAGCCCACTTAATAGAATACAGAAAGGTACATACTGATGAAGATGTCAAAAATAGCATCTCATCAGAAGAGACGCTTTATTTACACGTGTATATATCAATTCTATTAAAGAGAATGTAATTCTGGGTTTTTTGGCGTGGAGAAACCCTCCCGAACATCTCCACGGCAGAGTGGACACACCCTGTAAGCATCAGCAGAGAAACAAAGGAACAGCGGCATGAGTAGAAAAAATAAAACTGGAAATAATAAACTTTGGGACTGGTGATATGGAGGCAGCAAGTATTTACCCGTGCATCTCTTTCAGCCATTTATCAACGCATGACAAGTGATACTCGTGGTGGCAGGGAAGAACTCGTATTTTATCTCCTTCCTCGTACTCAGCCAAGCAAATGTAACACCTACAGATGATAATGCTAGTTGTCACTTGTCAGTAAGAATACGAGGAAATCATTGGTGTGGCCAAATTCACATGCCATATAACAAATCAGGTAAAATATTGTTCATTAGATCTAATATAGGCACAGTACTAAATTTATAAGGCATCATTTTGTAGGAGAGAAGATGTATTGAAAAGACATTCCTACGGGAAGGGAAGTTTATATGACTTCATTAGTTTGGTGGGTTAAAAAAAAAGAATTAAGAATAAACAAATGGGAGTCAATCTATTTTCTCCTCCTGCCTGATAATTTAATCCTACTACGGCCCTGTTTGTTTTGCTCTGAAACAGTCTGAATGGCTCTGAATCTGAACGATTCAGCCATTCAGACTGTTTGTTTACAAAATTTGAGATCTGAATTGGTCTGAATGCATCTGACCGATTCTTTTAAAAAAATTGGGCTGAATCGACTGAATCACGAGTTTTACCCAAATAGCTTGCCGCTTCTCCATCCCTAGCGTTGCTCTTCATTTGGCTCTCGTCCCTGCTCTAGGTGGTGAAGAGCTTGAGGAATTGAGCGATTGCGCAGGCGAGGAAGACAGAGAGAAGAGGGATGTTCACCGGGAGGAGAGAAGCTGGAGATGACGGCGGTGACGTGAATTGGGAGCCGGACGACGTCGCATCGGACACAGTCATCACCTCGTCCATGATGAAACCCCAATTCAAATTGATCCAATCGAATTCGTTACGATCAGTGATCCAAAATTACAGAAGAATGAGAAGAATCAGCTGGTTGTGGAGGAAAGAAAAAACGAACAAGGAATTCTAGATGTGTGCTGCTGTCCTATTTGGGTGTAAAGTCAAAATTTTGTGGTCTCTAAATTTTAAGTATATACCTACAGGCTCAAAATGGATTTTGCAACCTTTTTTTTTTTTTAACTTTTCGATGTTTATATTTTTTATTTATGTGAAAATCAGTTCCCTTTATTTTATTCAATCCACCGTCGTGTTTATTAAGTAGTATAATTGTTTGAATTATTCAATACTTTGTTTGATAATTTATTTAAATTATTTATTTTTATTTGTTGTACAATGAATATTGTATTTAATTAATTTTTTTAAATACGTCCAGACAAAATTATATACTTGTTCAGCATAGTTTAGAGGGGTAAAATAGTAAAATACTGTTATTCAGATATTTCAGACATATCAATTATCAAACAACATTTTTCATTCAGATTCAGATTCAGCTCATTTAGATTCAGATTCAGATTCAGATTCAGATTCAAATTCAGATTCAGATTCAGATTCAGCTCATTCAGATTCATTCAATTTTTATCAAACAGCCCCTACCTCATAGTTAATCCAAGAGCCTTAAAAATGTAAAAGAGGAGAACCACTCTAGGTTCCTCTGCATCAAAGTTTAGAATGAGTGTGCCATCAAAATTCAGAGAGTATTTCTTTGATTATATTTTGAGGGAAGCAAAGAAGACTGAATATTGTGGAGGTGTGCATGGTTTGTCATTCGTTGGGGAAATATGAACCAAGACAATGTCGGAATCTAAAGAGACAGTTCACTTTGCACCTTCACGACATAAGGTGCCCTACTTTTGCTTCCCTTTAGGCCATGGAAGGCTTTAGAGAGTTAGCTATTTATAATGTGGATTGAGATTGGAGGGCTATCCAATGTAAAGGCATGTTTCGTTTTTCTTGGGTAGACTTATTGTCTCCCTTGTTGTGTGCACTATTCTTTAAAAGTACAAGAAACTTTCCCTCATTTTTTTCACACTTTGCCTGTCTAATAAATTGTGCAAGCTCACTCTCTCTAATAAATTGGAGCACAAGTAGAACTGACAGGAAACTTACTGATCATCATCGTCCCCAGTCTTAGGTGTCTTTCTGTGATTCTTCACAGGTAAAGAGTCAACAACCGACTCTGGAGCCGGGAGTGAAACCATAGATAGTGAAAGTGACACGGGTTGTCGATGAATTTCATCCAATACCTACAATCATGCATCACAACATTAACAAGCTAACAACTGATAATCACTGTACATAATTCTATGACAAAATCAACAACATTATAACTTATAAGAAAAACTCATTAAAAGTTGATCTATTGAAGACGTGGGCCACTAACACAAGGGGTGTTAGATTGCAAGTGTTCTCAATTCTCAGATTAAAGAGTTAATGGCAATAGTGGCATACAGAAAAGGAGCACAGAGATACATAATTAGACACATTACATGATCCATTTGATCATTTGGAAAGCTTGGAAAAAGTCAATCTGCATCCTGATGTTTAACTACAAGTTAGTTGATAATATTTCTTCTATAAAGAAACAATCTAGTGTAACACTGAGTCAATGGATTAGGTAAGCATAGTTAACTTCTGTATCACCAATACAAGATTGAGTTCAATATTCTTTGGTAGCTGTTGGGCTCTCGATGCAGTTAAAATACCGCTATGTTTTCATTAGACCACATAAAAGATTTGCCAAAGCACTAACCAAAACCCCACCCCTGAAGCCCAACCTTGCTGATGTCATGCCTTGAGATAAAATATTTCTTTTCTTTCACAAATATGGAGAAATCCTTGTAGCTTGCTCGGAAATATAGAATTGAATGAAATGAAGAACATAATATACTTATAATTGACTGTAACCAGATATAATACATCCCACATCAAGGAGGGCAAACAATACTTCAGAAGCATGATCACATGTAGATACAGGCACAATCACCAGGCTGTCAGCCATTGACAAGAACATTAATCAAGCTTCTATATTCTCAAAGCTATTGTCTGCTTAAAATTTGTGCATCTCCCCATCAAAGTGCCTAAGAACATAGGCTAACTATGTAACCTAAACACAATAGTTTTATTGCCCAAGGCCTGAAGCGCTAAGCTAAGAATCTTGTTTCACATACAGGATGGACTGATGGAAATAACCCATATGGAATTTTTTTTAATAAAGCTATGCAAAAAAAGAAAATTTCAATGAATTGTACCAAATTAACATAACAAGTAATAATCTAAGGCTATAATAAAAATCTTTAACCTATGAATCATATATTCTATTCACCATTATTGCATAGACAAAGACATAGCAAGGACCCAAAAGAACTAGAAGAGAAAATCTCCACAAGATTAGTGCCCAAAGTTGGTCAATTATATGCTCTTTTTTTCCTTTTCCTTTTTTTTTTTTTTTTTTTTTTTTTTGGGGGGGGGGGCCTTTGAAGAGATTACTCTTATGTGACCAATACTGAAATTTTCCCTCTTGTTTTTAATACAAAAAATGTGATGTATCTGAGAATAATGGTTTTCCACATTGTCTCCAAAACAACTGCTCCTTGGTGTGAAAACGGGAAACTTTTTGAAAAGAAACAGACAGCTTTGCTATGCATATAATCTTGTGGTCAGAATCAAACATCAGGGAAAAAACATGCCCTCACTTGTAAATGCAGATTTTAATCTCTAACTGATTCAAGACTTGAAACCTTCTGTTAACCCATATTTTCAATACCCAAAAAATTTTGCCAACTGCAATTAAGACTATGAAACGTAAGAGAGCACATTTCAAAGTTCGAATCTGAACTTGAAAGCAATGCCATGAAAATATATCCCACAAACGTATTCAACTACGTTAAATATAAAATCCACTAGGACAACAACCAAACAATAAGTCCACCAAGTTGAACAGTAGACAATGGAATATATCAGAAACTGAACTTGATGCTCTTGAATAATTTCAACAAAACCAGTGTTAATGACCATAAAAATTAAATTGAAAACAAAAACAAAAATAAAACAAGAGTACAGTTAAGGGAAATACCTCAAACAATGCTTCAGCGAGCATTACTATACGTGAAATACTTGCACGAGCGCTAGACTCCTCTGCCATCAAGATTGAGTCACATGTGCATGTACTGTTAGGGTGCAGACCTGATGGACAAATGTTAGTTCGACGAACACTCCCATCCCGACCACCACGAAGTCTTTCCCATATCTGAAAAAAATTATGCCCGCAACACTTGATCAAAATACTCCAAATGAAAGGGAATTGAGCAATACTTTACAGAACTTTTATTGCCAAATCAGAACAACCAGATAAATGTTTCAATATTGTAAGGTAAATAAAGCATTTACTACAGCACATAAGACCGACAACTTGAAGCCCCCAATATGTAAGACAACAGTCGGGATGTCTAATGTAGCAAAAGAAATGGCTTTATTCCGACAAATAAAACAACAGCAACTGTTAGACAAATATGCATTAATCACAAAAAAATATTTAAAAGACCACCTCAGATCTCGAGTGCCATCGACGCTCATTTATGCCATGAGTGCTACTTCCTAGAAATCCAGTATCACCTCTAAACCCATCATCAAAGACATCACCATTAAAATCAAGGAGCCATCTGTCATGAGATCCTAAATCATCCGACTCATCACTTGCAAAAACAAAGGTCCGAGAATCACTATGCCTTCTAGAATTGCGTCTTGAAAAAGCATCCCAAAACAGTCTTCGACTATTGCGTCTTGCTTCACGATTGCCAACATCAGCATTGCTACTAGACAAAATGTTTGAAGAGGTACTCATAACATCATGAAGAAGAATGCTTTCATCTCTTTGGCCTTGTTCCCTATCTGACACAATGAATCCTAGACCTGAAGGAGTTTCGTCTTGAAGATTATCATTTCTTAGCATGTCGAAATTTACTGGTGAATCAGATACAATAGACGCAGAACCAGAATCAGAATCATGCACGGAAGTAACTTCGCTTGCATGGTTTTCAACTGACACGTTATCTGAAAAAGAACTACCAAGCTCATGCAGAGATGGAATGCAGTTCTCTGTAACCCTTGAACAAATATGAGACACATCTTTGTCCATTATATTATTGATGCCACTGACCACATCCAAGTTGGCCTGTCCATTTGTAGAAATTGCTGAAGGTGACCGATCCTCATATGAAGTACTAGCTATATCTCTACTTCTACAGCCAACACTAAGTCGATGAGGAGGAATTATTTCCTTACTTCGAGACGAGCCTTTGTCATGGTTGCTTGTCTCAACACTGCCTGAACTATCTTCGAAAGAAGAATCCGCAGTGGCTTCAATGTCACTTTCAGATGAAGCTGCATGTTCAATTTTGGGGCTGCTGAATTTAGATTCTGCACCAGAGGCCAAACCAGATTCCTTTTTAGGTCTTTGGAACTTATTTAGAACTGGATTACGATATTGTGCAGAATTCACCAGTAATTCAGCTGGATCATCTTCCATCTACAACGAACAAAAGTGTATATTAATTCAGTTTCAAAATTTAGTCGGGCTTAAAGGTTTGGCAGCGAGAATCAACACCATAGTTTATGAAAAAGGAACCATAATCAATAATTGACCGAATTAATTACCAGCCCACTATTAGCATTATTCTCACTCACATGTCAAACTGAATCATAACTGTTGCTTCAACTGGCTCCCTACTTGTATAACTGATTCAATGTGATATATGTCAACATGTAAAACCTTGTCATTTGGTCTAGACTCTTAATAATATCCATAAATACATCTCAGTCCTGATTACTCATAACTGTTTAATTGCATTTATAAAGAACTTTAATGCCTTACTCGCATAGTTCATGTAGTAGTGCGGAAATTTGAGGGGGTAACTATAGTGGTGAATGCAAAACTTCAAGAGAAATAAATATTTCAGAAGTTCATGGGTCTAGATAATCCTCTCACAAGGAAAACAACTTTATACTTTTATTGGAAGCTTTGTTATTACATTGTTCAACTGGCAATTCATTTATTTCTTATTTAATGTTGCCTTTAAATGACAGGATGGGAACCTGTCACCTAAAGGGTCCCATTTGTTGGGATAAAACTGCAGTTTAAAGGGGAAAATCAACTTTGATTATCAGTATTTTCATGAGCACTTAAAGTCACTCAAACCCACCCCTATTTTCTCCAAAGTCTGCATGTTAACAGGATTCGATTCCCCTTTGACTTTCTACACAGCATTTCAATAAAGAAACTCGTATAAATAAATTGAACAATCTGAATTCTGAGGGAAAAAAAGCAATCTCGTAAGAGATAATCTAGTAATTTAATCATTTTTGTAACTGAAAAAAGATAGTTCATAATGTAATATAATGAAGTAACCCTAACTGAGAATGATAATTCATAACATATTTTGATGAAGTAACCCTCTTCTTTTCAAAGGCTCTACTCAACTGACAAATTTTAGACCAGACGTCACAGTAAATCCAATAAAGCAAAATGGAGCAATTCAATATTAAGGAACCATCTAACCACCCAAAATTTTCACATAGTTCGGGACTTTAATTTGGATATTATTATCAATCCATATTAATACAACTTGGGCTTTCAACTGATGTCGATCCCAGGTGGTTTTTCCTTTAGTATCATGAGATATTCAGCCCATTTTAAGAACTTCGAATTCATCATAGCCAGCCAAACATCTAAAAGTCCCATTCATCCTGACTCGGAGCCCTATACAAATCCATCTATTAATCAAATAATCCAGCTAACCAACTTTTCATTTCCTCACCAAACCTCCCCACCAAATATAAATAATAATGAAACAAATCCAATAATTAAACCCAATACCAATAAATATTATGATACACATCGTGGGTTGATCAAAATTTTATCATCAAACAAAGCATATGCAATCAAGAATCGAATCGAGATAATAAAACAAACATAAATAGTAGGTCAAACGAGGAAATAAAAAGCAAGACCTTCGTCAAATCGGGTATTGTGTATATATATTGGAGTGGCCAAAGCTTTAATCACAAAAAAAAAATAATGACGAGATGGGTACCTCGATTTGGGTATGAGAAGTGGAGCCACCGCATACCAGAACAGAGAGAAGGCTGCGTTTGGCTCGTGGTGGCCGGGGAGGGCGCGAGCCCAGATGACTGCTGCTCGAACCCATCGATCACAAGGAAGAAAGAGGAGAGAAAGAACGATCGATCATATATACATATATAGAGAGAGAAAGAGAAGGACATAGGAGAGGCTGAGGAATGATGATGATAATGGAGGCTTACACAGCTGAATGATGAGAGGTCAGCTTACCCATATTATTATTATTATTTTAATTAATTAGCCATTTTTGTTAATTTACCAAAAATAAATGATTAATATTTAATAATATGACTATTATTATGGTTTTGGTGAAGAGCTACGATGAGAGCGACGGCGACAGGGTAATAATTGTAGTAAATTGTTTTGACATGGATTATTATTAAATTAAACCTAGCTGGGCCTGGATTTAACATATTTAAACAAGGAGCCTGAATTTTTAACAATATTACAAAAACGCAATAAATTATAAATCTACTAAAGTAAGTATATATAAAATCACACTTAAATTTGGTCCTTACATCTTTTGATACAAGTTTTAGTACTAATTTATGCATTTAACGCTTATTTGTATATATATTAAGAGTAATAATCAGAATTGTTAAAATCACACTTTCATTTTTACAAGTTTTAATACCAAAAATATTAAAACTCAACTTAAAGTTTTAGTACTAAAAAGTTATTTTTATTTTAGGAAAATAAAGTTTTTTTTGAATATATATTTTATGAAACTTTACTTATTTTTTAAAAAAATAAAAAAAATTCTAAATTTTTTTTTCTGAAAATAATAATTATTTTTAAAGCTTTTTAATTTAATTTTTTAAAAAAAATTGAACCAATTTTTTTATTTATCTTTTACTTTTTTTTGTATTTTTAGTTTTTATTTTTTAAAATTCTAATATTAATAATATATATAATAATTATAAGACCTCAGCTTATTAATGAATAAAATTAAATTTTCTCTAAATATTATTGTGAATAATAAGGGGTTAATTTGGTATAATACTTTGGTTATGGGTGAAATGTGCAAATTTTATAAAATAAGCAAGTGGTTATAAAATATTCATTTTGTCGGGGAATATTCGTTTGGTCGTGGAATATTCTTGCTGTCGGGAAATATTCGTACGACGGCGCAGCCTTGTGTGGGCCCCATAACGGAAAGCGATTGGATGAAGAAAACGACAAGTATAAATTGTTTATAAATAACGGCGTAGTTGTTACCGTTAATACTGTTGGAATACCCGGTTGTTAAAATACAGTAGCATACAGTATTGCACCAATTATTGATTCTTACGAAGGAATGCACTACTCAATAATTGTTACAGTAGTTATTGTTCAAATATTTTATTTTATCGATTCAATAATTGATGCGTTGATATTTTATATCATTGTTGTTTCAATAATTGTCACTGCACAGTATTTCTCATTATCAAATTAATAATTCATATTATTTGAATAATATTAGTAGATAACATTATTGCCAATGTCTAGAAAGTTCTGTCTAAGAAGAGGTTTGGTCATCTAATTGCGCGCAAGTAAGGAGAAATTCTTATTGGAAAGCCTCATCTTTCCTGGGAACGGCCTGGTTGTCATAAATGTGATTCTGTAATATTATTTGTGAATAATTAATTATTGATTCATATGATAAGGAAATATTTATTTTATGTGGATATAAATGAGTGATATATTTTTGTGGTTAAAAATGAATGAGTTAATGTAAGACCCCAACTTTTATAAATAAAGATAAATTTTCTATAAATATCATTTTTGAATATTATGGAGTTAATTTGATATAATGTTATAGTTGTGGGTAATATTTATAAATTTTGTAAAGTACGCAAGTTGTTATATAATATTCGATTGGTCGGAAAATATTCGTTTTAACAGGGAATATTCTTACAACTGCACAATCATTGGTGGACCCCACAACGGAATTATTGTCGGATTGAGAAAAGGACAAAAATATTTTATTAAAAATAACGGCGGAAGTTTTACCATTGATATTGTTGAACTACTCAGTAGTAAAAGTACAGTAATACGTGTGGTTGCATAGTAGCACACGGTATTGATTATTAATGCTTATGTGAGAAGTCACTCAGTTTGATTCAATTATTGTCAGTTAATAATATGAATTATTTAGCGATAATGACGTTTTGTTTTATTCGTATTATTAACGTAATAAAACAGAAACATCTTTTTATATAAAACAGAATACTTTATTAAAGTTATTCTATAAATAAAATATATTATATTTTATTTAAAAGATTTTTCTTTAAATATGGACCGTCATATTAAAGTAATCAATCTGGACCGTTCATGGATTAGTTACTATGCATTCTATTTTTCTATAAATAGCAGCTCATTCCTTCATTATTTCTTACGAATTCACTGAACTTTAGAGAGAGAAACTATAGAGAGAAACTATAGAGAGAGAGAGAAGAAGAAGAGTATTCTGCTACTTAACTACTTCCTTATTTCAGCTCTTCTTTAAAACGGTAATGGGTGTTATTCTTTCTTATTCATGAAGAGAACTGTTGTTATTCCATTTCGTATTATTCTGTTGGAATAACCTGTATACGCGGTCTACCCTATACTTGGTGCCATTCTTCTATTATTCTGTTGGAACATCCTGTCTGTGTGTTTTACACCGGACCTGGTTCCGTTTTTATTATTATTCTGTTGGAACATCCCGTCTGTGTGTTTTACACCGGACCTGGTTCCGTTTTTATTATTATTCTGTTGGAACATCTTGTCTGTGTGTTTTACACCGGACCTGGTTCCGTCTTTATTATTATTCTGTTGGAATATCATGTATGTGCATTTTACGCCGGACCTGGTTCCATTATTTATTATTATGTGGGAATTACCTGTCTGTGCGGTCTATCGCATGCATGGTGATTTCTTTTGTTATTCCATTCTTTATTATACTCAGTTGGTTAAGTTTTGACTTCTATACTCCATGAAATTTGTGGAATATCCTTGATAGTTGCGTTTCATCCAATATCTTTTCAAGAAAATATTCTTCTAAGCATTCTTGAATTTTACTCCACAAAGCAGTATCATGTTGACAATTTGGACGTTGTTAATTCTTGGATAAATTAATTCTTGAACTTGTTTTATTGAATTCTTATATCATTGTCATCATCCTCATGTTTATAAAATGTTAAAAGTCATCTGTGGCCTGTAGTGCATAGATGGACTTGGTATGATTATGACCAGGGATTATTCGGTATAATCATGACCGTAATATTACAAATGATGTGGCAAAAGTCCTCATTGGCTCGTAGTGCGTTGATGGACAGTTGTTGGCATGATCATGACCATTAATGAATACACGAATATCCTTGGCCGTAGTGCATGTGTGATTCGATGATGTGGATTATTTTATTAAGCTGAGTCCCAGCGATCGCAGTGTTGAAAAACCTTTTAAATCATAAAAGATAGTAGAGTTTATTTTCTACTTGACTCTTTTAATGGCTTGCTTGTTCCGCTCCAGTTAAACTTGATGTCTATTATATTTAATCAGTTTAACATTGTTGAAGGCTAATGATAATTTATTCTGCATTATCTTAGTCATAATATTTCTTACTGGGCTAGTTGAGCTCACCCTTTCTTTCACTGTTCTCTTCAGGAAATGAGAACGTAGCTGGGGCAAGTCGGGGAACGGAGTGATGGTCCGAATGATAGTATTAGTTAGTAGTCCTCACTATTCTATGTAATGGTGTGTTAATAAATATAACGAGGACTCCTTTTGAGTATGAATAATCTCTAGAAGATAATATTTGTATTCAAACTCACAGTTTATGTTTTGTCGTATTGTACACGACAGTTGTATTAGTAAGTTGTATTTGTATTCTGTACTATGTATCTGACGACCCAAGATGGGTGATGTATACCTAATTTTGGGGGCGTCACAGTTAATGTTGAGGTTTTTATCAGTATTTTTGTCGGAATGGAGGTATTAAAAATCAGGATTTTTGAGATATTTTGCGGGGGTTATAATTTTTAATCCGACCGTTGGATCGTGGTAATTTTTGGATATGTTATACATATATAAGTTGAGTATATGTCCATAAATTTTGAACCGTTAAAAATGAACGTATGATTTATTATGAATTTTACGAGATGACTGGTTCAGAAATTGTTAAATTTTCGGAGTTAATCATTTTGGTGAAAAATTCTAGAATTGGTGGGCCCCACTCTTGGTTGGTGAAGAAATGTGCTGAGATTTTTATTCAAATGTGGTGGGTGGGAATAGTAGTAGGTAAAGCCATCAGGTTGCAGGTTAAGTCTGTTTCGGCGTGCTAACATTTTTCTATAAATAGAGGGCTAAGTTAGAATTAAAAATCACACCAGAAACAAGTTTTCTCTCTTTCTCTCTCTAGATTATTGAGTGTATTTTGTGAGTATTTAGATACTTTGAGAGTTTCTATTCATCAGAGCAAGTTTCTTTCAGCCTTATACCGGTATTCCGACCAGAAGTACTGATATTTTGAGGTAAGGGATATTATTTTCTTCTTAATGATATTATTTTTTTCAATATCATTATGCTGAAATATTGATATGAACTTTTTATCAAATTTGAAACTTTTTGTGTCGGGGTTACTATTCACGTATACGTTACTATTCACGTATACGACACTATTCACGAATACGGCATTATTCACCGAAAAATAAAATTTTTCTTTTATGTCCAAGATGTCTATTATGGTTACTATCTTTGATTGTTTCCATGTTTTGATCTTTATTTTTGAATTCTACTTCACAATTGATTATTATGAAGTATTATTGATCTTGGATAAACTGTTATACGAATCCCTACTATTTGTCCTTCTGTCTCACTGGATTCGTTATCTTTAAGATATTTTTCATCATTCTCAGTCCTAAATGATGATATTATTGAATATTTTTGGCATGTAGTGCAAAGATGTATGATTACTTGATGAATATCTTTGGCCTGTAGTGCAAAGATGAACAGGTGTTGAGATGAACATGACTGACATGTGATACAAATGAATATCTTTGGCCTGTAGTGCAAATATGGATATTTGGATAAAGATGGTTATTAATTGATGTTACAGGGATAAAATATTGATGATGGACTTTTAAATCTTAGAAGATAGTAGAATTCATTCTCTACTTGACTCTTCTAATGGTTTGCTGTTTCCGCTGCAGTTGTTGATCTAAAACTTGTTGTTGATTATATTCTATCAGATTTTTTCCTGTTGAATACTAATGATAATTTGTTGTATATTATCTTAGTCATAATATTCTTTACTAGGCTAGTTGAGCTCACCCTTTTTCTTTTTGTTCCATTTTTCTTCTCAGGAGGTGAGAACATAGCAGGATCTAGTCGGGGTATGGAGTGATGGTTCTAGAAAGATGTTTTAGCAGTCCTCACTATTTCTGTAAAATAATATTTGAATAATTGTATTGAGGACTTATTTGAGTGTGGATATTGTCTAGAAGACAATATTTGTATTTAAACTCACAGTATGTGTTGTCGTATTTTGCACGACAATTGTATTATTAAAGTTGTTGTTTGCTTTCTGTACTATGTATTTGGCGACTCAGAATGGGTGTTGTATACCTATTTTGGGGGCGTCACAGTTGGTATCAGAGCTTAGGGATATGATCCCTGGCTGAGATGTGAGACAAGAACTAGGAGGGGAGAGACGGGAAATTCCTTCGCTAGTATGACCTGACTAAGTTTATTTGGTGTTTATTTGGTCGGTCAGAGTATAGGGATAATATATGACATGACTATTAACCCTTGTTTTATGGCAGTATTTAAGAATGGCAGCTGAGAACGTTAATAATGGAGTAAATTAGACCGTGGAGACACCTTTGATCACCACCTAGGAGAACGCGCAACAGGGAGGCAATATTCCTCATGTAAATAACGTTACCGAGTAAACGATGAATGATGGAATATTTAGGAGCTTTTTGCAGTTCATGCAAAATCAGACGAGGGAGACTCGTGTGCAGAATACAGGTGGAAATGATAACAATGCGCGGTTTGTCACAGCCAAGTAGTTCAAAGAATTGGGACCACCAGAATTTAAGGGAAAGCCGGATCCGATCATGGCGGAAACGTGGGTCAAGCAAATTACCAAGATATTCGATGTCTTGGGATGCACGGAGGAACAGAAGGTTCCATTCGCCACTTTTATGTTCCGCGATGAGGCAGACTACTGGTGGGAGTCTGTGAAGCGTACCCAGCCTGACGCACTCAACATGTCCTGGGAAACATTTCAAAAACTGTTCAATGACAAGTACTTTCCTGAAAGTATTCGTCATATGAAGGAGGTGGAATTTATCAGACTGGAACAAAACAACATGACGGTGTTCCAGTACGAAGCGAAGTTTACAGAGTTATCCAGGTTTGCACCTCATTTTGTCGAAAGTGAGGAACAAATGACAAGGATGTTTCTGAGAGGTCTAAAACCCGAGATTCGACAATATCTTATCTCTCATAAATTTTCTTTATATTCAGATGTTGTAAACAGGGCTCAATTATTAGAACGAGATAATGAGTATGTGCAACCGAGGGACCACAACCAGGGTCATACCGGTGGCGGCAGTCATCGAAGCAATGAAAACCAGCAGGGAGAAAAACATTCGGACAAAAGCGGTAACCACTCTGGTGGTAATCGTGGTCGTGATAATAAAATAAGCGAGTCGGGAGGAGATTTCAAGAAAAGAAGGTACAACAATGATAATGTGAAGACGTCAGCACAAACATCAACTGTTTCTAGGGGAGGAGAACGACCACCAGTCGTATGTTACAAATGTGGGAAAGAGGGACATATCAGCCCAAACTGCCCACAACAATCCAAGGTATGTTATAACTGTGGAAAGGAGGGTCATATAGCTCGAGAGTGTTCTGTAGCAAAACCAAGTTCAGCGGGGATGGTGACTCCAAAAGTTGTCCCGGATAAGTCGAAATCAGCGGTTCCTGGAAGAGCGTTTGTCGTGACTGGCCAAAACGCGAGAAACCCGAACGAGGTGATCACGGGTAAGCTAATCTTGAATTCTCGCGAAGTTTATACTTTACTAGATACCGGTTCTACCCATTCTTTTATCTCTCCTGCTTGTGCTCAACGTTTAAACTTGACTCCGGAGAAATTGGACTTTGACTTGTCTGTTGAAACTCCGTTGGATAAAACCTTCGTTACATCTACAGTTTATAAATCTTGCATGATCCAAGTCGGCACTATCACATTACCTGTTGATCTTATCTCTTTAAAGATACTTACTTTTGATGTGATTTTAGGAATTGATTGGTTAACCACTCATCATGCTAAAATTGATTATTTTCGTAAGGTTGTTAGCTTTCATATTCCTAACCAACCTGTCATACGATTTCAAACTACTAAACCACTAAAATCAGTCACTGTCATATCAAGCCACAAAGCTATTCGTTTATTGAAAAACGGATGTTAAGCTTTCTTAGCCCATGTTATGGATTTGAACAAAGACAAGTCAGATTTGAATAATATTTCTATTGTTAGAGAATTTTCCTATGTATTTCCTGAAGAACTTCCTGGTCTACCCCCAGAACGTGAAGTTGAATTCTTTATTGACCTTGAACCGGTACAAAGCCCATTTTTAAAACCCCATATCGAATGGCTCCTATTGAACTTCAGGAGTTAAAAGTCCAACTACAAGAGTTGTTGGACATCAGTTTTATTCGTCCTAGTACATCTCCTTGGGGTGCTCCTGTGTTATTCGTAAAAAAGAAAGACGGGAGTATGCGACTTTGTATCGACTATCGAGAATTGAATCATGTCACTATCAAGAATAGGTATCCGCTACCTCGCATTGATGACCTGTTTGACCAGTTGCAAGGAGCACAATTCTTTTCAAAGATCGATCTTCGTTCTGGATATCATCAGCTGAAGATTAAAACTGAGGATATTCCAAAGACTGCCTTCAGAACTCGGTACGAGCATTATGAATTCTTAGTCATGTCTTTTGGATTGACTAATGCTCCTGCTGCCTTCATGGATATGATGAACCGTGTATTAAAAGAATATTTGGATCAGTTCGTTGTTGTCTTTATTGATGACATCCTCATCTATTCCAAAAGCCGTGAAGATCATGAGCGCCATTTGAAGCTGATATTGCAAAGGCTTCGTGAAAACAAGCTATATGCCAAACTGAAGAAATGCGAGTTCTGGCTTGAGGAAGTAGCATTCCTTGGGCACGTGGTGTCAAAATATGGAGTATCTGTCGACCCGGCGAAGATTGAAGCCATACAAAGTTGGGTGCAACCGAAGTCGGTAACCGAAGTACGTAGCTTTCTGGGCTTAGCTGGGTATTACCGGAGATTCGTGGAAGAATTTTCTAGAATCGCTACTCCGTTAACTCAGCTGACTCGGAAAGATACAAAATTCGTATGGAGTGAGGAATGTGAGAAGAGTTTCCAAGAACTCAAGAGGAGACTCATTTCGGCACCTGTTTTGACAATACCATCTGGTTCGGATGGATTTGTTATCTACAGCGATGCTTCAGGCAAAGGGTTAGGATGTGTTCTCATGTAACATGGGAAAGTCATAGCCTATGCCTCACGACAACTCAAAGAATATGAGAGGAATTATCCTACTCATGATTTGGAGTTGGCAGCAGTCGTTTTTGCGTTGAAGATCTGGAGACACTACCTGTATGGGGAGAAAGTGGAGATCTATACAGATCATAAAAGCCTCAAATATTTCTTCACCCAAAAGGAACTCAACACGCGGCAGCGACGTTGGCTTGAGCTGTTGAAAGATTACGATCATACCATCCAATATCATCCTGGAAAAGTAAACGTAGTAGCTGACGCATTGAGTAGAAGATCATATGCGGGTACGAGTGCGATGTTGTTAACACAAAGGCCCATTTTGTATGACTTGCAAAGGATGGAGATAAAGATGAAGGCTCCAAGTACCCACATGATGATATCAAATATACGAGTAGAACCGACTTTAATCGATGAAGTTAAAGCTGCTCCAGCTACGGACATAGAACTGATGCGTATGAAGAAGAAAGTGCAAGAAGGTGTTATTCCAGAAGCAAGAATCGATGAAGAAGGAATACTTCGAGTCAACTCCAGACTTTGTGTTCCTAACGATTTTGACTTGAAGCGTAGAATAATGATGGAGGCACACAACACACCGTTTGCAATCCATCCTGGGAGTACCAAAATGTATCACGATCTTCGACACATATTTTGGTGGAGCAATATGAAAAGAGAAATCGCGGAGTTTATCTCGAGGTGTTTAACTTGTCAACGTGTAAAGGCGGAGCATCAAGTGCCAAAGGGTCCATTGCAACCACTTGAGATCCCGAAATGGAAGTGGGAACACATTACCATGGATTTCGTTACAGGTCTTCCCAAGGTTTCTCAAGGCATAGATGCGATTTGGGTTATTGTAGATAGATTAACCAAGTCTGCTCATTTCTTACCAATACGTGAGACTTATTCCCTTGAACGTCTTGCTAATATGTATGTGAACGAGATTGTGAGATTGTATGGCATGCCAGTATCCATAGTTTCGGATCGTGACCTAAGATTCACTTCACGATTTTGGGTTAGCTTGAAGAAAGCTATGGGCACGGATTTACGATTCAGTTCGACATACCATCCTCAAACGGATGAACAATCAGAGAGGACTATTCAAACTCTTGAAGATCTATTAAGACTCTATGTCCTAGATCTCAAAGGGAGTTGGGATAAGTACCTACCATTGGTGGAATTCTCCTACAACAACAGTTATCAGGCGAGCATAGGTGTGGCTCCATTCGAGGCGTTGTATGGAAGAAAATGTCGTTCTCCAGTATGCTGGGACGAGGTGGGTGAAGCAACATTGTTGGGACCAGAGTTGGTACGCATGACTACAGAGAAGATCCAAACGATTCGATAACGTATACAAACGGCACAGGATCGACAAAAGAGTTATGCGAATTTTCATCGGAAGGACGTGAAATTTAATATTGGGGATCATGTATTGTTACGTGTTGCACCATGGAAGGGAGTTACAAGATTTGGGAAGAGAGAAAAGCTCAATCCAAGATTTGTTGGTCCATTTGAGATTCTTGAGCAAATAGGAAATGTGGCATATAGACTCGCATTACCTCCAAACATGTTAGAACCAGAACCACATTATTGAGTTAGAACCAGACGAGATAGCTGAAGATTTAACGTACGACGAGGTACCTGTTAAGATCTTGGATAGGAAAGAGCATGTCCTACGCACAAAGGTTATACCACAAGTTAAGATTTTGTGGAGAAACCATGCTATTGAATAAATGACCTGGGAGTTAGAATCAGAAATGAAAGCGAGGTATCCTCACCTTTTCGAAATATCATGTACGTATGTCAATTTCGAGGATGAAATTTCATAAGGAGGGGAGGTTGTAAGACCCCAGCTTATTAATGAATAAAATCAAAATTTCTCTAAATATTATTGTGAATAATAAGGGGTTAATTTGATATAATACTTTGGTTATGGGTGAAATGTGCAAATTTTACAAAATAAGCAAGTGGTTATAAAATATTCATTTTGTCGGGGAATATTCGTTTGGTCGTGGAATATTCTTGCTGTCGGGGAATATTCGTACGACGGCGCAGTCTTGTGTGGGCCCCATAACAGAAAGTGATTGGATGAAGAAAACGACAAGTATAAGTTGTTTATAAATAACGGCGTAGTTGTTACCGTTATTACTGTTGGAATACCCGGTGGTTAAAATACAGTAGCACACGGTATTACACCAATTATTGATTCTTACAAAGGAAGACACTACTCAATAATTGTTACAGTAGTTATTGTTCAAATATTTTATTTTATCGATTCAATAATTGCTGCGTTGATATTTTATATTATTGTTGTTTCAATAATTGTCACTGCACAGTATTTTTCATTATCAAATCAATAATTCATATTATTTGAATAATATTATTAGATATCATTATTGGCAATGTCTAGAAAGTTCTGTCTAAGGAGATGTTTGGTCATCTAATTGCGCGCCAATAAGGAGAAATTCTTATTGGAAAGCCCCATCTTTCCTGGGAACGGCCTGGTTGTCATAAATGTGATTCTGTAATATTATTTGTGAATAATTAATTATCGATTCATATGATAAGAAAATATTTATTTTATGTGGATATAAATGAGGGATATATTTTTGTGGTTAAAAATGAAGGAGTTAATGTTGAGGTTTTTATCAGTATTTTCGTCGGAATGGAGGTATTAAAAATCAGAGTTTTTGAGATATTTTGCGGGGGTTATAATTTTTAATCCGACCGTTGGATCGTGGTAATTTTTGGATATGTTATACATATATAAGTTGAGTATATGTCCACAAATTTTGAACCGTTAAAAATGAACGTATGATTTATTATGAATTTTACGAGATGACTGGTTCAGAAATTGTTGAATTTTTGGAGTTAATCATTTTGGTAGAAAATTCTAGAATTGGTGGGCCCCACTCTTGGTTGGTGAAAAAATGTACTGAGATTTTTATTCAAATGTGGTGGGTGGGAATAGTAGCATGTAAAGCCATCAGGTTGCAGGTTAAGTCTGCTTCGGCGTGCTAACATTTTCCTATAAATAGAGGGCTAAGTTAGAATTGAAAATCACATCAGAAACAAGTTTTCTCTCTTTCTCTCTCTAGATTATTGAGTGTATTTTATGAGTATTTAGATACTTTGAGAGTTTCTATTCATCAGAGTAAGTTTCTTTCAGCCTTATACCGGTATTCCGACCAGAAGTACTGATATTTTGAGGTAAGGGATATTATTTTCTTCTTAATGATATTATTTTCTTCAATATCATTATGCTGAAATATTGATATGAACTTTTTATCAAATTTAGAACTTTTTGTGTCGGGGTTACTATTCACGTATACGTTACTATTCACGTATACGACACTATTCACGAATACGGCACTATTCACCGAAAAATAAAATTTTCCCTTTTTGTCCAAGATGTCTATTATGGTTACTATCTTTGATTGTATCCATGTTTTGATCTTTATTTTTGAATTCTGCTTCACAATTGATTATTATGAAGTATTATTGATCTTGGATAAACTGTTATACGAATCCCTACTATTTGTCTTTCTGTCTTACTGGATTCGTTCTCTTTAAGATATTTTTCATCATCCTCAATCCTAAATGATGATATTACTGAATATCTTTGGCCTGTAGTGCAAAAAGATGTATGATTACTTGATGAATATCTTTGGCCTGTAGTGCAAAGATGAACAGGTGTTGAGATGAACATGACTGACATGTGATATAAATGAATATCTTTGGCCTGTAGTGCAAAGATGAATATTTGGATAAAGATGGTTATTAATTGATGTTACAGGGATAAAATATTGATGATGAACTTTTAAATCTTAGAAGATCGTAGAATTCATTCTCTACTTGACTCTTCTTGTGACGCCCCCAAAATTAGGTATACATCACCCATCTTGGGTCGTCAGATAAATAGTACAGAATACAAATACAACTGATTAATACAACTGTCGTGTACAATACGACAAAACATAAACTGTGAGTTTGAATACAAATATTATCTTCTAGAGAGTATTCATACTCAAAAGGAGTCCTCATTACATTTATTAACACACCATTACATAGAATAGTGAGGACTACTAACTAATACTATCATTCGGACCATCACTCCGTACCCCGACTTGTCCCAGCTACGTTCTCATTTCCTGAAGAGAACAGTGAAAGAAAGGGTGAGCTCAACTAGCCCAGTAAGAAATATCATGACTAAGATAATGCAGAATAAATTATCATTAGCCTTCAACAATGTTAAACTGATAAAATATAATAGACATCAAGTTTAACTGCAGCGGAACAAGCAATCCATTAAAAGAGTCAAGTAGAAAATAAACTCTACTATCTTTTATGATTTAAAAGGTTTTTCCACACTGCGATCGCTGAGACTCAGCTTAATAAAATAATCCACATCATCGAATCACCCCTGCACTACGGCCAAGGATATTCGTATATTCATTAATGGTCATGATCATGCCAACAACTGTCCATCAATGCACTACGGGCCAATGAGGACTTTTACCACATCATTTGTAACATTACGGTCATGATTATACCGAATAATTCCTGGTCATAATCATACCAAGTCCATCTATGCACTACATGCCACAGATGACTTTCAACATTTTATAAACATGAGGATGATGACAATGATATAAGAATTCAATAAAACAAGTTCAAGAATTAATTTATCCAGGAATTAACAACGTCCAAATTGTCAACATGATACTGCATTGTGGAGTAAAATTCAAGAATACTTAGAAGAATATTTTCTTGAAAAGATACTGGATGAAACGCAACTATCAAGAATATTCCACAAATTTCATGGAGTATAGAAGTCAAAACTTAACCAACTGAGTATAATAAAGAATGGAATAACAAAAGAAATCACCATGCATGCGATAGACCGCACAGACAGGTTATTCCAACAGAATAATAAATAATGGAACCAGGTCCGGCGTAACCGCACAGACAGGATATTCCGACAGAATAATAAATAATGGAACCAGGTCCGGTGTAAAACACACAGACAGGATATTCCAACAGAATAATAATAAAACGGAACCAGGTCCGGTGTAAAACACACAGACAGGATGTTCCAACAGAATAATAAACGGAACCAGGTCCGGTGTAAAACACACAGACAGGATGTTCCAACAGAATAATAGAAGAATGTCATCAAGTATAGGGTAGACCGCGTATACTGGTTATTCCAACAGAATAATAACAAATGGAATAACAGAAGTTCTCTTCATGAATATAAAAGAAATAATATTCCCTACCTTAAAAGAACTGGATATTGGAAAAGTGATGTAGCAGAATACTTTTATTCTCTCTCTCTTATTCTCTCTATACTTTCTCTCTCTATAGCTTGAATGAATTCGTGAAAAATAATGAAGCCCTAGGCCTCTATTTATAGAAAAACTGAGGGTGGCTCTTGGTCCTAACGAAGGGTCAAATGACTCTTGGTCTTAACGAAGGGTCAAATGACTCTTGATAATATTGAAGGGACAACTACTATTGACGAAGGTAATTACTATTGACCAAGGTAAATACTATTGACCAAGGTAAATACTATTGACGAAGGTAATTACTATTGACCAAGGTAAATACTATTGACGAAGGTAATTACTATTGACCAAGGTAAATACTATTGACGACGGTAATTACTATTGACAACGGTAATTACTATTGACGACGGTAATTACTATTGACGAAGAGACTCTTAGATGATGACATATGGCCCCCCATAAAATAACCAAACTTACCACAACGTCTCAATTATTTATTTAATAATATAACATATTATACAGATGATACTATGACAATAATTTAAGAGATATGATGCAGCAATTACTGTAGCAATAATTGAGTATAGCTGAGTGACTTCTCACGTAAGCATCAATAATCAATACCGTGTGCTACTATGCAACCACGCGTATTACTGTACTTTTACTACCGAGTAGTTCAACAGTAACAATGGTAAAACTTCCGCCGTTATTTTTAATAAACTATCTTTGTCGTTTTCTCAATCCGACAATAATTCTGTTGTGGGGTCCACCAATGATTGTGCCGTCGTACGAATATTCCTCGACAAAAAGAATATTCTCCGACCAAACGAATATTTTATAACAACTTGCATACTTTGCAAAATTTATAAATACTACCCATAACTATTATATCAAATCCACACCATAATATAAAAAAAAATTATTTCGAGAAAAATTAAATATTTATTCATAAAATCTGGGGTCTCACAATCTCCCCTCCTTATGGAATTTCGCCCTCGAAATTTACGTACGTACTTGGTATGCCAAACATGTGAGGATACCTTGACTTCACTTCAAATTCTAACTCTTGAGGTATAACCTTTAAGCATCGAATATGATCCTTCTTATCCAAGATGTTAACACGTATCTCCTCATACGTTAAATATTTCGCTATCTCGTCCGGTTCTAAATTAATAATGTGGTTCGGGTCGTCCACATATTTACGTAACATCGATATGTAAAAAAAAATGTTCTGAACACGCAACATACTTGGCGGTAAAACGAGTCTTTAGGCCACAGTTCCTACTTCATCGAGGATTTCAAATGGGCCAATTAAATCGAGAGTTGAGATTTCCTCTCTTCGTCGATTCTTGCTTCTAGAATAACGCCCTCTTGAACCTTCTTCTTCACATTTATCAGCTCTGAGTATGTAGCTTGAGCGGCTTTAACTTTATCGATTAAAGTCGATTTTAATCGTATATTCGTTATCTTCACGTGGGTTCGAATATTCACACTTGTAACCGTATACGATCTTCTACACAACGCGTCAGCTACCACGTTCACTTTTCCACGATGTTATTGAATGGTACGATCGTAATCTTCAACAGCTCGAGCCAACGTCTTTGGCGCATAATACGTTCGTTTTAGTTGAAGAAATATTTGAGGGTTTAAGAAATAGGTTTTGTACTGGGGTCAATACAAAATTCAATTTTACGCTCTGGGGTAGGCTAAGAAGTCTTCAAGAATACGTCAAGAAATTTATTAACAATAGAAATATCGTTCAAAACTGTGACCCTCATCCAAGACTTGGATAACACGTCACATTGATACCTATCAACTTGCCATCATCATTTACAACGTCTCCTACGGAAAGTCTAGCTTCGGTACATTCCACACCAGGAAGTCAACAGCGAAAGGAACGGGGATTTTTACTTATGGCTTGATATGACAATGATTGACTTTAGTAGTTTGGTTACTTTGAATTTGCATAACAGGTTGGTTAGGAATATGAAAGCTAACAACCTTACGAGAAGCATGATGAGTAGTGAACCAATCGTTTCAAAAAAATCACATCAAAGGCAAGTATTTTCAAAGAGATAAGATCGACAGGTAACGTGAAAGTGTTGATTTGAACAAGATTTATAAATAGTGGAGGTAATGAAGATTTCTCCCAATTGACTTTAAACAGACATATCAAAGTCTAAGTTCTCCGGAGTTAACTTCAAACTTTTAACACAACTAGGTGAAATAAAAGAGTGAGTAGAACCGGTATCTAACACGGTATAGACTTCGCAAGAGTTTATGACTAACATACCCGTGATAATTTTATTCAGGTTCCTCGTCACGAAAAAAAAATACTCTCTCTTAAACTACTGGCTTTGGCTTTTCTGGGACGGTCTTTGGTGCCTCCATCCTATCTGAACTTGTCTTCGGTGAACGACAAAATCGGGCTAAATGACCTTCTCTTCCACAATTATAACATGCTTTGGACGGCATCGCGCAGTTTGGACTGATGTGCCCCTCCCCTCCGCATTTGAAACATATGATAGGTGATCGTTCTCCTTCCTTAACGACAGGTGCTGGTGCTGACGTCTTTTCATCATTGTTGAATCTCCTCTTCTTGAAATGCCCATTCTTATTATTTTGGCCCTGATTACCACCGAAGTGGTTACCATTTCTGGCCTGTTGATTCCCTCCACGCTTGTTGTCACCGCTTCGATGACTGCTTTCACTAGTATTATCATTTTGCCGGCTGCTCTCTTTTGGCTGCGTTGTCTCGTTATCGCGCTCCACCAACTGAGCCCTATTTACAACATCTGAATACAAACACAATTTATGAGAAACAAGATGTTGACGTATCTCCGGCTTCAAACCTCTTAAAAATATCCGCGTCATTCTTTCTTCATTATCCACCAGGTGGGACGCAAACCGGGATAACTCCGCAAATTTTGCCTCGTACTGCGACACGGTCATATTATTCTGCTCCAATTTGATGAACTCCACCTCCTTCATGTGACGAATACTCTCGGGAAAGTATTTGTCGTTAAACAGCTCTTGGAACTTCTCCCAGGACATCTTCAGTGCGGCAGGTTGAGTACGCTTTATCGATTCCCACCAGTAATCTGCCTCTCCTCGCAACATAAAGGCGGCAAAGGGAACCTTTTGCTCCTCGGAGCAACCCAAGACATCAAATATCTTGGTGATCTGCTTTATCCATGTTTCAGCTACAAGTGGTTTGGGTTCTCCCTTAAACTCCGGTGGTCCCAGCTCCTTAAACTGCTTAGCGGTGACCGCCTGAGAGTTTTCAGTATTTCCACCTACGTTGTGGACAGGAGCCGCTTTCACCTGTTGTTGCATGAATTGCATAAAACCTCTAAACATTGCATCATTCATCATCTGGTCAGTGTTGTTGTTTGCATGAGGATTGTCACCTTCCTGATGAACATTATCCTGATTATTGATATGTGGTGAATCAATAATCGCCTGGGCTTCAGTGTTATTCTCAACATTCTCAGATGCCATTTTCAGATACTGCCACAAAATAAAAGTTAATTGATATGTCATATATTATCCTTATATTATGACCGACCAATTAAATACCATGCAAATAAACTTAGGTAGGTCATACTAGCGAAGGAATTCCCCGTCTCTCCCCTCCTAGTTCTATTCTCACATCTTAGCCAGGGATCATATCCCTAAGCTCTGATACCAACTGTGACGCCCCCAAAATTAGGTATACATCACCCATCTTGGGTCGTCAGATAAATAGTACAGAATACAAATACAACTGATTAATACAACTGTCGTGTACAATACGACAAAACATAAACTGTGAGTTTGAATACAAATATTATCTTCTAGAGAGTATTCATACTCAAAAGGAGTCCTCATTACATTTATTAACACACCATTACATAGAATAGTGAGGACTACTAACTAATACTATCATTCGGACCATCACTCCGTACCCCGACTTGTCCCAGCTACGTTCTCATTTCCTGAAGAGAACAGTGAAAGAAAGGGTGAGCTCAACTAGCCCAGTAAGAAATATCATGACTAAGATAATGCAGAATAAATTATCATTAGCCTTCAACAATGTTAAACTGATAAAATATAATAGACATCAAGTTTAACTGCAGCGGAACAAGCAATCCATTAAAAGAGTCAAGTAGAAAATAAACTCTACTATCTTTTATGATTTAAAAGGTTTTTCCACACTGCGATCGCTGAGACTCAGCTTAATAAAATAATCCACATCATCGAATCACCCCTGCACTACGGCCAAGGATATTCGTATATTCATTAATGGTCATGATCATGCCAACAACTGTCCATCAATGCACTACGGGCCAATGAGGACTTTTACCACATCATTTGTAACATTACGGTCATGATTATACCGAATAATTCCTGGTCATAATCATACCAAGTCCATCTATGCACTACATGCCACAGATGACTTTCAACATTTTATAAACATGAGGATGATGACAATGATATAAGAATTCAATAAAACAAGTTCAAGAATTAATTTATCCAGGAATTAACAACGTCCAAATTGTCAACATGATACTGCATTGTGGAGTAAAATTCAAGAATGCTTAGAAGAATATTTTCTTGAAAAGATACTGGATGAAACGCAACTATCAATGATATTCCACAAATTTCATGGAGTATAGAAGTCAAAACTTAACCAACTGAGTATAATAAAGAATGGAATAACAAAAGAAATCACCATGCATGCGATAGACCGCACAGACAGGTTATTCCAACAGAATAATAAATAATGGAACCAAGTCCGGCGTAAACGCACAGACAGGATATTCCGACAGAATAATAAATAATGGAACCAGGTCCGGTGTAAAACACACAGACAGGATGTTCCAACAGAATAATAATAAAAACGGAACCAGGTCCGGTGTAAAACACACAGACAGGATGTTCCAACAGAATAATAAACGGAACCAGGTCCGGTGTAAAACACACAGACAGGATGTTCCAACAGAATAATAGAAGAATGTCACCAAGTATAGGGTAGACCGCGTATACTGGTTATTCCAACAGAATAATAACAAATGGAATAACAGAAGTTCTCTTCATGAATATAAAAGAAATAATATTCCCTACCTTAAAAGAACTGGATATTGGAAAAGTGATGTAGCAGAATACTTTTATTCTCTCTCTCTTATTCTCTCTATACTTTCTCTCTCTATAGCTTGAATGAATTCGTGAAAAATAATGAAGCCCTAGGCCTCTATTTATAGAAAAACTGAGGGTGGCTCTTGGTCCTAACGAAGGGTCAAATGACTCTTGGTCTTAACGAAGGGTCAAATGACTCTTGGTAATATTGAAGGGACAACTACTATTGACGAAAGTAATTACTATTGACCAAGGTAAATACTATTGACGAAGGTAATTACTATTGACCAAGGTAAATACTATTGACCAAGGTAAATACTATTGACGAAGGTAATTACTATTGACCAAGGTAAATACTATTGACGAAGGTAATTACTATTGACCAAGGTAAATACTATTGACGACGGTAATTACTATTGACAACGGTAATTACTATTGACGACGGTAATTACTATTGACGAAGAGACTCTTAGATGATGACATATGGCCCCCCATAAAATAACCAAACTTACCACAACGTCTCAATTATTTATTTAATAATATAACATATTATACAGATGATACTATGACAATAATTTAAGAGATATGATGCAGCAATTACTGTAGCAATAATTGAGTATAGCTGAGTGACTTCTCACGTAAGCATCAATAATCAATACCGTGTGCTACTATGCAACCACGCGTATTACTGTACTTTTACTACCGAGTAGTTCAACAGTAACAATGGTAAAACTTCCGCCGTTATTTTTAACAAACTATCTTTGTCGTTTTCTCAATCCGACAATAATTCTGTTGTGGGGTCCACCAATGATTGTGCCGTCGTACGAATATTCCTCGACAAAAAGAATATTCTCCGACCAAATGAATATTTTATAACAACTTGCATACTTTGTAAAATTTATAAATACTACCCATAACTATTATATCAAATCCACACCATAATATAAAAAAAAATTATTTCGAGAAAAATTAAATATTTATTCATAAAATCTGGGGTCTCACACTTCTAATGGTTTGTTGTTTCCGCTGCAGTTATTGATCTAAAACTTGTTGTCGATTATATTTTATCAGATTTTTCCCTGTTGAATACTAATGATAATTTGTTGTATATTATCTTAGTCATAATATTATTTACTGGGCTAGTTGAGCTCACCCTTTTTCTTTTTGTTCCATTTTTCTTCTCAGGAGGTGAGAACATAGCAGGATATAGTCGGGGTATGGAGTGATGGTTTTAGAAAGATGTTTTAGCAGTCCTCACTATTTTTGTAAAATAATATTTGAATAATTGTATTGAGGACTTATTTGAGTGTGGATATTGTCTAGAAAACAATATTTGTATTTAAACTCACAGTATGTGTTGTCGTATTTTGCACGACAATTGTATTATTAAAGTTGTAGTTTGCTTTCTGTACCATGTATTTGGCGACTCAGAATGGGTATTGTATACCTATTTTGGGAGCGTCACAATAATGGTAAATATATTAAATTTTTTTTTACATAAAAAATGAAAAAATTTATTTTTGTTAAAAATAAAATTTTATTTTCTTATTTTTTTTTTTGAATGTGTATTTTATGAAACTTTATTTATTTTTGAAAAATTAAAATTTATAATATTTTTTCCTTAAAATAATAACTATTTTTATAAATTTTTAAAAACAATATTTTATTTTAAATATAAAAAATAGTTATTATTTTATAAATAATATTTTAAAAAATAATAATTCTTTGCTTATTATTTTTAAAAATTATTTAATTTTAAAATATTAAATATAATTATTATTTTAAATATAATATTTTATTTTAAAAATATTTTGTGTTAATTTTTTTTAAAAATAATATTTCCTTTTAAAATATTAAAAATAATAATTATTTTAAAAATAATATTTTATTTAAAAATATTTAAAATTAGGGTTGAGTTAAATTGGATCGTGTAGGAGAACGTAAATGCTAAAAGAATTTTCTTTAAAAACTTAAGGGACGAAAATAAATTCATTCACCCCAACACTTTGTTTATGAGTTTTGAACGAAAAATAAAAGAATAGAAAACTTAATTTAGAACAGAAAAGAAAAGAATAGAAAACTTGAAGTTTTCCTTTGCGTTGTTTCTCAGTTTTTAAAAGAAAATAATAGAAAATTTAAAATTGAGGACATGAATTGTAATTTATAATTTATTATATTAAAAGTTAAGAATAATACGGGAATTATAAAAATATTACTTATACCAATTTTTTTTCGTCCAAATCAGGCCAATTTTAGATGGAAAATTTTAGCAGAAAAAATGGCCAAATTTTCTATCTATTTTTTTTTTCTGTTTATTAAAAAACTCAAAAATATAAGAATTAGAATAAAAAAAACTTATATTTTTTATCTATTTTTTTTATCCATTTTTAAACTCAGAAAAAGAGCTTTAACGAATTTGTGCTTACTATAGAGTGGTCGGGTCAATCAGGCGGGGCAAATGTAAAATATCTCCTTCGCTCGCAAGTCGCAAATCCTCTTAAACCCTCTATAATTTTGTTCTGCAGTAGAGCTATTCTCTTTACTTCGTCGCCAGTAGAGCTTTTGGACTCCAGGTTAGCTATTTTCATCTTTCTGACGATATATATAGTATTCACCGTTATATACACAATACATACACGCCCCGCATCGATTACTTTTTTTAATGCTTCTATAACTGCAAACTGCTGTTCTATTAGGTTTTCGAACACATTAATCTACTGGGTTTACGTTTTACATTTTTTTGAATGCCTTCTGTTTACTAATCTCATTGTTTTGGCAAAATTTGACGGTGAATTAAGTTCGTATATAACCTCCACTCAACCGGCTACGGCTCTATTCCCGGAAAAGAAACTAATTCGGGTAGGGCAACAAAGTGAAATATTAAACAGGAATAAGTTACGAATTAACGTACAGGAAATTGTATATGCAGTTCATCGCATATGCTATGAAGAAAAAAAGCAAAAAAAACAGATGTTACTGATTTTGATGAACTAAACGGTGCCTTATTTGATAGTTTATTTGTTACAACTCACTTCGTTTTGTTGGTTGTAAGAAATTGCTTATGGATGCTTAATGTGGCAGGTTTGTTAGAACCATGGATGACAGTTTGTATGATGAGTTTGGTAACTATATTGGACCTGAAATCGAGTCTGATCAGGACAGTGATAGAGAGGATGAAGATGAAGACCTCACAGACAAACATGATGGTGATGCGACCGCATCCGATGATGAGAATGCAGCCGGTGGTTCTAATGGGTGGATAACTACCACCAATGATGTTGATATTGATAATCAAATTGTTCTTGCCGAGGATAAAAAGTATTATCCGACTGCAGAAGAGGTTTATGGTGAAGAGGTTGAAACATTAGTGATGGATGAAGATGAACAACCCCTCGAACAACCAATAATTAAACCAGTTAGGAACGTTAAGTTCGAGTTGGGGGTCAAAGATTCGTCTACTTATGTCTCAACACAGTTTCTTTTGGGTCTTTCATCAAACCCGTCTTTGGTTCGTAATGTTGCCTTGGTGGGTCATCTACAACATGGGAAGACAGTTTTCATGGATATGCTGGTTGAGCAAACCCATCACATTACGACATTTGATCAGAATAGCGAGAAACATATGAGATACACTGACACAAGGATAGACGAGCAAGAGAGAAGGATATCAATCAAGGCAGTTCCCATGTCTCTTGTTCTTGAGGACAGCAATTCAAAATCATACCTATGTAACATAATGGATACGCCTGGTCATGTTAACTTCTCTGATGAGATGACTGCTGCTCTTCGGCTTGCTGATGGTGCAGTGTTGGTTGTGGATGCAGCTGAAGGAGTAATGGTAAGTCTTACTCACTTTTTAGTCTCCTCTTTTCCCCTGCTCAACACCACATAAGAAGAGGAGATCAATGCATGCACATTCATGCACAAAATACCACTTGGGTTCGTATTTGTAAAATTATGTACATTTGTGTATGTGACATTTTGTGTTAGTATGTGTGCATGGATGTAATCACATTCCATTATTCGCTTTTCACTGTGTAATCACAAATTTTGTTTCTTGTTCCTCTTTCTAAAACTTAAATTCCTTTAACTAGTGCATTCCTTTGGCTTATAGTTGTGTAACTTAAACTTTTTCAAAGTAGCAGTTGGACTATTTCATTTATTTTATTATTCAGTCCTCTTACTTGAAGAGAAATGAAGTTGCCGTCGACTTATAGAGAGAGAATATTTGAAAATTTTCATCGAGTTCATGGTGTTAGAAATCTGTCCAGAAGTTGTATGTATATAATCCATAGTTGTCACGGTGCCAAGGCAAGGATGCGGCGATAGTTGACCGCCAGGACACCTAGGCGATAAGGCGTCCGCCATAGTGTCCATGTGGCGACAAGTTGTTAATAATGTACACTTTATACATTATTTATTTTATTTCAAAGTATATTGCACAATAAAATTTTATATACACTAAACCCAAAGCTTATGAAAAAATCTCCACTCTAGTCATAGCTCAAGCATAGTTATCAACTATGAAGTCATTTCCGTTTCTGATGAGCATTACTCTTATTCAAAGGAGTAGTGTCATGGTTTAGGTTAGAGTCATGGTTTAGGTTAGAGTCATGGTAAAAAAATGACTTAATCACTTAATTTGGGCCCACTACCAATGCGTGAGCCTTGGTGGCTCGACGTCCAAGGTGTTGCCTTACCCTTCTCCAACGCCATGACGCCTAGTCGGCGCCATGACAGCTATGATATTGCCCAACAATATGTAAAATATGAGTTCGACACTGAGGAACTACATATGCGATCTGCTCTCTGTATGCAGTGTCTGAATTCAATGAGATAGTATTGTCTTGGACAATTTGTTACTTGTTAGTATGATGTAGTTGCTTCCTATAATTGTTTTACTGGTAATTATATTGGTTAGCACATATACAGCTTCTTAATTAACGTCTGGCATTCATTTATGAGCAGGTTAACACTGAGAGGGCTATTCGTCATGCAATTCAAGAGCGCCTTCCGATAGTAGTTGTGATAAATAAGGTATTTGCTAAATCCATCTAATGCTACTAAATATTTACTTTTGCTTGTTTTAGTAGTTCCCAATTAACAGGCTTGTGGTTTCTGTCTTGTTATTTATAAGTATTCTTTCGCTATATTTCTGTAGGTTGACAGGTTGATAACTGAACTTAAAATGCCTCCAAAGGATGCTTACCATAAACTAAGGCATACCATTGAAGTCATCAATAACCACATAACTGCTGCCTCCTCAACTGCTGGAGATGTCCAAATTATTGATCCAGCAGCTGGAAATGTTTGTTTTGCAAGCGGTAGCGCAGGGTGGTGTTTCACTCTGCACTCGTTTGCAAAACTATATGTCAAACTTCATGGTATTCCATTTGATGCTATGAATTTTGCCTCACGCCTTTGGGGAGATTATTACTTTGATCCTGATACCAGAGGTTTTAAGAAGAAACAACCTTCAGGCGGAGTTGAAAGGTCGTTTGTCCAGTTTGTGCTGGAACCTCTTTACAAAATTTATAGCCAAGTAGTTGGAGAACATAAGAAGAGTGTGGAGACAACACTCGCAGAACTTGGTGTAACTCTCAGCAATGCAGCTTACAAGTTAAATGTTAGGCCTCTGCTGAGGTTGGCATGTAGCTCTGTTTTTGGATCTGCAACAGGGTTTACTGACATGCTGGTTCATCACATACCTTCAGCCAAAGATTCGGTGACCAGGAAGGCTGAACATATTTATACCGGGCCCAGGGACTCTGCAATATACAAAGCCATGGAAGACTCCGATCCTTCTGGGCCCCTGATGGTTAATGTGACTAAATTGTACCCTAAGTCTGATTGCAGCGTATTTGATGTGTTTGGTAGGGTTTACAGTGGTGAAATCCATACTGGGCAGACTGTTCGTGTTTTGGGAGAAGGCTATTCGCCAGATGATGAGGAGGATATGACTGTAAAAGAAGTAACAAAACTATGGGTTTATCAAGCTCGTTATAGAATACCTGTTAGCAAGGCTCCTCCTGGTTCTTGGGTTCTGATTGAAGGTGTGGATGCTTCAATTATGAAGACTGCGACACTTTGTAATTTCAATTATGATGAGGACATATACATATTTCGGCCTCTTCAGTTTAATACTCTTCCAGTGGTGAAAACAGCAACTGAGCCTTTAAATCCAAGTGAATTGCCAAAAATGGTGGAGGGTCTTAGGAAGATCAGCAAGAGTTATCCTCTTGCAATTACTAAAGTTGAGGAGTCTGGAGAGCACACTATTTTAGGTACTGGTGAGTTATACTTAGATTCTATTATGAAGGATCTGAGGGAGCTTTACTCAGAAGTGGAAGTCAAGGTATTGACAAATTTACTTTCTCATTTCTCCTTTTATCTATCAAATGAATACTTCAATTCAATCTGTACTCTTTTATCTTGTAGGATATGTACTTTTTGTTAGTTACAAATTTTCTCTTTTTTTAATTCTATGCACATATTGTAGGTGGCAGATCCTGTTGTCTCATTCTGTGAAACAGTAGTGGAGTCTTCATCAATGAAATGTTTTGCTGAAACACCCAACAAGAAAAATAAAATAACAATGGTATGAAAGCCATAAAGTTTTCCTTAGTTCTAGAGCTATTCACGTTTTTTCTTGTCCAGATAGGGTAATTGTTAATTTCATTCTCTAGATCGCAGAGCCATTGGAGAGAGGGCTTGCTGAGGACATTGAGAATGGTGTTGTAAGCATTGATTGGCCTCGAAAGAAACTAGGGGATTTTTTCCAAACAAAATATGACTGGGATCTGCTTGCTGCACGGTCTATTTGGGCATTTGGGCCTGATAAACAGGTAATATATATAATAAATGCTTTTACTTGTCTAAAAGTTTATACTAAACATGTTAAATGATTTTGTAGTTGCAAAATGAATAGTTGCTACTTTTAACAATAGGTTAATTATAGCATTACTCATCGAAACTCCCCAGCAGTTGATTTATCGTCATCATATTCTTACTTCGATATATATTTCATTGCTAATTTCACTTTCATGTTTTAAACTGACATTCATCATACTTTTAGGGACCTAACATTTTGTTAGATGACACACTCTCAAGTGAAGTTGATAAAAGCTTGCTGAATGCTGTTAAAGATTCTATTGTTCAAGGGTAAACAGGCAAAACCTTCATTGCCTCCAATGGATATTATTTATGGCCTTCTAATAATAATGGACTTGTTTATTATTTGCAGATTTCAGTGGGGTGCTCGAGAAGGACCCCTCTGTGATGAGCCGATCAGAAATGTTAAATTCAAGATAGTTGATGCAAGGATTGCACCTGAACCATTGAATCGTGGAACTGGTCAGATCATTCCAACAGCTCGACGTGTGGCTTATTCAGCTTTTCTTATGGCGACCCCAAGACTCATGGAACCTGTATATTACGTTGAGGTAGTTAATCAGTACTGTGAAATATCTACTTAATATGGTTATGTATAGAAATGACTTAAATATTTACCTCACATTAAACAAAGTTTCTATAAAAGTGAACTTTTTTGATATATAATTTCTTTTTGAATTTAGTGTGAACTTGTTTACAGCAGTAACATCCTTCAGATGTACAATTTGCGTAAGAATGAGTAATATAGCTGGCAAATATGCAATTTTGTAAAAAATTGATTGTTTAACTTTAGGGACTCATGTACCTAAGAGCTTTCAAGAAATGAAAGGACTCAAAAATGGATGAAGGAGAGTACTATTTAATAGGTCTCTTCTTTTAACTTGGTGAATGGAAATATGGTTGGATGTTCATGATTGGGCATGTAGCTGATTAGCAATGGATGTTTTCAACTCAAAAACATTTGGTTAATGCTTTATTAGTCTTCATTTTCTGAAAAACTTTTCATATTAGAAGCATATGAAAGGTTTTTGGCTGAAGTTTGGTTGAACTTTCTTCCATGTGTATTAAATTCTTTACCTTTTCTACTTGAAATTGTTTCAAACAGAAGATCTTACTCATTGGATATTTGACTGTCTAAACTCTTTAGTAGAACTTATTGAATTTTCTCCTATATCTTATTAGCTTTCTAATGAACTAATTTGGTGTTTCAGATACAAACACCAATAGACTGCGTGTCTGCCATTTACACAGTGTTGTCTAGAAGGAGAGGGCATGTCACAGCTGATGTTCCACAGCCAGGGACACCAGCCTATATTGTAAAGGTTTGTTTCATATTTACAGGATGTTAATGACTGTTTTGCTTTTCCCATACGTAGGAAATGCAATTAGACAACTAACGAGTTGCGTATTTGTTGAAGTGCAAATGGCATTCTCATTTTATAGCTATTCCCATGTATTTTTGTTTTGGTCTACTCTCCTGACCATTTGAGCTCAAACCTGGGGGGAAATCCTTTAGATCCTTTTAGACATGGTCTAGATGTTGGTTATTAACTCTATGTTTATAGTTCTGTTCATTTTTGAGCTCATATATGCTTTTTTTTTCTTTTGTTTGGAATTTCAGGCGTTTCTGCCTGTTATCGAGTCATTCGGATTTGAGACGGACTTGAGATACCACACTCAAGGGCAGGCATTTTGCCTTTCAGTTTTCGATCATTGGGCTATAGTTCCAGGGGATCCCCTGGACAAGAGCATTGTCTTAAGACCTCTTGAGCCTGCACCTATTCAGCACCTGGCTCGGGAGTTCATGGTCAAGACGAGGCGCAGAAAGGTATAAATATCTACTTGATGGCATGAAATAAACTTCCCACCCTCTCTATTCCATATGTCGGTTCCCATAAAAAAAAAAATCAGAGACATTTTGTCTGTTGTTAGAAAACAGAGAAAGTATCTTGAAATATTTTTCTTTTCCTCTAAAGTTGCCTCCCAGAAATATCGCATCCACATATTAAACATTTTGTTTGTACACAGTTTTAACTCGTGTCCTTATAGTGGCATATGAATTGCTTGCTAATTGTTTGTGTTTTGCATTGGCTTTGACAGGGAATGAGCGAGGACGTCAGCATCAACAAGTTCTTTGATGAAGCCATGGTTGTGGAGCTTGCTCAGCAGGATGCCGATCTCCATCTGCAGATGATCTAAGCGGGGACGTTTTCTTCAGTTCTATAACGAACTGCCGTCTTTTGTATAACTCTAGTCTACCAGAATGATATTTCAGTTTTTTTGTCTTTTATTACATCTTTTCAGGTTTGTCATGATACTTTGTTTGGTCAGGTCCATCTTTTCAAAGTAGTTCTGTATCTGTGTAAGCAGTATTCGGTCATTGAAAAACTTGAAACTCCAAAATGGATTTCATGATCCATTGAATTAGTTCGGCCATTACTAAACAAATGAATATTGGTGGAGAAGATTGTCCTGCAAACAGAGCTCTTCTTTTCAAATATGGAAATCGAGTTTTTACTAATATTTGATTGATCAGTAAATTTAGCACGACATTTCAATGGTCTGTCTGACTTGTGATTTATCTATATGCCATGAGGTTGTGCGGTTATTGCCAATTATTGAATCATATATAAATTAAATTATTATTTCTGCAAATATGCTAGTTCCGACAAGGTCCTGCATGGCATTCCTTGTGAAACCAGCGTGGTGTTAGTTTTTTCAGTTGATGTTTATGAATATGGTGGGTTGCTTTAATCCCCTCCTAGAATGCTTCGTTTTTATTTATTTGTTTGAGAGCCTATTTATTCTATTAGGATTGTATTATAGTGATATATTTCGTCTTAGGGCTGAAGGGAACATAGGAAAGGGGCCAAGGGGAGCCTAGGGGGAAACTTGCCATCTTTATGCAAATGTTCAAAATTGGTAGACTCAAATATGTAATCCTAAGGTATCACCTTTGCATAGTAAAATGCTACAGTTGGTAACATAATTCTTGCTTAGCATTGCTCTCATTTTTATTGTTGTCTCTCCAAATTTTTACTTTCTTGGAACTTGAAAAAAATTAAAGGAAAAGAAAAACAAAACATAAGCAAAATAAAAATTTGACCATCTAAGTTTCTTATTTTTTTCTTTACTTTTTGTTTAAATATTCAACTTCCAAATGTACACTCAGGAAAATGTTTTTGAATCTAGTGCGAAATCCATTTGCAAAATGATCAACCTTTTTTTTCTATTTCATAATGTAATTTTTTTTTAGGAAAATGATATACATGTATATAGATATTCGATGAAATTGGATTGTAACTAATGTGGAAGTGTATGCAATAAGATAAAAATAAATTAAAGCGATACACTTCTTAGTCCCTATCTATCTCATATATGCACATATGTCGCAATTATAATTCAGCTGAATCTGAATGGAAAAAATTGTTTGATAATTGACATGTCTGAAATATCTAAATAACAGATTTTTATTATTTTACCCCTCTAAAAAAATTCCAAAAATTGTTGTAAATTTATTTAATATTACTTAATATTGTAAAAAAAAATAATCATTCAACCCATTTAGTCAAAAAAATAGGACTAAACCATTCAGTCCAAATCATCTGAATGGCTGATCAGACGAATTTTTCAAAAAACAAACGCATTGAATGGTTAAATCCCTTAGTGGTTGACCTGTGTTACCAGATCATGTTCTTAAATACTCTCTCCATTCCAAATTATACAATTATTATTGATTTTTGAAAATCAATTTGAGACATTTTCAATCTCAAAAATTATTAATAATATGTTTTTATATATTTTTCAACATTGATCTGATTAAAATTAAAAGAATTTATGTTAATTTTGAATTTAAAAATCTCTTAAATTAACTTTAAAAAGTCTCAAATAAATA
Source organism: Panax notoginseng (assembly GCA_016801055.1). Lineage (NCBI taxonomy): Eukaryota > Viridiplantae > Streptophyta > Magnoliopsida > Apiales > Araliaceae > Panax > Panax notoginseng. The sequence goes on from CM029021.1 coordinate 171,101,701, forward strand.
TAATTTAAATGTTATTAATCGTACAATTTCAACACTCATTTTAAAACTTGTATTAAACTGTAAGTCAAATTGTTGGAATAAATAAGGGTAAAACTACAAAAAGAAACTCCAATAAAATATAATTAATGCAGTATTTTACTATATTTGGAAGAAACTAAAATTCGACATAGAGTTCTGGTAATTGCTCAAAGAGCAATGCTTCACAGGAATTTCTAGTAAACAGCAGACCAACGGTATAGATTAACGTTAAGATTCATCCACGAGCCTAATCATTAAAGCGCGTCAAATCCTGCCAGAAACGAAGTCACACCAAATGTTTGACGGCTTGGACTGTCAGTACAGACTGAATAAGGTTTAATAATCGAAGCTTAATACTGTAAAATAATATGGATGTCTACCTTATGATTAGAGTATAGCCTTGTATTGGACTCCGGACTCTTTTTTTAAGAATTGGAAATCGAATATAGTTAGAAATATTAGATTACTTAAAATCATCTACTGCCCACACGTGGGGTAATTACCTCTATGCGTACTATGGCCAACCCTATCATGTGGGCCCAAATAAACACGCCCTAACGGTATAGTTTCCTGAAACAAACGAGTGCTACCGGAAACTAACCCACCTACTACAACTGTTTCTGCTACTCTTGCAAACAAAACATGCTATTTCATCGGGAAACTAACCACCTAACAACTGTTTCTGCTAATCCTGCAAACATAACATGCTACAATGAAATAGCGCTTCTGCCTCCTTGGTTCAAGTCACTTGAATTGATTTAAATAGTAAAGATTTCATTTGAAAAATAAGAATGATACATAGTCTAGCTATACACTTTCAATTAAATTACAAAGGCCCATACAACTCAGAATCACAAAACCCATTTACAAATCTTTGTTACCTGTGGAATACAACAGGTAATACTGGACAATCAGGTAATACCCATTACAATTCTGGACAATCAATTGGAGATTTGCTAATACCATCTCAATTATTTCCATAAAAGATGAATATTATTTACAACAGTCAGCCGACTAGCACAAAATAGTCTATTATTATTATCATCATCATCATCATCATCATATTATCAGCGGAATCACCAAAAATTAAAGTTGTCTATCCTTGAAGATGAAATTTGAGATTCTGAAGCCCCTCTGCAGAAATGCTCCTTCTAACTCTTACCTTTTGCACCACTATGTTGGGAGGTGGCTCCAAGTGAAAACACACAATTACCACTGTCAAGTTGTCTATTGCTCCCCTCTTCATAGCTTCTTCTACTACTTCCTTGCAGCACAGCTTCACATCATTGTGTTCCTGGAGTCTCCTGCGAACAAAGTCTACTGCATTTTGGCTTCGAAACATGTCCCAGATTCCATCACTACCGATTATCAAGAATTCATCTTCTTTAGTAAGTGTGATTTGTTTGAGTTCTGGTTCAGCACTCAAGGGACCGGCCCGTGCACCAACTTCTTTCAGTCCTTTGATGTGCCAATCCCCTAATGCCCGGGTCACACTCAACTGTCCATTCAAATAACCATCATCAATGAATCCACCCAAGGATTCAATTCTCATCCTTTCAATATCACAGCAAGGCCTGTGATCTTTCGACATATCTATAGCCACTCCATGTCGAGATAAGACTGCCCGACAGTCTCCAGCATTTGCCACAAGTAAAGATCTGCTCAAATAATATTGAACTTTAGCAATTTGTATAACATTTTTTGTTACAAGCAACTTGCATGAAAAAATAGTGCAGTTATCTTTCCTATTCAAGTCCAATCACAGACTGAATACATAAATGATATACATACATACATAAATATCCTAACAATTTGAACATTCTAAAAATTCATTTAGATTTATTGAGAGATGAGATGCATTTACAATCAAAAGACGAGACAGTTTTTAGTTTGGTGCTATAGAATTTCTGAGATAGGACTTTATTATCTCATTCACCTACTCCAACTTTTCACCTCTAGCTGATAACAGTGTTTGAATGCCACAGCCTAGTGAGAGAATGTTCCAATTGCATAGGCCAACTTAATCATCAACCCAAGCTATAGAGAACTAAAAGGCAAACCAATGTTGATAATGGAAGTGACTCACCTCCCAAATATCATAACAGTGAGTGCAGTTGTTCCACAAGACATGGCAGACTCAATAGAGCATGATTTTGCATAGGCAGCATCCGTCTTGACGAACGACCTTCTAACAACTTTTTCAAGCTCTATAGGGAAATCAGCATCCTCAACAATGACCCTTGGTAAATGATCACGGACAAACTGTGCCGCACCCTTTCCCTCATGCCCATCAAACACCTGTAATAATATCAATTGCCTGCTTAGATCTCTACAACTGAATAGCATTTAGAAAAATTTCTGATATTTTTCTTGGTCACTTCTTATTAAATGCCACTTGGTTGTGGGTGGAAAAACTATAACTTCTGGTACGAACCAGAGTATGAAGTCAACACTAAATGTTATGGATACGAAAAAAACTGTAATCTCGAGTTCTATGATGAGCAAAACAGAAAGAAAATAGCATTTATTCCAGTAACTCACTGGACACTGGCATTTTCGTACGTTCTTCAAGGAAAGTTAAAGAGTGCAGTAAATTTACATATTCCAGTAACTCATTTCCTTAGCTTGGTGCTTGCCCTTTTTTTAAAAAATAAATAAATAATAAAATAAAGGTTCCTGCCTTCTCCTAATGACAATGAGGATTTTTCAAATCTTTTGCTTCGAGTGTATCATATCATGGGAAATACTTACCCAAGAAAAGAATAAAAAAAAGAAGAGAGAAGCTAGAGAGAGCATCATGAAAAATTTCCCAATTTTGCTCCATACTGATTACTACTCTGTTGGATATTGCAAGATTATATTCACCTTCTCAACATTATCTTATATTTACCACCTGAGTGTTGCTTAATGTGGTTGAAGAAGGGACTTTAGATGAAAATGGATATACATAACCAACTGAAGTTATTTATCACTAGTAGAATTTAGCCAATTCATCAACCACATCATCCAACTTAATCGATAATGAAACACATCTTGATCAAGGCCTAAATTTGAATTCTTGCCTGGCTTATGAAAACAGTTGACTAGAAACATAAGGTGAAACTTATATACACTATCGCCCTTTTAATTTTGATTTAAAGTTTGACATATATATATAAAGGATTTAAACAATCACCAAATCATTGTAACATCCAGATTATACACCTTATTACTCCATTGAAATTTACCAGACGCATTCTTAAGCTAGCTCAGAAAGTAACAATTCTGCGCCAACTGACAACTGTAAGAGTCACCCCCCCCCCCCGGCCAAAAAAAATAAAAACTAAAATAATTTAATCTAATTTTTTGATAAGTAAAAATAGTCTAAAGAACTTACACCATAGAAGGAGATAGCTTCCTCACCAAGCGGATTATAGCCAAATTTCTTAGCTAGGTCTGCGATACAGATGTGAGTATCCTCCATATAAGGTCGATGACCTATATCAGACCAGTCTCCCGAACGAAGGGCAGGGATGAATTCACTTAACAGGTTCTGTTTTTTGTCTGCAACAACTGTATCTTCACAAATTTTTTCCAGCTGAAAAGACGGAGGAGTGATTTGGCAAAAGTTAACTCTTAAGAAAAATAAAGTCGTATTTATGCAATGTATTGGTTAGCACATGCTGCATCTGAATTTATTTAATAAACTTCCGAATGTCAGATTATTAAAAGTTTATATCCTATGCAAAAGCAAATTTATGATATAGTCCAAAATTTCGAGTAAAATATTGATCACAAGGTTGCAGGCAACCAAAGCAGAGTTAGTACAGGTAACATCAAATAAGACACTGTTAATTACAAGTAACCAGTAAAACTGGGATCACGATCACATAAGCAAAAAAGTAAAAATTAATTCTGCTACTGCAAAAACACACTTGATAGAAATGTAAAAGGAAAAAAACTGAAAAAGTATTCTGTTCTATTTAATTTAAGGATTTAGAGTAGATAATCAAATAGATCACGCAAATCTATTATAGACCACAAAGGTTATAACATTAAGACTTTACTCAAATAGACACGGGCTATGTTTATAATCACTAGCTATATCTGCACCTTCTCGGCCTGGAAAACATATACGGATTCTATCCACCCATTTTTTCATCACTAATATAATATTCTTAATTAGTTTACTAAAAATGGAGCTAAATGATATTGTTTTGCTCCTCGATTGAAAAGAGATGTCTTGAGCAATCGGAGAAGCACTTTGATAAATAGATTTGATCTTGACTATATCAAATTAAAATGTCTTCGTTATCTCAGTCAACAAGATTGCTTTTTTAATATTGTTCAAGTACGAGTTTCACATGTACAAAATTCTTTTGTTTCTCGTATGATCTTTATCATCATCTTTTTCCTACCATCAGATACAAAGTGTCGCCTTTAGTTGACAGGCATGAACCGGAAGAAGCTACTCCCCTCTCTCTTACCCTTTCCATTTTACCAAGAAAGCATCGCACAAGTGAAAGATGCAGTCAATTGCATAATACAGAACTTTATGTTCTCTAATCAAAAACAGTAAGAGGATGGGAATAATTTGATTAACTGTTTTCCAAATGACAAATCAGTTTTGCATTCAAAATCCTTCACTACAGGAGAGACAATTTGACACTTGACAGCACAGCTCAACTTTTGATGATTAAGAGACCACTGAAAATATGATACAATTAATAGAGAGTGAGACAGAAGAGTGTATCAAGCAAAACATCATCAACAACAACAAAAAAAAAATTAAAAAAATCTAACAAGCTGATTCAACCTGTCACCAGAATCCCTAATAACTAAATATACAAGTCAGCAGACATCTATATAAATTAATTCTCTCCCCAAATTAAAGTAGCATTCATTTACTTCAGTATATCTTTCTTTGGGTCAAGCCTCGCATTAATAACAAAATGAACCAATTGATCCAACACTAACAAATCCAATCCAGAATAATAATCAGCAAAGCAAAATAAATTAGAAGTTCATATAGGCAGTAATAGTATCATCTACACCATGAAAGCACAATCAGGTGTAGTATTAAATTCTTATGGATATCAGAAATTAATAATTTCACCAGTACAACTAAATACTCTTTGTATGATTGTATCAATTAACTTTCAATCAAGGGCTGCTCATAGGAACTCTATCGAACAAAATTTAATTTAAATATTGTAAATTTCCAACCAAATTAAGTAAAACTGCACAAGAAAAAAAAATCCATCTCTCACTAAAAACGAGTTCATCATGATTAATAAACTAGGCTACGCAGAAACCCAGTTTGCATAAACATTCTCAACAAAAGGGAAGAAAAATAAAAGAAAATAGCAAATACCAAGTCTTATTCTTTAGTTTGACCAGATGAATTTCAGGTTGATGGAAAATCGGAAAAAGATAGATACATACTGGAAAAGAATCTCCCAAATGAGTAATCTGATCACAAGTTGTAGACTTTTCCCAATTATCGATCTGGGTATTCAAGAAATTGGAATCTAAAGGCCAAGTTTCAAGATTTTGATCATGATCGGAAAGACCCAGCTTCTCCATTTGCTCTGCGTCTTGCAAACACATGATAAAAATGGTACAGCTACTGGTTTAAGTTTCTAAGCAAGAGAGAGAAAGGGGAGACTCTGATAATCGTTGAATTAGCAAAGAAGATTCTGAGAATATGTTTGGATGAATTGAAGTTTAAAGGAGAGAAAATAGGTAGTTTGTGTTTAGCAAGTTATATATATATATATATATATATATATATATATATATATATATATATATATATATATATATATATGTATATGCCGAGGCGAGCAGAGAAAATTGTGTGTTTGTTGTGTGCGTGTTTCTAGAAAAGTAAGGGAAAGAATGAGAGAAAACATCAATTCCAGATTTTTCTATGAAAAGCGTGGTTGTGGTGATGTAAGCAAAAGCAGAAGATGTTTATTTTTCATAGTGGAAGTATTTGATTTCTTGATCAGCGACAAGAATATTAATGCATGAATTAATTTTTTCAAGATAATTATATAGAGAATTAATCAGTCGAATCCCAAACAAACAATTTTCTTCAAACCTTGCCCTCTGTTAATTTCCATGTAATTGTCGTAAAAGACAAAAGCTAAGATGATATATATTATATGTAGTGGGATCTTAATTAATTTCCTCACATTAACATTATTATTATTTATTATTTATTATTTATTATTATATCCTCCTGAACTGAATCTATATATATATATATATATATATATATATATATATATATATAGGATTCCAAAGAAAAAGTCTGCGTCACAATGAAGGCAACATGGATTTGAGAATCCAGCTATGAACAACCGACCCGACAATAAAAAGTTCTATTTTTTTTTGTTGGCCCAATTTCATTTGAGGGAACTTTTCATTTCATACTTGTTTTCACCTTTAAGGTCTGTCCTCGTAATATTTTGCACTGATCAAAAATTTGAAATGTTCACTTTCAATTGCAGTTGAGAATTTAATTTCCACCGTAATTTGTTCAATTTTTATTAGGGTTGGATACGTGAATCGTGTGCCATGCACCTTTTTAAAGTTGAAAATTAAAAATAATCTACAACATTTTCTCCTTCTTCAATATTCTCGCCAAAATATATCTAATCTAAAAATCTAGAGACACAAACTATTTTACAAACGGTTGATTTAGCACACTCCACCTCAGCATATTGTGTGGGACCGAAAGCTACATTGAAATAATTTGTTGATCAATACGTTGAGATGGAGTATGTCATATTAGTAGTTTGTAAAATAGTTTGTGTCTGTAGCACTACTCTTATTCCTTTCTTGAGACAAATCCAGAGCCAGGCATCTTGAGCCCTAAGTGTTATAATTATAGGATCACACACACGCACACAGACGATAGAGAATTAAGAAGAACACAAGAGATTTACGTGGTTTCCCAATGTGGGGCGGCGACTAGTTGTTTATTGATGATTCCTTGGTTACATAGGGCTTTACAATAGATAGTATATATACCTACTAATCATATTCCAACCCTACTTCATATTATGGTCAATTACCCATAATACCCTTCCCAATTAACAACCCACAAAAACTGTGTCGCCGACCCAGCGCGGCCCGCGCTGCTCCAAGGCAAACCATAGCGCGGCTCGCGCTACTAGCCCAGTAATTCCTCCAGTGCCAGCGCGCCCCGCGCTACTCACCAGCTTGCTCCAGCGCGCCCCGCGCCACTAGCCCTTTTTCAGTGGCTTCTATATTATGAGTCGCAAATTCCCAACAAATCTCCACCTTGACGAATAACCTCGTCCCTTCAGAAGATACGTCACTTGTCCTATTCAGTCTCAGGGGTTAATCCTCTAAACTAACATTTGAAGATGTTGATCAAGTCCAAGCAATGTTTGAACTTGTCTGCGGTCACAGTCTTTGTCAATATGTCAGCTGCATTTTCAGAAGTATGCACCTTTTCCAATATCACATCCTCAGTAGCTATCAGCTCCCTCACCTTGTGATACCTTACGCTAATTGCTTGGTCCTTGCGTGATACACTTGATGCTTTGCCAAGTAAATGGCGCTCTGACTATCACAATACAACTGTACTCCACCTTGATCTATGCCCAGCTCATTCACAAAACCCTTCAACCACAATGCTTCCTTGCCAGCCTCAGCCAATGCCATGTACTCAGATTCAGTAGTAGATAGAGCTACTAGAGATTGTACCATAGATCTCCAACAAATCGGTCCACCTGCCAAAGTAAACACATACCCTGTTGTAGATCTCAAATCATCCAACCTTCCAGCATAATCCGCGTCCACATACCCTACAACTGAAATTTGAGTCTGTTGCTTCGCAAACATAATCCCATGATTTGCCGTTCCTCTCAGATATCTGAACACCCACTTAACAGCTTTCCAGTGCTCCCTACCTGGATTGACCATGTATTTGCTCACTGTGCTGACTGCATGTGCCAAGTCGGGTCTCGTACACACCATCGCATACATCAAACAACCAACTGCGCTCGCATAGGGCACGTTTGACATATCCTGAATTTCTTCCGTCAATTTTGGACACTATGCTGTAGATAGCCTAAAATGACTCGCTAATGAAGTGCTAACTTGTTTAACATTAGCCATACTAAACCTCTCCAACACTTTCTCCATATAGTTCTTCTGTGTCAACCACAGCTTACCAGCTGTTCTATCCCTGCGAATCTCCATCCCAAGTATTTTTCTAGCAGCACCCAAGTCCTTCATGTCAAACTCATTTCCCAACAAGTTCTTCAACCTGTTTACTTTAATCATGCTCTTTGCATCAATAAGCATGTCATCCACATACAGTAACAGAAAAATATAAGAACAATCCTCAAGATTTTTCACGTAAACACAACAATCATACTCACATCGAGTGAACCCAATCCGGATCATGAAGGAATCGAACTTCTTGTACGATTGTCTTGGAGACTGTTTCAGCCCATACAGTGACTTCTTCAACCTGCATACCATGTGCTCAGTCTCCGGCTGCTTGAATCCCTCAGGCTGCTCCATGAATATCATTTCCTCCAAATCACCATGAAGGAAGGCTGTTTTCACATCCAGCTGCTCTAATTCTAGATCATAGCTATCCACCAATGCCAAAATAATCCTGATTGAGGTATGTCTCACCACCGGAGAAAACACCTCATCATAGTTAATTCCCTTCCTCTGCGAGTATCCTTTTGCTACCAATCGAGCCTTAAACCGTTCCTTTTCCTTTTCTGATACAACGTCCTTTTTCTTGTACACCCACTTGTACCTCACTGGTTTCTTTCCCTCAGGTAATTCTGACAATTCCCAAGTCTTGTTTTTATTCAACGACTCCATCTCCTCCACCATGGCCTCCATCCATCTGTCCCTTTCAAAACTAGCAATAACTTCCTGAAACGTGGACGAGTCCCCACTAGTAGTAGATAAAGCATATGCAACCATATCATCAAACCTGTACCTCTCCGGTGGTTTGATAGTGCGTCTGGGTCTCCTTGCGGTTATGCTTTCTTCCTGCTGCTGCTCATTATCTTGTTCCACTGGTGGTGAATTTCCAGTGTCATAATTCTCCAGTTCAATTTGAATTTCCTGCTATTGTTTACCGGTTTCTCCACCAGCCTCGGATTTCTGTCCTTCCTGTTGTGTCTTAACCATGGAAGCCTCGTCAAAAATCACATCTCTACTGATCACTACCTTCTTTGAATTCGGATCCCAAAGCTTGTACCCCTTTACACCTTTCTTATACCCAAGAAAGATACACTGTTTGGACTTGGCATTAAGCTTTGATCTCTCATCACCTGGAACGTGTTCGTAGGCTGGACATCTAAAGATCCTCAAATCCAAGTAGTCTACCTCCTTACCTGTCCACACCTCTTGTGCCGCTATATTACGCAGAGCAGTACTCGGCGACCTGTTTATTATGTAAACTGCCATACTCACTGCTTCTGCCCAGAAATCCTTCGAAATCCCTGCATTTAGTCTCATGCACCGTGCCCTCTCTACTATAGTTCTGTTCATTCTCTCTGCCACTCCATTTTGCTGTGGAGTTTTCCTGATAGTCCAGCGACGTTGTATTCCGTGCTATTCACAAAACTTTACAAATGGCTCGTACTTGTACTCTGTCCCATTATCTGACCTGAGGCACTTAATTCTTTTCCCTGTTTGATTCTCCACTTCAGCTTTCCACACCCTGAACTTATCGAAGACCTCAGACTTGTGTTGTGACGCCCCCAAAATTAGGTATACATCACCCATCTTGGGTCGTCAGATACATGGTACAGAATACAAATACAACTTACTAATACAACTGTCGCGTACAATACGACAAAACATAACTGTGAGTTTGAATACAATTATTGTCTACTAGAGACTATACAAACTCAAAAGGAGTCCTCATTACAATTATTGTCACACTATTTAACAGAATAGTGAGGACTACTAATACTATCATCTGGTCCATCACTCTGTTCCCCGACTCGTTCCAGCTATATTCTCATTTCCTGAAGAGAACAGTGAAAGAAAGGGTGAGCTCAACTAGCCTAGTAAAAAATATTATGACTAAGATAATGCAGAATAAATTATCATTAGCCTTCAACAGTGTTAAACTGATAAAATATAACGAACATCAAGTTTAACTGCAGCGGAACAAGCAATCCATTAAAAGAGTCAAGTAGAAAATAAAATCTACTATCATCTATGATTTAAAAGGTTTTTCAACACTATTATCGCTGGGACTCAACTTAATAAAATAATTCACATCATCGAATCACCCCTGCACTACGGCCAAGGATATTCGTGTATTCATTAATGGTCATGATCATGCCAACAACTATCCATCAATGCACTACGGGCCAATGAGGACTTTTACCACATCATTTGTAATATTACGGTCATGATTATACCGAATAATCTCTGGTCATAATCATACCAAGTCCATCTATGCACTACAGGCCACAGATAACTTTCAACATTTTATAAACATGAGGATGATGACAATGATATAAGAATTCAATAAAACAAGTTCAAGAATTAATTTATCTAAGAATTAACAACGTCCAAATTGTTAACATGATACTGCTTTGTGGAGTAAAATTCAAGAATGCTTAGAAGAATATTTTCATGAAAAGATACTGGATGAAACGCAATTATCAAGGATATTCCACAAATTTCATGGAGTATAGAAGTCAAAACTTAACCAACTGAGTATAATAAAGAATGGAATAACAAAAGAAATTACCATGCATGCGATAGACCGCACAGACAGGTTATTCCAACAGAATAATAAATAATAGAACCAGGTCCGGCGTAAAACGCACAGACAAGATATTCCAACAGAATAATAATAAAGACGGAACCAGGTCCGGTGTAAAACACACAGACATGATGTTCCAACAGAATAATAATAAAGACGGAACCAGGTCCGGTGTAAAATACACAGACATGATGTTCCAATAGAATAATAGAAGAATGTCACCAAGTATAGGGTAGACCGCGTATACATGTTATTCCAACAGCATAATAAGAAATGGAATAACAACAGTTCTCTTCATGAATAAGAAAGAATAACACCCCTTACCGTTTTAAAGAAGAACTGAAATAAGGAAGTAGTTAAGTAGCAGAATACTTTTCTTCTCTCTCTTTATAGTTTCTCTCTCTAGAGTTCAGTGAATTCATAAGAAATAATGAAGGAATGAGCTGCTATTTATAGAAAAATGGAATGCATAGTAACTAATCCATGAACGGTCCAGATTGATTACTTTAATTTGACGGTCCATATTTAAAGAAAAATCTTTTAAATAAAATATAATATATTCTATTTATAGAATAACTTTAATAAAGTATTTTGTTTTATATAAAAAGATGTTTCTGTTTTATTACGTTAATAATACGAATAAAATAAAACTTCATTATCGCTAAATAATTCATATTATTAACTGACAATAATTGAATCAAACTGAGTGACTTCTCACATAAGCATTAATAATCAATACCGTGTGCTACTATGCAACCACACGTATTACTGTACTTTTACTACCGAGTAGTTCAACAGTATCAATGGTAAAACTTTCGCCGTTATTTTTAATAAAATATTTTTGTCGTTTTCTCAATCCGACAATAATTCCGTTGTGGGGTCCACCGATAATTGTGCCGTTCTACGAATATTTTCTGTTAAAACGAATATTCCCCGACCAATCGAATATTATATAACAACTTGCGTACTTTACAAAATTTATAAATATTACCCACAACTATAACATTATATCAAATTAACTTCATAATATTCAAAAATGATATTTATAGAAAATTCATCTTCATTTATAAAAGTTGGGGTCTTACATGTGTCGCATGAAGTACACCCAAACCTTTCTCGAAAAGTCATCGATGAAAGTCTAGAAATACAGCGATCCCGCTTTTGAAGCTACTCTCACTGGGCCCCATACATCAGAATGCACATAGTCAAGTTTCCCATTCGTTTTGTTCACCGCACTCTTAAACTTTACCTTACACTGTTTTTTCAAGACACAGAACTTGCAGAAGTCTAACTTGCACGACTTTATCCCTTTCAATAGATTTCTCCTATGTAATTTCAGCAACCCACGTTCTCCTATATGCCCTAACCGCATATGCCATAGTGTAGTATCATCAATATCTTCCGCTGTAGTGGCAACAGCTCCACCTATAACTATACTCCCTATCATCTGATAGATATTCCCGTTAACCTTAGAACCTTTCATTATTACCAGGGCACCTGTAAGACCCCGAATTTTATGAAATAAAAGTATTCAATTTTTCTTATAATTACTATTCAGTAAATGGTTAAATTGATAAAAGTTTAAAGTTATGAGTGAAATATGATTTTTTTTTCAAAATAAGCAAGTGGTTATAAAATAATCATTGTTGTCGGGGAATATTCGTTTGGTCGTGGAATATTCTTTCTGTCGGGGAATATTCGTACGACGGCGCAGCCATTTGTGGGCCCCATAACAGAATAACTGTCGGATGAAGAAAACGACAAATTTGAGTTTTTACAAATAACGGCGTAGTTGTTACTGTTAACACTGTTGGAATACCCGGTGGTTAAAATACAATAATACGCGTTATTGCACAGTAGCACACGGTATTGCATAGTATTTTTGAAATAATTGATTCTTACGTAAGAAGGCACTACTCAATAATTGTTACAGTAATTACTGTTCAATATTTTATTTTATTGATTCAATAATTGCTACGTTGAAATTTTATATTATTGTTGTTCAATAATTGTTGCTGCACAGTATTTCCCATTATCAGATCAATAATTCATATTATTTGAATAGTATTATTAGATAACATTATTGGCAATGTCTAGAAAGTTCTGTCTAAGGAGAGGTTTGATCATTTAATTGCGCGCCAGTAAGGAAAAATTCTTATTGGAAAGCCCTCTCTTTCCTGGGAACGGCCTGGTTGTCATAAATATGATTCTGTAATATTATTTGTGAATAATTAATTATTGATTCATATGATAAGGAAATATTTATTTTATGTGGATATAAATGAGGGATATATTTTTGTGGTTAAAAATGAAGGAGTTAATGTTGAGATTTTTATCCATATTTTTGTCGGAATGGAGGTATTAAAAATCAGAGTTTTTGAGATATTTTGCGGGGGTTATAATTTTTAATCCGACCGTTGGATCGTGGTAATTTTTGGATATGTTATACATATATAAGTTGAGTATATGCCCACAAATTTTGAACCGTTAAAAATGAACGTATGATTTATTATGAATTTTACGAGATGACTGGTTCAGAAATTGTTGAATTTTTGGAGTTTATCATTTTGATGGAAAATTCTAGAATTGGTGGGCCCCACTTGTGGTTGGTGAAAAAATGTGCTGAATTATATTTCAAATGTGGTGGGTGGGAATAGTAGCAGGTAAAGCCATCAGGTTGCAGGTCAAACCTACCAAAATTTTTCTATAAATAGAGGGCTAAGTTAGAATTGAAAATCACAGCAGAAACATAAGCTTTCTCTCTTTCTCTCTCTATGGAAATGGGTTTTGTACCGGGTTCAAGATCGATACAAAATTCAATTTCACGCTCTGGGGGTAGGCCAGGAAGTTCTTCAGGGAATACGTCAGGGAATTTATTAACAATAGAAATATCATTCAAAACTGACGTATTTTTGTTTAGATCTGTGACATGAGCTAAGAAAGCTTGACATCCGTTTTTCAATAAACGAATAGTTTTATGGCTTGAGATGACAGCGATTGATTTTAATGGTTTGGTTGCTTGAATTCGCATAATAGGTCGATTAGGAATATGAAAACTAACAACCTTACGAAAACAATCAATTTTTGCATAATGAGTAGTTAACCAATCAATCCCTAGAATCACGTCAAATGCAAGTATTTTTAATGAAATCAGATCGATAGGTAATGTGTGGGTACCAACTTGAACCAAACAAGACTTATAAACAGTGGAGGTAATGAAGGTTTCTCCCAACGGAGTTTCCACAGATAAGTCAAAGTCTAATTTCTCCGGAATCAAATTTAATCGATGAGCGCAAGTAGGAGAAATAAAAGAATGGGTTGAACCGGTATCAAATAAAGTATAAACTTCTTTAGAGTTTATAATAAGCTTACCCGTGATGACCTCATTCGGGTTCCTTGCTCTCTGGGAGTTCACAACAAACGCTCTCCCTTGCACAACCGGTTTTGACTTTTCTGGGACGGCTTTTGGTGCCTCCATCCTAGCTGCATTTGTCTTCGGTAAACGACAAAATCGGGCTAAATGACCTTCTCTTCCACAATTATAACATGCTTTGGACGGCATCGCGCAGTTTGGACTGATGTGCCCCTCCCCTCCGCATTTGAAACATATGATAGGTGGTCGTTCTCCTTCCTTAACGACAGGTGCTGGTGCTGACGTCTTTCCATCATTGTTGAATCTCCTCTTCTTGAAATGTCCATTCTTATTGTTTTGGCCCTGATTACCACCGAAGTGGTTACCATTTCTGGCCTGTTGATTCCCTCCACGTTTGTTGTCACCGCTTCGATGACTGCTCTCACTGGTATTATCATTTTGCCGGCTGCTCTCTTTTGGTTGCGTTGTCTCATTATCGCGCTCCACCAACTGAGCCCTATTTACAACATCTGAATACAAACACAGTTTATGAGAAACAAGATGTTGACGTATCTCCGGCTTCAAACCTCTTAAAAACATCCGCGTCATTCTTTCTTCATTATCCACCAGGTGGGACGCAAACCGGGATAACTCCGCAAATTTTGCCTCGTACTGCGACACGGTCATATTATTCTGCTCCAATTTGATGAACTCCACCTCCTTCATGTGACGAATACTTTCGGGAAAGTATTTGTCGTTAAACAGCTCTTGGAACTTCTCCCAGGACATCTTCAGTGCGGCAGGTTGAGTACGCTTTATCGATTCCCACCAGTAATCTGCCTCTCCTCGCAACATAAAGGCGGCAAAGGGAACCTTTTGCTCCTCGGAGCAACCCAAGACATCAAATATCTTGGTAATATGCTTTATCCATGTTTCAGCTACAAGTGGTTTGGGTTCTCCCTTAAACTCCAGTGGTCCCAGCTCCTTAAACTGTTTAGCGGTGACCGCCAGAGAGTTTCCAGTATTTCTACCTACGTTGTGGACAGGAGCCGCTTTCACCTGTTGTTGCATGAATTGCATAAAGCCTCTGAACATTTGATCATTCATCATTTGGTCAGTGTTGTTGTTTGCATGAGGATTGACACCTTCCTGATGCACATTATCCTGATTATTGATATGTGGTGAATCAACAGTCGTCTGTGCTCCATTGCTATTCTCAACGTTCTCAGATGCCATTTTCAGATACTGCCACAAAATAAAAATTAATTGATATGTCATATATTATCCTTATATTATGACCGACCAATTAAATACCATGCAAATAAACTTAGGTATGTCATACTAGCGAAGAAATTCTCCGTCTCTCCCCTCCTAGTTCTATTCTCACATCTTAGCCAGGGATCATATCCCTAAGCTCCGATACCAACTGTGACGCCCCCAAAATTAGGTATACATCACCCATCTTGGGTCGTCAGATACATAGTACAGAATACAAATACAACTTAATAATACAACTGTCGTGTACAATACGACAAAACATAAACTGTGAGTTTGAATACAAATATTATCTTCTAGAGAGTATTCATACTCAAAAGGAGTCCTCATTACATTTATTAACACACCATTACATAGAATAGTGAGGACTACTAACTAATACTATTCTTCAGACCATCACTCCGTTCCCCGACTTGCCCCAGCTACGTTCTCATTTCCTGAAGAGAACAGTGAAAGAAAGGGTGAGCTCAACTAGCCCAGTAAGAAATATTATGACTAAGATAATGCAGAATAAATTATCATTAGCCTTCAACAATGTTAAACTGATAAAATATAATAGACATCAAGTTTAACTGTAGCGGAACAAGCAATCCATTAAAAGAGTCAAGTAGAAAATAAACTCTACTATCTTTTATGATTTAAAAAGTTTTTCAACACTGTGATCGCTGGGACTCAGCTTAATAAAATAATCCACATCATCGAATCACCCCTGCACTACGGCCAAGGATATTCGTGTATTCATTAATGGTCATGATCATGCCAACAACTGTCCATCAATGCACTACGGGCCAATGAGGACTTTTACCACATCATTTGTAACATTACGGTCATGATTATACCGAATAATCCCTGGTCATAATCATACCAAGTCCATCTATGCAATACAGGCCACAGATGACTTTCAACGTTTTATAAACATGAGGATGATGACAATGATATAAGAATTCAATAAAACAAGTTCAAGAATTAATTTATCCAGGAATTAACAACGTCCAAATTGTCAACATGATACTGCATTGTGGAGTAAAATTCAAGAATGCTTAGAAGAATATTTTCTTGAAAAGATACTGGATGAAACGCAACTATCAATGATATTCCACAAATTTCATGGAGTATAGAAGTCAAAACTTAACCAACTGAGTATAATAAAGAATGGAATAACAAAAGAAATCACCATGCATGCGATAGACCGCACAGACAGGTTATTCCAACAGAATAATAAATAATGGAACCAAGTCCGGCGTAAACGCACAGACAGGATATTCCGACAGAATAATAAATAATGGAACCAGGTCCGGTGTAAAACACACAGACAGGATGTTCCAACAGAATAATAATAAAAACGGAACCAGGTCCGGTGTAAAACACACAGACAGGATGTTCCAACAGAATAATAAACGGAACCAGGTCCGGTGTAAAACACACAGACAGGATGTTCCAACAGAATAATAAACGGAACCAGGTCCGGTGTAAAACACACAGACAGGATGTTCCAACAGAATAATAGAAGAATGTCACCAAGTATAGGGTAGACCGCGTATACTGGTTATTCCAACAGAATAATAACGAATGGAATAACAAAAGTTCTCTTCATGAATATAAAAGAAATAATATTCCCTACCTTAAAAGAACTGGATATTGGAAAAGTGATGTAGCAGAATACTTTTATTCTCTCTCTCTTATTCTCTCTATACTTTCTCTCTCTATAGCTTGAATGAATTCGTGAAAAATAATGAAGTCCTAGGCCTCTATTTATAGAAAAACTGAGGGTGGCTCTTGGTCTTAACGAAGGGTCAAATGACTCTTGGTCTTAACGAAGGGTCAAATGACTCTTGGTAATATTGAAGGGACAACTACTATTGACGAAAGTAATTACTATTGACCAAGGTAAATACTATTGACGAAGGTAATTACTATTGACTAAGGTAAATACTATTGACGAAGGTAATTACTATTGACCAAGGTAAATACTATTGACGAAGGTAATTACTATTGACCAAGGTAAATACTATTGACGAAGAGACTCTTAGATGATGACATATGGCCCCCCATAAAATAACCAAACTTACCACAACGTCTCAATTATTGATTTAATAATATAACATATTATACAGATGATACTATGACAATAATTTAAGAGATATGATGCAGCAATTACTGTAGCAATAATTGAGTATAGCTGAGTGACTTCTCACGTAAGCATCAATAATCAATACCGTGTGCTACTATGCAACCACGCGTATTACTGTACTTTTACTACCGAGTAGTTCAACAGTTTTAACGGTTTTAACGGTAACACCTCAGCCGTTATTTTTATAGAAAGATAATTCTGTCGTTTTCTCAATCCGACAATAATTCCGTTGTGGGGTCCACCAATGATTGTGTCGTCGTACGAATATTCTCCGACAAAAAGAATATTCTCCGACCAAACGAATATTTTATAACAACTTGCTTACTTTGCAAAATTTATAAATATTACCCACAACTATAACATTATATCAAATTAACTCCATAATATTCAAAAATGATATTTATAGAAAATTCATCTTTATTTATAAAAATTGGGGTCTTACACTGATGTTGAAATTCTCTTTCACTGGAGTGTAAAGATGGGTAGATTATTGGTATGATCATGACTAGGGTTCTCTTTGGCCTGTAGTGCAAAGTTGAATTGTGACTGGTATGATCATGACCATTGAATTTATAATTGAATATCTTAAGCTTAAGTGCAAAGGTGAATTGATCAACATGGTTATAATTATTGTTTATATAAATTCTGAAATGATTATATATTTCTTTGAGATATGAATATATTTGGCCTGTAGTGCAAATATGAATTGTTGATGAATATCTTTGGCATGTAGTGCAAAGATGGCCTGTTGATGAATATCTTTGGCCTGTAGTGCAAAGATGAACTGTTGTTGAATATCTTTGGCCCGTAGTGCAAAGATGGTTTGTTGATGAATATCTTTGGCCCGTAGTGCAAAGATGGATTTGTTAGTATGATTATAAACAGGAACTGTGATTTGGTATAACCATGATCTTTGATGTTTCAGGTAAAGACAGGTGATGAAAATATTCTTCGTCCTGGGTGCGAAGAAAAATTTATAGTCACAATTATGATTATGAGTTATTCATATGATTGTGGAAAGGAACTGTTGAGTGATGTTACATGGATAAAATATTGTTGGTGGATTTTTAACATGGAGAAGATAATAGACTTTATAGTCTATTTGACTCTTCTAATTGATTGCTCGTTCCGCTGCAACTATGGTTGAAATTTTTATCATTTACCATATGTTCTAAATCTCTGATTTATTGTTGATGAAGGCTATTGATAATTGAATTATCTTTAGTCATGATATTCTTTACTGAGCTAGTTGTGCTCACCCTTTTGCTTCACAATTCCTTTCAGGTAATAAGAGTGTAGCTGGGTCGAGCGGGGGTTACAAGGGAATAGAACGGTGGTCATCATTTAGTAGTTATATTTGGTGAAGAAAATAGGGTGAGGCGAACCCAACGTTGGAAGGGTGTTTTGTCACTATCATACAAGATGTCTAATGACATACAACCTCGTGTCATCATAGGACAGGGTTGTGCTCATCCACTTGCTGAGTATATCTATGGGCACTACCTATATAATCTTGGTGTTTGTTTGAAGTATAATTCTCAATTAGAGACACTGGAGATAATGATAAGTCAAGAGAAGACTCACCATTGGGAAGAATATGATAGTAATCTTCTCGTTTTTTTTGGGGTCTATTGGGTCAACCAAGGATAATTCTGTGGCCATATGATATCTATCATAACCTAGACGCGTGGCCTCCCATGTACGAAGGTTTCCTTGAGCACTTCCCAAAGATTCTAATTTTTAAAACAGTTTTTGACTATACCTTTATGTAAGGTGTTATTGTGAGGTGATGTCCACGGTTGGAACATGAGTCACATTTGGTATATATTTGTATCCAAACTCATAGCACATGTGTTGTTGTATTTTGCACGACAATTGTTGTAATAAAGTTGTAGTTGTTTTCTGTACCATGTATTTGGCGACTCAGAATAGGTTGGATGGAATGGACCTATTTTGGGGTCGTTACAGCACCCTTTGTCACTCTCATGGCTCCACCACCAGTTTTGAACTCGCAGCCATTAGAGTCTAGAGTTCCCAATGAAATCAAATTCTTCCTTAAACCTGGAATATGTCTCACCTCAGCTAGAGTTCTTACAACACCATCAAACATCCTTATCTTCACTGTGCCTATTCCAATGACGTTGCACAAAGCATCGTTATCCATTAGAACTGTCCCACAGTTCACTGACTTGTAGGTGTCAAACCACACCCTGTTAGGTGACATGTGAAATGAACATGCTGAATCCAAAATTCACGAGTCTGTCACGTCTGTGTTTATTGACACTGACAATATATCCCCATCATCCGATGATTCCTCCACGACGCTTGCTGATTTTGTAGATTCAGTTTGTTTCCCTGTTCCTTCACCCTTATTCTTATATGGACAATCCCTTTTGAAGTGCCTTGTCTCGCGACATCTAAAACACTTACCCTCCTTTGGCTTAGGAGTCTTGCCCCTCGACTTAGATTTTCACTGCGTTCCTGGTTTCCCTCTATCCATTTTTCTACCACGTTACTCTCTACCTTTTACCATCAACCCTTCACCCGAAATACCCTCGGATTGTTGCTTTCGCTGGTTAAACATCAGTAGAGCAGAAGTGACTTCTTCCAATTTCAGAGTTTGTTTTCCCCATAAGAGGGTCGTCACAAGATTCTCCATGGAATCCGGTAGAGAACACAATAACATCAACGCTTGGTCTTCTTTCTCAAATTTCACTTCAATCCTTAGCAAGTCACTAATTGTTTGATTGAACGTGTGAATGTGTTGAATAAGCTCTGAACCTTCAATCATCTTTAGCCCAAACAGTTTTTGCTTCAGAAACAATTTATTCGTCAACGATTTTGACATATACCTGGATTCTAATTTACTCCATACACCCGATGGCGATTCATCACCGATCACGTGATACATAACCTCGTCTGCTAGACATAAACGAATTGTACTTACCGCCTTCGCTTGGAGTTCATCCCAGTCATCAGTCGTCATAGAATCCGGTTTCTTCTTTAACGCCTTTACCAATCCCTGTTGTACCAACAGATCCTTTACCCTCTGTTGCCATAGCCCGAAATTCCCAGTCACATCAAACTTCATCACATCAAACTTTGTTACCGATGAATTTGATGTCATCGTTACCACATGTTATACCTATGCTTTGATACCAATTTGTTATAATTATAAGATCACACAGACGATAGAGAATTAAGAAGAACACAAGAGATTTACGTGGTTCCCCAATTTGGGTGCTCCACAGGCGGCGGCTAGTTGTTTATTGATGATTCCTTGGTTACATAGGGCTTTACAATAGATAGTATATATACCTACTAATCCTATTTCAACCCTACTTCATATTATGGTCAATTACCCATAATACCTTTCTCAAATAACAACCCACAAAAACTGTGTCGCCGACCCAGTGCGGCCCGCGCTGCTCCAAGGCAAACCATAGCGCGGCCCGCGCTACTAGCCCAGTAATTCCTCCCGTGCTAGCGCGCCCCGCGCTACTCACCAGCTTGCTCCAGCGCGTCCCGCGCCACTAGCCTTTTTTCAATGATTTCTATATTATGAGTCACAAGTTCCCAACACTAAGTGAGTGTCAACCCGGAAAGAACACATCTATACACATCACTTCCTTACCTAAAAGTTAACCTATTAAGTTAAGATTTCACCATATTTATTTATCTATCTATATATTAGATCTTGAATTTATCTGATATGGGATTCATACGAAATATTCCAACACGGGTATTGTTGGTAAGAGAAGTTTTAAAAAATAACCCGATGATATAAAATATCAATTTTGAAATTGCTTAATAATAGTAAAAGAAAAGAACACATTTGGAAAAAGATTGGCTGCCCTAAATTCAATTATTGGTAATAATTGTGCCACGTAGGACATTGAAAGTGTTGAAGTACATTTTGATTGGTAATAAATAATGCCAGTGTCAGTGCCATTGAAAGTGAAGTTTAAATAGAAGAATCACATGCATGCGAGTGTGTACTGGACAAATTAAGGCGTGTTTGGAAAAAGAGGACATTATTATTATAGTACTCCATTTTTGTTTGTACCCGATTCGAAAGAGAAAGAGAAAGATAGTGAGCGAGGCACTAGTAATAATAATGTAGCAAATTGCTGCTAGTGGTAAAAAAAATCTTGTGTCATGTTCATTTGTTTGTGATTAATTGGTGGTGGTGGTGGTGGTGGGTCAGTCAGTATCTATATCTATATCTACATCTACAAATTGCTTGCAGAGTCACAAGCCATAAAACAAAATCTGTTAAAGTCGGCATCGCTTCCCTCCGGCGGCTTCTTTGAAGGAGTTACGACTGACTTACTCAAGGGAGAGGACTCAGATCTCTCTCTCTCTCTCTATATATAGTAGGAAGCTTGTTTTTTCTGTTTTGTTTAGGCCCGCCCAACAAAAACAGAAACTTTATGCCAATGTATTAAACTTATCGATACGTAAAAATGTCTCAATTATTACATCATCCTTTTCTTTTAAGATCGAGTTTTATAAATCCATAAATTATTTTTAAGTAATCACAGAGATGATCAAAAACATATCAAATTGAATTAATTATTTTAAATTTAAATTATAAAATAAAAAAAAATTTATTTATTTAAAATGAAAATCGACTAAGAGGGTCATTGTCACTTCACCGTAGAAGTCAAAAAAAGAGGTTTTTAATTATAATTTGTTTTTATTCTTCTGCATGTGAACTCTGTATGCTGCAGCTGTAAATAGACCGGCCCGGGGGCAGTTGTTTAAATTTACTACTTTCTCTGTTTAGTCGCTTGTCAGTACATAAATAATTATATGAATATCATTTCCTTAACACTCAATTCCACTTTTTAACCTATTCAAGGAACTTTTCTTATTTGCCCTCAATTTTAGAAAAAGCTTCACTGTCTCATCATTATTATTAAAACAATCATCAACCAACTAAAACAATAAGTACAATGAATTAAATTTTGTTTAGAAAATTTATGCATTCAACTATTTTAGTTTGGACAAGCTAATTTAATTCGTTTTCTCAATTACGTAATTTAATTCGTTTTCTCAATTACGTCTCATAATATATGACGATTTAAATAATTTTATTTTTTTAAATTATTTAATATTTTATATAATCTAAGAGAATTATCTACAATTTTTCTAAAATTATCTACAGATGAAAGAGAGTATGAGATAAATATATGATAAATGGTATTATAGACAATTAATACTATATTTAATGTTATACAATCATTTTTTTAATTTTTATACACAACTCTAAAACGTCATATATTTTGGAACGAACGAATCGGAGGGAGTAATATATTTCTTTTAAGTGGTGTGAGATTTTTTTCCCTTGGCGATTGTTATTCATTTTAATTTACGTTCATTGATTTTTGTAGTTATCTACTAATTTTATGATATTGTTTTAAATTATTATTATATATGTATATATACGTTTTGACTGATATAATAGTGGTGTATACAATAAGTAATATATAGATTTTGGGTTAGTCTAGCCTAATAAGTATGTCTTTTGAGTCGATCTAACTTTAATGTAAAAAATTTGATCCCACAAAATAAATATTGATTACCAACTAAATTTATGTAATTTAGAACCATCTCTTATATTGTTATATATAGTTATTATTAGTGATGTGGTGTAATGATTGAACTTGAATATTGATCAAATAATTGGGTTAGATTTAAATAATTATATATTAGTCTACAAGGGGACACTAGCTTTGCATGTGGTGGTAGTAAATTGTAAAATTAGTGGGGTAAAAATGTTTGGATATATTAGCAACCAGAATTTCAAAAATAATTACTATTTTGCTTTCCTTTAAAAGGAAGATAAAAGACGAGGGAGTCGAGTAAATTTTTATTTTTTTTCGTACCACTGAACTATATTACATTCCATTATCATTATCTTCATACTTACATACTCTTTTTTTCCCTTAATAAAAATTATTTTAAAGAAGTATTTTTGTCTCTTAATATAAATCAATTGAGAATTTCAAGTAAATATTAATAGCTTAGTTTCTAATATTACCTCAAATATTAAATATAATTTTGATTCTCTCACTATTTTTAGCTCAATAAATAATACTATCTTTTTCTAATACAAAAATAATATAGATAATTAATATTATATTTAATAATATATAATTATTTTTTTAATATTTATATACAACTTTGAAATGATTTATATTAAGGAAAAGGTGAGTAAGTATTATTATGTAAGTAAGAAGATTTTTCATAGTTTGCCACTATTATTGTTCTTGTAATTAATGTCAAAACATTATTCACACCCCAGCTAAGCCACCTACTTTTGGCCGGTGGTTATGAATGTAAGCGCACGACAAACACAATAAATAAATAAGAATAATATTACAGACACAAATTATTTTATAAATATTTTATAAATTATTAGTGTGATATACTCTATCTCAGCATTAGACTTGACAAACGGGCGTGCAGGGCCGGGCAGAGCGCGGGCCGGGCCAAAAAGGCCCGAGTTTTGGTGGGCTGAAAATATGAGGCTCGTGGTCCGTGGCCCACGGGCTTCTTCCTTTAATTTTTTTTTTGTAAACTCTTTGCTACACCAGAAATAGTAATAATAATAAATGTTAAAAATAATAAAATAATTAATAATAAACAATAATACAAACAAACACGATTAATTAATTACCTACATTAACTACATATCTCAATCAATTAAAATTTTAATAGTATTATAAATTAGTATTATTAATTAATTACCTACATTAACTACATATCTTAATTATAGTTAAAATATATTGAAGATTGCATTAAAAATAAATAATTGTTGTAGCTCAGTTGGTTTGAACTCTTATTTATTTATTTACAAGTCTTGTGTTCAACCCACAAGTAGTAACATTTTATTTAAAAAAAAAAATTCATGGGCCACGTGGGTGGGCGGGGCAAAAAAGGTCTGGTTTTTGGTGGGCGGGCCGGTCCGTGGGTCTTAGGCCCTTTTGTCAGGTTTACTCATCATATTATGTGGAATCGAAAACTACATATATTAATAATTTATAAAATAAATTGTGTCTTTATCACTCTCAATAAATAAATATAGTTGTAATAGTCAGCAAAGCACAAGTTCCACGCCAAAAAAAACAAATTATTTATTTATTGCCCAACCGCACGTTTTGCTAATATTTGTTCCACGAGTATAATTCATATATGTGGGACAGATTGAGATATAGTACCAGAATTGAAAGACTTTCGCAAAATTTTAAAATTAAGACATGGTGATTTATATTGGGATATTTTAAATAAATCTTATAGTATAGGATAAATTCAATAAGTATGGCGGTGTTAATATTTTAGACAATAAAGTGGTCCAATATGCTTATTTGGACATCTGAGAATTCTTGAAGAACTCAAAAGAGGTGCGTTTAATGACGACTATTCTAGTATCGTAAATATATAGTATTACATGAAACTAACAATTTGTGCATACACTTGCGCAATCTTATAATCTAAAATTGTTATTTCACCGATATAATAAAAAATAATAATATTACATTTCAATTGTTGGAGCTACAAATTCTACACAATATCATTAAAATAATTAGATTGCGATAGGCTTGCGTTGACTTTTAAAAGAAAATGTCAACTAAAGAGGAGACATCAAATGCGGTTCATGAAACAAGCTGGATCCCAAAAAAAGCTTTGAATGGGCTGGGGTTGTTGTATTCAGGGCTTGTTTACCCGGGCCAGATTCTCTCTCTTAGTTCTATTATAGTATATTAGAGCCTATATTATTATATCCTGCTTACTACTCCATATATAATGTGGGTTGGGCCATTTTTTATTTTTTCTTTTTCCTGCTTTACCACTCTGGAATCTACATACTACAATCTACCATCTACCATCTACATAAATATATATTTTGACGAAGAACAACTACTATTTTTTCACATAAAAAAACTACTATTACTTTAGACATCTTGGTAAAATTTTGACTTAAATAATTAATCGTACAATATAAATAACAGTGACACGGCTCCAAGAAGGAGCGGAGCGGTTAAAAAAATTCTTACTCTCCCTTTATAATAAGAGAAAAATAGAGACTTTTAAATAATTTGAAATTAACCGAACAAAAAATCTCAAAACGAATAATTTTCCCATAATATCAGTTCTTATGTGGGATAATAACACAGTCATGTTTTTAATGGTAATTTTTTCATTCAAATTTTTTATTAGGCCTCAATTCAATTTATCATTAATTATGTGGTTTTATCTTGTTTATATAATAATGAAATGATAATACATACTGGTTGAGACGTGGAAGGTAACAATCCAAAACTACATTCACAATACAAATAAATATTAGGGTTCCTAAATATTATTAAGACAACGAAGATGACCCAAATGCATCTCACCAGACCAGACATGCATGTTGAGGTCTACAACTTTTTGGGCCACACTACTTATATTTGACCCAACAAATGGCACATGTGCCCACATGTCGGTGTGACCACGTAGTATAAAATAATAATAATAATAATGCAATTAATAAGTGAAACATGGTGGGTCGTCATCACATCACATTACATTAGCCATTAGGGGTTGTTCACATAATGTATGTATGTACTTCATTTCAATCCTGCCCAAATCAAATTCCCAATTTGCACTTTTAACATTTTATATTATTCCTATCAAATTACAACTATCATTTAAGAAACCACCCACAAATTTGGATAATATATTGAAAAATATTAAGTCACACATGCATGCATTAATTCTTATTTTTCCATTTGTGTTTCGAATCATAATCAAAGGGTAAGGAAAGTAAATATTCCTTGGCAACTTCATTAAATCGAGCAACTATATATAAAATTACCATGTTTTATCTTTCAATATATATTTCTCATTATTTGAAGAATAGGATTTAATTTTGTCATAACAGCTAGCTAGATATCATCTCAAAACTATACATATCAATAGAAGAAGCAGTAAAGTATTGACTTAATAATATATAGAAACAAACAACTAGCTAGCTAGCGTTACAGTATGCCTTTGATCCTCTTATTATGTGTAAATATATAAATAATATGCGTATAAAATTCCTACACAAGAACATGTTCATATTTAAATATATATATGTGTAGTTCGTTCAGGTGGGTGGGTGGGTGGGTGGATGAGCGGGTAGGTGGGGGGATGGGATGGGATGGGATGGGGTGGGGTCTGTGAGGAGGGGGGGGGGCAACCATTCTTATATTTATATAAATAAATCCAAACGCATAAGATTGTACGTGACTACATTAAATACTTACTTTTATGTCCATCAATAGAAAACCATATATAAAATACTCATGTTAATTATTTTGATACTTTCCATGTACTATTCTCATATATAATGGGATGAAATCCTTACAAAAGGTAGGTAGTAATTTAATTTAGCTCCCCCAAGTCCAAGTGCAATATTCATATGACTCAAATAATTAAACAATAAGTATAATAGTAGTACTCCATTAACTAGCTAGGTTTTAATAGAATATGCACAAAATCTTCCTAACCCTAGCAAATTAAATTGCCGCAGCATTTCTATAATTAATTAATTATGCTGTTCTTAATTCTTATGTTCTACCTAATTAATTAAAACTAACTCAATTGTGTATTGGAGATTTTCTCCTTGCCGGAGAATAATCCATTCCCGCTAGGTCTAAAACGTCCGGGTAGCTTTCTGGGGCAGCCTCCGGGTGCTCAGAAACCGGTGATGAGTATTTAACGGCGAAATTTTCTTTTTTCCCACCTTGCCCTTCATTAGTGCCATTCTGTTTCGGGTGATCACCTTGTTTTCCTCCGTTCTTCTGATTCTGTACATGTAAAAATGGAGAGTACGTACAATTAATCAACTATCGAGTCTACGCTTTAACTTATAGTAATTGCTTGCTATATAATGCATGCTCCTGGCCAGTTGTTAAAATTAAAACTAGCTAGTAGTTGTCTTGTCTATTATATATATATATATATATGGAAATTAATTAATTGAATAACCAACCTTTGAAGAAGGAGTGGAGGTTGTTTTGGTCATAAGCTTTCTATTCATTCCTGCAGATAACAAAAGATCAGAAACCAACCCAACTCAAGATATCAACATAACATATGACGTACAATTAAAGCACAAAACTAGCTATAAGTTTATCAATCAAGTTATAAGTTTATTACTCCCTTGGGTCCAAACATTGAGTTACATCTTTTTTAGTTCGTTTCCAAAAGAAGAATATATTTATATTTTTTACTATAAAGTAACATGAACTCATGAAATTCCTAACATGTTATATGGGTAGACTACTAAATATAAATTTTTTTAATTGTTGTTGTTTAAAAAATTGTATTAATAATTTTGAAACGAAGAGAGTAAAGTTTTAAGATTGGCGTCGTGTTCAAATTAGACCCCAGTTTTAGGCTTCTACATATTTAGTTTAGCCAAATTTCGCAGAACAGCTTAAAAAGGAAAGAAAAGATATCTGATGTGTGTGTGTGTGTGTGTGTGTGAGAGAGAGAGAGAGAGAGAGAGGGATTAATGATGCCTAGGGTTGCATGTGAATCTTAATTAGAGTTCACATAATAATCTTCATGAATTTTTAAACCATTAATGGTGAAATTCCTTATTAATTTACTCTTGAAAATCTTCTATTCATGGTACCTGAACAATGTCCATCTTTGCAGAGAACAACCTCTCCAATAACACCAGCATTACTTGTTTGTACCAAACCGGTGTCCTCCTTCTGTATCAAACAAAGTTCACCACAAATTAGAAGATCGAGATTTCAAGATGATCATTCACTTGACTTAAAGAAAATGTTCAAGATTTGTATGAATAAGATCGATTAGTAATCAATCATGAAAAACTTAAATATATAGATATGTAACCTCACCTGGAATTCATGATCATGCCTTGCTAATATAGATTCTTTTCCTAAGCGTATACCTTCACAAACATATATAACAAAAAAATTAATCAAAACTTCCAAACATATATAAAGCTAGCTATATATACACTAGCTAGCTATATATAATTTTATATTATATCATTATATAATTGAGCATACCTTGAGCTTCATGCAGGAGATGAGTAGACAAAAGCAGAAGAGAGATTAACAAACAAATCTTCATCTTATCTGAGACTTTAATTAGCTGCTGAAGAGTAGTAGAACAGAAAGCTTTTAAGTTTTTGAACCCCAAGTGAAAATCCCTTGAAGTACTTAGATATGCAATAAAGCTAGCTAGATTGTGAATGGTCAGTAACATAGGTAGGCCTGCTTTTATATATCATGATAAGGGTCCACTAAATTTTATTATTATTATTATTATTAGATTTCTTAAAGATAACTGAAATTTCATAGTCATTGAGAGGGGAGAGGGGAGAGGGCAGAGGGGAGAGGGGAGAGGGGGGGGGGGGGAGACAAAACTAGACTCTCCTCCCAAAAGGAGGGCTCCATTTTCTTGATATTGAGAGCACAGAAAACAATATCTTAACAGGGCAAATTTTTGGAAGTAATGTGTGTTAAAAAGTGCACTTTTCTTTTGTGCAGTAGTGTTACTCGCTTACCTATTGCCTATTATGACCATTTTAGGGTAGGGTGTCTCCCTAATAGGGCGAGGGTACCCTAAATCTAATGAATTCAATGACCAGCACATCCCATAGAATGCTTTATGGTTTGTCTCACCTTTATTTGTAATCATCTAATCTTTGAATTGTCTAATTGAAGTGCCATGCATGTTCCACCCATTTGATTGATAATATATATTCATAGGGTCACCTTCCACTAATCCTCTGCCTCTCCATTTATATGATCTCTCATATCCTGCTGTTAACGTCAAGATCCTTTGCCACGTCCCAATCACATAAGACGTCCTGATCCTGCACAGTAAACACGATCAACACCACAAGTTTGACGGCTTCGACCGTTGGAGAATAGCTCAGGCATGAGAGTCAGTATCGGTGTTCACAAGGTTAACAATGGAAGATTAGATATCTAGTGTATTGAGAGAGAGAAAAAATATCAGTTGTATGTATGCATACCTTTTCATGAAGTCTTCCTTGCTAGGTTATACTCTTTTACCCGGTTTAACGTGCCACCCACTATCATCTGACACAGCCCCCCACTCCTCAGTGATCTCTGTCGACTGCATGCAGGCTGTCACCTTTTTCCTCCACTGTGCATGCCGACGGCCGGCTATAATCTCATTCACATTAATGATCTGCAGACC
Organism: Panax notoginseng; assembly: GCA_016801055.1. Lineage (NCBI taxonomy): Eukaryota > Viridiplantae > Streptophyta > Magnoliopsida > Apiales > Araliaceae > Panax > Panax notoginseng. Next base: position 171,131,494 of record CM029021.1, read on the forward strand.
TTTGGTCAACAGCCTTCCTTTTTCATCATTACAAGTCAAAGATACAGATATTAAAAGAATTAGTGGGTCGACCCACTGGTTTGACCCGTTCTTGTGAGGACCCAATAAGACTAAGATAGTGACTAGGCCCAATAACTTAAATACTCAATAATAAAGACCCAATAAATTAATTAAATAAGTAGGCCCAATCTATTCAGCCCAATAGGAGAAATATCATGGCCCAACACCTGCCATGAATGTGGTGCTTGCAGTCCCTTGATTAGATCCTGTCAAGTGCATAGTATCATGAATTCAGGTAAATCGATTTGACACCATCTTTGAAATAATGTTTTATAATTGAATCCATCAACGAATTAAAAAAAATTAAATCAATCGTATCAAATTAGTGACGTCTTAATTAATTTAAGATGATGTATTATTAATAACCAATAAGATTACAAAATATTTTTTGTTTGATAAAAAAACATTTAATTTTAGAATATATATATTAATTAACAAGTTTTAATATAATTTTAGTAAAATTATGTGAAAAAGACTAACTTTATAAGTACGTACTATTAATAATAATCTAAATAACATTAGATAGAAGTGTATCGCGCCTATTGATCAAATTAACACGTGTCCGGGGAGCAGGAGAAATTAATATGACGGCGACAGCAAGACGTTCACGGTCGGACTCCGTTGCCTCCGTGGCGGCCGATACACGTGGACGTCCACATCTGTAGGCCACATGACTTGGAGATGACGTTGCAGCAATTTGCGGGTTTGGAAACCGGCTGGTCACGATGCATGCTGGTGCTTTAGATGACACAGAGACATTCGTGAAGTTAAAATGTCAATTACTACGTTTGAGGAGATTTGATTGTATGTAATGCAGATTTAGACTTCACGTTTTGTCAATCCTCCATGATCAACTTCCTTATTACCTCGCCCGTATGATCAACTTTTTCTGACGTAGACCGGATCTTGTGATCTACACACATCATGTGATCGAGTTGTACGTATTACTACTTCTCTCTCCTTTTTAAAATTAGAGACATTTTTAAATAAATAAATAATTAATTAAATATATATTTTAACTGTTTAATGATAATAAATTCTTAATATATTGTTAATTTTATTTTGACTAATTGAGTAATATAATTAGCTAATTTTAGGTATATGCTTGAAAAAATAATAATTTTAGATACATGTTTGAAAAAATTAATAAAAAGTTCAATTTTTCAAAAGTCATCGGTTTCATAATTCTGATTTTGGAGGACTATTATTCATTGTAATAACCTTAATTTGATCCACAAAAGTATCATATTTACGATATCTAAGGATATAGTTTTGTTTTTTCCCTCCTTAAATTGATTATTAAGTGTTCAATTTTGTAGTAAAGACATGATAATAAAATTGTGATTATTTTTTTTTAAAAAAATATTATGTAGTTTTATATTACTAATTAAATAAAAAATGTAATTTTATATTACTAAATAAATAATTAAAAAAATTAGTATTTTTTTTTGTGAAAGGAAGGTGTATTCAATAAAGATATAAAGATATAGAAGAAGATTTTATAATAAATATTTAAAAGAAATAGAATTAGATGGTTACAAAAGTATTGAGTCATATTATACGTTGCGAAAATTTTTGGCACAATTATAATTACGACTTATGTGTATATATAAGACATATAAAAATTAAGAAGTGTCTTATTTTAATTAATTTATTTTATTTTATGATATACACTTTAATGTTAATTATAATTTAAGTTGGTTAAATATTTTTGAGGTGTATATCGCATTTTCCTTGTACAATTCCTCTCCGAAAAAGGTAATAACCAAACTGGCACGTTTTTCTTCCATTAGACATGCATTTTCATTTTGTCTTCATGACTAATCCATTCCTGATTAATATGCAGAGCCACTCATTGCTGTCAGGAGTAGTTGGAGATTGCTTGATTGAGGCCCTTAAAAGGGTTTTTTTGAGTTTTGAAAATTATGGAAAAATTACTAACGGATAAAAGAAATTCTCTTAATGAACATATTTCTAATTAAAAAAAATGTAATATCAATAATAATGGTAAAATATAGTGTGATACTGTGTGTGAGAGAGAGAGAGAGTTAAGAAAACTAGCTGCATTTTTATATATTTATAAAATATCTCTCTCTTATTTTTTTTCCCTTTTTTCTTGAATTGTTCAAGTTCCAAACATACCTAAAAAGGTGTGGATAATTAAGAATTACTACTACATCTGGACAAAGAAGAATTCTCGTTTCTTGAATTTAATAAAATTAATTATAATGGACCACTAATTAAACCTAGCTAATTCATCAAACTACTTATATGCATGGTCTCTATTTATATTCCTTTAATTAGTTTCTTCACGATAGATGTTTTGTGACGGTGTGTCTGCTCAAGTCCAAACATTTACATTTGAGAGCTGTCATATATATATATATATATATATATATATATATATATATATATATATATATATATATTATGGTTTCCCAGTTGAGAGTGGATGTGATCTGTTGAAGAAATTAATTAAGAGCTTAGTTTGCAAAAAGTTTATGCTTTGAATAGTTTTATTACTAAATATATAATGGCGCCTAATGACACTTATATATATATATATATATATATATATATATATATATATATATATATATATAAATAATATGCGGCTAAGCTAATTAAGAACACACTTTGATATTATTATATTTAATTAAATAATAGTTTTCTTTAAGTATGAAATTGAAGACGACTAAAAAAAGGCCCATTCTTGACTGCAGTCCATACCACCCAATGTTTGTGTTGAAAGTTTTTCTACAACGGATTACCTTTGAAGGGGAATTACACAATTCATCCCACACTTATTTAAATTAGCTCAATAAATATGTTGGATTAATTTCTTATCTAAAATATTAATTTATTAAATTAAGGTTCCATTATATTTATTAACCAATTTGTACTTTTAAATTTATTTATGTGAAATATTCCAACAACCTTTTGGGATATGTTATATTCAAAAGATTAACAAGTTAAATACTCCCTCCGTTCCTTAATATAAGTCGTTTTAGGAAATTGTTTTTGTTTCAAAATATAAGTCGTTTGAGAATTTCAAGTAAGTATTAATTGCTTAGTTTCTAATATTACCCTAAGTAATAAATATAATTTTAGTTCTCTTACCATTTTTTGCCCAATAAATAACACTCTCTTTTTTCAATACAAGGGTAATATAGACAATTAATAGTATATTAAATATTTTATAATTATTTCCTTAATATTTATGTACAATTCTAAAACGACTTATATTAAGGAACGGAGGGAGTAAGATTTTTTGTTTTGAGGTTGGCGAATGGGTTAATTTGGCAGGGAGACAGAATTAATATCTCTGGGCCAAGCACATAATTAATAGGTGCATGGTATGGGGGTTCTGACAAACTACAAGTAGAAAAATAATTGCAGGGGGGCCATGTATATGTATATATCTATATAATGCAGGACGATTGAGAAGAAGAAACATACATTCATGAATAAATGCTAAGTTAGGTAAATCATGCATGGTCAGCCAGGTAGACTATTCTTCAATTCATGCCTAAATATTCTCTCTCTCTCTCTCTCTCGTTCCCCACACAAAAATTAATGGAAGAAAAACAATTTTTTTCTACGAAAATAATCTCCTTTACAAAATTTACATACATTAAGTTTATAACCGTATTTTATGTTTAATTCTAAATTTATTAAATATTTAATTTAATAATGATCATAAACTTAGGAATATTGTTATCTTATAGTACTACCACTATAAAAAGTACTTCACTTCACAAAAAGAGTTTAACTTTGTACGTTTTTTTGTTGTAGATTTTTTATTCATATATGTGGGCAAGAAAATAGTATTTTGCTAGGGTTAGAATTTTGTGTTAGCTGAGGAGGAGAAAAATTCATGAAGAATACGAAATTGATTGATTGATTGATTGAAGAGGGAAGAAAAACAGGCGAGCAGTTACTCCAATGACACGTACGTGGCAGAACTCTCAGAATCCGGAAACCTTGTTAGGGTAACAGGGATTCCAAGAGCCTTCTTGAAGGCTTCAAGTTGAGAAAATGTCCAAGTCCTGAGTGTTTTGAGTTGGGAGAATGTTCAGTCCAAAGTCCCAAAGAGAGGTCCCTCTCATAGAATGGAAGATGTATTTATAGAGTATTTCCTGGAACTTAAGTGGTCACATGTTAGGCACATGTTTTCAATAAAATTTCAGAAATACCCTTTAGTCATTAGAATAATGTCCATATCGTTATGTCCTTCTAGCCACCAATCCAATTCCTCAATCAATCCCCAAAACGAGCCGCCTCCACGAGCCTTCTGCCTCGGGACACATGGAGGTTTCTCTCGGGTCTAACATATTTATTTTCGACTTTTCCATCTTCATTCAATTAGATTATGCGAACCCTGATTTGCACTTGGGCCAACAATATATATATATATATATATATATATATATATATATATATATATATATATATATATATATATATATATATATATATATATAGAATGACACAATTTTTCCATATTTATTTGCTACATTCCGAGTTTCTGGCAGTACTTTCTACTAGGGTTTAAATGTTGGCTTGAGCTCATCTGCAAATTGGGCAGGCATAATATAAACATTGCAGGTTGTACATCAGGCTAATATTTGATCAATTGCATTTGGTTCAAATTTTGAGTAACGTACTAGGTACTCATAAATGTGACAAAGTATCATAATTGTTGGTGGTCCCGGCACGGCCAGCACTCAAAACAACAAATTAAATCTTTATTAGCTAGCTAGCTTGCCAGTATCAACTCCTTGTGTAAGGATCCGACAAGCCTCAGACACTTAGAAACTCAGTTTCAACGAACTAGCAATCCATCTTCTTCAAACAAAAAAACAACAAACAAAAACCGGCCATGAATATGTGTCCAAAAGTTTGGAAATTTTTGTCTGCTGGAAAATGTATTTGTTTGGGGATGGATAATGAGGACGTTCATGTTGCTTTCTTGCTCCTCCTAACGTATTCCCATACCGGCCTATCTGTTGAATTAAAATCCTCCGCTCCACATGTTTTTGCTTGTGTACATTGTCACATGCTCATGACCTCATCGTCAGCTCCATCGTTGGATCCCTGATGGTGTCTAAAAGAATTATATATTATGAAACTCTTATTGCCTTGCATTATATATGCAAACCAGATACTATATTTCGTTCTGAATTGTGGTACAAGAACTAACTAATGCCTTGTACGTACACTGCATCGTAGATATTGTTCTGAACCATCACCGTATATAGTAGATTCACCATGAACAAGTTGTGAATGGATTAACGAGAGAGAGAGAGAGAGAGATTGTAGAAATTAATAGTCTTTAGATCAGGTTGGCTCCTGGCTGTGTTTGGCGAAATTTGCCCCTCAGTTTACCGACCATGATATCAAGACTCGACCCCACTTTCAGACAAGAATGCTGCATGCAAATTATGAAGAAGTTTCTATATTACGACAAGTTTTGTTTTCAGATCTCTAGCTCCAATTAGTCTTGGGATCTAACATGCATCACTAGAACAAAAAATCTGACATGTTAATTAGGAAAAATGGAAAATTGCCATATGTAACATGTTTCTCTTCTTGTTTTTGGTTCACATGTAAATATATGATCTGATTTACGAAAACAATTAATGAATTAAGGAGACATGTCCAAAACAAGTTAAGGTGGATGAAAATAATTAAATAATGGATAATATAAAGTTTGGTGAGGACTGTTGAGCTCTCAGAACCCAAAAAGTTATTACTACTAGTTTATAAGAGGTTTATTTAAGTTTTAAAAGTTTAATTCGGATTCACAATTTCATCTGCTTAAATTAGTTCAAGAGGTGAGTTTGATGCTTCCGATTTGGAAGAGAGTACCTGGTAAAGCTGTGCTGCATTTCTAATGTCACCATAACCCAATGGCAATTCAACCAGCAAAGTAATACACTTCTGCTTTTTGCAGTTAATTCAATTATAAACCGTTGTACGGGTAAGTTAAAAAGGAAAGTTATTTTTTGATATTTTCACATGAAAATGTCATTATAGATCTTATACTATAGCAATAGTTTTTATCGTCGCTATACATCTAAACGACACTTTTTATGCAAAAATATCAAAAAATCATGTAAAAATATTAATTTTTTTTAAAAAAAGAGGTCCTAGTTGAACTCATTCTGTAACTTTTGTGCAGACAAGTTCGACCTCCTCCCTAATAATATTTCTATTTGAAATTTATAAAATAAAAGTCAAACTTTGAAAAACAGGAGTTTTGCTACACTACGAGGCAAAAGAGGAATTCCTATTGAAACTATGCTGCCTGAATTATTGCACTTTGAAGTGTAATATCGGATAAAAATAAAAAAATAAAATTATATTTTTAAAATATATTGATTAGACTTTATTTTTTATTTGAATTAAATTAATCATTAAATTTATATGGACTAATAATGTATTAATAAGTGATGTATAAATTAACTTAATAGAGTTGAGTTATAAAATTAATTAGATTCAATCTGTATTTTACATTATTAAATTCTATTAATATTAGGAAGGTTAATAACATATATTAATAAATAAATAAAATCTAACTATTTTATTATATCTGATACGACGGAGGGAAAAAGATAAAAGCATTGCGGTGGTGAGAGAATAGAAGAAAAAAAAAAGAACAGGAGAAATAACAATAAATATACTTCCGTGGTGGATTATTATACTGGTAAGTTGTCCTTAAATTCATGTTTGGCTATTGTTTACGTAAAAATTTGAGGGTCAGTTGAAATTAATTAAAGTAAAGAGTATATATTTGGGTTCGGATGATACTGTGGCTTATAGTTTACGTGGAGAAATTTTTTCATGTAAGAATTCGTTTGGACAATTGAGTATTTTAGGAAATATTATATTCCTTAATTATATTTAAATTTTAACTCCTAAGAAAAATGTTAAGATATAATTCGATTTTCTTTCCTTAAGGAGATGGAGGTCAATCTCATTAAAGTACCTACCTAATGAGAAATTATATACGGGGAATGATTTGGAGAAGGTAGTGTGATCACTATAAATACAAGGTTATATATTGGTTCTTAGTTACACATGCACAATTAATATTATTTTACAGCACTAGAGTATTAAACCTTTATTGTTAAACTTTATTCAGTCAGTACTTATTCTCACACCGGAGTTATCCCCCAGCGGCCCAAGCCGTCAAGTTTTTTGTGTTACTTCGTTTTCGTGCAGAATTTAACGCTCTTTTGTGATTGGGGCTCGTGGACAAATCTTGGCATTAACATTGCCGCTAGAAAGAAGGCTTTCTAGTACTACGTAATTTTCAATCATAAAGGAGTTTTGAGTGGAATCATGGTGATCAATAGTGGGAAGACGATTTCAGCACGTGACCAGTCAACGGCGGACCCCCCTCCTCATTAATCAAGGGGTTTAACCAAAGACAAGTTAGGGTAATTAGTATATGAACGGTTAGAATCTCATGCCAATTCTGTGGCCCCATTGAAGGACATAGCGGGCGGTCCTATACGAAGATTATTCGCAACGACCAGTAAAGAAGCAAAATCTAAGGACCGTGTTGAGGACGCCCCGTCCCAAACACGTTCCCAAGATGATGGACGAGATGAGAGGAGGCTGATGTGACGCCCCCAAAATAGGTATACATCACCCATCTTGAGTCACCAAATATATTGTACAAAATTCAAATAACATTTAATAATACAACTGTCGTGTAAAATACGACAAAACATAAACTGAGAGTTTTAAAACGAATATTGTCTTCTGGACAGTATTCAACTCAAATGGAGTTCTCAATACAATTATTATCACATTATTTCATAGAATAGTGAGGACTACTAATGCTATCATCTGGACCGTCACTCCGTTCCCCGACTAGTCCCGACTACGTTCTCATTTCCAGAAGAGGACAATAAAAACAAAAGGGTGAGCTCAACTAGTCCAGTAAAAAATATTATGACTAAGATAATGCAGAATAATTTATCGTTAGCCTTCAATAGTGTTAAACTGATAAAATATAAAAACATCAAGTTTAACTGCAGCGGAACAAACAATCCATTAGAAGAGTCAAGTAGAGAATAAAATCTACTTTCTTCTATGATTTAAAAGGTTTTTCATCACTTTTATCGCTGAGACTCAGCTTAATAAATAATCCACATCATCCCTGCACTACGGCCAATGATGTTCATTAGTATCACGACCACAAATTATTCATGCACTACGGGCCAAGGATATTCGTGTATTCATAAATGGTCATGATCATGCCAACAACTGTCCACCAATGCGCTACGGGCCAATGAGGACTTTTACCACATCATTTGTAACATTACGGTCATGATTTTATCGAATAATCCCTGGTCATAATCATACTAAGTCCATCTATGCACCACAGGCCACAGATGACTTTCAACAGAATATAAACATGAGGATGATGACAATGATATAAGAATTCAATAAAACAAGTTCAAGGATAAATTTTTAAAGATTTATAATTTAATTTATCCAGAAATCAATAACGTCCAAATTGTCAACATGATACTGCTTTGTGGAGTAAAATTCAAGAATAATATTGTACCAAAAATAATTTGGACAGAAAACGAATCAATTTTTATCATGAATATATAGTACCCCGGGTGAATAGTACTCGAGTGAATAGTACCCCGTGAATAATACTTCGGGAATAGTAATCCTGTGAATAGTACTACGGCATGAAAAAGTTAAAAACTTATCAAGAATGCTCAAAATAATATTTTCATAAAAAGATACTGGATGAAGCGCAAATATCAAGAATATTCTACTAATTTTATGGAGTATAGAAGCCAAAATTTTAACAAAACGAGTATAGAATTCGAAATCTAAAACGAAATAATATTACTTACATACTACAGAGTATGAAAAAAAATATTATTTCAAGTGAATATTGAACAAAAATAACATCCCTTACCTTGAAAAGAAGAGTATTCCAACTGGTATAGCGGGGATATTCTTGAAGAAAACTTTCACTATTTTCTACGCTCAAAGTTTTTTAAAACTCTAAAAAAATACGTTCAAGATTATAGAAAAAGAATTCTCTGATTCTGGTGTGATTTTCAATTCTAACTTAAGCGCCTATTTATAGGAAAATGCTAGAACGCCATAAGAGACTAAATAATAAAATAATAATAATAATATTATTTTCCTACGCCTACCAAAACCAACCAAGACCAGCCTCCACAATTGAACCAAAAATTCTAGCACATGTTTTGAAAAAAACAAAAGTGGGTCCCACCCATAATTTTAATAAAAAAATTTTAATTTCTGAAATTTTAATAATTCATAATAAATAGTCCTTTTATCAGAAAAATAAGAATTTTATATCCATTTCATACGAAATCGAATTCTCTACAACTTTGCAGCATTAAGTTTTCTCAAATTCCAGACAGAAAATATCTAAAATCCACAAACGGATGATTTTTAACACCTTTTTAAATTCATAACAAATCATGCGTTAATTTTTAACTGTTCAAAATTTGTGGACATATACTCAACTTATATATGTATAACATATCCAAAAATCACAACGATCTAATGGTCGGATTAAAATTATAACTCACGCAACAGAGCTTTAAGTACACCGATTTGATTTTTTAATACCTCCAATCCGACAAAATATTAATAAAATGTAAGACCCCGAATTTTATGGAATAAAAGTATTCAATTTTTCTTATAATTACAATTCAGTAAATGGTTAAATTGACAAAAAGTTAAAGTTATGGGTGAAATGTGAAAATTTTTCAAAATAAACAAGTGGTTATAAAATAATCATTGTTGTCGGGGAATATTCGTTGGTCGTGAAATATTCTTTCTGTCGGGGAATATTCGTACGACGGCGCAGCTATTTGTGGGCCCCATAGTGAAAAACGGTCGGATGAAGATAACGACAAAAATTGAGTTTTTATAATTAACGGCGTAGTTGTTACCGTTAACACTGTTGGAATACCCGGTGGTTAAAATACAGTAATACGCGTTATTGCACAGTAGCACACGGTATTGCACAATATTTTTAAAATTATTGATTTTTACGTAAGAAGGCACTACTGAATAATTGTCACAGTAATTACTGTTCAATATTTTATTTTATTGATTCAATAATTACTGCGTTGATATTTTATATTATTGTTGTTTCAATAATTGTTGCTGCACAGTATTTTCCATTAACAGATCAATAATTCATATTATTTGAATAATATTATTAGATAGCATTATTGGAAATGTCTAGAAAGTTCTGTCTAAGGAGAGGTTTGGTCATCTAATTGCGCGCTAGTAAGGAGAAATCCTTATTGAAAAGCCCCCTCTTTCCTGGGAGCTGCCTGGTTGTCATTATTATGATTCTGTAATATTATTTATTAATAATTAATTATTGATCTATATGATAATGAAATATTTATTTGATGTGGATATAAATGATGGATTTATTTATGTGGTTATAAATGAAGGAATTAATGTTGAGGTATTTTATCAGTATTTTATCGGATTGGAGGTATTAAAAGATCAAATCAGTGTTCTTACAGCTTTATTGTGTGAGTTATAATTTTTAATCTGACCGTTGGATCGTTGTGATTTTTGGATATGTTATACATATATAAGTTGAGTATATGATCACAAATTTTGAACCGTTAAAAATGAACGAATGATTTGTTATGAATTTTAAAAGGTGACTGATTCGGAAATTAGGTTTATAAATGATTTTGGTAGAAAATTCTAGAAATGGGTGGGCCCTACTTTTGGTTGTTGGGGAAGATGGCTGATTTTGGTGGGTAGAATAGTAGCAGTTAAAGCCATCAGGTAGCAGGCCAAGTCTGCTTCGGCGTGCTAACATTTTTCTATAAATAGAGGGCTAAGTTAGAATTAAAAATCACACCAAAATTCATAAGTTTTCTCTCTTTCTCTCTCTATATTATCGAGCGTATTTTGTGAGTATTTAGATACTTGGTGAGTTGCTATTCATCAGTGCAAGTTTCCTTCAGCGTCATATCCAATATCCAGTCAGAAGTACTGCTCTTTTGAGATAAGGGATAGTAAGGGATTGTAAGGGATAGTAAGGGATATTAAGGGATGCTATATTCTTCATAATGATGTTATTCTTTCAATATCATTATACTAAAATATTGGTATGGATTTTATTGTGGAGTTTTTACCTTTTTGAGCCGGGATTACTATTCACGTATACGACACTATTCACGTATATGACACTATGTACGTATATAACATTATTTACGTATACAGTACTATGTACGAATAAGGAGTACTATTCACGAGTTACTATTCACAAGTTACTATTAATGAGTTACTATTCACGGGTACTATTCACGACAAAATTAGTTTCTTTTCTGACCAAATTATAGTTGATTTATGAATATTACTCTTGAAATTAAATCCATATTTTGATCATATTGTTTTTATAATCATATATAACATTTTTATAACCCTGATGTTGAATTTCTCTTTCACTTGAGTGTAAAGATGGGTAAATTATTGGTATGATCGTGACTAAGGAATATCTTTGGCCTGTAGTGCAAAGATGAATTGTTAACTGGTACGATTATGACCATTGAATTTATAATTGAATATCTTTAGCTTAAGTGTAAAGATGAATTGATTAACATGGTTATAATTATTGTTTATATAAATTCTGAAATGATTATATATTTCTTTGAGATATGAATATCTTTGGCCTGTAGTGCAAAGATGAACTGTTGACGAATATCTTTGGCCCATAGTGCAAAGATGAATTATTGATGAACATCTTTGGCTCATAATGCAAAGATGACTTGTTGTTGAATATCTTTGGCCTGTAGTGCAAAGATGAGTTGTTGATGAATATCTTTGGCTCGTAATACAAAGATGACCTGTTGTTGAATATCTTTGGCCTGTAATGCAAAGATGACATGTTGTTGAATATCTTTGGCCAGTAGTGCAAAGATGAACAGGTGTTGAGATGAACATGACCAATTGGTGATACAAATGAATATCTTTGGCCGTAGTGCAAAGATGAAGTTATTAATATGATTATGAACAGGAAATGTGATTTGGTGTAACCATGATCTTTGATATTTCAGGTAAAGATAGGTGATGAAAATTATCTTCGTCTTGGATGAGAAGAGGAATTTAGAACTCCAGTTATGATTATAAGTTATTCATATGATTGTGGACCAGAATTGTTGATTGATGTTACAGGGATAAAACATTATTGGTGAATTTTTAACATGAAAAAGATAATAGACTTTATAGTCTATTTGACTCTTCTAATGGATTGCTCGTTCCGCTGCAACTATGGTTGAAATTTTTTATCATCTACCATATGTTCTAAATATCTGATTTATTACTGATGAAGGCTATTGATAATTTAATTATTTTTAGTCATGATATTCTTTACTGAGCTAGTTGTGCTCACCCTTTTGCTTCATAATTCCTTTCAGGTAATAAAAGTGTAGTTGGGTCGAGTGGGAGATAACAGGGGAATAGAACAGTGGTCTATAGCTATTGAGGGTGAGGTGAACCTAACGTTGAAAGGGTGTTTTGCCACTATCATATAAGATGTCTAATGATATACAATCTCGTGTCATCATAATACAGGGATGTGCTCATCCACTTGCTGAGTATATTTACAAGCATTACCTATATAATCTTGGTGTTTGTTTGAAGTATAATTCTCAATTAGAGACAGTGGAGATAATGATATGTCAAGAGAAGACTCACCATTGGGAAGAATATGATAGTAATCTTCTCGTTTTTCTTTGGGGTCTATTGGGTCAACCAAGGATAATTCTGTGGCCATATGATATCTATCATAACCTAGACGCATGACCTCCCATGTACGAAGGTTTTCTTGAGCACTTCCCAAAGATTCTAATTTCTAAAACAGTTTTTGACTATACCTTTATGTAAGGTGTCATTGTGAGGTGCTGTCCACGGTTGGGACATGAGTCACATTTGATATATATTTGTATCCAAACTCACAGCACATGTGTTGTCGTATTTTGCACGGCAATTGTATTATTGAAGTTGTAGTTTACTTTCTGTACCATGTATTTGGCGACTCAGAATGGGTTGGATGGAATGGACCTATTTTGAGGTTGTCACATAAAATACCTCAACATTAATTCCTTTATTTATAACCACATAAAATAAATATTTTTTCTATCCATCATTTATGTCCACATAAAATAAATATTTTCTTATCATATAAATCAATAATTAATTATTCACAAATAATATTACAGAATCACAATAATGACAACCAGACCGTTCCCAGGAAAGAGAGGACTTTTCGATAAGGATTTCTCCTTACTAGCGCGCAATTAGGTGACCAAACATCTCCTTGACAGAACTTTCTAGATATTGCCAATAATACTATCTAATAATATTATTCAAATAATATGAATTATTGATCTGATAATGGAAAATACTGTGCAGTGACAATTATTGAAATAACAATAATATAAAATATCAATGCAGCAATTATTGAACCAATAAAATAAAATATTAAACAATAATTACTGTAATAATTATTGAGTAGTGTCTTCTTACGTAAGAATCAATAATTCAACAATACTGTGCAATACCGTGTGCTACTGTGTAACAACGCGTATTACTGTATTTTAACCACCAGGTATTCCAACAGTGCTAACGGTAACGATTACGTCGTTATTTATAAAAACTCAAATATGTCGTTTTCTTCATCCGACAATTATTCTGTTATGGGGCCCACAAATGGTTGCGCCGTAGTACGAATATTCTCCGACCAAACGAATATTCCCCGACAACATGAATATTTTATAACCACTTGCTTATTTTACAAAATTTATAAATATTACCCATAACTATAACATTATATCAAATTTACTCCTTAATACTCAAAAATGATATTTATAGAAATTTTATTTTTATTCACAAAAATTGGGGGTTTACAACCACCCCTTCTTATGAAATTTTGCCCTCGAAATTAGGGTACGTACTTGGTATGTCGAAGAGGTAAGGATACCTTGATTTCATTTCAGATTCTAACTCCCAGGTCATTTCCTCAATATCGTGATTTCTCCATAAAATTTTGACTTGAGGTGTAACCTTGGAACGTAAAATATGCTCCTTCTTATCCAAGATTTTAACAGGAACCTCTTCATACGCTAAATCTTCCGCTATTTCGTCCGGTTCTAACTCAGTAATGTGATTTGGGTCTTTTACATATTTACGTAACATAGATATGTGAAAAACGTTATGAACACGAGACATACTTGGCGGTATGGCGAATCTATAGGCCACAGTTCCTACTCGTTCGAGGATTAAAAATGGGCCAATAAATCGAGGATTGAGTTTTTTTCTCTTTCTAAATCTCGTAACTCCTTTCCATGGAGCAACACGTAACAACACATGTTCTCCAATATTGAATTCCACGTCCTTTCGATGAAGATTAACATAACTCTTTTGTCGATCTTGTGAGGTTTTTATTCGTTGTTGGATCATTTGAATCTTTTTCGTAGTCATACGTACCAACTCCGGTCCCAACAACGTTGCTTCATCCACCTCATTCTAGCATACTGGAGAATGACACTTTCTTCCATACAACGCCTCGAATGGAGCCATGCCAATACTTGTTTGATAACTGTTGTTGTAGGAAAACTCCATCAATGGTAAGAACTTGTCTCAACTTCCCTTGAAGTCAAGGATACAAAGTCTTAATAGATCTTCAAGAGTTTGAATAGTCCTCTCTGACTGCCCGTCCGTTTGAGGATGATAAGCCGAGCTAAATCATAAATCCGTGCCCATAGCTTTTTGCAAACTAACCCAAAATCTTGAAGTGAATCTTGGGTCTCGATAAGAAACTATGGATACTGGTATACCATGCAATCTTACAATCTCGTTTATGTACATACGAGCAAGACGTTCAAGTGTAAAAATTTCTCGTATAGGTAAGAAATGAGTCGACTTGGTCAATCTATCAACAATGACCCAAATCGCATCTATGCCTTGAGAAACCTTAGGAAGACCGGTAACGAAATCCATGGTAATGTGCTCCCACTTCCATTCTGGAATTTCAAGTGGTTGCAATGGACCTTTTGGTATTTGATGCTCCGCCTTTACTCGTTGACAAGTTAGACACCTTGAGATAAACTCCGCGATCTCTCTTTTCATATTGCTCCACCAAAATGTATATCGAAGATCATGATTGTAAGACCCCAATTTTTATAAATAAAGATGAATTTTCTATAAATATCATTTTTGAATATTATGGAGTTAATTTGATATAATGTTATAGTTGTGGGTAATATTTATAAATTTTACAAAGTAAGCAAGTTGTTATAAAATATTCGTTTGGTCGGGGAATATTCTTTTTGTCGGGGAATATTCGTACGACGGCACAATCATTGGTGGACCCCACAATGAAATTATTGTCGGATTGAGAAAACGACAAAATTATCTTTCTATAAAAATAACAGCTGAGGTATTACGTTAAAATCGTTAAAACTGTTGAACTACTTGGTAGTAAAAGTACAGTAATACGCGTGGTTGCATAGTAGCACACGGTATTGATTATTGGTGCTTACGTGAGAAGTCACTCAGCTATACTCAATTATTGCTACAGTAATTGCTGCATCATATCTCTTAAATTATTGTCATAGTATCATCTGTATAATATGTTATATTATTAAATCAATAATTGAGACGTTGTGGTAAGTTTGGTTATTTTATAGGGGGCCATATGTCATCATCTAAGAGTCTCTTCGTCAATAGTAATTACCGTCGTCAATAGTAATTACCTTCGTCAATAGTATTTACCTTGGTCAATAGTAATTACCTTCGTCAATAGTATTTACCTTGGTCAATAGTAATTACCTTCGTCAATAGTATTTACCTTGGTCAATAGTAATTACTTTCGTCAATAGTAGTTGTCCCTTCAATATTACCAAGAGTCATTTGACCCTTCGTTAAGACCAAGAGTCATTTGACCCTTCGTTAAGACCAAGAGCCACCCTCAGTTTTTCTATAAATAGAGGCCTAGGGCTTCATTATTTTTCACGAATTCATTCAAGCTATAGAGAGAGAAAGTATAGAGAGAATAAGAGAGAGAGAATAAAAGTATTCTGCTACATCACTTTTCCAATATCCAGTTCTTTTAAGGTAGGGAATATTATTTCTTTTATATTCATGAAGAGAACTTCTGTTATTCCATTCGTTATTATTCTGTTGGAATAACCAGTATACGCGGTCTACCCTATACTTGGTGACATTCTTCTATTATTCTGTTGGAACATCCTGTCTGTGTGTTTTACACCGGACCTGGTTCCGTTTATTATTCTGTTGGAACATCCTGTCTGTGTGTTTTACACCGGACCTGGTTCCGTTTTATTATTATTCTGTTGGAATATCCTGTCTGTGTGTTTTACACCGGACCTGGTTCCATTATTTATTATTCTGTCGGAATATCCTGTCTGTGCGTTTACGCCGGACCTGGTTCCATTATTTATTATTCTATTGGAATAACCTGTCTGTGCGGTCTATCGCATGCATGGTGATTTCTTTTGTTATTCCATTCTTTATTGTACTCAGTTGGTTAAGTTTTGACTTCTATACTCCATGAAATTTGTGGAATATCCTTGATAGTTGCGTTTCATCCAGTATCTTTTCAAGAAAATATTCTTCTAAGCATTCTTGAATTTTACTCCACAATGCAGTATCATGTTGACAATTTGGACGTTGTTAATTCCTGGATAAATTAATTCTTGAACTTGTTTTATTGAATTCTTATATCATTGTCATCATCCTCATGTTTATAAAATGTTGAAAGTCATCTGTGGCCTGTAGTGCATAGATGGACTTGGTATGATTATGACCAGGGATTATTCGGTATAATCATGACCGTAATGTTACAAATGATGTGGTAAAAGTCCTCATTGGCCCGTAGTGCATTGATGGACAGTTGTTTGCATGATCATGACCATTAATGAATACACGAATATCCTTGGCCGTAGTGCAGGGGTGATTTGATGATGTGGATTATTTTATTAAGCTGAGTCTCAGCGATTACAGTGTTGAAAAACTTTTTAAATCATAAAAGATAGTAGAGTTTATTTTCTACTTGACTCTTTTAATGGATTGCTTGTTCCGCTACAGTTAAACTTGATGTCTATTATATTTTATCAGTTTAACATTGTTGAAGGCTAATGATAATTTATTCTGCATTATCTTAGTTGTAAGACCCCAACTTATTAATGAATAAAATCAAATTTTCTCTAAATATTATTGTGAATAATAAGGGGTTAATTTGATATAATACTTTGGTTATGGGTGAAATGTGCAAATTTTGCAAAATAAGCAAGTGGTTATAAAATATTTATTTTTGGTCGGTGAATATTCGGTTGGTCGTGAAATATTCTTGCTGTCGGGGAATATTCGTACGACGACGCAGCCTTGTGTGGACCCCATAACGGAAAGCGATTGGATGAAGAAAACGACAAGTATAAGTTGTTTATAAATAACGGCGTAGTTGTTACCGTTAATACTGTTGGAATACCCAGTGGTTAAAATACAGTAGCACACGGTATTGCACCAATTATTGATTCTTACGTAAGAAGGCACTACTCAATAATTGTTACAGTAGTTATTATTCAATATTTTATTTTATTGATTCAATAATTGCTGCGTTGATATTTTATATTATTGTTGTTTCAATAATTGTTGCTGCACAGTATTTTCATTTATCAGATCAATAATTCATATTATTTGAATAATATTATTAGATAACATTATTGGCAATGTCTAGAAAGTTCTGTCTAAGGAGAGGTTTGGTCATCTAATTGCGCGCCAGTAAGGAGAAATCCTTATTGGAAAGCCCCCTCTTTCCTGGGAACGGCCTGGTTGTCATAAATGTGATTCTGTAATATTATTTGTGAATAATTAATTATTGATTCATATGATAAGGAAATATTTATTTTATGTGGATATAAATGAGGGATATATTTTTGTGGTTAAAAATGAAGGAGTTAATGTTGAGGTGTTTTATCAGTATTTTTATCGGAATGGAGGTATTAAAAAATCAAATCAGGGTTTTTGAGAAATATTGCGGGTGTTATAATTTTTAATCCGACCGTTGGATCGTGGTAATTTTTGGATATGTTATACATATATAAGTTGAGTATATGTCCACAAATTTTGAACCGTTAAAAATGAACGTATGATTTATTATGAATTTTACAAGATGACTGGTTCAGAAATTGTTGAATTTTCGGAGTTTATCATTTTGGTGGAAAATTCTAGAATTGGTGGGCCCCACTTGTGGTTGGTGAAGAAATGTGCTGAATTATATTTCAAATGTGGTAGGTGGGAATAGTAGCAGGTAAAGCCATCAGGTTGCAGGTCAAACCTACCAAAATTTTCCTATAAATAGAGGGCTAAGTTAGAATTGAAAATCACACCAGAAACAAGTTTTCTCTCTTTCTCTCTCTAGATTATTGAGTGTATTTTGTGAGTATTTAGATACTTTGAGAGTTTCTATTCATCAGAGCAAGTTTCTTTCAGCCTTATACCGGTATTCCGACCAGAAGTGCTGATATTTTGAGGTAAGGGATATTATTTTCTTCTTAAATGATATTATTTTCTTCAATATCATTATGCTGAAATATTGATATGAGTTTTTATCAAATTTGGAACTTTTTGTGTCGGGGGTTACTATTCACGTATACGGCACTATTCACGTATACGGTACTATTCACGAATACGGCACTATTCACCGAAAAATAAAATTTTCCCTTTTTGTCCAAGATGTCTATTATGGTTACTATCTTTGATTGTATCCATGTTTTAATCTTTATTTTTGAATTCTGCTTCACAATTGATTATTATGAAGTATTATTGATCTTGGATAAACTGTTATACGGATCCCTACTATTTGTCCTTCTGTCTCATTGGATTCGTTCTCTTTAAGATATTTTTCATCATCCTCAGTCCTAAATGATGATATTAATGAATATCTTTGGCCTGTAGTGCAAAGATGTATGATTACTTGATGAATATCTTTGGCCTGTAGTGCAAAGATGTATGATTACTTGATGAATATCTTTGGCCTGTAGTGCAAAGATGAACAGGTGTTGAGATGAACATGACTGACAGGTGATACAAATGAATATCTTTGGCCTGTAGTGCAAAGATGAATATTTGGTTAAAGATGATTATTAATTGATGTTACAGGGATAAAATATTGATGATGGACTTTTAAATCTTAGAAGATAGTAGAATTCTTTCTCTACTTGACTCTTCTAATGGTTTGTTGTTTCCGCTGCAGTTGTTGATCTAAAACTTGTTGTCGATTATATTTTATCAGATTTTTCCCTGTTGAAGACTAACGATAATTTGTTGTATATTATCTTAGTCATAATATTCTTTACTGGGCTAGTTGAGCTCACCCTTTTCCTTTTTGTTCCATTTTTCTTCTCAGGAGGTGAGAACATAGCAGGATCTAGTCGGGGTATGGAGTAATGGTTCTAGAAAGATGTATTAGCAGTCCTCACTATTTCTGTAAAATAGTGTTTGAATAATTGTAATGAGGATTTATTTGAGTGTGGATATTGTCTAGAAGACAATATTTGTATTTAAACTCACAGTATGTGTTGTCGTATTTTGCACGACATTTGTATTATTGAAGTTATAGTTTGCTTTCTGTACCATGTATTTGGCGACTCAGAATGGGTGTTGTATACCTATTTTGGGGGCGTCACAGTTGGTATCAGAGCTTAGGGATATGATCCCTGGCTGAGATGTGAGACAAGAACTAGGAGGGGAGAGACGGGGAATTCCTTCGCTAGTATGACCTGACTAAGTTTATTTGGTGTTTATTTGGTCGGTCAGAGTATAGGGATAATATATGACATGACTATTAACCCTTGTTTTATGGCAGTATTTAAGAATGGCAGCTGAGAACGTTAATAATGGAGTAAATCAGACCGTGGAGACACCTTTGATCACTACCCAGGGGAACGTGCAACAGGAAGGCAATATTCCTCCTGTAAACAACGTTACCGAGCAAACGATGAATGATGGAATGTTTAGGAGCTTTTTGCAGTTCATGCAAAATCAGACGAGGGAGACTCGTGCGCAGAATACGGGTGGAAATGATAACAACGCCCGGTTTGTCACAGCTAAGCAGTTCAAAGAATTGGGACCACCAGAATTTAAGGGAAAGCCGGATCCGATCATGGCGGAAACGTGGGTCAAGCAAATTACCAAGATATTCGATGTCTTGGGATGCACGGAGGAACAGAAGGTTCCATTCGCCACTTTTATGTTCCGCGGTGAGGCAGACTACTGGTGGGAGTCTGTGAAGCGTACCCAGCCTGACGCACTCAACATGTCCTGGGAAACATTTCAAAAACTGTTCAATGACAAGTACTTTCCAGAAAGTATTCGTCATATGAAGGAGGTGGGGTTTATCAGACTGGAACAAAATAACATGACGGTGTCCCAGTACGAGGCGAAGTTTGCAGAGTTATCCAGGTTTGCATCTCATTTGGTCGAAAATGAGGAACGAATGACAAGGATGTTTCTGAGAGGTCTAAAACCCGAGATTCGACAATATCTTATCTCTCATAAATTTTCTTTATATTCAGATGTTGTAAACAGGGCTCAATTATTAGAGCGAGATAATGAGTATGTTCAACCGAGGGACCACAACCAGGGTCATACCGGTGGCGGCAGTCATCGAAGCAATGACAACCAGAGGGAAGGAAAGCATTCGGACAAAAGCGGTAACCACTCGGGTGGTCACCGTGGCCATGATAATAGGAGAGGTGAGTCAAGTGAAAATTTCAAGAAGAGAAGATTTAACGATGACAGGAAGACGTCGATAGCAGCACCAGCACCAGGAACAAATTCTAGGGGAGGAGAACGACCGCCAGTTAGATGTTACAGATGCGGAGAGGAGGGACATATAAGTCCAAACTGCCCACAGCAGTTCAAGGTATGTTATAACTGTGGAAAGGAGGGTCATATAGCTCGAGAGTGTTCTGTAGTAAAACCAAGTTCAGCGGGGATGGTGACTCCAAAAGTTGTCCCGGATAAGTCAAAGTCAACGGTTCCTGGAAGAGCATTTTTCGTGACTGGTCAGAATGCGAGGAACCCGAACGAAATTAGCACGGGTTAGTTAATTATAAATTTTTGCGAAGTTTATACCTTATTAGATACCGGTTCTACCCATTCTTTTATCTCTCCTGTTTGTGCTCAACGTTTAAACTTGATTCCGGAGAAGTTAAACTTTGACCTATCTGTGGAAACTCCGTTAGGAGAAACTTTCATCACATCCACTATTTATAAATCTTGTTTGATCCAAGTTGGCACCATCACATTACCTGTTGACCTTATCTCTTTAAAGATACTTGCTTTTGATGTGATTTTAGGAATCGATTGGTTAACTACTCATCATGCCAAATTGATTGCTTTTGTAAGGTTGTTAGTTTTCATATTCCTAAGCAACCTGTTATTCAAATTCAAGCAACCAAACCATTGAAGTCAAACTCTTTCATATCAAGCCGTAAAGTCATTCGTTTATTGAAAAACGGATGTCAAGCTTTCTTAGCTATGTTATGAACTTGAACAAAAATACGTTAGATGTGAATGATATTTCTATTGTTAGTAAAATTTTGACGTATTTCCTGAAGAATTTCCTGGCTTAACCCAGAGCGTGATATTGAATTTTTGTATTGATCTTCAACCCGATACAAAACTCATTTCTAAAATCTTATATCGAATGACTCCTATTGAACTTCGGGAGTTAAAAACCTAACTATAGAAGTTGATAACCGAGCCTTTATCTGGTAACTTCCTTTATGGAATGCACTGAATCCAGACTCTCCGTAGGGGACGCCATATTCGTGCGGTAGTAAACTGATAGGTGTCATTGTGACGTGCTATCGAAGGTTGGGATATGAGTCACAGTTGAGAGCAATCTAAGTAGGTAATCGAAGTACGTAGCTTTCTAGGCTTAGCTGGTTATTATCGGAGATTTGTGGAAGGATTTTCTCGAATCGCTACTCCGTTAACTCAGCTGACTCGGAAAGATACAAAATTCGTATGGAGTGAGGAATGCGAGAAGAGTTTCCAAGAACTCAAGAGGAGACTCATTTTGGCACCTGTTCTGACAATACCATCTGGTTCGGATGGATTTGTTATCTACAGCGATGCTTCAGGCAAAGGGTTAGGATGTGTTCTCATACAACATGGGAAAGTCATAGCCTATGCCTCACGACAACTCAAAGAATATGAGAGGAATTATCCTACTCATGATTTGGAGTTGGCAGCAGTCGTTTTTGCGTTGAAGATCTGGAGACACTACTTGTATGGGGAGAAAGTGGAGATCTATACAGATCATAAAAGCCTCAAATATTTCTTCACCCAAAAGGAACTCAACATGCGGCAGCGACGTTGGCTCGAGCTGTTGAAAGATTACGATCATACCATCCAATACCATCCTAAAAAAAGCGAACGCGGTAGCTGACGCATTGAGTAGAAGATCATATGCAGGAACGAATGCGATGATGTCAAGTATACGCGTAGAATCATCTTTAATCGATAAAGTTAAAGCTGTTCAAGCTACGGACATAGAGCTGATGCGTATGAAGAAGAAAGTGCAAGAAGGTGCTATTCCAGAAGCAAGAATCGATGAAGAAGGAATACTTCGAGTCAACTCCAGACTTTGTGTTCCTAACGATTTTGACTTGAAGCATAGAATAATGATGGAGGCACACAACACACCGTTTGCAATCCATCCTGGGAGTACCAAAATGTATCACGATCTTCGACATACATTTTGGTGGAGCAATATGAAAAGAGAGATCGCGGAGTTTATCTCGAGATGTTTAACTTGTCAACGTGTAAAAGCGGAGCATCAAGTACCAAAGGGTCCATTGCAACCACTTGAGATTCCGAAATGGAAGTGGGAACACATTACTATGGATTTTGTTACAGGTCTTCCCAAGGTTTCTCAAGGCATAGATGCGATTTGGGTTATTGTTGATAGATTAACCAAGTCCGCTCATTTCTTGCCGATACGTGAGACTTATTCCCTTGAACGTCTTGCTAGTATGTACGTGAACGAGATTGTGAGATTGCATGGCATGCCAGTATCCATAGTTTCGGATCGTGACCCAAGATTCACTTCACGATTTTGGGTTAGCTTGCAGAAAGCTATGGGCACGGATTTACGATTCAGTTCAGCATACCATCCTCAAACGGACGGACAATCAGAGAGGACTATTCAAACTCTTGAAGATCTATTAAGACTTTGTGTCTTAGATCTCAAAGGGAGTTGGGATAAGTACCTACCATTGGTGGAATTCTCCTACAACAACAGTTATCAGGCGAGCATAGGTATGGCTCCATTTGAGGCGTTGTATGGAAGAAAATGTCGTTCTCCAGTATGCTGGGACGAGGTGGGTGAAGCAACATTGTTGGGACCAGAGTTGGTACGCATTACTACAGAGAAGATCCAAACGATTCGACAACGTATACAAACGGCACAGGATCGACAAAAGAGTTATGCGGATCTTCATCGGAAGGACGTGGAATTTAATATTGGGGATCATGTATTATTACGTGTTGCACCATGGAAGGGAGTTACAAGATTTGGGAAGAGAGGAAAGCTCAATCCAAGATTTGTTGGTCCATTTGAAATTCTTGAGCGAATAGGAAATGTGGCATATAGACTCGCATTACCTCCAAACATGTCTCATGTTCATAATGTTTTTCACATATCTATGCTTCGTAAATATGTTAAAGACCCGAACCACATTATTGAGTTAGAACCAGACGAGATAGCTGAAGATTTAACGTACGAGGAGGTACCTGTTAAGATCTTGGATAGGAAAGAGCATGTCCTACGCACGAAGGTTATACCACAAGTTAAGGTTTTGTGGAGAAACCATGCTATTGAAGAAATGACCTGGGAGTTGGAATCAGAAATGAAAGCGAGGTATCCTCACCTTTTTGAAATATCAGGTACGTACGTCAATTTCGAGGACGAAATTTCATAAGGAGGGGAGGTTGTAAGACCCCAACTTATTAATGAATAAAATCAAATTTTCTCTAAATATTATTGTGAATAATAAGGGGTTAATTTGATATAATACTTTGGTTATGGGTGAAATGTGCAAATTTTGCAAAATAAGCAAGTGGTTATAAAATATTTATTTTTGGTCGGTGAATATTCGGTTGGTCGTGAATATTCTTGCTGTCGGGGAATATTCGTACGACGACGCAGCCTTGTGTGGGCCCCATAACGGAAAGCGATTGGATGAAGAAAACGACAAGTATAAGTTGTTTATAAATAACGGCGTAGTTGTTACCGTTAATACTGTTGGAATACCCGGTGGTTAAAATACAGTAGCACACGGTATTGCACCAATTATTGATTCTTACGTAAGAAGGCACTACTCAATAATTGTTACAGTAGTTATTATTCAATATTTTATTTTATTGATTCAATAATTGCTGCGTTGATATTTTATATTATTGTTGTTTCAATAATTGTTGCTGCACAGTATTTTCATTTATCAGATCAATAATTCATATTATTTGAATAATATTATTAGATAACATTATTGGCAATGTCTAGAAAGTTCTGTCTAAGGAGAGGTTTGGTCATCTAATTGCGCGCCAGTAAGGAGAAATCCTTATTGGAAAGCCCCCTCTTTCCTGGGAACGGCCTGGTTGTCATAAATGTGATTCTGTAATATTATTTGTGAATAATTAATTATTGATTCATATGATAAGGAAATATTTATTTTATGTGGATATAAATGAGGGATATATTTTTGTGGTTAAAAATGAAGGAGTTAATGTTGAGGTGTTTTATCAGTATTTTTATCGGAATGGAGGTATTAAAAAATCAAATCAGGGTTTTTGAGAAATATTGCGGGTGTTATAATTTTTAATCCGACCGTTGGATCGTGGTAATTTTTGGATATGTTATACATATATAAGTTGAGTATATGTCCACAAATTTTGAACCGTTAAAAATGAACGTATGATTTATTATGAATTTTACAAGATGACTGGTTCAGAAATTGTTGAATTTTCGGAGTTTATCATTTTGGTGGAAAATTCTAGAATTGGTGGGCCCCACTTGTGGTTGGTGAAGAAATGTGCTGAATTATATTTCAAATGTGGTAGGTGGGAATAGTAGCAGGTAAAGCCATCAGGTTGCAGGTCAAACCTACCAAAATTTTCCTATAAATAGAGGGCTAAGTTAGAATTGAAAATCACACCAGAAACAAGTTTTCTCTCTTTCTCTCTCTAGATTATTGAGTGTATTTTGTGAGTATTTAGATACTTTGAGAGTTTCTATTCATCAGAGCAAGTTTCTTTCAGCCTTATACCGGTATTCCGACCAGAAGTACTGATATTTTGAGGTAAGGGATATTATTTTCTTCTTAAATGATATTATTTTCTTCAATATCATTATGCTGAAATATTGATATGAGTTTTTATCAAATTTGGAACTTTTTGTGTCGGGGGTTACTATTCACGTATACGGCACTATTCACGTATACGGTACTATTCACGAATACGGCACTATTCACCGAAAAATAAAATTTTCCCTTTTTGTCCAAGATGTCTATTATGGTTACTATCTTTGATTGTATCCATGTTTTAATCTTTATTTTTGAATTCTGCTTCACAATTGATTATTATGAAGTATTATTGATCTTGGATAAACTGTTATACGGATCCCTACTATTTGTCCTTCTGTCTCATTGGATTCGTTCTCTTTAAGATATTTTTCATCATCCTCAGTCCTAAATGATGATATTAATGAATATCTTTGGCCTGTAGTGCAAAGATGTATGATTACTTGATGAATATCTTTGGCCTGTAGTGCAAAGATGTATGATTACTTGATGAATATCTTTGGCCTGTAGTGCAAAGATGAACAGGTGTTGAGATGAACATGACTGACAGGTGATACAAATGAATATCTTTGGCCTGTAGTGCAAAGATGAATATTTGGTTAAAGATGATTATTAATTGATGTTACAGGGATAAAATATTGATGATGGACTTTTAAATCTTAGAAGATAGTAGAATTCTTTCTCTACTTGACTCTTCTAATGGTTTGTTGTTTCCGCTGCAGTTGTTGATCTAAAACTTGTTGTCGATTATATTTTATCAGATTTTTCCCTGTTGAAGACTAACGATAATTTGTTGTATATTATCTTAGTCATAATATTCTTTACTGGGCTAGTTGAGCTCACCCTTTTCCTTTTTGTTCCATTTTTCTTCTCAGGAGGTGAGAACATAGCAGGATCTAGTCGGGGTATGGAGTAATGGTTCTAGAAAGATGTATTAGCAGTCCTCACTATTTCTGTAAAATAGTGTTTGAATAATTGTAATGAGGATTTATTTGAGTGTGGATATTGTCTAGAAGACAATATTTGTATTTAAACTCACAGTATGTGTTGTCGTATTTTGCACGACATTTGTATTATTGAAGTTATAGTTTGCTTTCTGTACCATGTATTTGGCGACTCAGAATGGGTGTTGTATACCTATTTTGGGGGCGTCACATTAGTCATAATATTTCTTACTGGGCTAGTTGAGCTCACCCTTTCTTTCACTGTTCTCTTCAGGAAATGAGAACGTAGCTGGGACAAGTCGGGGTACGGAGTGATGGTCCGAATGATAGTATTAGTTAGTAGTTCTCACTATTCTATGTAATGGTGTGTTAATAAATGTAATGAGGACTCCTTTTGAGTATGAATACTCTCTAGAAGATAATATTTGTATTCAAACTCACAGTTTATGTTTTGTCGTATTGTACACGACAGATGTATTAATCAGTTGTATTTGTATTCTGTACTATGTATCTGACGACCCAAGATGGGTGATGTATACCTAATTTTGGGGGCGTCACAATGATACATTTTGGTACTCCCAGGATGGATTGCAAACGGTGTGTTGTGCGCCTCCATCATGATTTTATACTTAAATCAGGGTCGTTAGGAACATAAAGTCTGGAGTTGACTCGAAGTATTTCTTCTTCATCGATTCTTATTTCCGGTATAGCACCTTCTTGCACTTTCTTCCTCATACGCATCAGCTCCAGGTCTGTAGCTTGAGCAACTTTAACTTTATCGATTACAGTTAGTTTTACTCGTATATTTGCCATCATTACGTGGGTCCATGAAGTTTTTAACTCTATCTCCATCCTTTGCAAGTCATATAAAATGGGCATTTGCGTTGACAATATCACACTCGTACCCGCATATGATCTTCTACTCAATGCATCATCTACTACGTTCGCTTTACCAGGATGGTATTGAATGGCATGATCATAATCTTTCAACAGTTCAAGCCAATGTCGTTGCCGCATGTTGAGTTCCTTTCAGGTGAAGAAATATTTAAGACTTTTATGATCCGTAAAGATCTCCACTTTCTCCCCATACAAGTAATGCCTTTAAATTTTAAGTGCAAAGACAACAGCTGCCAACTCTAGATCATGAGTAGGATAATTCCTCTCATATTCTTTGAGTTGTCGAGAGGCATAGGCTATGACTTTCCCATGTTGCATGAGAACGCATCCTAACCCTTTTCCCAAAGCATCACTGTAGATGACAAATCCCTCCGAGCCAGATGGTATTGTCAAAACAGGTACTGAAATGAGTCTCCTCTTGAGTTCTTGAAAACTCTTCTCACATTCCACTCTCCAACCGAATTTTGTATCTTTTCGAGTCAGCTGAGTTAATGGAGTAGCGATTCGAGAAAACCCTTCTACGAATCTCCTATAATAACCAGCTTAGTCGAGAAAGCTACGTACTTCGGTCACTGATTTAGGTTGCTCCCAGCTTTGAATAGCTTCAATCTTTGTCGGGTCAACAGATATTCCATGACTTGATACTACGTGCCCAAGGAATGCTACTTCTTGAAGCCAGAACTCACATTTCTTCAACTTGGCATAAAACTTGTTTTCACGAAACTTTTGGAGTATCAGCCTCAAGTGTTGCTCATGATCTTCATGGCTTTTAGAATATATGAGGATGTCATCAATAAAGACGACCACAAAGTGATCCAAATATTCCTTGAATACTTGGTTCATCATATCCATGAAGGCAGCAGGAGCATTAGTCAATCCAAAAGACATGACTAGGAATTCATAATGCCCGTACCGAGTTCTGAAAGTCGTCTTTGGAATGTCATCGGTTTTAACCTTTAACTGATGATATCCGGAACGAAGATCGATCTTTGAAAAGAATTTGGAGCCTTACAACTGGTCAAACAGGTCATCAATACGTGGCAATGGGCACCTATTCTTGATGGTGACATGATTTAACTCCCGATAATCAATACAAAGTCGCATACTCCCATCTTTCTTCTTCACGAATAGAACAGGAGCACCCCAAGGAGACGTACTAGGACGAATGAAACCGATGTCAAATTATTCCTGCAATTGGGTCTTTAACTCTTGAAGTTCAATAGGAGCCATTCGATATGGTGCTTTAGAAATGGGTTTTGTACCAGGTTCAAGGTCGATACAAAATTTAATTTCTAGCTCTGGGGGTAAGCCAGGAAGTTCTTCAGGGAATATGTCAGGAAATTTATTAACAATAGAAATATCATTCAAAACTGACATATTTTTGTTAAAATCCGTGACATGAGCTAAGAAAGCTTGACATCCGTTTTTTAATAAACGAATAACTTTATGGCTTGAGATGACAGTGATTGATTTTAATGGTTTGGTTGCTTGAATTCGCATAATAGGTTGGTTAAGAATATGAAAGCTAACAACCTTACGAAAATAATCAATTTATGCATGATGAGTAGTTAACCAATCAATCCCTAGAATTACGTCAAATGCAAGTATTTTCAATGAAATAAGATCGACAGGCAATGTGAGGGCACCGATTTGAACCAAACAAAACTTATAAACAGTGGATGTAATGAATGTTTCTCCCAACGGAGTTTCAACAGATAAGTCAAAGTCTAACTTCTCCGGAGTCAAATTTAAATGTTAAGCACAAGTAGGAGAAATAAAAGAATGGGTAGAACCGGTATTAAATAAGGTGTAGACTTCGCTAAAGTTTATGATAAGCTTACCCGTGATGACCTCGTTCGGGTTTCTTGCTTTCTGGGAGGTCACGGTAAACGCTCTCCCTTGAACTACCGGCTTTGACTTTTTTGGGACGGCCTTTGGTGCCTCCATCCCAGCTGGACTTGTCTTTGGTGCTCAACAAAATCGGACTAGGTGACCCTCTCTTCCATAATTATAACACGCTTTGGACTGTATCGCGCAGTTTGGATTGATGTGTCCCTCCCCTCCGCATTTGAAGCATATGATAGGTGGTCGTTCTCCTTCCTTAACAACGGGTGCTGGTGCTGACGTCTTTCCATCATTATTGAATCTCCTCTTCTTGAAATGTCCACTCTTATTGTCTTGGCCATGATTACCACCGAAGTGGTTACCATTTATGGCAGGTTGATTTCCTCCACGATTGTTGTCACCGCTTCGATGACTGCTACCACTGGTATTACCATTTTGCCGGTTGCTCTCTCTTGGTTGGGTTGACTCATTATCACGTTCTAATAACTGAGCCCTATTCACAATATCTGAATACAAGCAAAGTTTGTGAGAGATAAGGTATTGACGAATCTCGGGTTTTAAACCTCTTAGAAATATCCGCGTCATTCTCTCCTCATTATCAACTAAGTGGGACGCAAACCGGGATAACTCGGTAAACTTGACTTCGTACTGTGACACGGTTATGTTATTTTGCTCCAGTTTAATGAACTCTACCTCTTTCATGTGAAGAATACTTTCGGGAAAATACTTGTCGTTGAACAGTTCTTGAAACTTCTCCCAAGACATCTTCAGTGTGTCAGGTTGAGTACGCTTTACAGATTCCCACCAGTAATCTGTTTCTGCCCGCAACATGAAGGTGGCAAAAGGAACCTTTTGCTCCTCGGAGCATCCCAAGACATCAAATATCTTATTGATCTGCTTTATCTATGTCTCCGCCTTAAGTGGTTTTGGCTCTCCAAAAAACTCCGGTGGTCCCAGCTCCTTGAACTGTTTAGTAGTGACCGTCCAAGAGTTGTCAGTGTTTTCACCTGCTTTTTGGACAGGAGTCTCTCTTGCCTGATGATGCATGAATTGCAGAAAGCCTCTGAACATTCCATCATTCGTCATTTGGTAAGTGTTGTTGTTTGCTTGAGGATTGTTGCCTTCCTGATGCACATTATCCTGATTGTTGATCTGTGGAGACTCAACGGTCTCCTGTGCTCCATTGTTATTCTCAACATTCTCAGATGTCATTTTTAAACACTGCCACAAAATAAGGGTTAATTGACATGTCACATATTATCCCTATACTTCGACCGACCAATTAAATAACAAATAAACTTAGGTAGGTCATACTAGCGAAGAAATTTCCCGTCTCTCCCCTCCTAGTTCTTGTCTCACATCTCAACCAGGGATCATATCCCTAAACTTTGATACCAACTGTGACGCCCCCAAAATAGGTATACATCACCCATCTTGAGTCGCCAAATATATGGTAAAAATTCAAATACAACTTAATAATACAACTATCGTGTAAAATACGACAAAATATAAACTGAGAGTTTTAAAACGAATATTGTCTTCTAGACAGTATTCAACTTAAATGGAGTCCTCAATACAATTATTATCACACTATTTCATAAAATAGTGAGGACTACTAATGTTATCATCTGGACCGTCACTCCGTTCCCCAACTAGTCTAGGCTACATTCTCATTTCCTGAAGAGGACAATGAAAATAAAAGGGTGAGCTCAACTAGCCCAGTAAGAAATATTATGAACAAAATAATGCAGAATAATTTATCGTTAGCCTTCAACAGCGTTAAACTGATAAAATATAACAAACATCAAGTTTAACTGCAGTGGAACAAGCAATCCATTAGAAGAGTCAGGTAGAGAATAAAATCTAATATCTTCTATGATTTAAAAGGTTTTTCATCACTTTTATCGCTAAGACTCAGCTTAATAAATAATCCGCATCATCCCTACACTACGGCCAAGGATATTCATTAGTATCACGACCACAAATTATCCATGCACTACGGGCCAAGGATATTCGTGTATTCATCAATGGTCATTGTGACGCCCCCAAAATAGGTCCAATCCATCCAACCCATTCTGAGTCGCCAAATACATGGTACAGAAAATAACTACAACTTTATGATTACAATTGTCGTGCAAAATACGACAACACATATACTGTGAGTTTAAATACAAATATTGTCATCTAGACAATATTCATACTCAATTAAGTCCTCATTATACTTATTGACACACTATTTTACAAAATAATGAGGACTACTAAAACAACTGTCTTGAACCATCATTCCACACCCCGACTAGTACTCGCTACATTCTCGCCTCCTAAGAAGAAAATGGAACAACAATGAAAAGGGTGAGCTCAACTAACCCAGTAAAGAATATTATGACTAAGATAATATACAACAAATTGTCCTTAGTCTTCAACAGGGAAAAATCTAATAGAATACAATAGACAACAAGTTTTAAATCAATATTCGCAGCGGAAAATAATAATTCATAGAAGAGTTACATAGAGAATGAAATCTACTATTATCTATGAATTTAAAAGTCCATCATCAATATTTTATCCCTGTAACATCAATCAATAATCATCTTTGCACTACAAGCCAAAGATATTCATCAGTTGGTCATGTTCATCTCAACACCTGTTCATCTTTGCACTACGGGCCAAAGATATTCATCAGAAATTATTAATCTTTGCACTACAGGCCAAAGATATTCAATTATATCATCATTTAGGAATGAGGATGATGAAAAATATTTTAAAGGAAACGAATCCAGTGAAACAAAATAATAAATATTAAGGATTCGTATTTCAGCTATTCCATGTCCAAAAATACCTCATAAATAATTATAGTGGAGTGAAATTCAAGAATGATCAAAACATGGATACGATCAAAGCTAGTATCCATAATAGATATTTTGGACGAAAAGAAGAAAATTTTATTTTTCGGTGAATAGTAACTCATGAATAGTAACCCCGACATGAAAAGTTCTAAATTTGATAAAAAGTTCAGATCAATACTTCAGCATAATGATATTGAAGAAAATAATATCATTTAAGAAGAAATAACATCCCTTACTTCGGAAAGATGATACTTCTGACTGGAATACTAGATATAGTGTTGAAGGAAACTTGTACCGTATAGCAACACTCAAAGTATCAAATACTCACAAGAATACGCTCGATATAGAGAGAGAAATAGAGAGAAACTTGTGTTTCTGGTGTGATTTTCAATTCTAACCTAAGCACCCTATTTATAGGAAAATGCTTAGAACACCAAAGTAGAAAATTTAATATAATATTAATATATTTATCAAATTTTCCTTAGCCCACCTCTAGACATCTGATCTCAACCCATTTATATCACATGTTAGCCTACTTAAATGTCAAAAAATGTTTTTCTTCAAAATAATAAAAAAAACTTCCAAAAATCAATTATTTCGGAACTTCAGAACTTCAATAATTCATAATAAATAGCCCTTTTATCAGAAAATTCGAATCTCACGTGTTTTTATAGGAATTTTAATTCTCTACAACTTTACAGAAGAAAGTTTTTTCAAATTCTAAACAGAAATTGACCGAAATCTACAAACGGGCGATTTTACAGTCAATAATAAATTTTTGGTCAAGAATTGTGTCCACCAACACACAAAACATGTGTTAATCATTTAATACCGCAAAAAATACTCTTCCTCCTCATATACTCATATATCCCACATTCATTGTAAAAATATCACCATCAATATATTATTAAAATAATATATTTAAATGAATTATTTTATCAGAAAAAGATAAAATATTAATTTTCAACAATTGTCACATTAAAAATGTTCTCCATCTATATCCACATAAAATCAATATTTTCCTCATCATATAAATTAATAATTAATTATACACAAATAATATTACAGAATCACAGTACTGGCAACCAGGCCGTTCCCAGGAAAGATGGGGCTTTCCAATAAGGATTTCTCCTTACTGGCGCGCAATTAGATGACCAAACCCCTCCTTAGACAGAACTTTTTAGACATTGTCAATAATGTTATCTAATAATATTATTCAGATAATATGAATTATTGCTCCGATAATGAAAAATACTGCGTAGTGACAATTATAAAATATCAACGTAGCAATTATTTAATCAATAAAATATTGAACAGTAATTACTGTAACCATTATTGAGTAGTGCCTTCTTACGTAAGAATCAATAATTGGTGCAATACCGTGTGCTACTGTGCAACAACGCGTATTACCGTGTTTTAACCACCGGGTATTCCAACAGTATTAACGGTAACAACTACGCCGTTATTTATAAACAACTTATTTTTGTCATTTTCTTCATCCAATCGCTTTCCGTTATGGGGCCCACAAAAGACTGCGCCGTCGTACGAATATTCTCCGACAGTAAGAATATTCCACGACCAAGCGAATATTCCCCGACAACAATGAATATTTTATAACCACTTGCTTATTTAAAATATTTGCGCATTTTACCCATAACTAACCACATTAATCAAATCAACCCTTACTATTTCAGAATAATAAATAGAGGAAATTAAATTTTATTTATTAATAATTTGGGGTCTTACAATCTCCCCTCCTTATGAAATTTCGTCCTCGAAATTGACATACGTACCTGGTGTTTCGAAAAGATGAGGATACCTCGCTTTCATTTTCGTTTCCAACTCCCAGGTCATTTCCTCAATAGCATGGTTTCTCCACAAAACTTTAACTTGTGGTATGACCTTCGTGCGTAGGACATGCTCCTTCCTATCCAAGATCTTGACAGGTATCTCCTTGTACGTTAAGTCTTCGGCTATCTCGTCCGGTTCTAACTCAATAACGTGGTTCGGGTCTTTCACATATTTACGAAGCACAGATATATGAAAAATATTATGAACACGAGACATACTTGGATGTAACGCGAGTCTATTGGCCACATTTTCTGCTCGGTCAAGAATCTGAAATGGACCAATAAATCGTGGATTGAGCTTTCCTCTCTTCCCAAATCTTGTAACTCATTTCCATGGAGCTACACGTAATAATACATGATCCCCAATGTCAAATTCCACGTCCTTTCGATGAAGATCCACATAACTCTTTTGTCGATCCTGTGCCATTTGTATACGTTGTCGAATCGTTTGGATCTTCTCTGTAGTCATTCGCACCAACTCTGGTCCCAACAACGTTGCTTCTCCCACCTCATCCCAACATACTGGAGAGCGACACTTTCGTCCATACAATGCTTCAAAGGGAGCCACACCTATACTTGCCTGATAACTGTTGTTGTAGGAGAATTCCACCAATGGTAGGTACTTATCCCAACTTCCTTTGAAATCTAGGACACAAAGTCTTAATAGATCTTCAAGAGTTTGAATAGTACTTTCTGATTGCCCGTCCGTTTGAGGATGGTATGCCGAACTGAACCGTAAATCCGTGCCCATAGCTTTTTGCAAGCTAACCTAAAATCTTGAAGTGAATCTTGGGTCACGATCCGAAACTATGGATACTGGCATGCCATGCAACCTTACAATCTCATTCACGTACATACTAGCAAGACGTTCAAGGGAATAAGTCTCCCGTATCGGCAAGAAATGAGCAGACTTGGTTAATCTATCAACTATAACCCAAATAGCATTTATGCCTTGAGAAACCGTGGGAAGACCCGTAACGAAATCCATGGTAATGTGTTTCCACTTCCATTTCGGAATCTCAAGTGGTTGCAATGGACCTTTTGGTACTTGATGCTCCGCCTTTACACGTTGACAAGTTAAACACCTCGAGATAAACTTTGCAATCTCTCTCTTCATATTGTTTCACCAAAATGTATGTCGAAGATCACGATACATTTTAGTACTTCCAGGATGGATTGCAAATGGTGTATTGTGTGCCTCCATCATGATCTTGTACTTCAAATCAGAATCGTTAGGAACACAAAGTCTGGAGTGGACTGGAAGTATTCCTTCTTCATCGATTCTTGCTTCTGGAATAGCACATTCTTGCACTTTCTTCTTCATACGCATCAGCTCCGGGTCTGTAGCTTGAGCAACTTTAACTTTATCGATTAAAGTTGGTTCTACGCGTATACTTGACATCATCGCACTCGTTCCTGTATATGATCTTCTACTCAACGCGTCAGCTATCATGTTTGCTTTTCCAGGATAGTATTGAATAGTGTGGTCGTAATCTTTCAACAGCTCGAGCCAACGTCGTTGCCGCATGTTGAGTTCTTTTTGAGTGAAGAAATATTTGTGGCTTTTATGGTCTGAATATATCTCTACTTTCTCCCCATATAGATAGTGCCTTCAGATCTTTAGCGCAAAAATGACTGCTGCCAACTCTAGATCATGAGTAGGATAATTCCTCTCATATTCTTTAAGTTGTCGCGAGGCATAGGCTATGACTTTCCCACGTTGCATGAGAACACATCCTAACCCTTTGCCTGAAGCATCGCTGTAGATAACAAATCCAGCCGAACCAGATGGTATTGTCAGAACAGGTGCCGAAATGAGTCTCCTCTTAAGCTCTTGGAAACTCTTCTCGCATTCTTCGCTCCATACGAATTTGATATCCTTCCGAGTCAGCTGAGTTAACGGGGTAGCGATTCGAAAAAACCCTTCTACGAATCTTTGATAATAACCAGCTAAGCCCAGAAAGCTACGTACATCGGTCACCGTCTTCGGTTGCTCCCAGCTTTGTATTGCTTCAATCTTCGCCGGGTCCATAGATACTCCATGTTTTGATACCACGTGTCCTAGGAATGCTATTTCCTCAAGCCAGAACTCGCATTTCTTCAACTTAGCATATAACTTATTTTCACGCAGCCTTTGGAGTACCAGCTTCAAATGGTGCTCATGATCTTCACGGCTTTTGGAATATATGAGGATGTCATCAATAAAGACAACAACGAACTAATCCAAATAATCCTTGAATACTCGGTTCATCATATCCATGAAAGCCGCAGGAGCATTAGTCAATCCAAAAGACATGACTAAGAATTCATAATGCCCGCACCGAGTTCTAAAGGCAGTCTTCAGAATATCCTCAATTTTAACCTTCAGCTGATGATATCCAGAACGAAGATCGATTTTTAAAAAGAATTGTGCTCCTTGTAACTAGTCAAACAGGTCATCAATACGAGGTAGCGGATACCTATTCTTGATGGTGACATGGTTTAATTCCCGGTAATCGATACAAAGTCGCATACTCCCGTCTTTCTTCTTTACAAATAAAACAGGAGCACCCCAAGGAGATGTACTAGGACGAATGAAGTCGATGTCCAACAACTCTTGTAGTTGGACTTTTAACTCCTGAAGTTCAATAGGAGCCATTCGATATGGATTTTTAGAAATGGGATTTGTACCAGGTTCAAGATCAATAAAGAATTCAACTTCATGTTCTGGGGGTAGACCGGGAAGTTCTTCAGGAAATACGTCAGGAAAGTTACTAACAACAGAAATATTATTCAAATTTGACGTGTCTTTATTCAAATCCATAACATGGGTTAAGAAAGCTTGACATCCGTTTTTTAATAAACGAATGGCTTTATGGCTTGATATAACAGTGATTGATTTTAATGGCTTAGTTGTTTGAATTCGCACAACAGGTTGATTAGGAATATGAAAACTAACCACCTTACGAAAATAATTAATTTTGGCATGATGAGTAGTTAACCAATCAATTCCTAAAATCACGTCAAATGCAAGTATCTTTAAAGAGATAAGGTCAACAGGTAAGGTGATGGTACCAACTTGGATCAAACAAGATTTATAAACAGTGGATGTGATGAAAGTTTTCCCTAACGGAGTCTCCACAGATAAATCAAAGTCTAATTTCTCCGGAGTCAAGTTTAAACGTTGAGCACAAGCAGGAGAAATAAATGAATGGGTAGCACCGGTATCTAGTAAGGTATAAACTTCACATGAATTTATGATTAACTTACCCGTGATCACCTCGTTTGGGTTCCTCGCATGTTGACCAGTCACGACAAACGCTCTTCCAGGAACCGTTGACTTTGACTTTTCTGGGGCAGCCTTTTGAGTCACCGTCCCCGCTGAACTTGGTTTCGCTACCGTACAATCTCGAGCGATATGTCCTTCCTTTCCATAATTATAGCATACCTTGAACTGTTGTGGACAGTTTGGGCTGATATGTCCCTCTTTTCCACATTTATAGCATATGACCGGTGGTCGTTCTCCTCCCTTGGAACCAGTTGCTGCTGGTGCTGACGTCTTTGTATTATCATTGTTGAATCTCCTCTTTTTAAAATCTCCTCCCGACTCGCTTATTCTATTTTCATGGCCACGATTACCACCAGAGTGGTTGCCGTTCTTGTCTGTATTTTTCTTTCTCCGCTGGTTATCATTGTTCCGATGACTGTTGTCACCGGTATGATCCTGGTTGTGGTCCCTCGGTTGACCATACTCGTTATCTCGCTCTAATAATTGAGCCCTGTTGACAACATCTGAGTAGAGAGAAAATTTATGAGAAATGAGATATTGACGTATGCCGGGTTTCAAACCTCTCAGAAACATCCGCGTCATACGTTCCTCATTCTCCACCAAATGAGGTGCAAACCTGGACAACTCTGCAAATTTCACCTCGTACTGGGACACCGTCATGTTATTCTGCTCCAGTCTAATAAACTCTACCTCCTTCTTATGACGAATACTTTCCGGAAAGTACTTGTCATTGAATAGTTTCTGAAATGTCTCCCAAGACATGCTGAGTGCGGCTGGATGGGTACGCTTCACAGATTTCCACCAGTAGTCTGCCTCGCCACGGAACATAAAGGTAGCGAATGGAACCTTCTGTTCTTCCGTGCATCCCAAGACATCAAATATCTTGGTAATTTGCTTGACCCATATCTCCGCCTTAATCGGATCCGGCTTTCCCCAGAATTCTGGTGGTCCCAACTCTTTGAACTGCTTGGCTGTGACCAGCTGTGCGTTGCCATTGTTTCTTCCTATATTTTGAACAGGAATCTCCTTCGTCTGGTTTTGCATGAATCGCAAAAAGCTTCTAAATATCTTATCGTTTACCGTCTGCTCAGTGGTGTTGTTCACAGGAGGAACATTGCCAGCCTGTTGCACATTCTCCTCGTTGGTGAGTATAGGCATCTCCACCGTCTCATTTACTCCACTATTAACATTCTCAGTCGACATTCTCAAATACTGCCATAAAACAAAGGTTAATTTAACAAATTAACATATCACATAATATCCATATATTATGACCGACCAACAAATAAGCTTAGGTAGGACATACTAGCGAAGGATTTACTCGTCTCTCCCCTCCTAGTTCTATTCCCCGATCTCCGCCAGAGATCATATCGCTAAGCTCTGATACCAACTGTGACGCCCTCAAAACAGGTATACAACACCCATTCTGAGTCGTCAATAACATGGTACAGAAACAACTACATCTTTACTATTACAACATAAGAACTGTGAGTTTAAATACAAATATTGTCATCTAGACAATATCCACACTCAAATAAGTCCTCATTACAATTATTGATACATTATTTCACAAAAATGGTGAGGACTACTAAAATAACTTCTAGAACCATCATTCCATACCCCGACTAGTACTCGCTACATTCTCGCCTCCTGAGAAAAATGGAACAAAAAGAAAAAGGGTGAGCTCAACTAGCCCAGTAAAGAACATTATGACTAAGATAACATAGAACAAATTATCGTTAGTCTTCAACAGAGAAAAATATAATAGAATACAATAGACAACAAGTTTTAAATCAATATTCGCAGCGGAAAATAATAATTCATAGAAGAGTTACGTAGAGAATGAAATCTACTATTATCTATGAATTTAAAAGTCTATCATCAATATTTTATCCCTGTAACATCAATCAATATTCATATTTGCACTACAAGCCAAAGATATTCATCAGTTGGTCATGTTCATCTCAACACCTGTTCATCTTTGCACTACGGGCCAAAGATATTCATCAGAAATCATTCATCTTTGCACTCCAGTGAAACAAAATAATAAATATTAAGGATTCGTATTTCAGCTATTCCATGTCCAAAAATACCTCATAAATAATCATAGTGGAGTAAAATTTAAGAATGATCAAAACATGGATACAATCAAAGCTAGTATCCATAATAGATATTTTGGACGAAAAGAAGAAAATTTCATTTTTCGGTGAATAGTAACTCGTGAATAGTAACTCATGAATAGTAACCCCGACATGAAAAGTTCCAAATTTGATAAAAAGTTCAGATCAATACTTCGGCATAATGATATTGAAGAAAATAATATCATTTAAGAAGAAATAACATCCCTTACTTCGGAAAGATGATACTTCTGACTGGAATACTATATATAGTGCTGAAGGAAACTTGTACCGTATAGCAACACTCAAAGTATCAAATACTCACAAGAATACGCTCGATATAAAGAGAGAAATAGAGAGAAACTTGTGTTTCTGGTGTGATTTTCAATTCTAACCTAAACACCCTATTTATAGGAAAATGCTTAGAACACCAAAGCAGAAAATTTAATATAATATTAATATATTTATCAAATTTTCCTTAGCCCACCTCTAGACATCTGATCTCAGCCCATTTATATCACATGTTAGCCCACTTAAATGCCAAAAAACATTTTTCTTCAAAATAATAAATAAAACTTCCAAAAATCAATTATTTCGGAACTTCAGAACTTCAATAATTCATAATAAATAGCCCTTTTATCAAAAAATTTGAATCTTGCAAGTTTTTATAGGAATTTCAATTCTCTACAACTTTGCAGAAAAAAGTTTTTCCAAATTCTAAACAGAAATTGACCGAAATCCACAAACGGGCGATTTTACAGTCAATAATAAATTTTCGGTCAAGAATTGTGTCCACCAACACACAAAATATGTGTTAATCATTTAATGCCACAAAAAATACTCTTCCTCCTCATATACTCATATATCCCACATTCATTATAAAAATATCACCATCAATATATTATTAAAATAATATATTTAAATGAATTATTTTATCAAAAAAAGATAAAATATTAATTTTCAACAATTGTCACATTAAAAATTTTCTCCATCTATATCCACATAAAATCAATATTTTTCTCATCATATAAATCAATAATTAATTATACACAAATAATATTACAGAATCACAGTACTGGCAACCAGGCCGTTCCCAGGAAAGAGGGGGCTTTCCAATAAGGATTTCTCCTTACTGGCGCGCAATTAGATGACCAAACCTCTCCTTAGACATAACTTTCTAGATATTGCCAATAGTATTATCTAATAATATTATTCAGATAATATGAATTATTGCTCCGATAATAGAAAATACTGCGTAGTGACAATTATAAAATATCAACGTAGCAATTATTTAATCAATAACATATTGAACAGTAATTACTGTAACCATTATTGAGTAGTGCCTTCTTACGTAAGAATCAATAATTGGTGCAATACCGTGTGCTACTGTGCAACAACGCGTATTACCGTGTTTTAACCACCGGGTATTCCAACAGTATTAACGGTAACAACTACGCCGTTATTTATAAACAACTTATTTTTGTCGTTTTCTTCATCCAATCGCTTTCCGTTATGGGGCCCACAAAAGACTGCGCCGTCGTACGAATATTCTCTGACAGTAAGAATATTCCACGACCAAGCGAATATTCCCCGACAACAATGAATATTTTATAACTACTTGCTTATTTAAAATATTTACGCATTTTACCCATAACTAACCACATTAATCAAATTAACCCTTACTATTTCAGAATAATAAATAGAGAAAATTAAATTTCATTTATTAATAATTTGGGGTCTTACATTTGTATCCAAACTCACAGCACATGTGTTATCGTATTTTGCACGATAATTATATTATTGAAGTTGTAGTTTGCTTTCTGTACCATGTATTTGGCGACTCAGAATGGGTTGGATGGAATGGACCTATTTTGGGGTCATTACAATACCCTTACCTTAAGAAGAAGAATACTGGATATATGACTAGTGCAGTAGCATAATACTTTTCTTCTTTCTCTCTATAACTTCTCTATCTAGAGTTTCAGTTAATTCGTAAGAAATAATGAAGGAATGAGCTTTTATTTATAGAAGAATGGACTGTATAGTAACTAATTCATGAACGATCCAGATTGATTTACTTTAATCTGACGGTCCATATTTAAAGCAAAGTCTTTTAAATAAAATATAATATATTCTATTTATAATCTAATAAAACGAATAACTTTATAAAAGATTTTACTATGCAAACACTAATAAATTATAATATATTCTAATTATTGTCTAATAAAACAGATAACTTTATAAAAGTATTCTGTTTTATATAAAAAGATTTTACTATTAGCCTAATAAAACGAATAACTTTATAAAAGTATTCTGTTTTATATAAAAAAATTTTCTGTTTTATTACATTAATAATACCAATAAAACAAAACTGAGTGACTTATCACGTAAGCATCAATAATCAATACCGTATGCTACTATGCAATCATACTTATTACTGTACTTTTACTACCGAGTAGTTCAATAATATTAATGGTAAAACTTCCGCAGTTATTTTCATAAAGTATTTTTGTCGTTTTTTCAATCCGACAATAATTTTGTTGTGGGGTTCACCAATGATTGTGTCGTCGTACGAATATTTCCTGTTAAAACGAATATTCCCCGACCAATCGAATATTATATAACAACTTGCGTACTTTGTAAAATTTATAAATATAACCCACAACTATAACATTGTATCAATTTCACTCCATGATATTCAAAAATGATATTTATAGAAAATTCATCTTTATTTATAAAAGTTGGGGTCTTACAAATTCTCTGATTCTGGTGTGATTTTCAATTATAACTTAAGCGCCTATTTATAGAAAAATGCTAGAACGCCATAAGAGACTAAATAATAAAATAAAATTATTATTATTATTTTCCTACGCCTACCAAAACCAACCAAGACCAACCTCCACAATTGAACCAAAAATTCTAGCACATGTTTTGAAAAAAAACAAAGTGGGTCCCACCCATAATTTTAATAAAAATATTTTAATTTTTGAAACTTCAACAATTCATAATAAATAGCCCTTTTATTAGAAAAATATGAATTTTATGTCCATTCCATACGAAATCGAATTCTCTATAACTTTGTAGCTTTAAATTTTTCTAAATTCCAGACATAAAATATCCGAAATCCACAAACGGATGATTTTTAACACCTTTTTAAATTCATAACAAATCATGTTTTAATTTTTAATGGTTCAAAATTTGTGGACATATACTCAACTTATATATGTATAACATATCCAAAAATCCCAACGATCCAACGGTCGGATTAAAATTATAACTCACGCAACACAACTTTAAGAACACCGATTTGATTTTTTAATACCTCAAATCTGACAAAATACTGATAAAATACCTCAACATTAATTCCTTCATTTATAACCACATAAAATAAATATTTTTCTATCCATAATTTTTGTCCACATAAAATAAATATTTTCTTATCATATAAATTAATAATTATTTATTCACAAATAATATTACAGAATCACAATAATGACAACCAGGCCGTTCCCAGGAAAGAGGGGGCTTTTTGATAAGAATTTCTCCTTACTAGCATGTAATTAGGTGACCAAACCTCTCCTTAACAGAACTTTCTAGACATTGCGAATAATGCTATCTAATAATATTATTTAAATAATATGAATTATTGATCTAATAATGAAAAATACTGTGCAGTGACAATTATTGAAATAATAATAATATAAAATATCAATGCAGCAATTATTGAACCAATAAAATAAAATATTAAATAGTAATTACTGTAACAATTATTGAGTAGTGCTTTCTTACGTAAGAATCAATAATTTAACAATACTGTGCAATACCGTGTGCTACTGTGCAACAACGCGTATTACTATATTTTAACCATCAGGTATTCCAACAGTGCTAACGATAACGATTACGCCGTTATTTATAAAAACTTAAATTTGTCGTTTTCTTCATCCGACAGTTATTTTGTTATAGGGCCCACAAATGGCTGTGCCGTCGTAAGAATATTTCTTGACAGAAAGAATATTCCACGACCAAACGAATATTCCCCGACAACATGAATATTTTATAACCACTTGCTTATTTTGCAAAATTTATAAATATTACCCATAACTATAACATTATATCAAATTTACTCCTTAATACTCAAAAATGATATTTATAAAAATTTCATCTTTATTCATAAAAGTTGGGGTCTTACAGCTGACCCTGGCCAAAAAGGCACAAGAGACTGATGATGCCCTGAAAGCCTTACTCTTGCTGCGAAAGGAGATTGATGTTCAGATGATGCACTTAGCAGGCGGGGAGGACGGCGCTTCCAGCTACAGCCGTAACGTGAGCATTCGCCAGGGAATTAGTTCAGGACACATTGTCCGGACGTCTCTTTGCGTATCAGGAGCAGGCATCGAAGTCG
Source organism: Panax notoginseng (assembly GCA_016801055.1). Taxonomy (NCBI): domain Eukaryota; kingdom Viridiplantae; phylum Streptophyta; class Magnoliopsida; order Apiales; family Araliaceae; genus Panax; species Panax notoginseng. The sequence goes on from CM029021.1 coordinate 171,175,165, forward strand.
CTCTCGGGAGAGAAGCAGACACCGAAGTCGCTTACAGGAAAGAAACCGGTCTCGAAGCTAGTCACAGGAGAGGAGCAGGCACCGAAGCCTCTTCGAGGGAGTAAGCTCAAGAGGTAGATGATGATCAAAACTGAGAAGGCGAGTCGCCTCTCCAGAACATAGAGGTTGGGACAGGCGAGAGTTGTCCCCAAAAACATATGGGGTCGAGGTTTTGGCCTGAAAGCTAGCAGAATTGGAGAAACGACTAGCCGAAGGAAATAAAGATAAAGAGCCTACGACTAAATCATCATCGACGTATATTCTGCCCAGAAATCGATCGAGAAAAGGTTGATCCGAATAAAAAGGCCCCGCACATGGAGAGTTATGATTGTCCAGGAGATTCGTATGAGCACATCCAGACATACGACCGGTTGATGAATTACTTTGACTACGCAAATGCTACCAAGTGTTAGATGTTTATGACAATGCTGAAGAAGGATGCTTGGCAAAGTGGAAGATAACGTTAGCACCCTACTCAGTTTCATCGTGGAAAGAGCTCTGTGATAAATTTCATGTCAGATTAGCGATAGCAACAAGAGGAGGGGGAAGCCGACTGAGTCCTTAGCTCAAATCAGGCAATACTTGAACGAAACTTTGGGTCAGTACGTGGGCCATATATAGTCCACGTGTAGGAATTTTCTCACGTTAGAATTTGTTTGGGCAGTTGAGTATTTCAAGGAATCTAAGATTCCTTAATTGTATTTAAATTCAAACTCTTAAGGAAAGTGTGTCAGAATATAATTGGTAAAACTAACTATTTCCCCATTGAAGTTGGCTTATTTTACTTAATAACCCATTGAACTTTTAAAAATTGCAATTACACGATTGAACTAATTAAAATTGTAAAATTAAACCATTCTGTTAAAAAAAATTAAACACAGTTAAGTTTGTAAGACCCCAACTTTTTATAAATAAAATTAAATTTCCTCTATTTATTATTTTAAAATAGTAAGGGTTGATTTGATTAATGTGGTTAGTTATGGGTAAAATGCGCAAATATCTTGAATAAGCAAGTGGTTATAAAATATTCTTTGTAGTCGGAGAATATTCGTTTGGTCGTGGAATATTGTTGCTGTCGGAGAATATTCGTACGATGGCGCAGCCTTTTGTGGGCACCATAACAGAAAGAGATTGGATGAAAAAAACGACAAGTATAAGTTATTTATAAATAACGGCGTAGTTGTTACCGTTAACACTGTTAGAATACCCGGTGGTTAAAATACAGTAATACGCGTTGTTGCACAGTAGCACACAGTATTGCACCAATTATTGATTCTTACGTAAGAATGCACTACTTAATAATTGTTATAGTAATTACTGTTCAATATTTTATTTTATTGATTCAATAATTGCTACGTTGATATTTTATATTATTGTTGTTTCAATAATTGTTACTACACAGTATTTTCTATTATCAGATTAATAATTCATATTTGAATAATATTATTAGATAGCATTATTGACAATGTTTAGAAAGTTCTGTCTAAAGAGAGGTTTGGTCACCTAATTGCGCGCCATTAAGGAGAAATCCTTATTGGAAAGCCACCTCTTTCCTCGGAACGGCCTGGTTGTCAGTATTGTGATTCTGTAATATTATTTGTGAATAATTAATTATTGATTATATGATAAGAAAAATATTCATTTTATGTGAATATAGATGGAGAAAATTTTTAAGGTGACAATTGTTAAAAATTGGTATTTTATCTTTTTTGATAAAATAATTCATTTAAATATATTATTATATTTTAATAATATAATAATGGTGATATTTTTACAATGAATGTGTGATATATGAATAAATAAGGAGGAAGAGTATTTTTGTTACAAAAAATATTTAAAATATGTTTTTCATGTTTGTGGATCCCAATTTTTGACTAAAATTTGATTATAGCCTGTAAAATCGTCCGTATGTGGATTTCGGTCAATTTCTGTTTGGAATTTAGAAAAACTTAAACTTACAAAGTTGTAGAGAATTAAATTTTCTATGGAATGGACATAAGATTCAAATTTTTCTGATAAAAGGGCTATTTATTATATATTATTGAAGTTTCAGAATAATTGATTTTTGAAGTTTTAGTTATTTTTTTTATGAAAAACATTTTTTTTTGCAATTGGGTGGGCCCCACATGTGATATAAATGTGCTGAATTCAGTTGGTTTAAGGTGGGCTTGAATTTTTTTAATTATATTAATATTTTATTAAATTTTCTGCTTTGGTGTTCTAAGCATTTTCCTATAAATAGGGTGCTTAGGTTAGAATTAAAAATTACACCAGAAACTGAAATCTTCTCTCTCTATATTATCGAGCGTATTCTTGTGAGTATTTTGATACTTTGAGTGTTGCTATACGGTGCAAGTTCCTTCAGCACTATATCCAGTATTCCAGTCAGAGGTACTGTCTTTTTTGGAGGTAAGGGATGTTATTTTTTTTATAAATGATATTATTTCTTTCAATATCATTATGCCGAAATATTGATCTGAACTTTTTATCAAATTTAGAACTTTTAGTGTCGGGGTTACTATTCACGTATACGACACTATTCACGAATATGACACTATTCACGAAAAATTAAATTTTTATTTTTTTTTCAAGATATCTATTATGGATAATAGCTTTGATTGTATCCATGTTTTGATCATTCTTGAATTTTACTCCACTATGGTTATTTATGAAGTATTTTTGAACTTGGATTGTTTAAAGTACGAATCCTTATTATTTGTTCATTTGTTTCACTGGATTCATTTTTTTAAAAATATTTTTCATCATCCTCAGTCCTAAATAATGATATTATTGAATATCTTTGGTCTGTAGTATAAAGTTGAATGATTAACTGATGAATATCTTTGGCCGTAGTGCAAAGATGAAAAAGTGTTTAGATGAACATGACCAACTGGTGATACAAATGAATATCTTTGGTCTGTAATGCAAAAATGAATATTTGATTCAAGATGTATATTGATTGATATTACAGGGATAAAATATTGATGATGGACTTTTAAATTCATAGATAATAGTAGATTTCGTCCTCTACTTAACTCTTCTAATGAATTATTATTTTCGCTGCGAATATTGATTTAAAATTTGTTGTCTATTGTATTCTATTAGATTTTTTCCTGTTGAGGACTAACGATAATTTGTTCTATATTATCTTAGTCATAAAATTTTTTACTGGGCTAGTTGAGCTCATCCTTTCCTTTTTGTTCCATTTTCTTCTTAGGAGGCGAGAATGTAGCGAGTACTAGTCGGGGTATGAAATAATGGTTCTAAAAAGATGTTTTAGTAGTCTTCACCATTTTTGTAAAATAAAGTATCAATAATTGTTATGAGGACTTATTTGAGTGTGGATATTGTCTAGAAGATAATATTTGTATTTTTAACTCATAATTAAGTGTTGTCGTATTTTGCACGACAATTGTATTAATAAAGTTGTAGTTATTTCTGTACCATGTATTTGGCGACTCAGAATGGGTGATGTATACCTATTTTGGGGGCGTCACAAAGTTGGTCTCAAAATTTTCATACGTGGCAAAAATAATAATCATGTACTGATGTATTCATATAACGAGGGGCAAAATAGGCAATCCATATGCAACTAGAACCCCTTCTCCCGCCGGTGCCGCTTGGCAACTCCACCGACGTTAGTCTCCTCACCTCCTCTATCGTAGTCATAATCATCGGAAATAAACTATAGCTATAGATACAGATTCATATAGAGAGAGGGATATTGGATTCGAAATATGGAGAGAATTTATCTCTGTCCTGTTACATTAGTTCTTCCATTTATAGTTGGTGTTTAAATTTGTTGCTTGTAAACAATTTGAATTTCTCCCTTTTAGGGCTTGACTATTAGGATTCTCAATAGCCACTAACAAAGGAAACATGGCCCATCAACTTGGACGAGTATTGAGTCAAAACTAATCGGAGAGAGCCATAATTAATTTTTATTTTGTACTTATGTTAGAGAAACAATAGATAGATACAGATTCATATATATAGTCAGAGAGAGATAGAGGGATATTATTGGTTGAAACCTTGGTTATAGATGGCATGGTAGAGAGAAGGTTGAAGTAGAACATGCCAACAAGGTACTTGAGATAGAGTTTGCAAGGAGAAAGATGATGAGATGAGTCTCCCAAATTAGAGTTTGACCCAATTTACAGGTGCACAGCTTGGATTATACCCGTTAGAGGTTTAAGATGATAATATTAGTGGGACTTTCATTATTTTTAATTTGGTAACTTGTTTGTTTTTTCTTATTTGTCTATATTTTTTACCATGTCATATTTATTGGTTTTAATTTTTTTCCCACATTGTCATGTAGGAAAATAAATAACTTTCGTCCAATTAATTTAACATGATAGTGTAATTTTACAATTTTAATTAGTTTAATTACAATTTTTAAAAGTTTAATGGGTTATTAAGTAAAAGATGCCAACTTCAATAGGGAATAGTTAGTTTTGCTGAATATAATTTGTTTTCCTTTCCTTAAGGAGATTGGGGTCAATCTCAATAAGGTACCTACCTAATGAGGAATTCTATACGGGAAAGAATTTGGAGAAAGTAATGTGATCACTATAAATTCAAGGCCATACATTGGTTCTCAGGTACACACAATATTTTACAACACTAAAGAATTAAACTTTTATTGTTAAACCTTATTCAGCCAGTATTTATTCTCGCACCAGAGTTATGTCCTGACTGTTCAAACTGTTGACGCACTTTAATGATTAGGACTTATGGACGAATATTGGTGTTAACAAACACATATGATTGACAATCGAAAAAAAAAGTTTGATTATTTTAAATTTTATATCTATCATGCACTACATGTGAAGTGATGAATTTATTATATCAGGTGTATAAATTCTGTTACGTATTTAGGTTCATATGAATTGATAATTGTTTTTTTATATAAAAAAATTGTGTTACTTTATTTATTATACAGAACTCACTAAATCATCACTTTATAAGTTTTTCTAGAATTTAAATAATTTAGATATTTTATTTAGACTGTAATATATTAATTTATTTGGAGTTAAATTAAATATTTTAGATTGTAGTTTAGTTGGTTTGATATTTATTATTATTTGTCTTTTGACATTTATTTGTTATGAGACTATTCTTTTGTGACATATCTCAATTTCTTTCGTAAATTTTGTTATATTTTATACGTAACTTCTCTTTTTATTTCAAAAAGAAATTGTTATAGGACGTGCTTATGTATTCATCTCAACTTAGCCTGTTCATGTTCTTGGGGAAGAATAATAAAGAAACAAAAAAAACAAAGCCATATTCTTGTCAGTTTTTTTTTCTCAAAGTATCTTCAGGCTTGTGGGCCCAAGTGAAAATTAGGGTTCACTTGACCTAATTGAATTAAATATACAAACTAAGGTTCACATTATGATTAAATGACAAGATGGAAGAGCTGGAAATAAAGAAGCAAGACCTGAGAGAATCTTCCACATGTCCCGAGGCAGAAGACACGTGGAGGCGACTCATTTTAGGAATTGATTGAGGGAATGGATTGGTGGCTAGAAGGGCAGGACGATCTGGGCATTACTCTGATGACTAAGGGTAAATTTGGAATTTCTCTGAGGCATGTGCCAAGCACATGATCACTCTCCAAAAACCCTATAAATACCCCTTCCACTCCATTGGGAAGGGAACTTCTCTTCAGACTCAGGACTTGGACCTTTTGGAAGACTAGGAAACTTGGAGATTCTCTCTCAACCCGAAGACTCAAGAAGGCACTCTGAATCCTTGCTACCCTAACAAGGTTCTCGGATTCTAGGAGTTCTGCCACGTGTCGTTGGAGTAATCGCTCACCTGTTCTTCTCCCCTCTTCAATCAATCAATCAATTCCGTACTTTTCATAGATTTCTCTCCTCCTCAGCCAACACGAAACCCTAACCCTAGCAAGGTACGATTTTCTTGCCCACATTTCTTTGGCGACTCTGCTGGGGAGGTGTAGAATTCGTGAAGGGTATGCCCACAACTCGAAGTGGGAGAACAACAGGAATAGCTTCACCAACAAATAGCATTACCTCATCGGATCCAGTTCTAAGGCAAGCAAGTCAAGCTTTACAAGGCGTGAATCTAAATATCGATCAACCCATCCTTGAAGACGCCTCGGAAGGAAGTTCAACATCACCATACATGGCTGATCAACAACCAACGAATGCCAGACAGACAGGCGTGGGAAGGCCAGGTGAGGAAGGAAGTGGAGAGCAGGAAAATGCTGTGCAACTGGAAATGCTCAAGGCGTTGAAGGAAGCACGGGAAGGACAAGGGATGATGATGGCTATGAAGCTGGAGATGCAGAGGAAGCAAGAGGAAATGGGAAATTTCCGCTAGCAGTTGACACATTCCGGCTTTCAAGGCCATGTTCCCAGACAATTCACAGGGAGAACGGGCAGGAGTGGAGGACAACAACAACTATAGCAACAGTAAGGAGAATCAGAATGCACCTCCATTAACAGAGAATCAGTCTGTTCCAATCATCCACTTGGAACTTCAGAACAATGGTGACGTGCCACAACCCAGACTGGAAGTCAGCCAGGCTCAAACAAACATCATTCTGACCACTATCCCCGCATATTCATAAGTGCAGATACCAACCATCCCAAGCCTCGTCCAAAAAATCAACCCATAAGCACAACCGATACAGAATTTATATGATGTTAGTGTACATCAACCAATTTCTGTACCATACATCACAACACCACAAAGAGTCCATACCACGAGCCAATATATGATAAAGGATGATATGATTGATGTGATCAAACAACTTCACAGGCAGACATCCCGACCTTCAGAGTTAGACTTTACTCCACCCTACCCGGCACATATTCGGAGACAACCTTACCCGACAGGGTATATCGACCATCTCCCGTAATTTCCAAAATACAATGGGGAGAAGGGAAATGCCAGGGAACACATTGCTAGGTTCGTGGAGTCGATGTCTCCATGGTTAGGATATGATGAAATGAACAATCACAACTTGTTGATGAGGGAATTCAACAAGACTTTGACGGATAATGCCTTCAGTTGGTACTACAACTCGGAGAAGGGATTAGTCCATGATTGGAATGATCTAAAATTACAATTTTTTAAGAAATTTTTCTATGTGCAGAAACAGGTAACCATCGTAGAGCTCATGCGATTCAAGCAAAAACCAAACGAGGAGTTGTCAGATTACGTGGATAGGTTCAGGGCCCAAGCACAGAAGTGTGCAGAGCCAATTAAAGAAAAGAACTTGGTTAGCATATGCAACAATGGTGCTTTAGACGCCATCAAGCCCCACCTCATTACCAAGGCTTGTGATTCATTTGCGACCCTCTCATCTTTTGCACAAGACTTGGGGGGAATCATGATATTTCCCACCAGTTATGCGATGGTTACATGGAAGAGCATGAGGACAGCAACTGTGGCTTTGGCGGATTCTCAGTCAAAACTACAAGGGGACAAGAGGGAGAAGAATGAGAAATTTGAGCGAAGCAGAGAAAAGCATGGGGACAAGTATACCAAAATGCCATTTTCGGAGGCTATCACATGCAGCGAGAAGGCATTCAGGAGCCTGTACGAACAATGGGTCGAGGACGGAGTGGTGAAACCTCCAAGGCCCCGGTTGGTTTTAACGGAAGAGATGAAAAGAAGACCAGATTTCTGTGTATACCACCAATACGTAGGACATTCCACTATGGACTGTTACAGTCTACGAAGGATATACCATGAGAAGCTGGCGGCCGAGGAGATTGAACTAGGAGAAGAAACATGCAACACTATCACCCATGGTGCAGTCCCAGAAGTTAAGAACCCAAATACTGGCTCTACCATCGAAAAACTCTAAATTACAGATCAATTAAAAAATCCACCAAAGATGGTGGTCCACCAAAAATGGTGGTTTAAGTCCCCAGGAGTATCTCTTGCCAAGTAATTAGATGACCAAGGGAGGAGGCACAAGAATTGATGAATTAAAAAAAATCCACCCAAGATAGTGGTCCACTCTAAATGGTGGTCAAGTCCTCGTAGACTGCACTTGCCAAAAAATTGGACGACCCAAGTGACGAGGCACCCGATTTCAAGTCCTCGTAGACCGCACTTGCCAAGAAATTGGACGACCCAAGTGACGAGGCACCAAATTTCAAGTCCTCGTAGTCTGCACTTGCCAAAAAATTGGATGACCCAAGTGATGAGGCACCCGAGTGTTACACTTTATCATTAAAAGTGAATGAGGCACCTGACTATAAGTTCTCAGACCCGAAAAGTTATACTTTCAACTTTAAAAGTAATCGATGCACCTGACTATAAGTCCTCGAACCAGACAAGTTATACTTTCAACTTCAAAAGTAATCGAGGATTTATTATTTGAAACGTTATGCTTTTCGTTAAAAGCAATTTTATTATCAATAAATTGTCAAACTTCCACTTATGCTTGAATATTTTTTCTAATCTCTTTTAAAAAAAAGAGAGTATAGATTCAAGTATTAGTTTGCATTAAAAAAGCATGTTTTTTCTTGAAAAGATTCATGTTTGCTGTTTTATGAGGCCTATTGTTGTCTTGGAGTCTTAATTCGAACAACTTAAGATTCAATGTTAAATAGTGAGTTTTAAAGAATCGTTCAAATTAAAGGCAATCAATAAGGATAAAAGAAACTATAATTTGATAAATGAAATATATATACATGAATTTTCTGATATAGGAAATAGAAAAAACTATAAAAGTTCATGATTTAAAGGCCATGACCTGTTGAACTGAAGAGAGGGGAATAGCTAAAGCCTTCAAGTCGACAATGGTGTGGTACCCTGAGCCTTCGTATTGGAGGCTATCGAGCCTTCAATGTAAGACCCCAACTTTTATAAATAAAGATGAATTTTCTATAAATATCATTTTTGAATATTATGGAGTTAATTTGATATAATGTTATAGTTGTGGGTAATATTTATAAATTTTGCAAAGTACGCAAGTTGTTATATAATATTCGATTGGTCGGGGAATATTCGTTTTAACAGGGAATATTCGTACAACGACACAATCATTGGTGGACCCCACAACGGAATTATTGTCGGATTGAGAAAACGACAAAAATATTTTATTAAAAATAACGGCGGAAATTTTACCATTGTTACTGTTGAACTACTCGGTAGTAAAAGTACAGTAATACGTGTGGTTACATAGTAGCACACGGTATTCATTATTAATGCTTATGTGAGAAGTCACTCAATTTGATTCAATTATTGTCAGTTAATAATATGAATTATTTAGCGATAATGACGTTTTGTTTTATTCGTATTATTAACGTAATAAAACAGAAACATCTTTTTATATAAAACAGAATACTTTATTAAAATTATTCTATAAATAGAATATATTATATTTTATTTAAAAGATTTTTCTTTAAATATGGACCGTCAGATTAAAGTAATCAATCTGGACCGTTCATGGATTAGTTACTATGTATTCTATTTTTCTATAAATAGTAGCTCATTCCTTCATTATTTCTTACGAATTCACTGAACTCTAGAGAGAGGAACTATAGAGAGAAACTATAGAGAGAGAGAAGAAGAGCATTCTGCTACTTAACTACTTCCTTATTTCAGCTCGTCTTTAAAACGGTAAGGGGTGTTATTCTTTCTTATTCATGAAGAGAACTGTTGTTATTCTATTTCTTATTATTCTGTTGGAATAACCTGTATACGCGGTCTACCATATACTTGGTGACATTCTTCTATTATTCTGTTGGAACATCCTGTCTGTGTGTTTTACACCAGACCTGGTTCCATTTTTATTATTATTCTGTTGGAACATCCTGTCTGTGTGTTTTACACCGGACCTGGTTCCGTTTTTATTATTATTCTGTTGGAATATCCTGTCTGTGTGTTTTACACCGGACCTGGTTCCGTTTTTATTATTATTATGTTGGAACATCCTGTCTGTGTGTTTTACATCGGACCTGGTTCCATTATTTATTATTCTGTCGGAATATCCTATCTGTGCGTTTACGCCGGACCTGGTTCCATTATTTATTATTCTGTTGGAATAACCTGTTTGTGCGGTCTATCGCATGCATGGTGATTTCTTTTGTTATTCCATTCTTTATTATACTCAGTTGGTTAAGTTTTGACTTCTATACTCCATGAAATTTATGGAATATCCTTGACATTTGCGCTTCATCTAGTATCTATTCATGAAAATATTCTCCTGATCATTCTTGAATTTTACTCCACAAAGCAGTATCATGTTGACAATTTGGACGTTGTTAATTCTTTGATAAATTAATTCTTGAACTTGTTTTATTGAATTCTTATATCATTGTCATCATCCTCATGTTTATATTCTGTTGAAAGTCATCTGTGGCCTGTAGTGCATAGATGGACTTGGTATGATTATGACTAGGGATTATTCGGTGTAATCATGACCGTAATGTTACAAATGATGTGGTAAAAGTCCTCATTGGCCCCTAGTACATTGATGGACAGTTATTGGCATGATCATGACCATTAATGAATATACGAATATCCTTGGCCGTAGTGCAGGGGTGATTCGATGATGTGGATTATTTTATTAAGCTGAGTCCCAGCGATCACAGTGTTGAAAAATCTTTTAAATCATAAAAGATAGTAGAGTTTATTTTCTACTTGACTCTCTTAATGGATTGCTTGTTCCGCTACAGTTAAACTTGATGTCTATTATATTTTATCAGTTTAACATTGTTGAAGGCTAATGATAATTTATTCTGCATTATCTTAGTCATAATATTTCTTACTGGGCTAGTTGAGCTCACCCTTTCTTTCACTGTTCTCTTCAGGAAATGAGAACGTAGCTGGGGCAAGTCGGGGAACGGAGTGATGGTTCGAATGATAGTATTAGTTAGTAATCCTCACTATTCTATGTAATAATGTGTTAATAAATGTAATGAGGACTCATTTTGAGCATGAATACTCTCTAGAAGATAATATTTGTATTCAAACTCGCAGTTTATGTTTTGTCGTATTGTACACGACAGTTGTATTAGTAAGTTGTATTTGTATTCTGTACTTTGTATCTGACGACCCAAGATGGATGATGTATACCTAATTTTGGGGGCGTCACATTCAAGGTCTTGGGCAGCTGACTCAATTTTCCAAAAGCTTGGTCTTCAATTTATCTATGTCATCTTGAAGGTCCTAAAGCTCTACATAAAGTAAGTCATTCTCATGGAGACGTGAAGTGACTTCCGAACGAAGTGCAACAACATGATGATTGGAAATAAAGAGATCCAACCTAGCATGGAAGGGAGACATGTCCAAGAAATGTTAGGAGATACCTAGATATCCTTGAAGAGCTCCTCTAGAGCTTGCCCTCCTAGGGTTTTCTCCCCTAGAGGTTCCCTCTCCTAGGACTTTTGTTTTCAAGGCTTGCAAAACATCAAGCTTCAAGAAGTGTAGACTTCAACACTTAAAAATATTTTGCGCGATAATCTCACCAAAGGCATGACTCACGCGCAGGGGGCAAATGCTTACTAGTAGATGACATAGACATCCTCCAGAGTAGAGGTGCATTCCCCCCAAGCAGTGACAAATGTACATATGGAAGAACACCATCATGAAATCAAGACGGTAAGAGCATCATGGTCTTGTTGGATACGAAAATCCCTGCATAGCTGATTGCAACGCAGAATGTCGGCCTCTCCAGTATATCCACATATTCAGAATTTTCGAGAACCTCGTCGGTCCAATGTTGCCACCCCTGAAGATGATCGGACGAGTCGGATATGAAACGAATGGGACTGTAAGGGTACTCCTGTTTTTCTAAACACATACGGGGAATGAGAGCAGAACAGGGAAAACTGTCTAAGCTTGCGCAAGTCGTAGCTTATAGAAATAAACCTGCTTTCTCAGGAGGAGGAAAGGCTGTACGATCATAATTCTTCACTTGCTTCCAGAAAACGTCAGAAGATCCATAAAAGGGAGCCTTTCCCCAGTCGCTGATGAAAGGAGCCTCCTTAGTAGTTTTCGGGTCTATGGAACGTTCACTGGAATTGGCCTGCAACAAGAAAACTTAACATAAGAAGACTGGATTCGGGAAAAAAAGATCACGGACACCTGAAAGAAGAAAAAGAGCACAAGCATTAGGAGTCATTCAAATAAAAATAGGGTAGGAAGAACGGGAAAATGTGAAAGAGGAGGCCATTAGGTTGGTTCCCCTAAGGGTTGGCCCGTAGAGTTTAGCCACCTAAGGAGCTCTCCCCTCTTACATTTAACTTCTCCTTACTCGTTGAATCAACTGATTGGAATAAATGCTACTTCGTCGGAATATCCGAGCCAAGATCCTTGTTAAGGTGAAATGGCTCGGAATAAATTCTTCCCCCTTGTGGTGTTGTCCCTTTCTTTCAGAATATCCGAGCCAAGATCCTTGTTAAGGTGAAATGGCTCGGAATAAATTCTTCCTCCTTGCGGTGTTGTCCTTTCTTTGAGAATATCCGTGCCAAGATCCTTGTTAAGGTGAAATGACCCGAAATAAATTCTTCCTCGTTGCAGTGTTGCCTCTTTTCTTTGAGGATATCCGAGCCAAAAACCTTGTTAAGGTAAAATGGCTAGGAATAAATTCTTCCTTGCTGCGGTGTTGCCTATTTTCTTTGAAAATATCCGAGCCAAGAACCTTGTTAAGGTGAAATTGCTCGGAATGGATGCTTCTTCTTTGCAGTATTGCTTTCGAGATTATCGGAGCCAAGATCCTGTTAAGGTGAAATGACCCGAAAAAGAAAAAACTACAATCACCTGAAAAAGAAAAGAAACAAATGAGGCAATCATGAAGAATTAAATACAGCCACATAAATTGGTCTATACCTTTTCGTAAAAGAATAGAGCATGAAAGTGCTCCCGCGGCAGTGATGGAACTTTGGAATCAAATTTTCGTATATGTGCATACACTATTTAATTTTATTCTTTCAACCACACAATTTTGATGAAAAAAAAACAAAAAAAAAAACCACGTGATTTACTGTTCTCCCATTTGCCCTCATTGTGACATGAAATTTGGGACAAATATGGAAAAGTAATGGCAATCACATGATATATATATATATATTTGTTAATTATATGAGCAACCAATGAGATTTCCATTTGATGTGGGTCCATTACTTGAATCACCCATGTTAATATTGCTGGATTTCAGTTTTCTCATTGAGAGAATATCAAGGAAGAAAAAAAAACAAAAGTTTGTTTATCACATTTAAATTGGAAGCTCCTCTGTCATAACAACTGATACAAGTGACCACAGAGAATATTGAGCCCAAAGATGATCATTATCTCGGCGCTTCAAACAGATTATGCCATGATTCCTGCAAATATGGAATTAAGAAAGTTTTCGACACAAAGGATAACAAGCTCTTTTATAAAAAGAGGTACAGTAACATCATATAAAGGCCAAGATCTGATTAGGACCGTAATAAATCCGGTGCAGAGAAAGTAGAAATTTGCAATTATTTCTACGGATTCAGTAGATGTCAACAAAGAAACATCCAATAATTACAAGAGTACAAGAAACTCACAACTCGACGGTAACTACAGAACAAGACTATGGGAATAGCTAGCCGGCAGGAGAAATAACCCACAACGATGGCGTGATAAATTAAGAAGTCCACAAATCGCAGTCCCAAACTCACAAGTCGACAGATTATGTTTGAGAAATTTGAGCCTCCATCGAATAACTTCAGAGATTCCCTTGTCAAATCAGACGCAGCCCGATGAGTAATTTCTTGTTGTGTTCGAGTGCTAAAATAAGACCATAAGGATTTGACTTTGTATTTGGACTTTTGAAAGTACAACGTTGCGGGTTGCCTTAGCAAGTGTTTTTAAGAAGCCTTTAGGAACATGCAGAGAACTGCTAAACACTCTAGCCTCGTATTCGACCTCTTGGATCTCTTTACCGCAGGCTTCATGAAATAAAGCAGCGAAAGGGCAAGTGAATATGGTATGAAATATTGGATTTGCAAGAATTCATGGGGAGTTAACTGAGGCAAGAATGGTTATTTTATGATATGAAGAGATAGCGGCGTTGAAGGAGGGATATCTATGTGTAGTATTGCCATGCATGGCTCGTATCCTATTGCATAAATAAATCCTTCAATTGCTCCGGTAAAGGAATAAGGTAAAACAAGAATGGTATCCTCAAATTTCAACCGGATTATTTTCCTAGATATATGGCAAGTTATAATATTTGTAATTGAGTAGGATGCAAAGTCACAATTTAAATTTAAATATATATATATATATATATATATATATATATATATATATATTATTGAAACAAATATCCTATTTTTAAATAGGAATGTTTTGATTTTATTTCCAAAATCTTTGGAAGGATTTGATTTGATTTTCAAAAAAATAAAATAAGATCTTATTTTATTTGATTTGTCTTGATTCAGTTTCCCAAATATATATATATATATATATATATATATATATATATATATATATATATATATATATATATATATATATATATATATTAAGGAAACAAAGATTGAGCAGGATTTGGAGAAGATTTTCAATATATCTTGGGAAAGCTCTCCTAAGGGGTCCCCTCTCTAAGAATTTTCTGTTTTCAGGATTTGCAAGATCGAGCTCTGCGGATTTTTTAGAAATTTGAAGCAGGATTCACAGAGTTAAAGTATTTTGCACGATCGTCACTCCAAGGACGCGACTCTCGTGCAGGGGGCAAAGGTGGGCCCAAGTGAAAATTAGGGTTCACTTGACCTAATTAAATTAAATATTCAAACTAAGGTTCGCATTATGATTAAATGACAAGATGGAAGAGTTGGAAATAAAGAAGCAAGGCCTAAGAGAATCTTCCACGTGTCCCGAGGCAGAAGACACGTGGAGGCGACTCATTTTGGAAATTGATTGAGGAATTGGATTGGTGGCTAGAAGGGCAGGACGATCTGGACATTACTCTGATGACTAAGGGTAAATTTGAAATTTCTCCGAGGCATGTGCCAAGCACATGATCACTCTCCAAAAACCCTATAAATACTCCTTCCACTCCATTGGGAATGGGACTTCTCTTCAGACTCAGGACTTGGACCTTTTGGAAGACTAGGAAATTTGAAGATTCTCTCTCAACCCGAGGTTCTCGGATTCTAGGAGTTCTGCTACGTGTCGTTGGAGTAATTGCTCACCTGTTCTTCTCCCCTCTTCAATCAATCAATTCCGTACTTGTCGTAGATTTCTCTCATCCTCAGCCAACACGAAACCCTAACGCTAGCAAGGTACAATTTCCTTGCCCACAAGGCTCATACTTTAAATTTGTCAAATCCTTCGAGTTACGGTCAGGGCGTAAGGTGTCGAAGTAAGAACGTCTCTCAAGAAAGTTTGATGCAGAACTCGAAATCAAAACTTCTTACTTAAGCTATCAGAGCCCAACCACTCGTGTCAACCTGAGATAGCTTCAGACTGAGGGATGATACGCAATCCAAAAATGAGGAGTTATTTCCCTGTATGCATGGACTGCCTAATGAAAGCTTTATTTTTTTTATTTTAACTAAGTACCTGATTCTAAATTTATGTGAAGAGGCCCAAATGCCAGTCTATGTTAGAGTGGCTATTCAATATTATTTTCTTTCTTGGCAATCAAACATAGGTGTACCAAGTCAACTGTTCAGTGGAAAGTGGAAAATGCTAAAATTTCTTTGTTTTTCATGTTGAATGTGCTACAATTTGCATACCACCTTGCGGTTTGATACAAAACTGAAATGATCAGAAGGCTTCAATTCCTATAAATCCTATACAAGCTAATTTTTTGGACACTGAAGCTAACAGAAAAGGTTAAATTTTATAACTCAAGTTTTCCGTTCCTTTCTTTTTCATCCAAAACTCACAAACATGTTAGAGCTCCTCACATGCAGGATATATTCATCCGGGTGTTGATCAATCAAGTCGAATAGTTCATCTCCAATCCCAAACCAAAGCATTCGGGCCATGTCCTTAGCCTTCAACCTTGGCTTTGGAATATCATGTTGCTTCAACCAAGAGTATACTACAAAAACTTTTTGCATGACAAATAATTCTAGTGCCTCAGGGTTGAAAACTACTCCCATTCTCATACTCATCTGCCAATTAAAAGATTCACAAGTTATTACCCTTACTGTACACTCAACTCACTCTAACCTATAAACACAAAGACAGAGGCTCTATTTATTACCTGGTGAGGAACTAACATGGCGGCATAACGAGCAAGCTCTCCAGCTCGCCAGTCTAACAGGACAGGGAGCTACGGATAAGTAGCTTCCAGTCTAAGAAACCAGAGTCTTATATCAGGAAATTCTGAAAGTTCTCGAGGATCATATTGGTCTTCTCTTGTGTAGTTGATTGTAAATCCGATTGTACGTTCGAGAAACTCCTTTGGCTCAACTACAACAGTGTAACAAAAAAATAAAATATTAAGTCCTGACCATTTTACTTGTGCTGATAAAATAGTTTAGTTTATTATGCTCACCAGAAGAAGATGAAGTAATTCCAGTGCTGGTATGAAATTAGGCAAAGTCAAGGCGACGGAGTATATCATTATCAATGACTACTTCATATCGGCCTTCTTTTGGGAGCTTTGGTGAAGGAGCCCTTAATGAACCTGTCAATCAAAATTGAACATTTCGTGCTAATATCTGTGGTATTGTAAACATATTTATTGGGTTTTCCAGATATTTGGAAATATGTATATATACAATATTGAGTTGATCAGTCGATTAAAATTCTTTACGTTGTTTCACGTTTCTGCATTTCAGTACCCGGAAATTCACAGTTAAACAGTCACAGGATTGAATGTCTAGAATTTGTTCCATTTTGCGATTCTGCCAACCAAACTAGTTTGGGATAAAAGGCAACGAGTAGATTTGAGTTGTGAGTCTCAGTTAGAATTTAGGCGTTGGTCTCACAAATACCAAATTCTAATAACTAGTCAATGTTAGTCTGAGATAGCTTGATTATATTTGACACTTCCCAAACAGGCCCTTAACTTCTTCGAGGGTCCTTCCCCAATTTCTTGAACAATATATTATACCCTTTTCACATGGCAATAATATATATATATATATATATATATATATATATATATATATATATAGGGGT
The DNA here is from genome assembly GCA_016801055.1 of Panax notoginseng. Classification (NCBI taxonomy): domain Eukaryota; kingdom Viridiplantae; phylum Streptophyta; class Magnoliopsida; order Apiales; family Araliaceae; genus Panax; species Panax notoginseng. The sequence goes on from CM029021.1 coordinate 171,192,313, forward strand.
TTCATCCACAGCAACCGATTGCTGTGGAGCAACCCCTTTATTGGATTGTTGAAAAAAAAATTTCCCACCCTGGCAGTATAACAACAAGTCAAAAAAGGGATTGCTCCACAGCAACCAGTTGTTGTGGATGGAACCCCATATATATATATATATATATATATATATATATATATATATAAACAAAACTTTGAATTAATAAGTCACATATATATACGGCTATATATATATATATATGTATATATTTATTTACGAATGCATCTAGAACAAATTTAGAGTCATAGAGGTAACTGTCAATACTTAGAAAATTCAGGACAAATGTAAAATCTAAATGGGTAATCTACCATTTAATCGAATAATAAAAACATGAGTATATATTATAATCCCATTTGACAATATAAGGTTATAAAATTGCACACAAAGAAAACCCTTACTGTCTTGTTCATCTTCCAGAGAGAGGTCAAAGTTCCCTGAAGGATTGAATGCCACTGAAAAGGAATAGGTTGAAGAATTTGAGGTGGGTTTGCAAGAAATTAATGGAGGATTCAAAGATGGAATAGTCTGTTTTAATAGTCTGTTTTAATAGCCATGGGTGTTTTGTTTATCTAGATTTTTGACAGTTAACATTGCTTCGTTTAGTTTGTTTATCCAGTTTTATCTTCATTTCTTTGTGGCCTTGCGTTTGCCATGCGGCCCATGCTCGAATCCATTTGGGTGTTTTTGACGACGGACCACGAATATCAATACAACTTATATTCTACACCATTATTTAAAATGATTCCATGTTTCCGTAAGATTTTCTAATTACTATAAAACATATTTTGGTACATACATCATTAATATAAAACATGTGAAACATTTAATGAATACATCATATAACATATTAACCAAATTAGTGAACTTGAGTATATGATTTATTTATTATTCTCTATTCTTTATCTATTTTTCTGTTCAATTGTCGTGTGATTCATGTTAAATTCCAACATCCTCTTTCTAGTTTATTCCAACTTGATGTATATATGTAGTGGATTTGTCTAATTATCTTGGTGCAGTTCCACCTCAAATTTATTTACTTAATTTCTTTATTTGATTCTTTAAGTTAGAAAATAGAAATCATTCCTTCCTTCTGTGTCATTTATGCTTGCTTTATTAATTTATTTAATTTAGAACTGGCATTGTTGCATGCAATCTTCAACGAACGCTTTAATTCAATGTAAATTGTACGTCGAACTTCTAGTTCCTCCTAATTAAACACGCAAATGACTCTGTCTTAATTACTACAAATGTATGTTAATTTCACTATCATCTACTTGGTCTTATTTTGTGTAGATTAATTTACTTATAGAACCGACCTAGTAAAAGTCACATTCTCATGAAAACTAGAACAAATTAGAAGAAGCAAAGGATATGACAAAATATCACCACCCCTTTGATTTTCTTAAGCATTTGCAATGGTGTCAATGTTGGTTTTGCTTCAAATTTATAGTTTTTTCAAAGTCCCATATTGTCTATTTTAAAAACATTTCTTGTGTGTTTCAAAAAAAAAAAAACATTTCTTGTATATTAGTACTGTTGGTATGGGCTTAATTAGTAACATGGTTGAGGAAATATAGATGGGTTTGCGCACATGAGGATGACTAAGGAATTGGGTTAGGCAAAACCTGATTTTTTTGGAATTTCGATCAGAAAACCTTAGTGCGTGTGTGCGCACAGGGGGGTGCCGATCCGGTCGATTAGCCCTACTATCCCAACTGTAACGACCCCAAAATAGGTCCATTCCATCCAACCTATTCTGAGTCGCCAAATACATGGTACAGAAAACAACTATAACTTTATTACAACAATTGTCGTGCAAAATACAACAACACATATGCTGTGAGTTTGGATACAAATATATACCAAATGTGACTCATGCTCCAACCGTGGACATCACCTCACAATGACACCTTACATAAAGGTATAGTCAAAAACTGTTTTAGAAATTAGAATCTTTGGGAAGTGCTCAAGGAAACCTTCGTACATGGGAGATCATGCGTCTAGGTTATGATAGATATCATATGGCCACAGAATTATTCTTGGTTGACCCAATAGACCCCAAAGAAAAACGAGAAGATTACTATCATATTTTTCCCAATGGTGAGTCTTCTCTTGACATATCATTATCTCTACTGTCTCTAATTGAGAATTATACTTCAAACAAACACCAAGATTATATAGGTAGTGCTCGTATATATACTCAGCAAGTGGATGAGCACATCCATGTCTTATGATGACACGAGGTTGTATGTCGTTAGACATCTTGTATGATAGTGGCAAACCACCCTTCTAACGTTGGGTACACCTTACCCTATTGGATTCACCAAATAAAACTACTAAATGAACTTTTCTATACTGCTTCGGGAGAACATCCACAGCTAGAGACCACCGTTCTATTTCCCCGTTACCCTCGCTCGACCCAGCTACACTCTTATTACCTGAAAGGAATTGTGAAGCAAAAGAGTGAGCACAACTAGCTCAGTAAAGAATATCATGACTAAAGATAATTAAATTATCAATAGCCTTCATCAATAATAAATCAGAGATTTAGAACATATGATAAATGATAAAAATTTTAAATATAGTTGCAGCGGAACGAGCAATCCATTAGAAGAGTCAAATAGACTATAAAGTCTATTATCTTCTCCATGTTAAAAATCCATCAACAATGTTTTATTCCTGTAACATCAATCAACAATTCTGGTCCACAATCATATGAATAACTCATAATCATAACTATAGTTCTAAATTCCTCTTCTCATCCAGGACGAAGATAATTTTCATCACCTATCTTTACCTGGAACATCAAAGATCATGGTTACACCAAATCACATTTCCTGTTCATAATCATACTAATAACTTCATCTTTGCACTACAGCCAAAGATATTCATTTGTATCACCAGTTGGTCATGTTCATCAAAACATCTGTTCATCTTTGCACTACTGGCCAAAGATATTCAACAACATGTCATCTTTGCACTACGTGCCAAAGATATTCATCAACAATTCATCTTTGCACTACAGGCCAAAGATATTCCTCAACAGTTCATATCTGCACTACGGCCAAATATATTCATCAACAGTTCATATTTGCACTACAGGCCAAATATATTAATATCTCAAAGAAATATATAATCATTTCAGAATTTATATAAACAATAATTATAACCATGTTGATCAATTCACCTTTGCACTTAAGCTAAAGATATTCACTTATAAATTCAATGGTCATGATCATACCAGTCAACAATTCAACTTTGCACTACTGGCCAAAGAGAATCCATAGTCATGATCATACCAGAAATTTACCCATCTTTACACTCAAGTCAAAGAGAAATATCATCATTAGGGTTATAAAAATGTTATATATGATAATAAAATCAATATAATCAACATATAGATTTAATCTCAAGAGTAATATTCATAAACCAACTATAATTTGGTCAGAAAAGAGAATAGTAACTCGTGAATAGTAACTTATGAATAGTAACTCATGAATAGTAACTCGTGAATAGTAACTCATAAATAGTAAACTCGACACAAAAAGATAGAAATTCCACAATAAAATTCATACCAATATTTCGGTATAATGATATTGAAAGAATAACATTTATTAAATTTATAAACAATTTATTTTAATTGTTTACAATTTACTAAATAATGCATTTAATCATTCTAAAATGTCAAACCCATAATATTCATCATCAATAATCAAAACCCTCATCAAAAATCTGCATATACCTCATATATGATTCTCAAGCCATAAAATCATATTTTCTAATTTTCTTACTTCACATAACATATTTAATTCATTTACTCATAACTAAACTATTTTTATGAAAAATACCAAATCAGTCCCAAAAATATTTTTTTTCTGGTATTTAGCATAATATAGTCCCATATTGAACATATATTTTTCTCAGAATTTTTAAAAGTCATTTACTATTTTTCATATGGCCAAAATAGCCGAATATTTAGACATTTATCAAAAATTGTACTTTTATCAAAAAATTCTGAAATTCACAGAGTATACTCCTATCATATACATGTACTCCCAATAAAAATTTTATCAATTTTGGAGTTAACCGCAAAAAGTTATAAGCGATTACTTTTAAAATAGTCATTTCTCATAAAATTCATAACTCTCAATCTATACATCCAAAAATCACCATTTTTGGACACAATCAAGAAAACTCATCAAAATATCATTTCAAATTTTTCCAGAATTTTTGAAGGTCAGAAAAATTACGAAACTGGAAAATATAACAACCCTTAAAATCCCTTACTATCCCTTACTATCCCTTACCTCAAAAGAGCAGCACTTCTGACTGGATATCGAATATGACGCTGAAGGAAACTTGCACTGATGAATAGCAACTCACCAAATATCTAAATACTCACAAAATATGCTTCATAATATAGAGAGAGAAAGTGTAAGACCCCGAATTTTATGAAATAAAAGTATTCAATTTTTCTTATAATTACTATTCAGTAAATGGTTAAATTGATAAAAGTTTAAAGTTATGAGTGAAATATGATTTTTTTTCAAAATAAGCAAGTGGTTATAAAATAATCATTGTTGTCGGGGAATATTCGTTTGGTCGTGGAATATTCTTTCTGTCGGGGAATATTCGTGCGACGGCGCAGCCATTTGTGGGCCCCATAACAGAATAACTGTCGGATGAAGAAAACGACAAATTTGAGTTTTTATAAATAACGGCGTAGTTGTTACCGTTAACACTGTTAGAATACCCGGTGGTTAAAATACAGTAATACGCGTTATTGCACAGTAGCACACGGTATTGCATAGTATTTTTGAAATTATTGATTCTTACGTAAGAAGGCACTACTCAATAATTGTTACAGTAATTACTGTTCAATATTTTATTTTTTCAATAATTGCTACGTTGATATTTTATATTATTGTTGTTTCAATAATTGTTGCTGCACAGTATTTTCCATTATCAGATCAATAATTCATATTATTTAAATAATATTATTAGATAGCATTATTGACAATGTCTAGAAAGTTCTGTCTAAGGAGAGGTTTGGTCATCTAATTGAGCGCTAGTAAGGAGAAATCCTTATTGGAAAGCCCCCTCTTTCCTGGGAACGGCCTGGTTGTCATAAATGTGATTCTGTAATATTATTTGTGAATAATTAATTATTGATTCATATGATAAGAAAATATTTATTTTATGTGGATATAAATGAGGGATATATTTTTGTGGTTAAAAAATGAAGGAGTTAATATTGAGATTTTTATCCGTATTTTTGTCGGAATGGAGGTATTAAAAATCAGGGTTTTTGAGATATTTTGCGGGGGTTATAATTTTTAATCCGACCGTTGGATCGTGGTAATTTTTGGATATGTTATACATATATAAGTTGAGTATATGTCCACAAATTTTGAACCGTTAAAAATGAACGTATGATTTATTATGAATTTTACGAGATGACTGGTTCAGAAATTGTTGAATTTTCGGAGTTTATCATTTTGGTGGAAAATTCTAGAATTGGTGGGCCCCACTTGTGGTTGGTGAAAAAATGTGCTGAATTATATTTTAAATGTGGTGGGTGGAAATAGTAGCAGGTAAAGCCATCAGGTTGCAGGTCAAACCTACCAAAATTTTCCTATAAATAGAGGGCTAAGTTAGAATTGAAAAACACACCAGAAACATAAGTTTTCTCTCTTTCTCTCTCTAGATTATTGAGTGTATTTTGTGAGTATTTAGATACTCTGTGAGTTTCTATTCATCAGTGCAAGTTTCCTTCAGCCTTATACCGATCAGAAGTACTGCTCTTTTGAGGTAAGGGATAGTAAGGGATTGTAAGGGATAGTAAGGGATTTTAAGGGTTGCTATGTTTTTCAGTTTCGTAATTTTTCTGACCTTCAAAAATTCTGGAAAAATTTGAAATGATATTTTGATGAGTTTTCTTGATTGTGTCCAAAAATGGTGATTTTTTGATGTATAGATTGAGAGTTATGAATTTTATGAGAAAAGACTATTTTAAAAGTAATCGCTTATAATTCCTTGTGGTTAACTCCAAAATTGATGAAATTTTTATTGGAAGTACATGTATATGATAGAAGTCTACTCTGTAAATTTCAGAATTTTTGGACAAAAGTATAATATTTGATAAATGTCTAAATATTCGGCTGTTTTGACCATATGAAAAATAGTAAATGACTTTTAAAAATTCTGAGAAAAATATATGTTCAATATGGGACTATATTCTGATAAATCCCAGAAAAGAAATATTTTTGGAACTGATTTGGTATTTTTCATGAAAATGGACAAGTTATGAGAAAATAAATTAAATATGTTATGTGAAGTAAGAAAATTAGAAAATAGGATTTTATGGCTTGAGAATCCTATATGAGGTATATGCAGATTTTTGATGAGGGTTTTGGCTATTGATGATGAAATCTTAAGAGTTTACATTTTATGATGATTAAATGCATTAATTAGTAAAGTGTAAACAATTTAAATAAATTGTTTATAAGCTTAAGAAATGTTATTCTTTCAATATCATTATACCGAAATATTGGTATAGATTTTATTGTGGAATTTCTACCTTTTTGAGTCGAGGTTACTATTCACGAGTTACTATTCACAACAAAATTGGTTTCTTTTTCTAACCAAATTATAGTTGATTTATGAATATTACTCTTGAGATTAAATCTATATGTTGATTATATTGATTTTATTATCATATATAACATTTTTATAACCCTAATGATGATATTTCTCTTTGACTTGAGTGTAAAGATGGGTAAATTTTTGGTATGATTATGACTATGGGTTCTCTTTGGCCAGTAGTGCAAAGTTGAATTGTTGACTGGTATGATCATGACCATTGAATTTATAATTGAATATCTTTAGCTTAAGTGCAAAAGTGAAATGATCAACATGGTTATAATTATTGTTTATATAAATTCTTAAATGATTATATATTCTTTGAGGTATTAATATATTTGGCATGTAGTGCAAATATGAATTGTTGAGGAATATCTTTGGCCTGTAGTGCAAAGATGAATTGTAGATGAATATCTTTGGCCTGTAGTGCAAAGATGGTCTGTTGATGAATATCTTTGGCCCGTAGTGCAAAGATGACATGTTGTTGAATATCTTTGGCCAGTAGTGCAAAGATGAACAGATGTTGAGATAAACATGACCAACTGGTGATACAAATGAATATCTTTGGACGTAGTGCAAAGACGAAGTTATTAGTATGATTATGAACAGAAAATGTGATTTGGTGTAACCATGATCTTTGATGTTTCAGGTAAAGATAGGTGATAAAAATTATCATCGTCCTGGATGAGAAGAGGAATTTAGAACTACAGTTATGATTATGAGTTATTCATAAGATTGTGGACCAGAATTGTTGATTGATGTTACAGGGATAAAACATTGTTGGTGGATTTTTAACATGGAGAAAATAATAGACTTTATAGTCTATTTGACTCTTCTAATGGATTGCTCGTTCCGCTGCAACTATGGTTGAAATTTTTATCATTTACCATATATTCTAAATCTCTGATTTATTATTGATGAAGGCTATTGATAATTTAATTATCTTTAGTCATGATATTCTTTACTGAGCTAGTTGTGCTCACCCTTTTGCTTCACAATTCCTTTCAGGTAATAAGAGTGTAGCTGGGTCGAGCGAGGGTAACGGGGAAATAGAACGGTGGTCTCTAGCTGTGGATGTTCTCCCGAAGCAGTATAGAAAAGTTCATTTAGTAGTTTTATTTGGTGAATCCAATAGGGTAAGGTGTACCCAACGTTGGAAGGGTGGTTGGCCACTATCATACAAGATGTCTAACGACATACAACCTCGTGTCATCATAAGACAGGGATGTGCTCATCCACTTGCTGAGTACATATACGAGCACTACCTATATAATCTTGGTGTTTGTTTAAAGTATAATTCTCAATTAGAGACAGTAGAGATAATGATATGTCAAGAGAAGACTCACCATTGGGAAGAATATGATAGTAATCTTCTCGTTTTTCTTTGGGGTCTATTGGGTAAACCAAGGATAATTCTGTGGCCATATGATATCTATCATAACCTAGATGCATGGCCTCCCATGTACGAAGGTTTCCTTGAGCACTTCCCAAAGATTCTAATTTCTAAAACAGTTTTTGACTATACCTTTATGTAAGGTGTTATTGTGAGGTGATGTCCACGGTTGGAACATGAGTCACATTTGGTATATATTTGTATCCAAACTCACAGCATATGTGTTGTTGTATTTTGCACGACAATTGTTGTAATAAAGTTGTAGTTGTTTTCTGTACCATGTATTTGACGACTCAGAATGGGTTGGGTGGAATGGACCTATTTTGGGGTCGTTACAGAAAGAGAGAAAGCTTATGTTTCTGGTGTGATTTTTAATTCTAACTTAGCCCTCTATTTATAGGAAAATTTTAGTAGGCTTGACCTGTAACCTGATGGCTTTACCTGCTACTATTCCCACCCACCACATTTGAAATATAATTCAGCACATTTCTTCACCAACCACAAGTGGGGCCCACCAATTCTAGAATTTTCCATCAAAATGATAAACTCCGAAAATTTAACAATTTCTGAACCAGTCATCTTGTAAAATTCATAATAAATCATACGTTCATTTTTAACGGTTCAAAATTTGTGGGCATATACTCAACTTATATATGTATAACATATCCAAAAATTACCACGATCCAACGGTCGGATTAAAAATTATAACCCTCGCAAAATATCTCAAAAACCCTAATTTTTAATACCTCCATTCCGACAAAAATACTGATAAAAACCTCAACATTAACTCCTTCATTTTTAACCACAAAAATATATCCCTTATTTATATCCACATAAAATAAATATTTCCTTATCATATGAATCAATAATTAATTATTCACAAATAATATTACAGAATCACATTTATGACAACCAGGCCGTTCCCAGGAAAGAGGGGGCTTTCCAATAAGGATTTCTCCTTACCGGCGCACAATTAGATGACCAAACCTCTCCTTAGACAGAACTTTCTAGACATTGCAAATAATGTTATCTAATAATATTATTCAAATAATATGAATTATTGATCTGATAAAGGAAAATACTGTGCAGCAACAATTATTGAAACAACAATAATATAAAATATCAACGCAGCAATTATTGAATCAATAACATAAAATATTGAACAGTAATTACTGTGACAATTATTGAGTAGTGCCTTCTTACGTAAGAATCAATAATTTTAAAAATACTGTGCAATACCGTGTGCTATTGTGCAATAACGCGTATTACTGTATTTTAACCACCGGGTATTCCAACAGTGTTAACAGTAACAATTACGCCGTTATTTATAAAAACTCAAATTTGTCGCTTTTTTTATCCGACAGTTATTCTGTTATGGGACCCACAAATAGTTGTGTCGTCGTACGAATATTCCCCGACAGAAAGAATATTCCACGACCAAACGAATATTCCCCGACAACAATGAATATTTTATAACCACTTGTGTATTTTGAAAAAAAAATCATATATCACCCTTAACTTTAACATTTATCAATTTAACCATTTACTGAATAGTAATTATAAGAAAAATTGAATACTTTTATTTCATAAAATTCGGGGTCTTACACCAACGTTCTTCTGAACGTTGCGCATCTTTCTCCAGTCACGTTGCCTCTTCCAACGTTTATTTTTCTTTCTCTTTGTCGTTTTCCAACTTTCCTTTTTCCTTCTATAAATACCAATGGGTTATTTTCTTCAGAGTTAACACGCAATACAATATATCATCTCTATATACTCTGTTAATATATATTCTAGGCAATCTACAAAGACAAGTCCACGGTCTTCTTCTGTGAGTACACACAATTGAAGATTTTGCCGTTGAATCCTAGAGAGTGAACGCCGTGGAGCTCATCTGTACCGAAGGTTTATAACCAGTGAGGGCAGAATTATTTTTTAAGACAGTAGCTTTGCTACGCCTCGGTTTCTAGATAAGTTGTTCTAATAAACTGTTCTTCGTCTTGTTAATTCTACTCCATATTCCAACAGTCACAGAGGTGAGAAGCTACAAGGCCTACATGAACTCAAACAATATCTCAATAATTTTGGTTACCTTAACTACCGGTACTATTTTAAGGAATTTCTCAATTATAAGCCATAAGTTCCAACAATCTCCTTGAGAAAGCCATCAAAACTTACCAGCTCAATTACCATCTTAAGCCCACCGGAACCCTAGATCCTCAAACGGCCTCCAAAATGATGATTGATGAGGCCTCGTTGTGGGGTGCCAGATATCGTTAACGGCACTAGCTCAATGCGGTCCGGCAAGAGAAGGCACCGCTATGCCCTAACACTTTACATACAGTTTCTTCCAAGGTAACCCTAAATGGCCTACTGAAAAAACCCACCTCCTTACCTATGAATTTTCAGGCAATACAAACCCAGATGTAGCAAGGGTTTTTGATAAATGCGCTTCTGTGTCACATTTTACATTTGCACGAGTTGAAAATAATAGCAATATGGTGATATAAAGATTAGTTTTGATAGGGGTGATCATGTCGATGGTAACGCATTTGATGGACGTGGCGGAACCCTAGCTCATGCATATTCGCCAACTGATGAAAGGTTTCATGGACGGACCAGCCGTGATCCATCGGGCCGGTCCCTAATGCTTATGACATTGCGACCGTACGTGGCGCTGCATGCATGAGATCAGACATGCATCTTCTAGGGGTTGGGCATAGCTCAGTTGAGGATGTTATTCGTCGGTTGCTTCAGGTACAACCAATTAGGGTTTTCACGGGGATGATATTCAAGGAATCAAGGCTCTATATAATTAATGTTTAATCAAGTAGATCAAGTTAGTTTTAAGATAAATATATTAATACGTTTTTAATTTAATATTTTATCTTTTTGGTCAGCCTTAACATACTATATTTCTTATTAATATATTTCGACTCGTAGAGTTATTGTTCATATAATTGGCTTTTTATCCTCTTTTTCTTTTTCTTCTCCTTTCCGTTCCAAGCAAAACATAATAAGTTTTTCTTTCTTATTGATAATTTTTAATGAGAGAAAAATCAAAGGAAAAGAAGATTTGACATTTTGACTTGAACATTAGAATTAAAATAGTTGAGTCCATGGGTTTGGGTAACCCAACTGGCCTGTGCTATCTATCCGTTAGCTAAAAGGCCCAAAACTGGGATCCATAAAGGATAATGAAATGAAAAGGGATCCAATCCTTTAGACCAGAAAATTACCGGGCTACCCAATCTTCCTGGACCGAACGTATATATGTATTTTTAAATTTTATTTTAATAAGACTCAACTGCTCTGTAAATATCATAATTTTAGGTGCTATAAAAGTATTTGAGAATAATACATCCTCACTTTTTTTCCTTTTTTCTTTTTTCTTTTTGGGTATAATATGTTATCATATCACTATAACTCAATTAACAATTTATTAATTTTTATGAAATAATAAATAAAATTATATTTTTAATATTCGTAAATTTTATAATTGAAAGTCGGTATGAATAACTTAACTTGTTTTTGTTTTTAATTTACGCAATACAATTAAAAAAATTAAACTAACTAAATATCACAACTAACTTTGAAATTTTATTTTTTTAAAAGATTAATTATATCATAAAAATTTAAAAATAATACTCCATAAAATTAATTTTAAATATAAGTACCGAAGGAGCATAATTAAGTGAATATTTATGATACCCAAAAAATAAAGAAATATAATATTATTTAGAAACATGGAGACTATGTTTGTTTACAAAAATTATACTTAAAATAAGACTATTAATCTCATGTATTTTATTTAATTTTAAATTTAAACTTAAACTATTAGTCCAAAAATTATAAAATAAATTAATATAAAAAATTATTTAATATAATATTCAAGCAGATATTATAATTTTTAAATTTATAATCTTTAAATTATAATTCCCGATGGAAATAAATATTTTTATTTGGCCGTAAGTATAATAAATAGATACTTGTCCGTTTGATGTATTTCTGGTCGTCTGTGAACTACGTGCGGTATTTTCCTTTTGTCCACACAAAATCAAAATCATGAAAGAGAAACGGCAATTTCCCTCGGCGGTTTTGATCTCAATCCTGAAATTACCTATATATATAGGCTTATATCTATACATTCGAAGCGAGGTTAAGAAAATGAAGACAGAGAAAGCGCCATAAACTTTTCTTTCTTTTTGATATGCTATAATATCATCATCATCATACCCCAGTAGAAGTAGAATGGCAATCGCTTGTTCTTCTTCTTCATCATCGATTCGTTCTCTTCATCAAACTTCGTTATTTCCCAATTACCCATCTCTTCGTCATATTTCCCAATTTCGTCCCCCTCCCCAATTATCCGCTACTCAGTTTCCTTTCAGAATTCGGGCAAGCTCAGCTGTTGCACTTGAGTCGGTATAATTCCCCCTTCTCCCTCTATAAATCTCTCTGTATATATAGTAATTATGTATTGACATACTCTGTTTGGCTGTCATGAAAGTGTGGAAATAAGATTATTGAAATTTATTTTTGAGTAACAGAATTATACTACTTCCTATGCTATTGTTTACATTCTATTACAAGATTTTCTTAGGAACCAAATTAAGCTGGTTATCCGGACGTTAAATTTTGGATCTTTGGCGTGAACAAGAATTTTGTGGAATATTTAGTTTAGAATCATTATTGGTGTTCTGTTTCTGTATAATTAAAAAAAGTAGAAAGACAAATAAAATAAGGTGACAGTGGTAAAAAAGAGATGGTGGTAGTCCCCTATTGATGTCTTAGAGTTCTTATGGCATTTCTTAATTCAGTTTGAACTCCAGCACTAATGAAATAACTATCAGTATTTAATAAAAATGAAATTTAAATTCATATGATTTGATGGGATAATACGATCACTTAGTTGGCATAGTCAGCTTCAAGTTTAAGAAGGAATTTATGCTGTTTTGTTCATATGTGGTGTTAATTATGAACAATCGATCTAAAGGTGTTGCAAAAAGTCATCATAATTGTTGGAAATTTAAGAATGAACCTGGAACCCTTGATAGATGAAACATCTTTGCTCGATTATCGGGTTCTATTAAGTATATATGCACAGCATTCTGTTTCCTTATGCCATTGATTAATGAGGAATTGCATTTTCAGGATTCAAACACTAAGCCCCAAGATATTGTGGAAGTGGACTTGTTCGCATGCCCAGTATGTTATGAACCGCTTATAAGAAAAGGCCCTCCAGGCTTTAACTTGTAAGTTGAAAATTTATTGTGCTTGATGATATCCTGCATGCTTGATCTGGCTAGTGATTGACTTAGAATCAGAATACTGCAGGCCGGCAATCTATAGGTCTGGTTTCAGATGTAGTAAGTGCAAGAAGTCTTATACGAGCAAAAACACCTATCTGGATCTCACTGTTACTGCCGGAACGAAAGCTTACACTGAATTCAAACCAGCTGGGACTGAGCTATTCCGGTAAGAATACATTGTTATTCAGCTTCTTAAACATATCCTAATTGTATTGACTGAGTTATTATATAAAGCTGCTGTTTGCTTGATTAAGATAATTAAATAAAATATGCAATTATGGCATTAGTCGAATAGGTGGTCACTGAATTGAATCTTGTTCGTTCTTTATCAGTTTCTTTTATAATTAATTGTAAGTTGGAAAAGTTATCAGGAAATGGTCATGTCTAAAATTGGTTCTGTCATGTTTACCAGGAGCCCACTTGTTTCCTTCTTATATGAAAGGGGTTGGCGCCAAAATTTTAACCTTCGTGGATTTCCTGGTCCTGATGAAGAGGTAAATCGTACTTTTTTCATATTATGGTAATGATGCATTCTTATAGCTGATAAAATTTGTGGAGTCAATTTGGTAGTACTTGAAGTGAAGACTATATTACTGAAGTTGTCAGATTCTGCGAGATGATAATATACCTGTTTTAGTACATTTGTTTAACACACATCATGTCTGTCTGCCTAGTTAATGAGAACCCCCAGGTTCTACAGTTCACTTCAGCGCAGTAACACAACACTTATATCTGTTTCCATAAATGAATGCTTATTGCTTCATGACTTAATTATGAATTTAAAAGTTTGCAGTTCAAGATGGCTCAGGAATTGTTCAAACCAACAGAAGGTGGTGTTCTTGTTGATGTTAGTTGTGGGAGTGGTTTGTTTTCCCGGAAATTTGCCAAATCCAGGACCTATTCAGGTGTTATTGCACTTGATTTTTCTGAAAACATGCTTCGCCAGTGTTATGATTTCATTAAAAAAGATGATACAATCTTAAACTCGTAAGTTTCTTTTCTCCCCTTAATTGCTATATAGTCGGCTTATGCAATTAAATTTCTAGTTGCAATATTCTTCTGATTTTCCTTAGGGGTTTGATTCTTGTACCAACCAGTATGTGATGGCTAACTCAATTTTGTTTCAATGATAATATGCAGTAATATTGCTCTTGTAAGGGCAGATGTTTCCAGGCTTCCCTTCGCATCAGGTTCAGTTGATGCAGTTCATGCTGGTGCAGCGCTACATTGCTGGCCATCTCCTTCGAATGCAGTAAGTTCTTTTGATGGTTGCATATCATGCGAGACTGAGTACTTGAAAAATATTCTTTAGATCTGCATGTTTTCCTCTTTACTTGTACTAGTTGGTGCTTGGATTGTTAACAGTCTGCATGAGTATTCCGGAAGTGATGGCAATGTAGCAATTAGAATTAAGGTGGAATATATACTTTTTGGTAGAAGGTGTACAAGAACTGGACAACTGAAACTTGTATTGATTATAGGGAGCCCAAAGACCTGAAGTCAAATTCGGTGTACTTCAATAAACAAAATCTGGCTTCCAGATACTGATTGTAAAAGAGTTTAACTTACAGCCCTCAGATGTAGTAATAAGTAGAATGCAAGCATCACCATGAGAGAAGATTCAGCAATTAGGTAATCACAATGTTTTTTTTTGCTAATTTGGAAATCACTATTGCTTCAATATAAATGCAGAATCAGTTGCTTTAGGTGACACACCCATAGTTCTGCATGAGTATTGCTGAAGTGAGAGCAATGTAGTGATAAGGTAAGCAATATATGTGGCAATCTGCTAGAGAAAATGTAATACGGAAGATTAGGTTGTTCACTGCTATTGCATATCTTTGTTCCCTAAAGTGGTGGTAATGTACATCGTTGGCAGGGTGAATCCTTTCTTGCTTCCCTTCACTTGTAAAGTTGTACATGTACCTCCATTATATCAATTGTCATCTAGCCACTCCCCTTCTGATCTGTGATAATTCCATAACTCTTTTAGATTGTGTACTTCACATTTATTTAAATAAATTGAACTTCCTATGGGATTAACACTGTTGGCCTGTACATGTCAGATTGCTGAAATTAATCGTATATTGCGAAGTGGTGGTGTATTTGTGGGAACTACTTTTCTTAGACTCAGTTCATCCACTCCTGCAATATTGAGGCCTTTTGGGCAGGTGATACTTCTTTCCTTCTTTGCTTTCTGCACTCATCTTATACTTATTAATATCCAGATGCTTAAATTGAATGGTGTGTGGTTTTGATAAATGGTACTTTAGAAACACATTGTGGTGTAATGCATTGCCAACTACTACATCTTCCTCAAAAATATCGATTTCTTGGATATCCCAAGTTGAATGATTGACAGTATGACACCGAATAGAGCTATTGTAGTAGGATTAAAAGATTTAAAATAATAAGCAGCCTGTCTCCTATCTCAATTGGCTTTTACTTAAACATTATCATCTTAGTCTTGATATATGTAATTTTGTCCGTCAGAGGGTCCTGCGAGATTACAACTATTTGACAGCGGAGGAGATTGAAGATTTGTGCTCATCATGTGGTCTGATCAACTACACAAGCAAAATTCAACAATCCTTCATTATGTTTTCTGCACAGAAGCCTTGAGACAGGGTTTGATCCCATGTAACAACATTTCTTCATATTTGGTTTTCTCATATTCCTTGTTATTTCCCCCCTTTTGAATAAGTCATAAGTTAATATGTTGTATATATATAATGCAGTGTTGAGATTATAATTGACATTGTAAAAAAAACAGAATAACGATATGCTACGCTGGAAAATATAAAAAAATCAATGATATTATTTGTTGAAGTTTTTGTGTTAAGTAACCAACTCAACTAAAAGTTTAAGTTGTTAAAAGAGGTCCAACAATGTATATCATGCTAACATTTTGTTGAATCACTAGTTTACCACGATGATGGTACCAATATTGCGATGATTGAATGGTAGTAGACTGAAGCCAACACGTGGACAGTGTACTTGTCTATTAGAATTACAACTAAATGTCACATAATTTGGACGTGGTTAGGATTCATGGATAGGTGCATGAGGAGAACACATGCAATACTGACATTCTGGTCTAGATTAGAACCTGAACCTAACAACTGATGTAGAGTCGGCCTAACTTAGAGGTCAAGGCTAGTTGTCTAACTTGCAGTTGGAGACATTATACCATCCCAACCAATTCTCTGGCCGAGCATGATTGGCAAATCCATGTTGCCATTTCTGGTCTAATCACTATTTTCAGCCTGCAAGCTTCTACTTCATATTTATGTATGCAGATACAATTGTCATAAGCATATTATTTGATTCTACTCTATTCCATCTCTATTTGTATATATTCTATGCGCCATGCATAGATAGGCCAAAGCATAGCAATAGTGGGAAGCCCCAGACTGGACAACCTTATCCCTGTCCTCTTGCTCTATAGCTCTCTTGTTGCCCACCACAACTTAATCTACTAAACCCCAACATCACCAGCACAATCTCAACTTCTTCTCAGCATGAGAGTCTTCAGGGTTGTTGAGATCCACCTGTTGACATATTTCAGTCCCACAGTACATGCACGTCTGGCAAAATGATACATGTAGCCCAACCTGCTATCTTGTCCGTCATATCGTCGTACAGCCAGGTAGTGATGGTACCCGTTTATCCTATTGGGCCTTTGAGGAAATTATTGGAACCAAACCAAGCTGTTTGAAGATGGAGTTGATCGAGTGGCACCATTTGGAAGTGGTGGAACAATGTCTGCTGAGCAGATAATTGAGGTGGCTTGGAGTTTGAAGCTGAGCCAACATAGATTTGATTGGGTGCTTAGGTCACCTGCTGATATCTGTGTGGATGCTTTTATGTTAGTGTAGGGCCAAGCTCCATGGGTTCTTGAGTAGGACACACAAAGTACACAAATGGAGATGTTGACGATCCATCCTTGGGAGGATTTTTGTCACACGGTGGAACTCGTGTTTGGAGAGCATTACAAATGGGGTGCCAACCAAATGCGACTGATTGCATGGCCACTCGTGCGCACAGAATTCTGGTTGATGAAGGGACTAATTAATATGCCGCGTCTCACCTGTAAGTTGGAATTTTAAGCCTGGATACTAGAAAGAAACCTTAAGTTGGAAGGAGATTATATAAAATTCATGAACCTTAGAGCATTCACAACAGTTTCTCCAATACATTCTCTATCCCCAGTTTTAAAGAATACGTTAATAAATTATTATCCAACAGTTTCCCTATTCTTATTTAATTCTCTATCTTAATCTCTAAATAGGATTTTACTCCTCAGAGTGAGGGAGTGAAAAGAGCATTCTCTATATATGTAAAATGACAATTTACACCCTGACACGTTAGCTTTAGAAAGGGGTAAAAGAATTAACATCGTGAATCTTCTTCAGCCTGCGATTTTCTTCTCCAAAATTCACCGATTCTCCTCTTCACTGATCTTCTTCTTCTATAACACGTGACATATCTAGGGTTCTCCTTTGATTTTTCAGTTCAACAAAAGCTCAGGCCGAGAAGAAGAAACGACTGCGGCGACTGATCTGAACGAGTTCTACTGAATTTGGTATTAATTCTTTCTTTGTAATTCTCTTTCTTTTTAGGCAATTTCGAGAATTAATTTGCCATTTTCAAGAGTTATTGGAACAGTATGATTGTAAGACATGTTCTGAGTATTGCTTAAAATCTTTTCTTTTAACATGTATTATGTTAATTTCTTGAGGTATTTTTCTGGGTAGAGATTATAATTTAGAAAGGTAGATGCTTTTAATGTAGTTTAGAATTCAACCTGTTTTTTGAGTATTTTTTTAATGGTCTTTATATAATTTTTCCCCAATGTCCTTTTGTACGATTTCTCTTGGTTATTTTTCAAAATTTATATTGGTTTACTTGATAGTTTCCTATTAGATTCACACAGGAAGGGATAATTAGTTTTCCAATGTGTTTTATTAAATTGACTTGGTTGATTTGGTTAATTCTCAACAAAGTGTTATCAGGGGAGCTTTGCTAGCGGTTGTTGCTTTCTTGTGGTGAATGATATATGGAGATTAATCTGAATGGTTCAAACTTAATATGTTATCAGGGGAGCTTTGCTAGCTGTTGCTTTCAGTTGTTCTGTTTGTTTGAAAGTTGATGTGGGTTTCTTTAATTCTATACACATTTTACA
Organism: Panax notoginseng; assembly: GCA_016801055.1. NCBI lineage: Eukaryota > Viridiplantae > Streptophyta > Magnoliopsida > Apiales > Araliaceae > Panax > Panax notoginseng. The sequence continues at coordinate 171,210,875 of CM029021.1, forward strand.
CGTTTATTAATAGCTGACTTAATACTTAAAGCAACTACAGATTTGGGATGTTTTCATTTGTTGCTATGGTGTGTTTCTGTGTTTTCTTGTGTTAGGATTTTTGATTAAATGTGACTATGGGTTACTTATAAATGTGTTTTGCATCTTCTCTTTTGTCTGTTTTCTTTTTCTTTTTTCCTTTTTTCTTTTTTGGTAGATAAGTTTTGCTCTTTATCTTGAAATTGAATGCTTAAGCAACCAGATGGGTTCCCTTTTCTAACTCTCTGTTCATTTTAATATATTTTATTTTTTATATTAAAAAAACCAAAGAAATTGGCAGCATTGAGAGATTTACTGAAAGTATATAATCTGATCCATCTCAAGTTCTTGAAAGCCCCTTCAAAGATGTATTTTCCCACGACTTTCTTTGTTCTTGTAGACCCATTTTGCATTTTGATGTTATAGTACTATATATATATATATATATATATATATATATATATATATATATATATATATATATATATATATACACACACACACATACAACTAAATATGAAATTTGTATATTTGAAAGAGAATTATAAGAGTTTGAGTTGTTAAGTCTTTGTTTATTTGTGATCTTGTTTTTATAAATTCCCCCCTGCAAATTTAAAGAAATCAGCAGCGTTACCACTTGGGCACTTGATTATGGAGTTATTTTAACTCCATTTTGTTGTTTAGCACTTGTGCATTTTATTTTTATTTTTAATTTTAATTTTTAAATAGTAATTAGTGGTTCCCCAGTCCCCTCCAACCCTTTTGGGCATTTATGTCATGTATACATTTTTCTAATTTTCTTGATTACGACTTCTGTAAAGGGTTGTAGGTTATTTTAAGGTGTTTGCATAATTAATCTCTTGTTTTGATTCTGCTGCCTATTTTTGGGTTGTTGCTTTTATTGGTTTAGTTTCTTCTCAATCTCCTGTCCCAAATGAAAGGGAAAAGAAGAAAGAAGAAAAGGCTTTTATTATCTAAAATTTACAAGGAAGATTAATTTTATTCATCTTTAGCTCAACCAATATTGAGTGGGATTACTTTACTAAGTGAAAGGGGAACATTTGAAACTTTTTTTTGCCTATTACTACGGAATTTATACCTGGAATCCGTGTATTCTATTTCAGTGGTTATTTTTAAAACTGATGTTTGCGCCCATGCTTAACAATGTGCATCGCAAAAATTTATTAGCTTTTGAATTCTCATCGGATACACAAGATATCTTAAATATTGTACATCAGGACCATGAAAACAGATTCTGTATGCATTCTCTCTTTTCTCTACCATTATAGTGTTTACCTAATCTCACTCTTTGCTTGGAAAAGTTAGAAAGGCAGAAAATTATACCGTAGAAGAAGATCTCATTATAATTGCGGCATAGGAGCATACTAGTGAGGATGTGGTGATTGGAACTGACCAAGCAAAAGAACAATATTAGACTAGAGTATGGAGAGAGTACTTGTCGAATGCAAGCAGCTATCCATATCGACCAGAGAAATCAATAATCAACCGATTCAGCATTATGAGGACTAAATGCTTGAAGTTTTCTGGGATTGTTCAGAGCATTGAGTATGCGAATCCGAGTGGAATGACTGACCAAGACAAGGTAAAATTTTCTTTAATATAATAATCGCTTTAATATATAAGTGATAGTTTCATATTTATTATTTTGACATATTGCACAATATTTTTATAGCTTAATCAAGCCATTAAAACATGGTCTACAGAGGAGAAGGAAAGAGGTGTTTTCAAGTTTTTACATTGTTATCAAGTGTTCAAGAATTCTCTAAAGTGGATTACAGAAGTGGTGCACCCCAATTTGAGCCGAAGTGTAGCTGCATCAGATTCGATCAATTTAGGAGACGATGTGAGTGCCTCTGGTCATGTAGAAATAGAAAGGCCAATTGGTGAGAAGGCCGGAAAAGAGCGACTGAAGAACAAAAAAATGAAGGTGGAAGATAGTGAAGAGTCTCAAACCATCATTCATTTCGAAAAGTCACAAGATTTAATGCAAAAGTTTCATGAACAGAAGATGGATGTCATTTTCCAGGATAGCAAAAAAATGGATGAATATCTACAGTTGAAGTGGGAGAAACTTGAACTTGATAAGGAGCATAAAGAGGAAAAGGTTATGACTATTGACATGTCTAACTTGAATGAGATGCAGCGAAAGTACATTGAAATGAAACAAGCAAAGATCTTTGAAAGAGCGTTTAACAAGAAGACGATTTAGTTGTCCTATCTAACTTTCTATGGACTTGTAGCAATTGTAGTTTGTTTCTGTTTCTTTAGATTTGCTCAAATTTCAATATCTTTCGACTTGTATTTTTTGAAGTTTGTTTGGACTTATGGTAATTGAAGTTTTTTTGGACTTATTTTAATTTGCAATTGCTTTGTACTTATTTTAACCTACAATTCCTTTAAGAAATTTTATTATGATATTATATAAATGCTTGACATTATATTTAAACAAAATACAAATACTTGACACTACATTCAAAAATTCAAACAGAACAATAGAACTTAAACATTTATTACATAAGTAGAAACATAATTACTCAACATTTTCGTGCCTCTCCCATAGATGCTCAATTAAGTCTTCTTGAAGACGACGATGCATAATTTTATCTTGTAACTTTTCACTTCCCGCAATAAATTGGTTATAATCAAAGTGTTCATACCCGCAATCTTCTATTGGAGAGGAAATTTCTTCAAATAAATAATAGTTACCTTTCTCCAATGACTCGTATAGGTCACACTCGTCTTCTACAATCATGTTATGCATTATAATGCATGCCTTCATGACATTCTTCAATGTTGCTAACCTAAAATACCTGCAAGGTTGCTGAATTATATGGAAACGTGATTGGAGAACTCCAAAGGCACGTTCCACATCTTTCCGTGAAGACTCTTGAGCACTTGCATAATTTTTTGCCTTTTGAGTTTGTGGCATTTGGATTGTTTTTGCAATAGTAGACCATTTTGGATAAATACCATCCGCCAAATAATATCCCGTATCGTATTTATGATTATTGATGACAAAGTTCACTGACGGAGCACGACCATTAATAACATCTGCAAAGACATGAGAACGTTCAAGAACATTGATGTCATTGAGTGAACCTGGAAGGCCAAAGAAAGTATGCCAAATCCAAAGATCATATGAGGCCACTGCCTCTAATATTAATGTTGTATCACCACAATGGCCCGAGTAGTGACCCTTCCATCCATTTGGACAATTTTTCCATGTCCAATGCTGCCAAACATTCATGGGAATCCATGCTCCTCATGTAGTAAAAGTAACCTACTTACATCGTTGGCAGTAGGTGACCTCAAGTATTGATCACCAAAAATGTTAATCACTGCTTCAACAAATTTTTTCATTGCCTCATTTGTTGTGCTTTCTGCAAGCCGAAGATACTCATCCACCATATCACCAGAAACTCCATAACACAACATTCTGAGTGCTGCAGTAACTTTTTGTAATGAAGATAAGCCCTCTGTGCGTGCAACATTTTGACGTTGCACAAAATATTCATCATAAGTCAAAACAGCATAATGAATGCGGAGGAATGAATTATGACTCATGCGAAATCGTCTTCGAAATAGCCTGCGAGGAAATGTCGGGGTTGGGGAGAAGTAATCTCGTACCAAGTTTTCATGGCCCGTCTTACGATCATGATCGATGTAAACATGACCGAGAACAGAACCTGGACGTGTCTTCGCTTTTCCTTTTCTCTCTGAAATTTCTCCTTCCATGGTTAAACAATTTTCATGCAGAACATCTTGTTCAACAGAGTCAAGTAAGAGATATTGATGCCTTCTTCGAAAAAATTGAAACATTTGTGATGTTAGAAGTAGGAGAAGAATACTAAATTGAAATGATCGTTGCACTTTTTGATTTCTAGCAACATTTATTTTTAAATTAAAATAATAACATTTTTTAAATTCAAACAACAATTATTTTTAAATAAAAAATAGTTACAACGGTCAAAACATGTTTTAATTGTTGGAACTTTCAAATTTTAAATTTTAAATTTTAAATTTTATTATTTAAGAAATCAATATAAGGAATCTGTTGGGTAAATTTTAAATTTTATTATTTAAGAAATCAATATAAGGAATCTGTTGGGTACATAGTGAAAAAATTGAATTCTTATCCTGCAGAATGACCCAATAACACTACAGAGTAGGGATAGAGATAAGAAAACTGTTGTAAATGCTCTTAAGCGGATGATGATAGAAACCCAAGTCCCCCATTAGTGGATCAAACAATTAATTCCGTACGTGTCGTCCCGAGAAAAAAGTTGTTCAATACGGACGGAGACTGGTATGTACATGTCCCATATATGTCTGTCCATCCATGAAACTAGCTAATATGGTTAGATTCTGTTAATGTAATTTAATTGAATAAGTGAATATCAAGATTGTTAACGCCAAGTTTCGCCGACGCGTCCAACCACAAAATCTACGCGCTTAAACCTGCACAATAACAGATTACACACGAAGCTTGACGGCTTGTACCGCCGGGGGATAACTCCGGTGTGAGAATAAGTACAGGCCGTTCACAAGGTTCAACAATGGAGGCTTTAGTATTTAGTGCTCAAAGATGTATTACCTCTTAATCGTGGTCAAACCTTGTATTTATAACATTTCTCACCTCCTTAGAATCCCTTTCCGAGTCGGATTAGGACTCCTAAATATTGCCATTACCATAATTTGAGTCCAACACAATCTCCTTAAAAGGTGAAAGTAGAATTTAATTCAAGCACTACCTTTGGAGTTAACTTATTCCAATATGGTTAGGACTGGATTTCTTAACCATATAAACCCTTTATAACTCCAGACTCTGTATATGGGTTGTCTAACTGCACGGGCCCAACCCAACCGAACCTATATATACTGGTCTGGGCTTCGGCCCAAGGAACTCGAAGACCCGACCCCGAACATCACGATCAAAACAAGTCTCCGGCCCAGAGGGCTCGGATATCCGATCCCGAACACCTTCAACATCTCGCGTGGCTTCGGCCCAATGAGCCCAATCTCCTCAGTTTCAACCCAGGCCTTTAGCCCACATGAGAATCGGTAAAATACTCCCAAACAAAGATTGAGAATATTAGGGGTTATTGATGCAGCAGAAAATCAAGTGTCAGGACTCAGGAGTAGGGAAGAGGAGCGATGCCACATGAGTTGGTGCTTAAAATACAGAGGATTTAATAATAGTAGATAAACCAAGTTTGAGGCTGAGGGAGGGCATCTTTTATTTTTTAAAATTTATTTTGTCGAGTAAAGAGAACAAAAGTGTGTTGTTCAGTATTGGGACAATTTTAGGATTTAAATTATAGAGAGAGAGAGATCGGCCCTCGTGCGGCTCACACGCTGCTTCATTCTGTTTGTTCTCCGGCTTTTTCTGTCCTCCACCTCCCACCCTCGTGCACACCTCTTTCTTCCTCTGACCTTTGACCACACCAACTCAACTTTATCTCCACATTTTGAATACAAAATAACAAGTTGGAGGAGGAGGAGGAGGAAGACACACATATATATATATATATATATATATATATATATATCGGTCCGGATCTTAAGCTCACCCCTTATTCAACTCACTCTTTCTTTAGTGACAGTTCGATCATACAACCGTCGACTATACTTTTAGCGACGCTATATGTTGTCCGCCGCTAAAAGTATAAACGACGGTTGTATGACCGAACCGTCGCCGGATCCGTCACTAAAGGGAGTGAGCTCGGGTGAGTTGAATAAGAGGTGAACTTAAGATCCGGATTATATATATATATAGTGAGATATGAATATTTATTTATTTTACTAGTCAAAGAATTAAAAAGAACCCTTTTTTACTTGATGCATGGTAAATTGGATTCATGTGGGAAACTAGTCAGTCAGGGCTTGCACGTGACCCTTCAATCCTTAACACTGCACTGCATGATCATGCATCGCTACCATCCCATGCATATAAGGGACTATATACTACGAATTTGATTTCTTTCATTCATGGGGCCGGGTGCACTGCACCTATATATATATATATATATATATATATATATATATATATACACACACACACACACACACACACACATACCTTCTCTTGGCTTTTCTTGTTTCTTTGGGTTTTTGATTAGTTTTGATAATGATCGGTGACTATGAAAGGTCACAGCTATTGTAAAAAATTAGTACTCACTATTTTTCTTTTGGGGCTTCAAACTCAAAGATTAGCTTACCTAGCTTACTACTAGTATTAATTATATAGGTGGAATTAACAAGCAGGGCTTCCTCAAAATTAGCAATAATGACATTTAATTAATATGTATCCTCGTTAATTAGTGCATAATGGGTTGTGTTTGTCCGTCAATGTTTCTAACAAACCCCCTCCCCACCCCCACCCCCACCCCCACCCCCACCTCCACACCCACAATTATTATTAAAAGTGTAGTGTAGTGTAGGCACGGTTTTTCATTAGTGGAGTGGTTGTTGAATGCTGCCATGTTCGTTTGCCTAAAACCCCAGTTTTCTCCCAAGTGTTTTTGCTTTTATCAGGTTTTAATTACTCATCCTCTTATATACTACTAACTCACAAGGTCTATAATCTAGATACATTTTGCAATCTGAGAAAATGCCCCCATTTAGGGTCGGCCGCTTATGCTCTTGGAGATTATTGGAGTCTCGTCAGTTGTAAAAATACAATTATTATTCTCCTTTTCCCCACAATAATTAAGAGTGATATATTTTTGCAGACCCAAAAAAGAAAAACACCTTTGTATCTTGTAAATTATTTATTAAAAAATTAATAGTAATTTTTTATTTTGGAACACTGTGTTCGAAACCCAAGTGTACAAATTACCCTATGGATAGGAAACGGTAATTAAAGATACTGAATCGTTCTATAGCTGTTATCACCCTAATAAATTCTCTGATCAGAAGAATGAAACAAGCTAATCAAATACTACTCTTTCACTGGTGTAATTTGGACAATATTCTTTTAAGAGTCTTAATTTTTTGATATCAAATGGCATGACATTGAATATTTTAATGATAATTTATGATATAACCAATCTCATAAAATCTATCCAACTAATATTATGATGACACATCATTTGAAACATTTTTTGATAAAATTAAAACACCCCCTCCCCTCCTCCTCCTTCAGTGAATCAGTTTTGTCCTCAAGAGTTGGGTATTTTCGAAAGAAGCATTTGAAAAAGAGAAAAGAAAAGAAGCATTTTCAGGACACAACGAGACTACATGGAATAACGCCTGCAATTGCAGATTTCTTTGTATACATACTCTGTCTTACACTTCTTTTTTATTTCTCTAGCCAGTGCTAAAAAATGTGCAATTTAATAGGTACTGTTCCTTTTTCTTTTTTCTTCTCTCTCTTGGGTGGTTGTAATTACGGTTTTTTTTTGTATGAACAACATAACACACACACACACACACACACACATATATATATATATATGCAATAATTTACTTCTCTTTCTTTTGTTAAATTTGTTGTATTGGAGCTCTAATTAATAGTGAAAATAAGTGAGATCTACTCGATCGAATCTGCCAAACATTTTGGATGAAACTAGGGTTATTCAATCATTTATATACATATACATATGTATGTATATGGTAATGAAACAAATAAATATTTCCTTCATTCATATATCTATGTACACACCCAAATTATGCACTAAAATGTCCTCTCTCCACCCCATATAATATGACCGAGAGAAAGCCGGTAGGAATGAAGAAAAAGGAAATACCGGAAGCCATATATAATTAAGGTCGGCAGCTTCTTCAAAAAGAGCAGCTTAGTTATATATATAGTTTAGGGTTAGAAAGAGCTCTTAAGGCAATGAGATGAGAAAGAAAAATATATAGTTTATATGGCAGACACGGGAACAGCGCCCACGTTCTCCTCCTCATATCTCACTCCTCTCGCTCTCTATCTAAATCTACTACATATATATATATATATAATTTGATTCTATATTGTTTACCTAAATACATTCAGCATTTAGTTTAATAATGATATAAAAATAAAATTATAATGTTAAACTTGAAAATACCTTCTTCTTTTTTTTGGTATAATTAAGGGATGGAGTAATATAAAACAAGCTTTATGTCCTCTTTGACAAAATACTGTCGTCCATGTACTACCAAAGGAATTAATATATGCCATATCTTCTCTTGTGATCCTCCATAAATACTCTTTATCTCCATACCCTACTCGATCTCTCTCTTTTCTTTTCCATCATTGTCCACCCAATAACAAATTAAGCCACACATATATATATCCTCTCCACTTTGGTGTTATTACTATATATATATCATGGTAATTTATTTTTTCTAGCTAGCAAGGATATATATATATATATACTTGTTATTTTCTTTGGTGTCTAGCTATATATAAAATTGTTGAATTTTCTTTATAATGCATGGTGTTCAGGGAATTCAGAAGCCAGCTTGGTTGGAAGCTCTTTGCACGCAGAAGTTCTTTGCGGGGTGCTCAATTCATGAAATCGCCAAGAAAAACGAGAAGAATATTTGCTGTTTGGATTGTTGCACCAGCATTTGCCCGCACTGCGTGCAGTCTCATAGATTCCATAGGCTTCTTCAAGTACGCCGCTATGTTTATCACGATGTTGTCCGATTGGAAGACCTAGAGAAACTCATTGACTGCTCTAACGTTCAGGTAATATATTTTTTGTTCAAATAAGCCTCTAATTAATTAACAGGGCTAATGCAATTCTGATTACATGTCCCTAACCTAATCAAGTTTAATTAGCTCATAATTCTATATATGTCATGCCATATGTGTGATGATCAGGCATACACGATCAATAGTGCAAAAGTGGTGTTTATCAAGAAAAGGCCTCAGAATAGGCAGTTTAAAGGGTCCGGAAATTATTGTACTTCTTGTGATAGAAGTCTCCAAGAGCCTTTTTACCATTGCTCCCTCGGCTGCAAGGTACGTACTATGCAGTTAACATTTTAATTTGTAAATATAATTAATTCTCTCTTCCCGCCCCTAGCTAGCTAGCTAATAAGTTATATATATAGAGATCTAGCTAGTCACTAATCATAATTAAGGTTTATTCCATAATTAAATTCTTCAAGCAATAAGAAAATAAACGTGTTGTAAATTAATGAGCACATGAATTAATATAATTGTAATTGAAGATCGATGGAGCATGTATAATTCAAAACATTAAAAGGACTTTTCCTGATTTTGATTGAATGATCAAATGTTTTATAGGTAGGTGACAATTTGATTTAAATTAAAAAAAATGACAATGTATATAAGCTTTTCATTAAATATTATTAGGTGGAATTTGTGGTGAAACACTATAGGGACCTATCTCCATTCCTAAGGAGATGCAACTCATTACAACTCGGTCCCGATTTCTTCATCCCCCAAGACATGATGGTGGGAGATGATGATCATCACAACGATTCGCCTGATCACTCGACGATTGTTGATTCGATGAGCTATTCTCATTCCTCATCTGGGAATGGGAATAATAGCTCATCGGGGTCCGAGAACATGATGAGCAGCAGCAGCATGTTGTGCATTACCGAGTTTGTAAGGAAGAAGAGAAGTGGAGTAATGTACGTGTGTGGAAGATCTTCATCATCAACAACAACTAAGCCTTCAGAAGAAGACATGGCTACAAGCATGAGTAGAAGAAAAGGAATCCCCCAAAGATCTCCAATGTGTTGATTAATTAACATAATACCTACTTTTTTATTTTAATTTTAAAAAAATTTGGTTCCTAGCTAGCTCCTTTGAGATTTTGACTGGTTCTTGGAAGTAGTAGTAGTCTCTATCTGTGCAAGTGTAGTGTAAGGTGTTATTGAATTGGATTAAGTAATTAGTTGGTCGGGGGTTTGTCTTAATGGCATCACGTGATTCCCAATTCCAAGTTATGGATGTTGTACATTTTTCTATTCATATACTACTCCGATCCTACGTACTAATAATTCAAACCATGAATTGGAGGGCCTCCTTGTTCTTCTATTCATCAACTTTCTTAACGTATAGTATATCATCCCAATTCCCAACACTGTTTCCTCAATGGATACTCATTTGCACTACCTTAATAAAACTACGTATATGCAACATGAAATTGTATGTATAATCTATATGTATTCAAATACATATTATGATTTTGTTCTAATATTTTTATTCTATTATATATATATATATATATATATATATATATATATATATATATATATATATATATATATATATATACTTTTGCTTTCACCATTAAAAACAAAAATTGAGAAATATTGTTCCATAATTATGTTTAAACATTAATTTATTGTATTTGATAAAATAATGATCCAGTGTTAATTTTTTGTTAATTGCTAACAAGATTTTACCAATTGGACCCTTGCTAATTTGCATTAAATATATTGTGATATTAAAAGCTAACATTGCATTTGTGAGTTTGGAGGGATGAGATTGAAAGGAAAAGTATAGGAAGGGATAAGAAGGGGTTATAATTTGTGACGCCCCCAAAATTAGGTATACATCACCCATCTTGGGTCGTCAGATACATGGTTCAAAATATAAATACAACTTACTAATACAATTGTCGTGTACAATACGACAAAATATAAACTGTGAGTTTGAATACAAATATTGTCTTCTAGAGAGTATTCATACTCAAAAGGAGTCATCATTACAATTATTATCACACTATTACATAGAATAGTGAGGACTACTAATACTATCATCTGGTCCATCACTCCGTTCCCCGACTCGTCCCAGCTATATTCTCATTTCCTGAAGAGAACAGTGAAAGAAAGGGTGAGCTCAACTAGCCCAGTAAGAAATATTATGACTAAGATAATGCAGAATAAATTATCATTAGCCTTAAACAGAGTTAAACTGATAAAATATAACGAACATCAAGTTTAACTGTAGCGGAACAAGCAATCCATTAAAAGAGTCAAGTAGAAAATAAAATCTATTATCTTCTATGATTTAAAAGGTTTTTAAACACTGTTATCACTGGGACTCAGCTTAATAAAATAATTCACATCATCGAATCACCCCTGCACTACAGCCAAGGATATTTGTATATTCATTAACGGTCATGATCATGCCAACAACTGTCCATCAATGCACTACGGGCCAATGAGGACTTTTACCACATCATTTGTAACATTACGGTCATGATTATACCGAATAATCCTTGGTCATAATCATACCAAGTCCATCTATGCACTACAAGCCACAGATGACTTTCAACACTTTATAAACATGAGGATGATGACAATGATATAAGAATTCAATAAAACAAGTTCAAGAATTAATTTATCCAAGAATTAACAACGTCTAAATTATCAACATGATACTGCTTTGTGGAGTAAAATTCAAGAATGCTTAGAAGAATATTTTCATGAAAAGATACTGGATGAACCGCAATTATCAATGATATTCCACTAATTTCATGGAGTATAGAAGTTAAAACTTAACCAACTGAGTATAATAAAGAATGGAATAACAAAAGAAATCACCCGGCATGCGATAGACCGCACAGACAGGTTATTCTAACATAATAATAAATAATGGAACCAGGTCCGGCGTAAACGCACAGACAGGATATTCCGACAGAATAATAAATAATGGAACCAGGACAGGATAATTCCGACAGAATAATAAATAATGGAACCAGGTTCGGCGTAAACGCACAGACGGGATATTCCGACAGAATAATAAATAATGGAACCAGGTCCAGTGTAAGACACACATACAAGATGTTCCAACAGAATAATAACAAGACGGAATCAGGTCCGGTGTAAAACACACAGACAAGATGTTCCAATAGAATAATAATAAAAACAGAACTAGGTCCGGTGTAAAACACACAGACAAGATGTTCCAACAGAATAACAGAAAAATGTCACCAAGTATAGGGTAGACCGCGTATACAGGTTATTCCAACAGAATAATAAGAAATAGAATAACAACAGTTCTCTTCATAAATAAGAAAGAATAGCACCCCTTACCGTTTTAAAGAAGAACGAAGAACTGAAATAAGGAAGTAGTTAAGTAGCATAATACTTTTCTTCTCCCTCTCTATAGTTTCTCTCTATAGTTTTTCTTTCTAGAGTTCAGTGAATTCATAAGAAATAATGAAGGAATGAGTTGCTATTTATAGAAAAATAGAATGCATAGTAACTAATCCATGAACGGTCCAGATTGATTACTTTAATTTGACGGTCCATATTTAAAGAAAAATCTTTTAAATAAAATATAATATATTCTATTTATAGAATAACTTTAATAAAGTATTCTGTTTTATATAAAAAGATGTTTCTGTTTTATTACGTTAATAATACGAATAAAACAAAACTTCATTATCGCTAAATAATTCATATTATTAACTGACAATAATTGAATCAGACTGAGTGACTTCTCACATAAGCATTAATAATCAATACCGTGTGCTACTATGCAACCACACGTATTACTGTACTTTTACTACCGAGTAGTTCAACAGTATCAATGCTAAAACTTCCGCCGTTATTTTTAATAAAATATTTTTGTCGTTTTCTCAATCCGACAATAATTTCGTTGTGGGGTCCACCAATTATTGTGCCGTTGTACGAATATTCCTTGTTAAAACGAATATTCCCCGACCAATTGAATATTATATAACAACTTGCGTACTTTACAAAATTTATAAATATTACCCACAACTACAACATTATAGCAAATTAACTCCATAATATTCAAAAATGATATTTATAAAAAATTCATCTTTATTTATAAAAGTTGGGGTCTTACATAATTTTTCATTGTCATGTTTGTGAGTTTTAGCAAAGAAGGAAAGAGATGAAATTTTTATTATATTTTCCTTGTTTGTGAGTTTAGAAGGAAGCAGGGAAGGGAATGGAAGGGAATGGAAAATAATTTTGTTTTTAAGCTACACTATTTACTATATTACCCTTATATTTAAATATAATAAATGTATGATTTAACAATGTCTAGCTATTGAATTATTTTGTTCATTCTTTTTTTATGTTCACACACACACACACACACACATATATATATAGTCCTAGTTACGTAATTCATCTAAATATTCATATGTTGTTCTGTTGCAGTACTCTAGGTCACAAGACAATTTATTAACCATTTTATTATCTGTTACATACAATATTGGGATAATACACTTTTTGATCACTGTACTAGGGTCCGATTTTCATTGTGGTTTTCGAATTTTTTTTTGTTACAATCGAATAACCGTATTCTCAAAAATTATAAAATGGTCATTACTTAAAATTTCCGTCTGAAAAAACGGACGGAAAAGCTGACTGTGCAAGCTGGACCCATTTTTCGCTTACGTGGAGCACATGAAATGCAAGGAGGCGGATTATTATAGCACAAACCACCAAAACTATTAACTACTTCACCTGAATAATTCTAAAACTAATAATAATAATAATAATTTCAAAATAATAATACAATACTATTAATAATAATAATTTAAAAATAATAATAATAATAGTATTAATAATAATTTCAAAATAATAATAATAAAATTTTTAAATAATAATAATAATTTTTAAATAATAATAATAATTTGTTTTTTTATTATAATGGAGAATAAAAAATAATTTGTCAAATTTACCCTTACTCAAATAATTTAAATTAATAAAATAATAAAAATATTTTTTTTAAATACACATCAGCTTCATATAAAAATATTTTTATAATTTATATAATCTTTTTTAAAAATTTTAAATTTTTAAAAATTATTATTATTATTACTATTTATCCTTATAATTGACGCTAGTAAGGGTATTTATCCTATTACGATGCATAATAAATATTTGTTACCAATAAAGGAGTTTTAATTTTTTGTCTCATATAATATATCATTAATTAATACTTATTTTATATATATATATATATATATATATATATATATATATATATATAGAGAGAGAGAGAGAGAGAGCAAGGATCAAGTGCATACCCCTTATCTTACTCACTCGTGCTCACCCCCCTTTAGGCGACAGTTTTGGTCATACAACCGTCGTCTATACTTTTAGCGACGGACAACATATAGCGTCGCTAAAAGTATAGACGACGGTAGTATGACCAAAATCGTCGCCTAAAGGGGGGTGAACACAGGTGAGTAAGATAAGGGGTATGTGTAAGACCCCAACTTTTATAAATAAAGATGAATTTTCTATAAATATCATTTTTGAATATTATGGAGTTAATTTGATATAATGTTATAGTTGTGGATAATATTTATAAATTTTGCAAAGTACACAAGTTGTTATATAATATTCGATTGGTCGGGAAATATTCGTTTTAACAGGGAATATTCGTACAACGGCACAATCATTGGTGGACCCCACAACGAAATTATTGTCGGATTGAGAAAACGACAAAAATATTTTATTAAAAATAATGGCGGAAGTTTTACCATTGATACTGTTGAACTATTCGGTAGTAAAAGTACAGTAATACGTGTGGTTGCATAATAGCACACGGTATTGATTATTAATGCTTATGTGAGAAGTCACTCAGTTTGATTCAATTATTGTCAGTTAATAATATGAATTATTTAGCGCTAATGACGTTTTGTTTTATTCGTATTATTAACGTAATAAAACAGAAACATCTTTTTATATAAAATAGAATACTTTATTAAATTTATTCTATAAATAGAATATATTATATTTTATTTAAAAGATTTTTCTTTAAATATGGACCGTCAGATTAAAGTAATCAATCTGGACCGTTCATGGATTAGTTACTATGCATTCTATTTTTCTATAAATAGTAGCTCATTCCTTCAATATTTCTTACGAATTCACTGAACTCTAGAGAGAGAAGCTATAGAGAGAAACTATAGAGAGAGAGAAGAAGAGTATTCTGCTACTTAACTACTTCCTTACTTCAGCTCTTCTTTAAAACTGTAATGGGTGTTATTCTTTCTTATTCATGAAGAGAACTGTTGTTATTCTATTTCTTATTATTCTGTTGGAATAACCTGTATACGCTGTCTACCCTATACTTGGTGACATTCTTCAATTATTCTGTTGGAACATCCTGTCTGTGTGTTTTACACCGGACCTGGTTCCGTTTTTATTATTATTCTGTTGGAATATCCTGTCTGTGTGTTTTACACCGGACCTGGTTCCGTCTTTATTATTATTCTGTTGGAACATCCTGTCCATGTGTTTTACACCGGACCTGGTTCCGTCTTTATTATTATTCTGTTGGAACATCCTGTCTGTGTGTTTTACACCGGACCTGGTTCCGTCTTTATTATTATTCTGTTGGAATATCCTGTCTGTGCATTTTATGCCGGACCTGGTTCCATTATTTATTATTCTATGGGAATAACGTGTCTATACGGTCTATCGCATGCATGGTGATTTCTTTTGTTATTCCATTCTTTATTATACTCAGTTGGTTAAGTTTTGACTTCTATACTCCATGAAATTTATGGAATATCCTTGATAATTGCGTTTCATCCAGTATCTTTTCATGAAAATATTCTTCTAAGCATTCTTGAATTTTACTCCACAAAGCAGTATCATGTTGACAATTTGGACGTTGTTAATTCTTGGATAAATTAATTCTTGAACTTGTTTTATTGAATTCTTATATCATTGTCATCATCCTCATGTTTATAAAATGTTAAAAGTCATCTGTGGCCTGTAGTGCATAGATGGACTTGGTATGATTATGACTAGGGATTATTCGGTATAATCATAACCGTAATGTTACAAATGATGTGGTAAAAGTCCTCACTGGCCCGTAGTGCGTTGATGGACAGTTGTTGGCATGATCATGACCATTAATGAATACACGAATATCCTTGGCCGTAGTGCAGGGGTGATTCGATGATGTGGATTATTTTATTAAGCTGAGTCCCAGCGATCACAGTGTTGAAAAACCTTTTAAATCATAAAAGATAGTAGAGTTTATTTTCTACTTGACTCTTTTAATGGATTGCTTGTTCCGCTGCAATTAAACTTGATGTCTATTATATTTTATCAGTTTAACATTGTTGAAGGCTAATGATAATTTATTCTGCATTATCTTAGTCATAATATTTCTTACTGGGCTAGTTGAGCTCACCCTTTCTTTCACTATTCTCTTCAGGAAATGAGAATGTAGCTGGGGCAAGTCGGGGAACGGAGTGATGGTCTGAATGATTGTATTAGTTAGTAGTCCTCACTATTCTATGTAATGGTGTGTTAATAAATATAATGAGGACTCCTTTTGAGTATGAATACTCTCTAGAAGATAATATTTGTATTCAAACTCACAGTTTATGTTTTGTCGTATTGTACACAACAGTTGTATTAGTAAGTTGTATTTGTATTCTGTACTATGTATCTGACGACCCAAGATGGGTGATGTATACCTAATTTTGGGGGCGTCACAGTATGCACTTGATCCGGACCGTATATATATATATATATATATATATATATATATATATATATAGAGAGAGAGAGAGAGAGCGTACGGAGGACAAATTAATTCTTGAACTTGTTTTATTGAATTCTTATATCATTGTCATCATCCTCATATTTATATTATGTTGAAAGTCATCTGTGGCCTGTAGTGCATAGATAGACTTGGTATGATTATGACTAGGGATTATTCGGTGTAATCATGACCGTAATGTTACAAATAATGTGAAAAAAGTTTTCATTGGCCCGTAGTGCATTGATGAAAAATTTTTGGTATGATTATGGCTATGGATTCTCTTTGGCCGTAGTGCAAAGATGAATTGTTTTATTGTATGATTAGGACCGTTGATGAAAACACGATTATATTTGGCCCGTAGTGCATGGATAATTCATGGTCGTGATACTAAAGAATATCTTTGGCCGTAGTGTAGGGGTGATTCGATGATGTAGATTTGTTTTTAGCTGTGTCTCAGCAATAAAAGTCATGAAAAACCTTTTAAATCATAAAAGATAGTAGATTTTATTCTCTACTTGACTCTTTTAATGGATTGTTGGTTCCGCTGCAGTTAAACTTGATGTCTATTGTATTTTATCAGTTTAACATTGTTGAAGACTAATGATAATTTATTCTGCATTATCTTAGTCATAATATTTCTTACTGGGCTAGTTGAGCTCACCCTTTCTTTCACTGTTCTCTTCAGGAAATGAGAACGTAACTGGGACGAGTCGGGAAATGGAGTGATGGTCCTAGATGATAGCATTAGTAGTCATCACTATTCTATGTAATAGTGTGATAATAATTGTAATGAGGACTCCTTTTGAGTATGGATACTCTCTAGAAGACAATATTTGTATTCAAACTCACAGTTTATGTTTTGTCGTATTGTACACGACAGTTGTATTAGTAAGTTATATTTGAATTCTGTACCATGTATCTGGCGACCCAAGATGGGTGATGTATACCTATTTTTGGGGGCGTCACAGTTGGTACCAAAGCTTAGGAATATGATCCCTGGCTAGGATGTGAGAAGAGAACTAGGAGGGGAGAGACGGGGAATTCCTTCGCTAGTATGACCTACCTAAGTTTACTTGTTATTTAATTGGTCGGTCAGAGTATAGAGATAATATGTGATATGTTAATTAACCCTTATTTTGTAACAGTATTTGAAAATGGCATCTGAAAATGTTGAGATAAGCAATAGAGCACAGGAGACCGTTGAGTCTCCACAGATCAATAATCAGGACAATGTGCAACAGGATGGCGATAATTCTCCTGTAAACAACAACACTAATCAATTGACGAACGACGGCACGTTCAAGAGCTTTTTAGAATTCATGCAACATCAGGCGAAGGCGGCTCCTGCTCATAATGCTGGAGGAAACAATGGCAACCTATGGTTGGTCACCGCTAAGCAATTCAAGGAGCTGGGACCACCAGAGTTTTTGGGAAAGCCAGAACCACTTAAGGCGGAGACGTGATTAAAACAGATCACCAAGATATTTGATGTCTTGGGATGCTCCGAGGAGCAAAAGGTTCCCTTTGCCACCTTTATGTTGCGTGAAGAGGCAGATCACTGGTGGGAATCTGTAAAACGTACCCAGTCTGACGCACTCAAGATGTCTTGGGAGAAATTTCAGGAGCTGTTCAACGACAAGTACTTTCCCGAAAGCATTCGTCACATGAAAGAGGTGGAATTTATCAAGTTGGAGCAAAACAACATGACCGTGTCGCAGTACGAAGCCAAGTTTGCCGAGTTGTCCCGATTTGCATCCCACTTGGTTGATAATGAAGAAAGAATGACGCGGATGTTTTTAAGAAGTTTGAAGCCTGAGATACGTCAATATCTTATCTCTCATAAACTGTGTTTGTATTCAGACGTTGTAAATAGGGCATAGTTAGTAGAGCGCGATAACGAGTCAAAGCAATCAAAAGAGAGCAATCGACAAAATGATAATACTGATGATAACAGTCATCAAAGCGGTGACAATAAGCATAGAGGGAATCAACATGTCAGAAATGGTAACCACTTCGGTGGTAATCATGGCCAAAACAATAAGAATGGACACTTCAAGAAGAGAAGGTTCAACAATGACGTGAAGACGTTCGTACCAGCACCCGTTTCAAAGGAAGAAGAACGACCACCGGTTGTATGTTTCAAATGCGGACAGGAGGGACACATCCGTCCAAACCGTACGCAGCAATCCAAAGCGTGTTTTAATTGCGGAAGAGAAGGTCACCTAGCTCGATTTTGTCGTATTGTGAAGTCAAGTCCAGCTGAGATAGTGATGCCAAAGGATGTTCCAGACAAGCCAAAGCCGGTAGTTTAAGAGAGAGCGTTTTTTTTTCGTGACGAGGAACCTAAATAAAATTATCACGGGTATGTTATTCATAAACTCTTTTGAAGTTTATACCGTGTTAGATACCGGTTCTACTCACTCTTTTATTTCACCTAGTTGTGTTCAATGTTTGAACTTAACTCCGGAGAAGTTAAACTTTGATTTATCTGTTGAAATTCCGTTGGGAGAAACCTTCGTTACCTCCACTATTTATAAATCTTGTTCAAATCAACACTTTCACGTTACCTGTCAATTTTATCTCTTTGAAAATACTTGCATTGATGTGATTTTTGGAAACGATTGGTTAACTACTCATCATGCTTTTCGTAAGGTTGTTAGCTTTCATATTCCTAACCAACCTATTATGCGAATTCAAGTAACCAAATCACTAAAGTCAATCATTATCATATCAAGCCATAAGTAAAAATCTCCGTTCCTTTCGTTGTTGACTTCCTGGTGTGGAATGCACCGAAGCCAGACTTTCCGTAGGAGACGTTGTAAATGACGATGGCAAGTTGATAGGTATCAATGTGACGTGTTATCCAAGTATTGGATGAGGGTCACAGTTTTGAATGATATTTCTATTGTTAATAAATTTCCTGACGTATTCTTGAAGACTTCTTAGCCTACCCTAGAGCGTGAAATCGAATTTTGTGTACAAAACCCATTTCTTAAACCCTCAAATATTTCTTCAACTAAAATGAACGTATCATGCGCCAAAGACGTTGGCTCGAGCTGTTGAAGATTACGATCGTACCATTCAATATCATCGTGAAAGAGCGAACGTGGTAGCTAACGTGTTGAGTAGAAGATCGTATGCGTTTACGAATGCGATGTTGTTAACACAAAGACTCATTTCGTATAACTTACAAATGATGAAAATAGAGTTAAAGACTCTAGGGACCCACATGAAGATAACGAATATACAATTAGAATCGACTTTAATCGATAAAGTTAAAGTCGTGCAAGCTATGGACCCGGAGCTGATGAATACTAAGAAGAAGGTTCAAGAGGGCGTTATTTTAAAAGCAAGAGTTGCTGAAGAGAGGAAATCTCAACCCTCGATTTAATTGGCCCATTTGAAATCCTCGATTGAGTAGGAACGGTGGCTTATAGACTCGTTTTACCGCCAAGTATGTTGCGTGTTCATAACGTTTTTAACATATAGATGTTACGTAAATATGTGGACGACCCAAACCACATTATTAATTTAGAACCGGACGAGATAGCGGATGATTTAACGTTTGAGGAGATACCTGTTAAAATCCTGAAATGTATTCAACACTAAAAGATTATACCTCAAGAGTTAGAATCTGACGAAGTGTCCTCATCTGTTTGGCATACCAGGTACGTACGAAAATTTTGAGGGCGAAATTTCATAAGGAGGGGAGATTGTGAAACTCCAGATTTTATGAATAAAGATTTAATTTTTTTCGAAATATTTTTTTAAAATACTATAGTGTGAATTTGAGATAATGTTATAATTGTGGGTAGTATTTATAAATTTTATAAAGTATGCAAGTTGTTGTATTATATTCGATTGGTTGGAGAATATTATTTTTGTCGGGAAATATTCGTACGACGGCACAATTATTGGTGGACCCCACAACAGAATTATTGTCGGATTGAGAAAACGACAAAAATATTTTATTAAAAATAACGGCGGAAGTTTTACCGTTCATACTGTTGAACTACTCGATAGTAAAAATACAGTAATACGTGTGGTTGTATAGTAGCACACAGTATTGATTATTAATGCTTATGTGAGAAGTCACTCAGTTTGATTCAATTATTGTCAGTTAATAATATGAATTATTTAGCGATAATGAAGTTTTGTTTTATTCGTATTATTAACGTAATAAAACAGAAACATCTTTTTATATAAAACAGAATACTTTATTAAAGTTATTCTACAAATAGAATATATTATATTTTATTTAAAAGATTTTTCTTTAAATATGGACCGTCAGATTAAAGTAATCAATCTGGACCGTTCATGGATTAGTTACTATGCATTCTATTTTCCTATAAATAGAAGCTCATTCCTTCATTATTTTCTTACGAATTTACTGAAACTCTAGAGAGAGAAACTATAGAGAGAGTTATTCTTCTATAATCTTGAGCGTATTTCTTTAGAGTTTAAGAAAGCTTTGAGCGTAGTACAAGTTTCTTCGAGTATATTCTCGCCCTACCAGTCGGAATACTCTTCTTTCAAAGGTAAGGGATATTATTTGTTGTACCTGTAAGGGGTATTATTTCTTTTGTATTCATGAAGAGAACTTTTGTTATTCCATTATTTATTATTCTGTTGGAATAACCTGTATACGCAGTCTACCCTATACTTGGTGATATTCTTCAATTATTCTGTTGGAACATCCTGTCTGTGTGTTTTACACCGGACCGGGTTCCGTCTTTATTACTATTCTGTTAGAACATCCTGTCTGTGTGTTTTACACCGGACCTGGTTCTGTCTTTATTATTCTATTGGAATATCATGTCTGTGTGTTTTACACCGGACCTGGTTCCGTCTTTATTATTCTGTTGGAATATCCTGTCTGTGCGTTTTACGCCGGACCTGGTTCCGTCTTTATTATTATGTTGGAACATCCTGTCGGTGTGAATTTCACCTGACATGGTTCCGTTATTATTATTCTGTTGGAATAACCTGTCTATGCGAAGTATCGCATGCATGGTGATTTCTTTTGTTATTCTATTCTTTATTATACTCAGTTGGTTAAAGTTTTGACTTCTATACTCCATGAAATTAGTAGAATATCCGTGATATTTGCGCTTCATCCGGTATCTTTTCATGAAAATATTCTTCTGAGCATTCTTGAATTTTACTCTACACAAAAGTATCATGTTGACAATTTGAACGTTATTGGTTCCTGGATAAATTAATTCTTGAACTTGTTTTATTGAATTCTTATATCATTGTCATCATCCTCATGTTTATATTATGTTGAAAGCCATCTGTGGCCTGTAGTGCATAGATGGACTTGGTATGATTATGACTAGGGATTATTCGGTGTAATCATGACCGTAATGTTACAAATAATGTGAAAAAAGTTCTCATTGGCCCGTAGTGCATTGATGGAAAATTTTTAGTATGATTATGGCTATGGATTCTCTTTGGCCGTAGTGCAAAGATGAATTGTTTTATGGCATGATTAGGACCGTTGATGAAAACACGATTATCTTTGGCCCGTAGTGCATGGATAATTCATGGTCGTGATACTAAAGAATATCTTTGGTCGTAGTGCAGGGGTGATTCGATAATGTGTATTTTTTTAGCTGTGTCTCAGCGATAAAAGTCATGAAAAACCTTTTAAATCATAAAAGATAGTAGATTTTATTCTCTACTTGAATCTTTTAATGGATTGTTGGTTTCGCTGCAGTTAAACTTGATGTCTATTGTATTTTATCAGTATAACATTGTAGAAGACTAATGATAATTTATTCTGCATTATCTTAGTCATAATATTTCTTACTGGGCTAGTTGAGCTCACCCTTTCTTTCACTGTTCTCTTCAGGAAATGAGAACGTAGCTGGGACGAGTCAAAAAATAGAGTAATGGTCCTAGATGATAGCATTAGTAGTCCTCACTATTCTATGTAATAGTGTGATAATAATTATAATGAGGACTCCTTTTGAGTATGGATACTCTCTAGAAGACAATATTTGTTCAAACTCACAGTTTATATTTTGTTGTATTGTACACGATAGTTGTATTAGTAAGTTATATTTGAATTCTGTACCATGTATCTGACGACCCAAGATGGGTGATGTATACCTATTTTTGGGGGCGTCACAATTATGTTATTTAATTAAGGGAGGAAATAATAATTTTTAAATAATAACAATAACAATAATAAAAAATTTAAAAAAGATTATATAAATTATAAAAATATTTTTATATGAAGTTGATGTGTATTTAAAAAAAATATTTTTATTATTTTATTAATTTAAATTATTTGAGTAAGGGTAAATTTGACAAATTATTTTTTATTCTCCATTAAAATAAAAAAATAAATTATTATTATTATTATTTATAAATTATTATTATTATTATTATTATTAAAAAACTTATTATTATTATTATTTTGAAATTATTATTAATACTATTATTATTATTAAAAATTATTATTATTATTTTAAAATTATTATTATTAATAGTATTTTATTATTATTTTGAAATTATTATTATTGTTTCAAAATAATTATTATTATTAGTTTTGGAATTTTTCAAGTGAAGTAGTTAATAGTTTTGGTGGTTTGTGCTATAATAATCCGCCTCCTCCACATAAGCAAAAAATAGGGCCAGCTTGCACAATCATCTTTTCCGTCCGTTTTTTCGGACAGAAATTTTAAGTAATGACCATTTTGTAATTTTTGAAAGTACGGTTATTCAGTTGTAATAAAAAAAAATTTCGGTAACCAAAATAAAAATCGGACTCTAGTACAGTGACCAAAAAATATATTATCTCATACAACTAGATACAAACTCGCGCGTTGCGACGGGATTATTTAATTTTTTAATAATAAATATGTACGTACAATTAATAAATTAAAATATAATAAAAAGATGATAAATTGTTGTGCGATGATTAAATTTCACACAGAACATCCAAATAATCCAAATTAAAAACTCAAAGATCAACGCACTAATTGTTTTTAGAAGCAGTAAAGTTGTCATCTTTCTCGATTTTGATCCTCTTTTGCATTTTGTTGGTTGACATTTCAACATCAGTTGACTGAAATCCTTGTACATCATCATCGCTGATTGAATGTATAGGCCTTTTGTATATAGGTGTGACACAGTTGACAACATCGAGCATTGACTCATCCTGTATAAAGTGTAGTAACAGAATTAAATTGTGTAGGATTCAATTATTAGTATAAACAAATTTATTGTAGGATTCAACGTTAACCAAATGAATTACCTGAGGCTCATCACATATATTTTTGTAGGATTCAATTATTTTTTCATTGTTAGTCATCCTAGCAACTGTGTATGTTGCATAATTTGCCTTCAAATTATAAAATGATATCTGTATTTTGAAAAGGAACCTCTTTTGCAACAATATATTGAGTTCATCCGGAAAACAATCAGTGTTTCCATCCTTTAACGCATTTAAAAAACATGAATTAACAATAGTTATGTACACAAGGTTAAGAATGAATACTTTAAATATGTAATTTGTTTTTATATTTTAATTTTACCTTAATCAATTGTTCCCTTAATTCATAAGCTAACTTTCCTATGACGTGTTGGGCTTCACGATCAAATAGAACAAAAGATGCACCGGACGTATCATCCATTACTTTAACTTGAATTTTAAATCTACAATTAAAAGTTACATTTACAAAGTTAGATAATATTAACAGAGTGAACAAAGTATGAACATAAGGTAGATATAACGTATGACAAAATATTGTCATCACCAAAATCGTACCTAGTCGTCATCTAAATATTGAGATAGGTAAAATAATAAGGAGGAGTTGACTGCTTGTAGCATGAACTGTTGTGTATTGAGTTGGTATTTATAGCCATAATATCATAAAGTAATGATTTTTTTAGGATATAATTAAGTAGTGATTTAGGGAATTAAGAGATAATAATAAAATTTCAAAGGATAATATCATAATTAAATTACAAAGGATAATATTAAAATAGTTGATATAAATCTAAAATCTGTTTAGACATATAGTAGTAATTTAGGGGATTATAATCAATAAATTAAGAGATAATTAAAACATTACAAACGATAATATCATAATTAAATTACAAAGGATAATATCATAATTAAATTACAAATGATAATATCATAATTAAATTATAAAGGATAATATCAAAATAGTTGATATAAATCTATAATCTGTTTAGATTTATAATAGTGATTTAGAGGATTATAATCAATAAATTAAGAGATAACAAATAAATTATAAAGGATAATATCATAATTAAATTATTAAAGATAATATCATAATTAAATTACAAAGAATAATATCATAATTAAATTATTAAGGATAATATCATAATAAATTGCATAAGAGTTTCTAACTGATACCATAAAAGGAATATGATATTTTATCAGAGATATGTTTTATATCATCCTGAAAGTATTCTAATAATCATAATTCTAATAAAATAGATTATAAATTATATTTTTTCAGCTACCACCCGGGCTTATTTTATCACAATTTTTTTAATATACGTGTGCAATTCAAAAAAGTCAAAATAAAAAAAAAAGACGTACTAAACAGTTTGGAGAGATGTTGGTAGTTATCATCAATTGAGTCAAAAAAATAAGCCCAATCATCTGCCTCTACATTCTGCATGTTCAACAATCCTTTAGGAATCAAAATTTTCCAAAATCATACCCAGTAATGCAAAACACACAAATTGTATCCACACCGCAACCCCAATCCCAGATTTCAAATATGTAGAAGAATTATTTACAAAAATTTATGTTGAACATCATCCCAAGTAGTTGGGACAAAGGTTTTTTGCACAAGATATAAAATTGTCCTTTTGTCATCGAGAATCAATTTTCCTTTTAAACATAAAGTCAAAATTATGTCATATTTAACTAAACCGTCAAATTATGTAACATATAAATAAACCTACTGACCTTTTAATTTGTAAAAAAAATGATATTTTTCACAGTTAAATTTAGTATTTTTATAAGAATATTTTTAGATGAATAATAAATTGAACTTACATTTATGTGAGCTAAAAATTTTAAAATACCAATTTTATCTTGTGAAAATAATAAATTAAACTTGCATTTATGTGAGCTAAAATTTATAAAAACTAATTTTATCTTCTGAAAATAACAATTACAATTACAATTACCATGTCAAACACTCTGCATCGACTGTTAGTAACATCTTTGGGTCATTCTTTATGTTTAGGCACATATTTGTACAACAAAAAAAATTTAAAAGTTTTTTGTTGGCACAATGTTCTGGACCTTTGAGCTAATAATTACAAATTATGGGTACCAAATAATAATCTCAGGGCTTTAAAGCCCGCTTCATTTTATCATTTGTATCATTCACCAAGACGATTTCACTGATCAGAATCCCTACTAATATTTTTTAGCAATAAAATTAAAAAATTATGTCACTTGTGCATCGCAAAAAGTAATATTTTTATGACTAAAAAGTAATATTTCCATATGGAGATTGAATTGTATGTAACATTCCATTCCATGACATAATTAATAATGAAAGACTAAGAACTACTTATCTTTTATATATTTACACTCTATTTCCTATAAATCTATAACAAAATGAGTACTACGCAAAATGGAAAACAAAATTATAGTAATAAGAGACGACAAAAGGGAACTTTCTAAAAGAATTCAACTTGCATGGGGCTAAGTGTATGAAAACTCAATTATAATCATTGAAAACAATGTCATACTCTATCTTCATTTACAAGTGTGGGGGCAAAACTTAAGAACAAAAATACAGAGTTTTCCCACAAAGGTGCTACCAAAAAATAAAAAATAACAACCTTAATTAGTATTATCCTTGCCAACTCTACAATGGGAAAAAAATCTAAGCGGAAACCAAAACCACACCGATAAAAATGGCAGGTAACACCTTCCAGAGTTGCATAATTAGTTCATCCAGCAAAAGCATATACCTTCTTTGCAAAATTAAGGCGACACCTTCACATAAAAACTTTCCATACACAATTTTCTTAATAATTCACTGGTCGACAGCTTGGGCTTAACTTGATCTCCACATCTTTACCCCAATATATTGAGTAATCAGATCCCTCCTTGGTTGGGTAAAGCCTTCCCCTCTGAGAACTGACCTAAAATGTTTTTACATTAACGTGGAAGCAACGTGTAAAATATAGAATTTTATAACTATTCTTTTATTGATATTAACTTTATTTTTAAAAATTATTTTTTTAAATACAAAGATAATTAAAAACAAAATTTAGCATTGCATCAAAATTAGTTCATGGTTGACATGACACAATCCAGATTTTGGAAAATCAGTGAAGAAGGAGAGGGATTGTTACCATTAATTTCCCAGAATTCGCATGCCTAAGTTGAGCTGTGACCTATTTCATCTTCTCTAGTCATCTCCCATAACCTTCATAGCATGATTCTGCAAAAATCATCGACGTCGTTGCGAAAGTACGTCATACCCAGTTCTTCATCCGCCAGAGATCAACAGCCGCCATTAAAAACCCACCTATATTTAGACTTATCCTGGCCCTAACAAACAGATATCAAAGATTTGATATAAATATAAAGGAAGGCCTTAGGTATATTTGTTTTAAACACACCTATAATATTCACCATCCACAACCAAGTAGTGTCTCAAGGTTTGCTCTTCTTCCAGGTTCATATATGCCAGGGACATATGGTTCAGTACTGCTTCCCCAGGGGTTGGTTCCCTTGTCTGGTTGGAATCCTTACCTGGTATATCCTATAAAGCTTCCTCTTGTTGTCCATTAATTTATTTAGGTGAGTACTTTTTATATCAATTTGTTAACTGACCCATATGAGAAAGAGGCAAAGAAGCATAAAAAAAACAGTAATAAAAACAGTAGCAATATACTCCCAAAATCAAATAGAAAGAGTCTCTTCCCCCCCATTGAACAAAGACCAGACCAGGATTTATGATTTATGTACTTTTGTTGGCGAACTTGCAGAATCAAAACTAATCTTATACTTCATAAATTACAACATTAGACATCTAAATGATTAAAATGAGGTAAGAAAAGAAAAAACAGAGCCCCTAAATTCATCTACATAAAAGTTCATGGGTCTAACTTGATCAATTAGTTAATTAGTAGTAAGGGGGCGAAGACCATCCTGGTAGTTTCAATCTTATTCAAAGTATTAAAAGAAAAAAAATATATCTCCTCCTCTAATAATTGTATTATTATAAGTATACACTTTATAAATTGTTGGGGATCTTAAAATTAACATATATTGTGTGGATGCAGTAGGAACTCACAGATCATTTCCCATATATCCTGTCGATAATAGAATGGAGAAAACATAAGTCCCAAAACAAAGAAAGAATAAAGGGGGCAAAAGATAAAGATACCACCACCTATAAGTAACCTTGAAACACTTTTTTTTTGTCCATTTTCGTAACAATAATACAATAGTATGAAATGTTTAGTGCATTCCGGTGGGAGTCAATTGTGACAATTAAAAAAAATAAAGATCGAGTGAGGAGAGAGAGAGGGAGGGAAAGAGAGACTGAAATAAAATAAATTCAGTAAGAAACAGAATCTTTTGCTTTTAGTAAAAAAAATCGAAATTTGACATGAATAGATAAATATAGTGAGGAAAAGACATCCACCAAAAAATAAGGGGAAAACATCAAAGAAAGATGGCTTTCCAGTCACTTTACAAAATTAGCTGAAGCCCAGTGATGAATGCAGTTTAACATAAATTTCATTTCATCAGTACAGTTAAAGGAATAAAATGTTCAACCATAGCTCAGTTCTAATAAGTAGGGGGAGACTTCTATAAGTAAGCCATGTTTTGGATACTGAAAATCTGTGTTGGCACCCCTACAGGCCTATCCAATATTTGTAAATATGTAAAGTGCCTAAAGGACAAAAATAGAACTTTTTTTTTGTTTAGTTGTTTGTATAATAAAAAAACTAAATTACATGGCAAAGTGGCATACCACGAATATAAGAAGACTATATTTTCATATACAATGCCTAAAACTCTACAGCGAGTACTACTAAAACACAGTATAAACATGTTCTTAATAGGAACTTTGTTTGTCTGCATATATCCACTCAAAACAAATACACAAACCAACCAACAACACAAAGCACATATTACCCAGGCAATATACTATTTCAAGATACAAGAATCAACCTTGTAGTTTCCTTCAATATCTTCAGCTTTACTGCTGCTTCAATGTCTAAAATTCTTTGTTTTTTATTTATTAAAGAAAATCTAACTCTTCCTCTGTTGGGAATGTTTGTGACCCAACTAACCAGACCGGAAAGTAGAAACTACACATGCAAAGAAGATACATATAATGCATAACAATCAATAACTTGATTTTGATAGAGTGCACACACTTTTATCCACTCCACAGTACCTTACAACAGCATAGCCTAGCACACCTATTGCTAGAGAACCAAGAGCAACTCCACTCCACAGTAGAACTTTGGTTCGGAAGGCGAGATCTACCACCATCTGATCCTTAGGTTGTGTTTGATAAATTTGGGAATTAAGATCTGAATGATTATGATGTCTTAATAAATTAGATCATCTGAATGGTTATGAGGTCTGAATCTAAAAAATTGTTTGATAACAAAAAAGTAAGTTGTCTCTTAATGACACTATTTTACCATTTTAAAGGGTAAAATTTAATTTAATAATTTTAAATATTCAATTTAATAAAAATGAGTGCATAATATTGTTGAATATATTTATATAAAAAAAAATTATCAAAAAAATTTCATTAAGAGGTACCTCTTAATTATTAAGATTTCATTTTCTGTCTTACCGATTAATAGGCATTCAGAGGTAACAAAAAATAAAACAAACAGCATCATGCCTCTTAGCGAATAAGAGGCAGTCCATTAAGAGGCAATCAGATGTAAACAAACAGCACCTTAGTCATGTCAGACCTGGAAAAGTACAGCAAAAAGAAAAAGAAACAATAAAGAATCATTACTTCATACAACAAAAGGAGACTCTGGACTCAACTTTCCAATGCTACCTTCCAACTAAGGGAAAAAAATTCACCCAGGTTAGCAGAGAATATATAATTTTTCCTATTATATAATGGTATCCCTTATCCACTTGGTGCAATTAACAATATAAAATGAATGTATGATATCCACCATCTACAAATTGAACATGAGATTAGGCTGATGTACCTGTCAATGGTTTTCTTCTTTCATTTTTTCTTGATAAGTATGTACATGTCAATAGTTAGTTTTTGCCAAGAGTAAAGTCTGTAAAGTGGTTACCCTCTCTTATTAATTTATTATTTTGAACTCTTTCAACCCATATTTCATTATGTCACCCCCGAATAACCTAATAGAAAATAAAGAAATTTCCTAACATATAGCAAAAAAGATAATTCTGGTGGCATCAGAAGAAGTAATATTGCTATCTGGGAAAACTTTTATAACAAACTTCCTTACATAAAATAAGGCAGATCCTTGCATGACTTTATCTCAGGATGTCCATTCCTCAAACTGCAAATGCCAATCGCAGTAATATCCTTTCCCAACAATCCAAGACTGAGCAAAAATGGGGTAAAACTGAATTATTGCGTTTATTCAGCTTCATGACTCATCAAATCAACAGATGAAGTTTGTGTAGAGGAGAAAAATTTAGGGTGCATGATTAGGGGATCTTACCAGAGATTTTAACACAAAGAAGCACAGTGGCAGAGGAAGCCGCGGAAGAACTCGGTGAGCAAGCTCCTCAAACTTTGTAAAAGTGACCGAGACTGGAATTGTTGAAACAATTGGGATAGCAATCTACAAGATCCTTTGGGTTGAGTCTTCTTCGCCGTTTGAAATAATTTGAATGAATTTAGAATTATTTTAGTTATTATTTTTGAATATATTATCTCAGATTTAGGGGAATTTGAGAAACGAATCTAAGATTTTACTATCTCATATGTTTCCGTAAAAGATAAATAATTAGGAGTATTAATTAGAATGGACAGGTGTTGATTTTTTATAATGACAGATGTCAATTTATTGTGTTTTGTACTGTGATTTAGTATATATAACTAGATACAAACCCGCGCGTTGCGACTGGATTATTTAAATTTTTAATAATAAATGTGTGAGTACAATTAATAAATTAAAATATAATAAGAAAATAGTATATTATTGTGCGATGATCAAATTTTATACAAAAAAAATAAATAAATATACATTATAAGAGGTAATGGTGGGAGTTTACCGATTTGTGCATTACACTCTAAACATATGACTATTGCTTTTAAGCTAGTGGTAAATTAAGCGACCTCAACTTGTGGACAAATTATTTTTTCTACTATTCCCTTTTTCTATTTTTTTTTTCTAATTTTTCTTGACCAAAGTGTAGCCAACTGATTTATTTTCCCTTTGTATTTTGTTTGCTGCAAAGAAAGGGTTGCCTCAACTTAACTTTTTACAATCTATAACAAAAAGAAAAGAAAATGGTATGCAAAGGTTTAAAAAATATCTTTAAAATACAATTTTTTGTATATATTTCAGAAAAAATAAAAAAAACGAACATGTTTTAATTTTATCTACTCTCACTTTGAACATGTTTGAAAACAAAATCAAAGATGGTGGTCTATTCATGTCTCTGTTGAAGACCAATATACATCACTTAACACTGTGTCAAATTGTAGTTATCTCAGCATAATTCCACATAAGCTTTAAAGCAAACCTACTGGGAAGAAGGATCACCAAACCTCTCGAAATCTGCCAAAGCACCATTCAGAATGACACTCGACTCAAAAGTTACAAATATATAAATAACTTAATTACCGACATTGTAAGACTCCGAATTTTATGAAATAAAAGTATTCAATTTTTCTTATAATTACTATTTAGTAAATGGTTAAATTGATAAATGTTAAAGTTAAGGGTGATATATGAATTTTTTTTTCGAAATACACAAGTGGTTATAAAATATTCATTGTTGTCGGAGAATATTCGCTTGGTCGGGGAATATTCTTACTGTTGGAGAATATTCGTACGACGGCGCAGTCTTTTGTGGGCCCCATAATGGAAAGCGATTGGATGAAGAAAACGACAAGAGTAAGTTGTTTATAAATAACGGCGTAGTTGTTACCGTTAACACTGTTGGAATACCCGGTGGTTAAAACACAGTAATACGCGTTGTTGCACAGTAGCTCACGGTATTGCACCAATTATTGATTTTTACGTAAGAAGGCATTACTCAATAATTGTTACAGTAATTACTGTTCAGTATTTTATTTTATTGATTTAGTAATTGTTGCGTTGATATTTTATATTACTGTTGTTTTAATAATTGTCACTACACAGTATTTTCTATTATCGGAGCAATAATTCATATTATCTGAATAATATTATTAGATAACATTATTGGCAATGTCTAGAAAGTTCTGTCTAAGGAGAGGTTTGGTCATCTAATTGCGCGCCAGTAAGGAAGAGATCCTTATTGGAAAGCTCCCTCTTTCCTAGGAACGGCCTGGTTGCCAGTACTGTGGTTCTGTAATATTATTTGTGTATAATTAATTATTAATTTATATGATGAGGAAAATATTGATTTTATATGGATATAGATGGAGAAAATTTTTAATGTGACAATTGTTGTAAATAAATATTTTATCTTTTTCTGATAAAATAATTCATTTAAATATATTATTTTAATAATATATTAATGGTGATATTTTTACAATGAATGTGGGATATATGAATAAATGAGGAGGAAGAGTATTTTTGTTGGATTAAATGATTAACACATGTTTTGTGTGTTGGTGGACACAATTCTTGACCGAAAATTTATTATTGACTGTAAAATCGTCCGTTTGTGGATTTCGGTCAATTTCTGTTTGAAATTTTGAAAAACTTTCTTCTGCAAAGTTGTAGAGAATTGAATTTCCTATAAAAACTCGCGAGATTCGAATTTTCTGATAAAATGGCTATTTATTATGAATTATTGAAGTTCTGAAGTTCCGAAATTATTGATTTTTGGAAGTTTTAATTATTTTTATTAAGAAAAACGTTTTTTCTTACTTTTTCTAGAAGGTTAGCATGTGTTTATGGCTGAATTCAAGTATATAGAGGTGGGCTTGAATATTTTGTAATTATATTATTATTATATTCAATTTTCTGCTTTGGTGTTCTAAGCATTTTCCTATAAATAGGGTGCTTAGGTTAGAATTAAAAATCACACCAGAAACTGAAATTTTCTCTCTATTTCTTTCTCTGTATATCGAGCGTATTCTTATGAGTATTTTGATATCTTGAGTGTTGCTATACGGTGCAAGTTCATTCAGCGTTATTCGAGTCAGAAGTACTGCTCTTTTGAGGTAAGGGATAGTAAGAGATATTGTTGTAAGGGATGTTATTTCTTCTTAAATGATATTATTTTCTTCAATATCATTATGCCGAAGTATTGATCTGAACTTTTTATCAAATTTGGAACTTTTCATGTCGGGGTTACTATTCATGAGTTACTATTCATGAGTTACTATTCACGAATTACTATTCATGAGTTACTATTCATGAGTTACTATTCACGAGTTATTATTCATGAGTTACTATTCACGAGTTACTATTCACGAGTTACTATTCATGAGTTACTATTCATAAGTTACTATTCATGAGTTACTATTCATGAGTTACTATTCACGAGTTACTATTCATGACAAAATTGGTTTCTTTTTCTAACTAAATTATAGTTGATTTATGAATATTACTCTTGAGATTAAAACTATTTATTGATTATATTGTTTTTATTATCATATATAACATTTTTATGACCCTGATGTTGAATTTCTCTTTTACTTGAGTGTAAAGATGAACAGTTATTGAATATCTTTGGCCTATGGTGCAAAGATAAACTGTTAAGGAATATCTTTGGCCGTAGTGCAAAGATGAACAGTTATTGAATATCTTTGGCCTATAGTGCAAAGATGAATTGTTATTGAATATCTTTAGCTTAAGTGCAAAGGTGAATTGATTAACATGGTTATAATTATTGGTTATATAAATTCTGAAATGATTATATATTCTTTGAGATAATAATATATTTGGCCTGTAGTGCAAATATGAACGGTTGATGAATATATTTGGCCTGTAGTGCAAATATGAACTGTTGAGGAATATCTTTGGCCTGTAGTGCAAAGATGAATTGTTGATGAATATCTTTGGCCTGTAGTGCAAAGATGAATTGTTGATGAATATCTTTGGCCCGTAGTGCAAAGATGACATGTTGTTGAATATCTTTGGCCAGTAGTGTAAAGATGAACATGTGTTGAGATGAACATGACCAACTGGTGATACAAATGAATATCTTTGGCCGTAGTACAAAGATGAAGTTATTAGTATGATTATGAACAGGAAATGTGATTTGGTGTAACCATGATCTTTGATGTTTCAGGTAAAGATAGGTGATGAAAATTATCTTCGTCCTGGATGAGAAGAGGAATTTAGAACTACAATTATGATTATGAGTTATTCATATGATTGTGGACCAGAATTGTTGATTGATGTTACAGGGATAAAACATTGTTGGTGGATTTTTAAAATGGAGAAGATAATAGACTTTATAGTCTATTTGACTCTTCTAATGGATTGCTCGTTCCGCTGCAACTATGGTTGAAAAGTTTTATCATCTACTATATGTTCTAAATCTCTGATTTATTACTGATGAATGCTATTGATAATTTAATTATCTTTAGTCATGATATTCTTTACTGGGCTAGTTGTGCTCACCCTTCTGTTTCACAATTCCTTTCAGGTAATAAGAGTGTAGCTGGGTCGAGCGGGGGTAACAGGGGAATAGAACGGTGGTCATCATTTAGTAGTTATATTTGGTGAATCATCTAGGGTGAAGCGAACCCAACGTTGGAAGGGTGTTTTGCCACTATCATACAAGATGTCTAACGACACACAACCTCGTGTCATCATAAGACATAGTTGTGCACATCCACTTGTTGAGTATATCTACAAGCACTACCTATATGATCTTGGAGTTTGGTTGAAGTATAATTCTCAATTAGAGACAGTGGGGATAATGATATGTCAAGAGAAGACTCGCCATTGGGAAGAATATGATAGTAATCTTCTCATTTTTCTTTGGGGTCTATTGGGTCAACCAAGGATAATTCTGTGGCCATATGATGTCTATCATAACCTAGAAGCATGGCCTCCCATGTAGGAGGGTTTCCTTGAGCACTTCCCAAAGATTCTAATTTTTAAAACAGTTTTTGACTATACCTTTATGTAAGGTGTCATTGTGGCGTGCTATCCAAGGTTGGGACATGAGTCACAGTTGGTATATATTTGTACCCAAACTCATAGCATATGTGTTGTTGTATTTTGCACGACAATTGTTGTAATAAAGTTGTAGTTGTTTTCTGTACCATGTATTTGGCGACTCAAAATGGGTTGGATGGAATGGACCTAGTTTGGGGGCGTTACAGACATGAACTTAAAAGATTACCAAGAGAGATCAAGCAAAATATATCAGTGATGTAGAGAGAAGGAAAAAATTTGACATAATGATTCACATATTTTAAATCCTGGTGCTAGTAGGTAGCAACATTCTATAATCAATTAACAAAAGGGAAGGCATATATTCTTGTTCTGTGAAGTAAACAATCATGCTTACTACAAAAGTTTTACTGCAAAATGTGTGAGGAAAGCTTGAATCAAGCTAAAACCTACACTCTCATGACCCTCTCATTATTAATTCTGGCTTGGGAGATAATGCTACTGTGAAGGACATTATTGTTAACAATGATTGGTCTTTACCTGCTTCTAGACACTTTGTTATTGCTCATTTTATAAATCATTTTGACTACTTGAGGCCTTTTAATATTCAAGCTCATTGCAGACTTGTAGGACAACACTCATTATCTTGTTCTTAAGGTCTCTAATATTTGGAACTCTATTAGACAAATGTAAAGTGATGTGGCACAAACTCCATGTTCCACGTTTCTCATTCATAGCATCGCTGACTTTCCATAAAAAAAATTCACACAGCAGATGCCAGATGCTCAAAATTGGATGAGGTAAAGTGTATTTTTGCTGATGAGAGAGAGGAAGGGAGTTTTCATCCTAACCGGAGAGAGGATGAAGGAAGTTTTCCAGCCCATCTGCGTTAAAAGAACAAAAAGAAGGGGAAAAAAGAGAAACAAAAAAGAAATATGAGAAAATCCCTAAGAAGGCCCAAGGAAATTAGTGACTCATTTTTATTTTTTTTAAGAAAAGCCAAGCAGGAAATTGTTGTAGCCAATTTGATGGACGTTTGATTAATTGACAAAATAGGATAATTACAGTGTTTTTAACAATTCAGTTTCTTAATTGCAATTTTTTTTAGTTCAATGACCTGTTGCACAAAATGTGCCAACTTTAGTGGGATAAAGTATATTTTTGCCGCTCTAAAAGCAACACAACTCTAAATAAGCTAGCCGAACACACCCACAGTGGGTATATAAAACAAATAAAATTTATATTAGTTGATAATTATTTTTCTAGTTATATATTTACTAAAATGAAAAGATAGTGATATCGAGTTTAGAAGGTCGTCCACCTAATTGGATGAAAATGACCAATTTTCAATTTAGACAATAAAAAAAAAAAGCACTTCGCACTTTCAAAGTATTTCTAACTATTTTTGGAGGCGGCTTTTGCGCTCTTTACTCAAGGAAATATATTTCCATCAATATTGGTCTTAGAATCAAAATCATTTCATCCGCAGTATTTGAGATCATCATGCCTTGTCCCTTAAAATATATTAGCAACATTAGCATTTAATCCTATTGTTAAGCTCTAATCAAAATAACTGCAGCCAATGTAGCTGTTGTCTTTCATATTCTTGAAAAGGTTTATAACAAAGAAGGGATGGAGGGAAATATATGAAATTCTGAGCTAAAAGGAGAAGCAATGAAGTAAAACACCTGAGCCTGCATGTATTTTGTGGCCTCAGCTCCAGACACTGTTGCTTCAGATGAGAGAACAAAGGCACTGACAGGATCATCACCAGCAATCAACCTCTCTGATTATGAAGACCAATATATCAATCAATAAATTTAATGTCAAATTAGAAATGAATGGCATACACAGAGATAATAAAAAATAGCATCTTTTAGAACGGATGCTGCTGGAATTAGTGCGTCTAACAATGTGCAACACCGCCATATTTACTGACTGCAGCAATGGCAGCTTTAAGCGCATCAGCCCCTAAACCAGAAGTGTCATAAGTAAACAATAGAAAGCCAAGAATATAGGTGCCAACGTTAGAATTTAAATGCAGAGTTATTATCTCACAGCACAATGGTTTTGTGGCAGAATGACTGTTCGCCTTCAGCTGAGCATATGCAGCCTTGCAGAATATATCATATCTGTTTCAAAGATTATTACATAGATAAATAAATGAATTAAGAAAAATCAAGTAATTAAGTTTAAAAGATGGAGAATGTATATACATGATCCCACTTGTTCCTCCCATAACTCTTCTGATAGAAGATCCAATTTCATTAACTGTTTCCGCAGCGTCGTTGAGTGGATAGCTGGAAAACATAAGATAGCAAACAGAAAATTAGATAAAGAAAAACTAAAGAAAAGTTTTAAAGCTATACTCATTCTTATTGTTGCTAATCATAATAAATGTGTGCGTACAATTAATAAATTAAAATATAATAAGAAAATAGTATATTATTGTGCGATGATCAAATTTTACACAGAAAAACAAATGAATATACATTATAAGGGGTAATGGTGAGAGTTTACCGATTTTTGCATTACACTCTAAGTATGTGACTATTGCTTTATTGTATTGTCAAAAAGTTAAAATTAAGATGGATAAAAAAGATACCTAGCATATTACAATCCATGAATGAGTGTCAAAAACCAAAATATAATTCATGAATACCAAAAGACAATTTGAAAGGAAAATAAGACTGTTTACTGCGCTAGGCCTTGGTAGAAATACTTTCTGTCCTGCAATCAATTGGTGGTTATGAAGTTGCTAATCAACATAAAACAACTATTTCCCCTTACTATTGCAATTCACAAGCAAACTGGAAATATTCTTGGATCTCTCATTGCTTGCTATTACTCACATTAGTAACTGCTGAAATATTACTCATAATTGTTAAATCAGTTGAAATGAAATAATCTCCAAATTTATAAAATGAAACAGTCACGACACTGTCAGTAATATAAAAATCCTCCTCGACACCATCACCGTACCTACATGAGGTTGAATACCAAAAGCTAAATAAATGAGCACTGAAAGATGGGTATGTGAAAAGATAACATAGTTACTCATATCCTTGTAGACACATGTAAGATATTAATCACCTTGTCTTTGTTACCTAGAAGTTATTAGTCTAAATAGTCTTCATTGTGTGCGGGATCAGCAAATCTATGACTATTATGTTTTTAGCACTATATGTTTTGTATGATGATAATGACATGTGACTACTCGGTGAGAAGTATGATTATTTTTCTAAGATGCCATCTGTAATAATGATACCTGTTAACGCCTAATTTTGTACACCTGACGAAATCACCCAAAAAGACAGGCCAAAATAGCGCCAACGGTTGATGGAGTAATTGTTGTGAAATCAAACTCACGAAATACACTCACATAAACATAAATAAAGAAATATAAAGTATGAACACAAGATTTACGTGGAAACTCAATTGGGAAAAAACCACGGAGAGAGAGAGTAATCCACTATAATAATATTGAGAGTACAAGTTGTATATTTGTGTTCTTGTCCCCTCTTTTCTTAAACCCTAGCTTGTAGTCATATATATAGAAGTAACCTCCACCTGCATCCAACTAGGAAAAGGATTCCTTATCCCTCCAAATAAGGGAATATAATCCTATTTTAATAAGGACTCTTCCACTATCATAATAAATACATATGGGCCATCACCAGATCCGGATCATTAAATAGATTGGGATGTAGCCCAAATAATCACACTCTAACATTGCCCCCCAGTCTCTTATTTATAAGGAACTTATAAATGAGAGAGTATACAAATTTATCCCAATAAAACGACCATATTTGCCGAAGACAAAATATATCACACCTGAACTCCATGTGCCGAACTAAAATTGTCGGCTCCCAATATCGCTGCCCCACTCCTCTTGTTCACTCATAAGATAGATAAATAATTTATTACTACCGAAGATATAAAGAACCAACCTTATCCCAACCGAATATATATAGAGAACCAACCTTATCACATCCGAACCAACCTTATCACAACCGAATATATAGAGAACCAACCTTATCACAACCGAACCAACCTTATCCCAACCGAATATATAGAAAACCAACCTTATCACAACCGAACCAACCTTATCACAACCGAATATATAGAGAACCAACCTTATCACAACCGAACCAACCTTATCCCAACCGAATATATAGAAAACCAACCTTATCACAACCGAACCAACCTTATCACAACCGAACCAACCTTAACACTACCGAAGACAGATAAATAATCCACCGAACACACCCAAATATATAGAGAACGAACCTTATCACAACCGAACCAACCTTATCACAACCGAATATATAGAGAACCAACCTTATCCCAACCGAATATATAGAAAACCTTATCACAACCGAACCAACCTTATCACAACCGAACCAACCTTACCACAACCGAATATATATACAGAACCAACCTTATCACGACCGAACCAACCTTATCACTACCGAACCATCCAACCGAACACCAATTACAAAGTTCGTTTCGAAGAACTAAACGTATCCGTTCCGAAGAACCGAGGATGTGATCCTTTGGAGAGGATGTCGATCCATCTCGGGATGTGATCCGTTGGAGAGGATGTCGGTCCGTCTCAGAGGATGTAATCCGTTGGATGTTCATCCTTTCGGGAGATCAAAGCCTTCCCGAAGGATGTTTGTCCGACCTTATAACCCCTGCAACCTTATGCCGCCATAATATCCGTAGAATATTCATCCTTTTGGGAGATCAAAGCCTTCCCGAAGGACGTTTATCCGACCTTATAACCCCTGCAACCTTATGCCGCCATAATATTCGTAGAATGTTCATCCTTTCGGGAGATTAAAGCCTTTCCGAAGGACGTTTGTCCGACCTTATGCCGCCATAATATCCGTCCCGAAGGATGTGATCCGTTCGGGAGAACGATGGTCCGTCCCGAAGGAGTTTACCCGACCTTATACCGCCATCCGACCTTATAACCCCTCCGACCTTATGCCGCCATAATATCCGTCCCGAAGGATGTGATCCGTTTGGGAGAACGATGGTCCGTCCCGAGGGAGTTTACCCGACCTTATACCGCCATCCGACCTTATAACCCCTCCGACCTTATGCCGCCATAATATCCGTCCCGAAGGAAGTAATCCGTTCGGGAGGACGTTGGTCCGTTTCGAAGGAGTTTACCCGACCTTATACCGCCATCCGACCTTTTACCCCCAAATGTAGACAGCCGAAGATATGATGAGGCCGATGTGATATAGTCCGAGGCAAACTGCAATTATCCGAAGAGGATTTGTTGTTGCCCGAATGTCACGGGAGAGCCGCCAAAAGTCCAACAAAGTACGAACTGTAATTGCCCCCCAGTCTCTTATTTATAAGGAACTTATTTATAAGAGAGTATTCAAAGAGTCTTCGTGGGATTTTTATCCTCGGGATTTATATCCGTTGGATTTCCTTCAGTCTGTGGTTGATGATGAAACCGAAGCCGCCTTTAAAGCACTTCAATGATATAAAAGCTTAAACTTTTATCTTTACACTAGCTGAATTCGTTACTGGTGCGGTGACTCA
Organism: Panax notoginseng; assembly: GCA_016801055.1. Classification (NCBI taxonomy): domain Eukaryota; kingdom Viridiplantae; phylum Streptophyta; class Magnoliopsida; order Apiales; family Araliaceae; genus Panax; species Panax notoginseng. The sequence goes on from CM029021.1 coordinate 171,251,226, forward strand.
GCACCAATTTATCATCACCTGGACCAAAGTGTTAATGTTTAGATTTTACATGCATCATGTGAATACTACCACTACATGTATAATATAAGTGAGAGAATATGTAAAGTTGCATCAATAATCAATTACGAATATGCTTCAATTGCTATTGATATAATACATATATACACACGTACAAGTATATATTTATTTTAATAAAAAAGAATCACTTATCTCCTTCGGTGAATCGGTGATTTTAAATCGACACTAGAACAAGTGTCTCGTTCCCACAGACGGCGCCAATGTTAACGCCTGATTTTGTACGCCTGACGAAATCACCCAAAAAGACAGGCCAAAATAGCGCCAACGGTTGATGGAGTAATTGTTGTGAAATCAAACTCACGAAATACACTCACATAAACATAAATAAAGAAATATAAAGTATGAACACAAGATTTATGTGGAAACCCAATTGGGAAAAAACCACGGAGAGAGAGAGTAATCCACTATAATAATATTGAGAGTACAAGTTGTATATTTGTGTTCTTGTCCCCTTTTTTCTTAAACCCTAGCTTGTAGTCATATATATAGAAGTAACCTCCACCTGCATCCAACTAGGAAAAGGATTCATTATCCCTCCAAATAAGGGAATATAATCCTATTTTAATAAGGACTCTTCCACTATCATAATAAATACATATGGGCCATCACCAGATCCGGACCATTAAATAGATTGGGCTGTAGCCCAAATAATCACACTCTAACAATACCCATTTATAATATTGAAAATAACTTGTAGATTATGTCATGCAATGCAGAAGAAAATAAAGCCAATGATGATGCCTACCTATACAAGTAGGAACTCTCGTCGCACAACACACCACTCCTAACACAAACCTTTCATTTCAAAGTCTGCCTAATACATCATGCCAGTACATTATTTTACTGAATGGACACACTTTCTTCCTTATTTTACTGAATGGACACAATTTTGATTCCATTAGATTAATTTTAACAGATTGGCGACCATTGTTATCTCTTGCGAAAAGAAAGAAAGAGAAAAACATAAATCTATTGTTAATTATAAGTGATGACTATTTGAATGGTGATTTAAGCTGGTTACCCAGAAGTGCTTTACTTGAAAATACCGTGATAAAAGTTGTAGGTGAAATAGAAAAGGATAAAATCAAACACTTTGTTGGACATTGTTCTTCGATTAATATATCTACACCAAATAAAAGTTGACATAGCTAAGAAGGCAACTTGGAAAGAAGGGGAAGATATACCTGCAAGAAATGTGGTAGCAGCCTTCTGCAAGTTCAACCATATGATTGCATTTTAGACATTGACGTCATAGATTTCTTGATGCAAAAGACTTAAGCTTTGCCTCTTCTGGTAATGGACAAGGATTTAACCTTTTGAAGTCATAGCAAGTCATGTTACTATGCCAAGGGACCTTGCAGTTGACACAAAAAAGAGCACGACATTTAGTGCATTTTATGGCTCCAGCTTGTTCTACACCACCAGCTGAAGCATATCCATAAACCTCAGCTTTGTACATTAGAGTTGAGCACCTAGGAAATGGACAGTAAATTTTTTGTGATGCAGGAACTGAAGATTCCTTTATCCGCTGGCTCATAAATAAAAAGGTTATATATCACTTAAAATTAAAAACAGAGATTTCTTTCATTCGGGGGACCGAAAATCAACCAGAACTCTAGCGAAAACAAATAAAAACTGTCCTCAATTAGCCACAGTTATCCACAATTTTTTCATAACTATCCAGATTGATTTCTAAGACAACCAAGAAAAGAAATTAAAAAATTCACACAATCTGAGATCAGAAGATGAATGTAGACCAACAATGCACCAACAATGTAATATTATAGTATATATTAATTTAAAAATCAATGTTCATACCATCTCATTCCGAATTTCTTCTCTACCGGTTCCAGTCGTTTCTCACTTCACTAAAACAAAACAAAACCAAAGAAACCATGAAATCAGCAAAATGAAAAATGGAATCCAATTACTTTATTTGTTTATTTATTTATTTAGAGCATCGAAAATTGAGGGGAAATGGGGATTGTACGAACTAACCTTTTTCTTTTTGATAATTTGGCTCGCCATGATTTGTTGATATTGATTGCGAGATGGAGATTTGGGAGCACTTCGACAGTTCGTCAAAAACCGTGTTGTTACTTTCCTCAGTGGTATCTTCCGCCGGAAATCTGATCGAAGGTCACAGTAAGAATCAGTGTCCTTTCCTCTATTGGGTTTGGTCTGAGAATTTGTTCTTGAATGCTGAATGTTCATCCTTTGATCTTCTTCGCCATCCCTACAGAATTTATCGCATGAATCGATGCGTGGAGAGAGAGAGAGAGTAGATGCCATATTTGGGTATAGCAATCTATAGGATGTTGGAGATATCAATCTACAGGATGTTTATCCTTTGGGTTGAGTTTGAAATAATTTGAATGAATATAAATTAGTTGTTATTTTTTAATTTTGAATATATTTATCCCAAATTTAGGGGATTTGAGAAATGAATTTAGTTTTTTTTAGTGCGTCATACGTATCTGTATAAGATAAATAGGAGCAATAATTAGGATTGACAGGTGTTTAATTTATAGAATGACATATGTCAAAATAATGTGTCATGTACTGTGTTTTAGTATATATAGATATATAGATATATAATATATAATAGATAAAATGGTTGGGTTGGAATTGGTTTTTCAAAGGATGGAATGATGCTTAATTCCAGTGGAATGGTTGGATGGATCAATGAAAATGGCTTTGCAAATTATCTAGCCGGCTTACTCCTAATTATAGCGGGGTTCAAAAATTGGAAGTTATAATAATTAGAGACAAAATTGTTATATCATTTATATTATAAGGTTAGTTTTGGTAATATAAAATATTTCATTTTGTCATTCTTTCCCATCCCTCCAAATCTTTTCACTTTTGAGGAGAAATTTTTGAGCAAAAAATGAAATCAATTTTACCTCGAAATCATTTTCTTTCATTCCTTAAAAAAACTCACAAACTTGGGATTTGGGAAGGATTCTAATTATTTTCTCTTTCTTCCTTTCCTTTTCCCTTAAATAAAAACTTACAAACACACCCTAAAAATTCTATTATGAATTACGATAAATTTGTGTAGAATTATAATTAAATGTATTAACACATCAAATTATAAAAAGGTTAACTTATTATATATTTTTATTAAAAAAATCGACATAAAAATTCGAAATATATAACATGTTTCAAAAGCTTATGAGCGGGAAAAAAAATAGCTCCTTAACAATCAATAAAAAATTTCTTTTAATTTGAAATATTGTAGTTACAGACATATACATTAATACATAGGGGCGGATCCACCTTGAGGCCAGTTATGCAATTGGCATAGTTGGATTTTACAAGATTTTTTTTATACTATCTATTTAGTATTTTTGTAAATAAAATTGGTGTTTAATGTGGACATAAAAATCATTATTCAGAAAAAAAAAATTAACATTTTCATCTTATGAAATTCTTTTCCAATGTGTATTTCTTATACGAACTTCTCTTAAATATTTTCTTTTTCCATAATAAGAGTTTTGTTTATAAATTTAATTTACAAGCATTAAGAATTTATTTTTATTTCAAAATTATTCCTAAAAAATTTAGTAGTTTAGCGACGGTAGAATACGATGATGACATTATTTCATTTAGTGCTAAACTTACAAAAATAAGATTCTTATTTTAAAAATAAAAATTGACGAATAAAGTTCTTATTACAGAACAGAAAAAGAATAATCAATTGTCACTATTTCAAACTAAAATCATCGCAAGATATGTACACCTCCCAAGGAAAAAAGCACTTTATATTTACTTCTTTCAAAAAAAATTAATAAATTTTATAATGATATTAGATATTCAATCCTAAAATTCATTTGCTCTTTTCAATAAAAGAAAAAAAATGTAATTAGGATGTGATGCCTATTAGAAAAGATAAATTAAAAGCCATTGCCAACCTTATTAAACACCTCATTTAAAAATTCTATAAATTACATTATATAATTTTTTTTCGGACTAAAATATATTACCATAGCTGACCACAAATCCTAAATCCGCCCATGTTAATATATATATATATATATATATATATATATATATATATATATATATTCTAATAATATGCACCAGTTAGAACTTTAGCAAAGTGTGATTTATTAAGTTATATTTGTTTGTAAGGATTATATTTGGGATTTGATTATTAATTTCAAGTTTTTTGTTTGGTTTTAAAAATAGACTTGAGACTATTAATTCAGAGATAATAAAATGACTTGAAAGGAGTTACTATTTAATATCATGTCAAACTTGGTATTATAATCTCTATCATTTGGTGTGACGCCCCCAAAATTAGGTATACATCACCCATCTTGGGTCGTCAGATACATAGTATAGAATACAAATACAACTGATTAATACAACTGTCGTGTACAATACGACAAAACATAAACTGTGAGTTTGAATACAAATATTATCTTCTAGAGAGTATTCATACTCAAAAGGAGTCCTCATTACATTTATTAACACACCATTACATAGAATAGTGAGGACTACTAACTAATACTATCATTCGGACCATCACTCCGTACCCCGACTTGTCCCAGCTACGTTCTCATTTCCTGAAGAGAACAGTGAAAGAAAGGGTGAGCTCAACTAGCCCAGTAAGAAATATTATGACTAAGATAATGCAGAATAAATTATCATTAGCCTTCAACAATGTTAAACTGATAAAATATAATAGACATCAAGTTTAACTGTAGCGGAACAAGCAATCCATTAAAAGAGTCAAGTAGAAAATAAACTCTACTATCTTTTATGATTTAAAAAGTTTTTCAACACTGTAATCGCTGAGACTCAGCTTAATAAAATAATCCACATCATCGAATCACCCCTGCACTACGGCCAAGGATATTCGTGTATTCATTAATGGTCATGATCATGCCAACAACTGTCCATCAATGCACTACGGGCCAATGAGGACTTTTACCACATCATTTGTAACATTACGGTCATGATTATACCGAATAATCCCTGGTCATAATCATACCAAGTCCATCTATGCACTACATGCCACAGATGACTTTCAACATTTTATAAACATGAGGATGATGACAATGATATAAGAATTCAATAAAACAAGTTCAAGAATTAATTTATCCAGGAATGTCCAAATTGTCAACATGATACTGCATTGTGGAGTAAAATTCAAGAATGCTTAGAAGAATATTTTCTTGAAAAGATACTGGATGAAACGCAACTATCAAGGATATTCCACAAATTTCATGGAGTATAGAAGTCAAAACTTAACCAACTGAGTACAATAAAGAATGGAATAACAAAAGAAATCACCATGCATGCGATAGACCGCACAGACAGGTTATTCCAACAGAATAATAAATAATGGAACCAGGTCCGGCGTAAACGCGCAGACAGGATATTCCGACAGAATAATAAATAATGGAACCAGGTCCGGTGTAAAACACACAGACAGGATGTTCCAACAGAATAATAATAAAAACGGAACCAGGTCCGGTGTAAAACACACAGACAGGATGTTCCAACTGAATAATAAATAATGGAACCAGGTCCGGTGTAAAACACACAGACAGGATGTTCCAACAGAATAATAATAAAAACGGAACCAGGTCCGGTGTAAAACACACAGACAGGATGTTCCAACTGAATAATAAACGGAACCAGGTCCGGTGTAAAACACACAGACAGGATGTTCCAACAGAATAATAGAAGAATGTCACCAAGTATAGGGTAGACCGCGTATACTAGTTATTCCAACAGAATAATAACAAATGGAATAACAGAAGTTCTCTTCATGAATATAAAAGAAATAATATTCCCTACCTTAAAAGAACTGGATATTGGAAAAGTGATGTAGCAGAATACTTTTATTCTCTCTCTCTTATTCTCTCTATACTTTCTCTCTCTATAGCTTGAATGAATTCGTGAAAAATAATGAAGCCCTAGGCCTCTATTTATAGAAAAACTGAGGGTGGCTCTTGGTCTTAACGAAGGGTCAAATGACTCTTGGTCTTAACGAAGGGTCAAATGACTCTTGGTAATATTGAAGGGACAACTACTATTGACGAAAGTAATTACTATTGACCAAGGTAAATACTATTGACGAAGGTAATTACTATTGACCAAGGTAAATACTATTGACGAAGGTAATTACTATTGACCAAGGTAAATACTATTGACGAAGGTAATTACTATTGACCAAGGTAAATACAATTGACGACGGTAATTACTATTGACGACGGTAATTACTATTGACGAAGAGACTCTTAGATGATGACATATGGCCCCCCATAAAATAACCAAACTTACCACAACGTCTCAATTATTGATTACAGATGATACTATGACAATAATTTAAGAGATATGATACAGCAATTACTGTAGCAATAATTGAGTATAGCTGAGTGACTTCTCACGTAAGCATCAATAATCAATACCGTGTGCTACTATGCAACCACGCGTATTACTGTACTTTTACTACCGAGTAGTTCAACAGTTTTAACGGTTTTAACGGTAACACCTCAGCCGTTATTTTTATAGAAAGATAATTCTGTCGTTTTCTCAATCCGACAATAATTCCGTTGTGGGGTCCACCAATGATTGTGCCGTCGTACGAATATTCCCCGACAAAAAGAATATTCTCCGACCAAACGAATATTTTATAACAACTTGCTTACTTTGCAAAATTTATAAATATTACCCACAACTATAACATTATATCAAATTAACTCCATAATATTCAAAAATGATATTTATAGAAAATTCATCTTTATTTATAAAAATTGGGGTCTTACAACCTCCCCTTCTTATGAAATTTCGCCCTCGAAATTAGGGTACGTACCTGGTATGTCGAAGAGGTAAGGATACCTTGATTTCATTTCTGATTCTAACTCCCAAGTCATTTCCTCAACATCGTGGTTTCTCCACAAAACTTTGACTTGAGGTATAACCTTGGAGCGTAGAATATGTTCCTTCTTATCCAAGATTTGAACAGGAACTTCTTCATACGTCAAATCCTCCGCTATTTCGTCCGGTTCTAACTCAATAATGTGGTTCGGGTCTTCCACATATTTGCGTAACATGGATATGTGAAAAACGTTATGAACACGAGACATACTTGGCGGTAAAGCGAGTCTATAAGCCACAGTTCCTACTCGATCGAGGATTAAAAATGGACCGATGAATCGAGGATTTAGCTTTCCTCTCTTTCCAAATCTCGTAACTCCTTTCCATGGAGCAACACGTAAGAACACATGATCTCCTACATCAAATTCCACGTCCTTTCGATGAAGATCAGCATAACTCTTTTGTCGATCTTGTGAGGTTTTTATACGTTGTCGGATCGTTTGAATCTTTTCTGTAGTCATACGTACCAACTCCGGTCCCAACAACGTTGCTTCGCCCACCTCATCCCAGCATACTGGAGAACGACATTTTCTTCCATACAATGCTTCGAATGGAGCCATGCCAATACTTGCTTGATAACTGTTGTTGTAGGAAAACTCCACCAATGGTAAGAACTTGTCCCAACTTCCCTTGAAGTCAAAGACACAGAGTCTTAATAGATCTTCAAGAGTTTGAATAGTCCTCTCTGATTGTCCGTCCGTCTGAGGATGATATGCTGAACTAAATCGTAACTCCGTGCCCATAGCTTTTTGTAAACTAACCCAAAATCGTGAAGTGAATCTTGGGTCTCGATCAGAAACTATGGATACTGGCATACCATGCAGTCTTACAATCTCGTTTATGTACATACGAGCAAGACGTTCAAGTGTATAAGTTTCTCGTATCGGTAAGAAATGAGCAGACTTGGTCAATCTATCAACAATGACCCAAATCGCATCAATACCTTGAGAAACCCTAGGAAGACCGGTAACGAAATCCATGGTAATGTGCTCCCACTTCCATTCTGGAATTTCAAGTGGTTGCAATGGACCTTTTGGTACTTGATGCTCCGCTTTGACTCGTTGACAAGTTAGACACCTTGAGATAAACAACGCTATCTCTCTCTTCATATTGCTCCACCAAAATGTATGACGAAGATCATGATACATTTTGGTACTTCCAGGATGGATTGCAAACGGTGTGTTGTGCGCCTCCATCATGATTTCATACTTTAAATCAGGGTTGTTAGGAACACAAAGTCTGGAGTTGACTCGAAGTATTCCTTCTTCATCGATTCTTGCTTCCGGCATAGAACCTTCTTGCACTTTCTTCCTCATACGCATCAGCTCCAGGTCTGTAGCTTGAGCAGCTTTAACTTTATCGATTAAAGTCGGTTCTACTCGTATATTCGCCATCATCACATGGGTCCCTGGAGTCTTCAACTCTATCTCCATCCTTTGCAAGTCACACAAAATGGGCCTTTGCGTTGTTAATATTGCACTTGTACCCGCATATGATCTTCTACTCAATGCGTCAGCTACCACGTTCGCTTTTCCAGGATGGTATTGAATGGTATGATCATAATCTTTCAACAGTTCAAGCCAACGTCGTTGTCGCATGTTGAGTTCCTTTTGAGTGAAGAAATATTTGAGGCTTTTATGATCCGTAAAGATCTCCACTTTCTCCCCATACAAGTAATGCCTCCAAATTTTAAGTGCAAAGACAACAGCTGCCAACTCTAGATCATGAGTAGGATAATTCCTCTCATATTCCTTGAGTTGTCTTGATGCATAGGCTATGACTTTTCCATGTTGCATGAGAACGCATCCCAACCCTTTGCTCGAAGCATCACTGTAGATGACAAATCCCTCCGAGCCAGATGGTATTGTTAGAACAGGTGCTGAAATGAGTCTCCTCTTGAGTTCTTGAAAACTCTGCTCACATTCTTCGCTCCAACCAAACTTTGTATCTTTCCGAGTCAGCTGAGTTAATGGAGTAGCGATTCGAGAAAATCCTTCCACGAATCTCCGATAATAACCAGCTAAACCAAGAAAGCTACGTACCTCGGTCACTGATTTAGGTTGCTCCCAGCTTTGAATAGCTTCAATCTTTGCCGGGTCAACCGATATTCCACGACTTGATACTACGTGCCCAAGGAATGCTACCTCCTCCAGCCAGAACTCGCATTTCTTCAACTTGGCATAAAGCTTGTATTCACGAAGCTTTTGGAGTACCAGCCTCAAGTGTTGCTCATGATCTTCACGGCTTTTGGAATAAATAAGGATGTCATCAATAAAGACGACCACAAAGTGATCCAAATATTCCTTGAATACCCGGTTCATCATATCCATGAAGGCAGCAGGAGCATTAGTCAATCCAAAGGACATGACTAGGAATTCATAATGCCCGTACCGAGTTCTAAAAGCCGTCTTTGGAATATCCTCAGTTCTAACCTTCAGCTGATGATATCCAGAACGAAGATCGATCTTTGAAAAGAATTGTGCTCCTTGCAACTGGTCAAACAGGTCATCAATACGTGGCAATGGGTACCTGTTTTTGATGGTGACATGATTCAACTCCCGATAATCAATACAAAGTCGCATACTTCCATCTTTCTTCTTCACGAATAGAACAGGAGCTCCCCAAGGAGAAGTACTAGGACGAATAAAGCCAATGTCTAACAATTCCTGCAGTTGGATCTTTAACTCCTGAAGTTCAATAGGAGCCATTCGATATGGGGCTTTGGAAATGGGTTTTGTACCGGGTTCAAGATCGATACAAAATTCAATTTCACGCTCTGGGGGTAGGCCAGGAAGTTCTTCAGGGAATACGTCAGGGAATTTATTAACAATAGAAATATCATTCAAAACTGACGTATTTTTGTTTAGATCTGTGACATGAGCTAAGAAAGCTTGACATCCGTTTTTCAATAAACGAATAGCTTTATGGCTTGAGATGACAGCGATTGATTTTAATGGTTTGGTTGCTTGAATTCGCATAATAGGTCGATTAGGAATATGAAAGCTAACAACCTTACGAAAACAATCAATTTTTGCATAATGAGTAGTTAACCAATCAATCCCTAGAATCACGTCAAATGCAAGTATTTTTAATGAAATCAGATCGATAGGTAATGTGTGGGTACCAACTTGAACCAAACAAGACTTATAAACAGTGGAGGTAATGAAGGTTTCTCCCAACGGAGTTTCCACAGATAAGTCAAAGTCTAATTTCTCCGGAATCAAATTTAATCGATGAGCGCAAGTAGGAGAAATAAAAGAATGGGTTGAACCGGTATCAAATAAAGTATAAACTTCTTTAGAGTTTATAATAAGCTTACCCGTGATGACCTCATTCGGGTTCCTTGCTCTCTGGGAGTTCACAACAAACGCTCTCCCTTGCACAACCGGTTTTGACTTTTCTGGGACGGCTTTTGGTGCCTCCATCCTAGCTGAATTTGTCTTCGGTAAACGACAAAATCGGGCTAAATGACCTTCTCTTCCACAATTATAACATGCTTTGGACGGCATCGCGCAGTTTGGACTGATGTGCCCCTCCCCTCCGCATTTGAAACATATGATAGGTGGTCGTTCTCCTTCCTTAACGACAGGTGCTGGTGCTGACGTCTTTCCATCATTGTTGAATCTCCTCTTCTTGAAATGTCCATTCTTATTGTTTTGGCCCTGATTACCACCGAAGTGGTTACCATTTCTGGCCTGTTGATTCCCTCCACGCTTGTTGTCACCGCTTCGATGACTGCTCTCACTGGTATTATCATTTTGCCGGCTGCTCTCTTTTGGTTGCGTTGTCTCGTTATCGCGCTCCACCAACTGAGCCCTATTTACAACATCTGAATACAAACACAGTTTATGAGAAACAAGATGTTGACGTATCTCCGGCTTCAAACCTCTTAAAAACATCCGCGTCATTCTTTCTTCATTATCCACCAGGTGGGACGCAAACCGGGATAACTCCGCAAATTTTGCCTCGTACTGCGACACGGTCATATTATTCTGCTCCAATTTGATGAACTCCACCTCCTTCATGTGACGAATACTCTCGGGAAAGTATTTGTCGTTAAACAGCTCTTGGAACTTCTCCCAAGACATCTTCAGTGCGGCAGGTTGAGTACGCTTTATCGATTCCCACCAGTAATCTGCCTCTCCTCGCAACATAAAGGCGGCAAAGGGAACCTTTTGCTCCTCGGAGCAACCCAAGACATCAAATATCTTGGTGATCTGCTTTATCCATGTTTCAGCTACAAGTGGTTTGGGTTCTCCCTTAAACTCCGGTGGTCCCAGCTCCTTAAACTGTTTAGCGGTGACCGCCTGAGAGTTTCCAGTATTTCCACCTACGTTGTGGACAGGAGCCGCTTTCACCTGTTGTTGCATGAATTGCATAAAGCCTCTGAACATTTGATCATTCATCATTTGGTCAGTGTTGTTGTTTGCATGAGGATTGACACCTTCCTGATGCACATTATCCTGATTATTGATATGTGGTGAATCAACAGTCGTCTGTGCTCCATTGCTATTCTCAACATTCTCAGATGCCATTTTCAGATACTGCCACAAAATAAAAATTAATTGATATGTCATATATTATCCTTATATTATGACCGACCAATTAAATACCATGCAAATAAACTTAGGTATGTCATACTAGCGAAGGAATTCCCCGTCTCTCCCCTCCTAGTTCTATTCTCACATCTTAGCCAGGGATCATATCCCTAAGCTCTGATACCAACTGTGACGCCCCCAAAATTAGGTATACATCACCCATCTTGGGTCGTCAGATACATAGTACAGAATACAAATACAACTGATTAATACAACTGTCGTGTACAATACGACAAAACATAAACTGTGAGTTTGAATACAAATATTATCTTCTAGAGAGTATTCATACTCAAAAGGAGTCCTCATTACATTTATTAACACACCATTACATAGAATAGTGAGGACTACTAACTAATACTATCATTCGGACCATCACTCCGTACCCCGACTTGTCCCAGCTACGTTCTCATTTCCTGAAGAGAACAGTGAAAGAAAGGGTGAGCTCAACTAGCCCAGTAAGAAATATTATGACTAAGATAATGCAGAATAAATTATCATTAGCCTTCAACAATGTTAAACTGATAAAATATAATAGACATCAAGTTTAACTGTAGCGGAACAAGCAATCCATTAAAAGAGTCAAGTAGAAAATAAACTCTACTATCTTTTATGATTTAAAAAGTTTTTCAACACTGTAATCGCTGAGACTCAGCTTAATAAAATAATCCACATCATCGAATCACCCCTGCACTACGGCCAAGGATATTCGTGTATTCATTAATGGTCATGATCATGCCAACAACTGTCCATCAATGCACTACGGGCCAATGAGGACTTTTACCACATCATTTGTAACATTACGGTCATGATTATACCGAATAATCCCTGGTCATAATCATACCAAGTCCATCTATGCACTACATGCCACAGATGACTTTCAACATTTTATAAACATGAGGATGATGACAATGATATAAGAATTCAATAAAACAAGTTCAAGAATTAATTTATCCAGGAATGTCCAAATTGTCAACATGATACTGCATTGTGGAGTAAAATTCAAGAATGCTTAGAAGAATATTTTCTTGAAAAGATACTGGATGAAACGCAACTATCAAGGATATTCCACCAATTTCATGGAGTATAGAAGTCAAAACTTAACCAACTGAGTACAATAAAGAATGGAATAACAAAAGAAATCACCATGCATGCGATAGACCGCACAGACAGGATATTCCAACAGAATAATAATAAAACGGAACCAGGTCCGGTGTAAAACGCACAGACAGGATATTCCAACAGAATAATAAATAATGGAACCAGGTCCGGTGTAAAACACACAGACAGGATGTTCCAACAGAATAATAATAAAAACGGAACCAGGTCCGGTGTAAAACACACAGACAGGATGTTCCAACAGAATAATAAACGGAACCAGGTCCGGTGTAAAACACACAGACAGGATGTTCCAACAGAATAATAGAAGAATGTCACCAAGTATAGGGTAGACCGCGTATACTGGTTATTCCAACAGAATAATAACAAATGGAATAACAGAAGTTCTCTTCATGAATATAAAAGAAATAATATTCCCTACCTTAAAAGAACTGGATATTGGAAAAGTGATGTAGCAGAATACTTTTATTCTCTCTCTCTTATTCTCTCTATACTTTCTCTCTCTATAGCTTGAATGAATTCGTGAAAAATAATGAAGCCCTAGGCCTCTATTTATAGAAAAACTGAGGGTGGCTCTTGGTCTTAACGAAGGGTCAAATGACTCTTGGTCTTAACGAAGGGTCAAATGACTCTTGGTAATATTGAAGGGACAACTACTATTGACGAAAGTAATTACTATTGACCAAGGTAAATACTATTGACGAAGGTAATTACTATTGACCAAGGTAAATACTATTGACGAAGGTAATTACTATTGACCAAGGTAAATACTATTGACGAAGGTAATTACTATTGACCAAGGTAAATACTATTGACGACGGTAATTACTATTGACGACGGTAATTACTATTGACGAAGAGACTCTTAGATGATGACATATGGCCCCCCATAAAATAACCAAACTTACCACAACGTCTCAATTATTGATTACAGATGATACTATGACAATAATTTAAGAGATATGATGCAGCAATTACTGTAGCAATAATTGAGTATAGCTGAGTGACTTCTCACGTAAGCATCAATAATCAATACCGTGTGCTACTATGCAACCACGCGTATTACTGTACTTTTACTACCGAGTAGTTCAACAGTTTTAACGGTTTTAACGGTAACACCTCAGCCGTTACTTTTATAGAAAGATAATTCTGTCGTTTTCTCAATCCGACAATAATTCCGTTGTGGGGTCCACCAATGATTGTGCCGTCGTACGAATATTCCCCGACAAAAAGAATATTCTCCGACCAAACGAATATTTTATAACAACTTGCTTACTTTGCAAAATTTATAAATATTACCCACAACTATAACATTATATCAAATTAACTCCATAATATTCAAAAATGATATTTATAGAAAATTCATCTTTATTTATAAAAATTGGGGTTTTACATTTGGGACTAAAAATTAATTTGTGGACAAAATTAACATTTAATTTTGTTTAAAAATACATCTTATCCTATATATCTATATTTAAATTAATTAGAATATAATATATTTGTTATTAGTAGTAAGGACATGATAGTTCCAATGATAAATTTTTCATAAGATGCGACGAATAATAATAATTAAAAAAAAGAATTGATAGAGAGATACATACCTTAAACATTCCCTCAAGTTTGTTAATAAACTGACTGTCACACTCCGTTTTTAACCGTAAAAGAAAATTCATTTTACAAATAATCATATCTTTTTCTTCTTTTGTAAAAAAATAGCCAGTAAGTTTAGTAATTTTTCACGTTATTTACCTTATAAAGCATTGACTTTTCTGTGTCAATAGAAGCACCATTTCCTAACCGTAGCCTTTAGCAAGATCCATCTTATAAAAGGCTTCAAATATATTCATACCTTAATCAAAACCATATAAATGAGATAGCTTAAGTTATTAATCTGATGACAAACAACTCTCTAATCAAATAACGCAAGAGATTACTTCCTTTCCATTTAAATGGATTCCGCTTATCTTTATAAATCTGAACAAAATTAATATTTTATCAATCATTCCGTCCAATTCTTCCTCAGATTTTAGATCTTCTATTGGACGGCAGGATATGAATTACCTTGAATAGTATCATAGTTAACATAAGCTAGGTATGAATCAAATTCCAACACATTTTAAATCTGAATCATTAAATGAAGAATCTCCATTTATTTAAAAGGTAGATGATCCTTGTCCCAGTTTTAGAGGCGGCTTTAGTACCAATTATAAGTGGGGACCATCAAAACACGTGGATGAGGTCGGCAATTATGACCATTTTCCCCAAAAGTTAATATAATTGAAAATACATAAAATTCATAATTCATACCAGTATTTTTATTTTTTAAAAAGAGCTTCATTTTGATTTTTAATGTTGATATAAAATCATTCTGTTATAGTCAATATAATTGCGGTTAATAATTTATTTTTAAAAAAAGGTCAATTGAAAAATCTAAAATTTAATGTGAACTAATTTGATTAGTCAATACAATCATGAATAGTGTATATTACTTTTTTTTAAAGCACAATATTATTAGTGATAAAATTTGTCGTTTGCATAACAGTAATAAATTCATATTAATTTTAGAATCGTAAATTGACATTAAGGGTTCAAATTAAACTTTTTTTGTAGTAGAACTAATCATGAATTATTATATTAATTAACTTCATGGGGCACATTTGATGTGTTATCATATTACATTGTCCGCGTAGTAAATTTATGAACGTAATTTAGGCTCCCATACTCTTGGTAGTAATTGAAAGACCTGTCTACTCACTGCCAATCGATTTTGTCACATGCAGACGACTCAAATTTGTTTTCATTCTAAACTTTTTTTCTTGTAGAATTAATACTCAAGCTGATATTTTTAACAATATCAATTAATTGTACGTTTATTCCCCTATTGGTTGGGTGTATCGCAGTTAAATTGCTAAGGATATAATCGTACGAGGTATCCCCGAATTGCATCTATAAAAGGGATACGTACGTTGTGTATTTCGCCACAGACAATTTTTCTTATTAATTTCCTTTCATTTGGTCAGTTACGTTGTTTATTAATTAAAAGAACAGGAAAAAAGATGGGCAGTACTCGAATTCTGATGATGATTGGCATGGTGACATGTCTTATCTCAGTTGCATATGCAGCTGAGGGGACTGCCACTTTCTATACTCCCCCATATGTTCGTGAGTATATAACCACACACACACACACACACACATATGTGTGTGTGTGTATTGCATTACTTTTTGGGATATATGCACAAGGAGATTTGGTGAAATATTATTTTGTGTGTGTGTGTGTGTGTGTTTATGAGATTTTCATTTAAGATTATGTACGGGTATAAGAAGAAAAGAAGTACAGCACTTTATGAACTCTGCCCGTATATTTGAGTAGTTTAATCATGTCAATAGCCAGATGTTATACTAGTAATGTTCGGGAATGTTTTCCCGACCCTCTTTTGTTCTGAAGGCTTGGGTCGGGTCAAAGGAGGTCGGGCTCGTATGTTCAGAGATGTAAGATCGGGGTCGGTTACCCGATCCCAATAGGCTGGGGCCCGTGGTCATCGTGAGGGTTGAGTTCGGGCCTGTTGGGTTGGGCTATTGGTTTGGGCCTGAGCGTATGAGCAGTCCACATGCAGAGTTGGTGCGACAAGGAGTTTACGTGATCAAGGGCATCAACCCTAATCCTACGTCAAACTCTGGATGTAGTGATGGAAAGGGATTCCACTTGCACTTTTTAAGGAGATTGTGTTGGACCCAAATATGGTAGCTAACATATTTAGGAGTCCTACTCTAATCCAAAGAAGAGGATACCAAGGTGGTGGGAGTTCTATAAATATAAGGCCAAGGTTACAATTAACGGGTAAGATCTACTTTGAGCACTAAACATATAAACCTCCATTGTTAAACCTTGTGAACGGCCTGTGCTTATTCTCACACCGGAGCTATCCCCCGGCGGTACGGCCGTCAAGCTTCTGTGTGATCTGTTATTGTGCAGGATTCAGCGCGTGGATTTTGTGATTGGACGCGCGGACGAACTTGGCGTTAACATTGGCGCTAGAAAGAGGGCGCTCTTCTTTGCAACCACAAATACTTTTCTTCGGCAGCAATCATGACGAGTAGAGATAATATCGCTGTCTCGGAAAGAGCCAAGACCCAGCAGTCCCACCAAACAACTCAGGCGAGGGGGTCAGTGAAGGACCGACTGGGGTCTAAAATACAGGAGGTAGAAGAGTTACCAGTCCATGATCTTCGGCGGAAGCTCTTCCCCGAGAGTCAACACACGCCTCATCAGGCGAGTCAAGCCGACGAGAGGCACTCTCAAGCCCTCGTGAGGCAAGACCGGGGAGCAGGAAGCCGAGACCAACGAGAGTTTCTCTTGCAGAAGAGACTGGACCAGAATAAAGACGCCATGTTGGCGCTCCAGCTGCAACGATTGGAGTTGGAGAGACAGATGGCCAACATGGTCGGGGATCAAGAAGTGAGTTCCAGAAGGCGTAGGAATCGAAGCCGGTCCCGATCGCCTCGGCGGGGGGAGGCAAGAAGAGAACAGAGCAGGCACCGGAGTCGCTCTAGAGATGGAAAGAGCAGAGGGAGGAGTCCTTCAGCCGGGCGCCGATCAGAACACCGAGGCAGGACGGGGCAGATAGAAAGGGAAGCGTCTCCTGATTATGGGAGGGACAAACCTCGATCGTCCCCTCATAAGGAAGGATCCGACCCCCTTACCCGGAGAGTGTCTGAATTAGAAAGGTTGCTAGGGACAAAAAACTCGACGGGGACATCTTCGGCAGGTTTAGGATCTCCCTTTTCGCCCGAAATCAACCGGGTGATAGCCGATCCAAAGAAGAAGATGCCCCCGATGGAGACATACGACGGATTGGGAGACCCCTATGACCATTCGGATGGATATGATCGCCTGATGTCGTACTATAGACATTCGGATGCAGCCAAATGCCACATGTTCGCTACAACACTTAAGAAGAGTGCCAGGGAGTGGTTGGGAACCCTGGCACCAGGATCAATCGGGTCATGGAACGATCTTCGTGAAAAATTCCATGCTCGGTTCGGCAGCAACCGAAGACGAGGGAAGATCACGGCGTCCCTCATGCAGGTACGGCAGAAATCAGACGAGACCCTAAGTCAGTTCGTCAAACGATTTAGAGAGGCAGTGGGATCTGTAGCGGAGCTCAATTCCCCACAAGCACTGGGATTTTTTACGACCGGCTTAGACATCGGGAGATCTAAGAAGCTGGTAAAGGATTTGGTGATTAACCCTCCGGCAGACTTGACCGAGGCCTTTCATCGGGCAGAAAGGTTCATCGCTATAGAGGAAGCTTTGGGAAATTTCAAACCACACCAACAACCATACGAGAAAGCTAAAGATCGGGAAAAACCGACCTACCAACGTTCGGACAATAACCAGTGGAAATCAGACCGAACGGAAAAGAAAAACTTCAATGGGGGAGGTTCGGGTAGCAACCGGCCTCCACTACCCAATCGTAACGTCAGCAAGGTCTATACTTCCCTCACCGCGGATCGGTCGAAAATCCTGCAGGAAATGAAAAGCCAACCATTCTACGAGCCATGCCCCAGGCGAACTATGCCCGGAAAGCGTGGTCGGGATAAGTATTGTGAATACCATCAGAGTACCGGACACTCGACCGAAGCATGCGTTAATCTGATGGATATGATCGAGAAAAATGTCCAAAACGGACAACTGTTACAATACGTGGCAGGCCGGGGAAATGCCGAGGTGCCCAGAGAGGAGACCGCAGATCAGATCCCGGATACCCAGGCGCCGCAGAACCCCCCAGCCCGAGGTGTAGTTGATGTCATTTCGGGGGGTTCCGTTAGACGGGTGTCGGGAAGAAAAAGAAGTGGGACTCTGGAAGCAGTGCTATCTGTTTCGAGGTCAACCCCTAGAAAGGATCGGGCATATCCGGGAACGTCTATCTCATTTACGGACGAAGACTACCCGACAGATCTCATTGAGCCCCACGATGGTGCTTTGGTAATAACGGCTCAGGTCGGGATAGTGGATATGAAAAGAATGATGATAGATAACGGGTCTTCGGTAGACATCCTGTATTCCCATGCCTATCAGAGGTTAGACCTGCAAGGGAAGAAGATGGATTTGGGAGGGGAAGGTCCCTTGTACGGATTTAGTGGAGATCCGGTGCTTGTGTTGGGCACCATCGAGATGCCAGTCAAATTTGGTACGACACCTAATCAAGTCGAAATAGTGGTGAAATTTTTTGTCGTCCAAATAGACTCGGCATACAACGCGATCCTCGGAAGGCCTACCTTGGCAGCCCTGCAAGCAGTAACATCAATACCCCATTTTAAAATCAAGTTTCCAACACCGAACGGGATCGGGGAGGTAAAAGGTGACCTAGATATAGCCCGAAGGTGTTACCGAAACAGCTTAATTTCTTCAGGGGTCGGGGTCTGTAAACAAAAACAGACAATGGCCATTGAGATCGAACCATTCACGGAGGGAAGCACGGAGCCACTTGCTCTTCCGGCCGAAGAAACTGATGATGTAGAATTGGTACCTGGGCAGGAAGACAAAATAATAAAGATCGGGTCGGGGTTATCAGAACCCTTCCGGACCGGGCTGATAGAATTACTCCGAGTCTATGCCGATATCTTTGCATGGGAACCCAGCGACATGCCGGGGGTAAGTGAATCAGTGGCTCTACACCGGCTGCACGTGGACCCGGAAAAGAAACCGGTCATACAGAAGCGGAGGATTTTCGCCCCAGAAAGGCAAAAAATCATCGACGAAGAGATCACCAAGCTCCTGGAGGCCGAATTCATCTTCGAGATTGATTACCCGGAGTGGTTGGCCAACGTGGTATTGGTCCAGAAGCAAAATGGGAAATGGAGGTTGTGTATTGATTACACGGATCTAAACAGGGCGTGTCCGAAGGATTTCTACCCTTTGCCCAATATAGATCAACTGATCGACGCCACGTCGGGATACGGTATGTTGAGTTTTATGGATGCATTCTCTGGGTACCACCAGATTTCGATGAATAAGGAAGACATCCCGAAGACAAGTTTTATCACACATCGGGCGATATACGCATACAGGAAAATGACCTTCGGGCTATTAAATGCCGGGGCAACTTATCAACGAATGATGAACCTGGTGTTCACGAAGCAATTGGGGAGGAGCATGGAGGTCTACGTAGACGACATGATCGTTAAAAGCATGTCAGTCCGCAAACATCTTGAAGATCTGGAGGACTGTTTCGAGACGGTCCGAAAACGCAAGCTAAGGCTAAACCCGACCAAATGCACTTTTGGGCTGGGATCGGGTAAATTTCTAGGATACTTGGTCAGCAAAAGGGGAATCGAAGCAAACCCAGAGAAAATCCAGGCAGTCCTGGATATGAAATCACCAAAGTCATACAAGGATGTGCAGAGACTAACGGGTCGGATTGCGGCCCTACGAAGGTTCGTCTCTAAATCAGCTGAAAGGTGCCTTCCATTTTTTGACACCCTGAAAGGACCCACGAACAAGAAAACCTTCCAGTGGACCTCAGAATGTGAGGACGCGTTCCAAGGGATCAAACGATATCTTTCTTCGGCACCTCTGCTGATGAAACCAATCCCTTCAGAACCCCTATATCTTTATCTGGCGGCGAGTTCGATGGCAGTGGGGGCGGCATTGGTTCGGGTCCAGGGAGGAAATCAGTTCCCCGTGTACTACGTCAGCCACGTACTTCGGGACGCAGAACTCCGATACCCGAACCTGGAAAAATTCGCCTATGCCTTAATCATTGCAAGCAGAAAACTTCGGCATTATTTCCAGGCTCGGGTGGTGGTGGTGTACACTGATCAGCCGTTGAAGAAAATTCTACACCGACCTGAGGTTTCTGGAAGACTGGCGGCATGGGCAATGGAGCTAACACAGTTCGCGATAGAGTATCATCCCCGAACGGCAATCAAAGGGCAGGCGCTAGCAGACTTCGTCGTGGAATGTTCGTTTTCGGAGCCAGATGTGGGATCGGTGGCCGAAACACAACCCATAAAGACTTCATGGACACTATATGTCGATGGCTCGTCAACGTCAGACATCAGTGGTGCAGGGGTCATACTGACGAGCCCCGAAGGATTCAAGGTCCAACAAGCTATTCGATTTAAGTTCAGAGCGACCAACAACGAAGCAGAATATGAGGCCGTTCTAGCCGGGTTAAAATTGGCCCGAAGCCTGGAAGTACAAAACTTGGTCATCTACAGTGACTCGCAGCTGGTCGTCAAACAGATATCGGGAGAGTATGCGGCTCGGGGGGCGAGAATGACGAAGTACTTAGCCGAGACAAAGAATAAACTGACATACTTCCACACGGTCAGCTGTCAGGGAATTGACCGATCCGACAATACAATAGCAGATGCCCTGGCCAGACTAGCGACAACCGATGCCAACTCCTTCAACGGTTCGGTATATCTAGAGACATTGGAGCAGCCTAGTGTCTCAAAAGAGGAGACATTATGTGTTGATCGGCTAGACTGTTGGCTTACGCCCTACATCTGTTATCTGGCTGACGGAACCTTACCATCAGACCGCATCCTAGCAAGAAAGATCAAGCATCGAAGTTCGAATTTCGTACTGATTGATGGAGATTTGTATCGAAGGGCCTTCAGCTCTCCCTTACTTAAATGTTTAACACCGTCAGAGGCAATCTACGCACTTCGAGAGGTACATGAAGGGATCTGTGGAGATCACATGGGCGCCAAGTCACTGGCGAATAAAATTCTAAGACAGGGGTATTACTGGCCAACCATTTACACAGAGGCCAAGGAACTCGTCAAAAAATGTCCCAAGTGTCAACTGAACAGCAACATCTCGCATCAACCCCCCGAAGAACTCTACTCGGTCTTATCCCCGATCCCCTTCGCAGTATGGGGAATCGACATCCTAGGACCTCTGCCGAAGGCCAAAGGGCAAGTCAGCTTTATAATAGTGGCTATCGATTACATGACAAAGTGGGTCGAAGCCAAACCACTGCAGAAGATTACCGAACAGGAATGTCTTAAATTTGTGAAAGAAGGAATAGTTTATCGGTTCGGCATCCCGATGGCTGTAGTATCGGATAACGGTAGACAGTTCGTGGGGTCAAAGTTTGAAAGCTTCCTGAAAGAGTTGGGAATTCAACACCGGAAGACTTCGGTTGCCCACCCTCAGTCAAACGGTCAAGTGGAAGTGACAAATCGAACCCTACTCAACGGGATAAAAAGAAGATTGGATGAACTGAAGGGTCGGTGGCCCGAGGAACTGCTTAGCATTTTGTGGGCATACCGGACGACCCCGAGGACAACCACTGGAGACTCCCCTTTCCGACTGGCCTATGGGACTGATGCACTCATACCAGTAGAGATCGGGTCACCCACTCTTCGGGTCAGCCAGTACAAAGAGCTCTACAACGATGAAGGTCTGAAAGTAAATCTGGACCTGCTAGACAAGGCCCGTGATGCTGCGGTGTTGAGGTTGGCCCTTTACCAACAGAAGACAGCCCGACACTATAACCAGAAGGTCAATTTGAGGAGGTTCGAGGTAGGAGATTTGGTGCTTCGGGAGGCAGAGGCATCAACCCCCCAGAACACAGGAAAATTAATGCCTAACTGGGAGGGGCCTTATGAGATAGTAGAAGTGCCGAAGCCAGGGACTTACCGGCTTCGAGCAATGGATGGGTCGGAAGTAAAGAATACATGGCATGCTGGAAGACTTAGGAGATATTACCAGTAAATACATGCCTGTTCTTTCCCGATAATGATGTAATTTATGCAATTTATCAATGAAAGGAAAACTTCTCTCAAGAGAAACGTTTGTACTTCATTTTAATCTTGCACTGCTTTACCAATCATATAAGCTTCGAGCGTAAAACGATCAGACGGTTCGAGAGAGCTTAACTGGTTGATAAACGCCATAAGTATAACTGATTGACAAAGCTACACATCCGATCATATAAGCTTTGAGCGTAAAACGATCAGACGGTTCGAGAGAACTTAACTGGTTGATAAGCGCCACAAGTATAACTGATCGACAAAAGTTACAAATCCGAGACAGTACGCTTTAGACATAAATTGACCAGACAGTCAGAAATGACCTAACTGGGCGATAAAAGTAAAGTTAAACTGATCGAGATAACTACTTAGAAAGTTTTTGTCTTCATTTGTATTCACAAAGTTTTACAATTCCCGATCAGATGAGCTTCGGGTACATACACCGTCGGCTTCACCGGTCAGGTGAGTTACAAGACTTAGAAAAGAAAAATTACAACTATGAAAAGCAGATACTAAAAAGAACTATGGTAAGTCATCATCGGCCTCGGCCTCCTCATCGGAAGAGTCAAGGATCGAGGCATCCAGGCCGGCATCAACAAGCTTCGCTCTCGCTTTTTCCCGATAGGCCTCCACCCCTTCACCAAACTGGGTCATGATCTTATCGGTCAAAGCAGGCGATTCTTCGTATTCCTTGATGGCAGCTTGTTTGAGGGAGACCTGTTCGGCCATCAAGGTGTTGTTCGCTTGGATCAAAGTCCTCAGCTGAGCATGA
The DNA here is from genome assembly GCA_016801055.1 of Panax notoginseng. Taxonomy (NCBI): domain Eukaryota; kingdom Viridiplantae; phylum Streptophyta; class Magnoliopsida; order Apiales; family Araliaceae; genus Panax; species Panax notoginseng. The sequence goes on from CM029021.1 coordinate 171,274,457, forward strand.
ACCCCAGTGAACTTCCCCTCGAGGGCCTCCAGATTCCCCACCAGGGCTCTATTCTCTTCGGCCATCAACTCCTTGTCATGCACCAGCTTCTTGGCATGATCGTTGAGACCGACGAACTCTTGTTGAAGTAGGGAATTTTGTTCTTCGAGTTCAGCAATCCGACGATTAGCCTGGGATACTTTATTCCTGGTATCGGCATGAAGATCCCGCTCCCTCCTCAGCTCCGAATCCCGACCCGATAATTCGGCTTGGAGAAGCTCCACGTCGGTTCTCAGCTGGACCTCTCTCTTGGTGGATCGGGCAAGAGGAGCGATAGCTCGAGCAAGGATGGCGTTGGCCTAAATACATAGGCGAATTGGTCAGACAGCAAAAAAAAAAATGAATGAAGACATATATACAAATGAGGATAAATACCTGAGTCTGGGCTCGGAGATAGGTAACCAGAAAATCCTCTGACGAAAAGTTCTTGAACCGTTCATCATCACCGGAAAGCTTGAATTGATCAAGCAAGTGGAAAGGGAATTTATCAGCTGGGCTCTTCGGCCAGCAGGTGGTTGGGGATCCTCCGGAAGAGCTAGCCTTGGACTTCGGGGAAGAAGCATTGATCGGGGCAACGACCTCCTCGGCATGGGAGGGCCCCTCGACCAACCGCGGCTTCTTCGAAGCGGGCTCCAGAAGCTGATCTGGAGTACCCTCCGAATCTTCGGCCACCGTCACTATGATCGGAGTTGGAGGAGTTGATTTCAGAGCAGGCTTCGGCGGGGGCGCGACAATGACCTTGGGGGGAGCTCGAACAGAAGGTCTTTTCTTCGACTTCTTTAGCAAAGCCATCTTGTCGGCCCCCTTCATCTGCAACACACTTTTCGTGGAAGCATCAGTCTTGGAAGGTTCGGGAAGAGGGCCGGTTGACGAACCGACAGACATTTCGGCAATTAGAACAGCCTCGTCTGAAGGAGAGTCGTCAGCAGCTGGGAGATGGATTGGCTCGATAAGGATCGGCAATGGGGACAGGGCCTCTTCAGTATTGTTTGGCTTGAAGATGGTCACTACAGCATAAAATAAAAGGATCATTATGAAAATCGAAGCAAAAGATCGGGTGAATAAGAAAACAAGGTCGGATAGATTAACTTACAGCCGTGTTCGTAGAGCCAGGATTCGTTGGACACGATTCCTAGACCCCAATTAGTCTGCCTCAGAAGGGCGTAAAACTTCTTGAAGGCTGCCGAACGACTCTTCGGAAATTTGTTGACCTTCATGGGGACATCTTCGGGACCGGCCCAGTTAGGGAGAAGGTTAAGATCGGTTCCCCTCATGAAGAACCATTGTGAATGCCACCCCTTGTTGCTGGATGGGGTCTTCACGAAGGTGTCCCGTCCAGGAACACGGTTCAGATGGCGAAGGCCGGGCTCCTTTGACCGACCCACCGAGAACAGGACGAAGAAGAAATCCAGCCCGGGGGTGATGCCAGCCTCCTGGCAGAGGGCGATGAAGCTGATTAGCTGGATATAGGAGTTAGGAGCCAACTGGGAGAACCCGATCCCTACCAGGCAGAGGAAAGAGGAGATGAATTCGTGGAGGGGGAACCGAACCCCGTACCTTAGGGCATACAGATGGACGGCTACCCATTCGCCCTCGGGTCGGTGGTACATCCTCTCGCTGGCCTCAGGAACCCGAAGCTTGTATTCTTTGGGGATGTTGAATAAAGTTTGGATGTCCGACAGTTGTGAGTGGGTGATGGAAGATTTGGTGTTGATGACTGCGTAGTCGGTTTCCGAAGCGTAGAATTGGCGAATTTTGGTTTCGGCGTTCTCCACGGAGAGTTCAACCGGAGTAGCCTCCAGCTCGATTTGGAGAAGGTCACCGGAGTTAAGAGTGGGAGTGCCGGCTGCTATGGTTGGTAGAGGACGAGGATCGCTGGAATCAGCCATTTATGGTGGGAAGAAGGAAAGAGAGGTACAAGACAAGAGCTTAGTGGAGAAATGGCACGAACTGAAGAAATCCGGAAAAATGAGTGTCTCGCCGGAAATCGCTCTTGCCGGAAAAGTTCGACAGAGATTCAAAATATTAAAGGCTCGAAAAAGTGACGCTGCTGTATGTTGGGGGGCTTATATAGCCCGTCTGACACGGCTTCCAAAGGCGGCTATTTATGGCAGGTGGGCCCAGTTGTGAGAAAACGTGTACTAGCTCGCGGACCGAGGAGAAACCGTTTGGGTTCCCGAGACAACTCACCATTATGGCGTGACTATCCGAATTCATGTCCTTTCAAGTCTCGTGTCATAAATATCTTATAACAAGAGACTGGGGGGCAATGTTCGGGAGTGTTTTCCCGACCCTCTTTTGTTCTGAAGGCTTGGGTCGGGTCAAAGGAGGTCGGGCTCGTATGTTCAGAGATGTAAGATCGGGGTCGGTTATCCGATCCCAATAGGCTGGGGCCCGTGGTCATCGTGAGGGTTGAGTTCGGGCCTGTTGGGTTGGGCTATTGGTTTGGGCCTGAGCGTATGAGCAGTCCACATGCAGAGTTGGTGCGACAAGGAGTTTACGTGATCAAGGGCATCAACCCTAATCCTACGTCAAACTCTGGATGTAGTGATGGAAAGGGATTCCACTTGCACTTTTTAAGGAGATTGTGTTGGACCCAAATATGGTAGCTAACATATTTAGGAGTCCTACTCTAATCCAAAGAAGAGAATACCAAGGTGGTGGGAGTTCTATAAATACAAGGCCAAGGTTACAATTAACGGGTAAGATCTACTTTGAGCACTAAACATATAAACCTCCATTGTTAAACCTTGTGAACGGCCTGTGCTTATTCTCACACCGGAGCTATCCCCCGGCGGTACGGCCGTCAAGCTTCTGTGTGATCTGTTATTGTGCAGGATTCAGCGCGTGGATTTTGTGATTGGACGCGCGGACGAACTTGGCGTTAACAAGTAATAATAATAATGTTTGAAATGGGAAATTAAGAGGTTTAGCTAGGATATTATATGTCGCAAGTATACTAACTAAATCATGCACGTACGTACGTACGCATAAAAGTTTGGATCTACGTATAATATATACATTAATGCATGCAGCGTCTTCATGCAACGGGTTTCAAAACGACGGCGTGATGATCGCAGCAGCTAGTGATGTGATATGGAACAATAGGGCAGCTTGTGGGAGAAGGTACCGCGTGAGATGCATCGGAGCTACTAATCAAGGCGTGCCACAGCCGTGCAGGGGACAGAGCGTTGATGTTCAGATTGTGGATTACTGCCCTCCGGGATGTGCCGGAACTATCGATCTCTCCCAAGAAGCTTTTGCCCAAATTGCCGATCCAAATGCTGGCAAAATCAGGATCGAATATACCCAGTACGTACATATATGATCACATGATGAAATTAAACTGTCAATTTTAATTAATATCAAGACAAAGCATCAAACTTAACCATGCTTGTTTCATGTATGTCTTTCTTTTGTATGTTGTGATGTGCAGGATCTGAAGTTCTAAACGGTATCCATCCAATAATTTGCTCTACGATATAGTACGACTATAATTTACAGAAATAAAGCAGCATGCATATATATAGTTCGTGGAAACTTGCATGTTTCCATGAATTTTAATTTGCTGAGCTGATGATATTATTATTAAAATAAAGCAGTATACAATATTATACATTTCTTGGAAATGTGAACGTTTCATGAATGTTAATGTCGAACTGATTATATATAAGTACGTACTCAGACTGTGAGCTAGTAATGTATTTACTTATGTAACTTTATCGGTCCTTGTTGAATAATAAAGTCCTTTAATTTGAACTAGTAGTAGTAGTATAATCCACCCAAACATGCATCAAGTTTCTTTCAAGTAGTGCATGCAAATATACCTGCAGTTGCTACTTGCTATACACACATGCAAATATATCAATTGTGATTTTAGATATATTTTAAATTGATTTTAAAAGATTAAAAATGGCCATATATATATATATATATATATATATATATATATATATATATAAATATATATTTTTAATCTTTTAAAATCAGTAACGCTTTTTTAGATTGATCACAATATTCCCAATTATATTGACTAAAAATCAATTAACTTTTCATATTAATAAGAATTTTAAAATGTCACAAATTGATATTTAAAAATAAAACTAGGACTATATATTCTCTTAAGAACGGGTCTATTAAGACTTGAGCCTTGGTCCCATATTTAATGGTCATCTCTCAAAGCTTGTGTGTTCTGTTTATTGTGGGAGTTTTTTCATTCGATCTTATTGTGAAACTTTTTAATATTAATTATATAAGTCATTTATATTTATACTAATATCGCTCCGATCCAAATTATATAACGACTTTAATTTCAAAGATAAATGTGTATAAATCGAAGGAACCTCAGTGAAAAACATCATTGCACAGTGATATGTACTAAAAAAGATATATATAGGCTAAAGATTATATTATATATCTTGATTTAATTTGTAGCATCCTAGCTTTAATTTCCATTCAAAATTTTATCATGATAGATAGTACTATATATTTTCAGTAGCCTAGCTGGATTAAGTAATCGTATCGAATCAAACAAGAAATTAAGAAAATTAATATTTTCACAAGTAAATTAATTTGATAATTTTACAAGATTTTCTCTCGCATGAGGTGAACTCCGTTTATTATCTATCCGAAAAGAAACTTATAAAATTATCAAATTTATTTATAAAAATATAAATTTTCGAAATTAATTGCAACTTCCTTCCTTACAGGTGCTACCTAGATTCATACTTATATACTACCGCTTCCGCTAGTTGTTGCTCATTAATTAATGAATGCGATAGGAAGAGCGTAACGAGTCAATGGGTTTGAAATTTTGAAAATAAAAAATCGGCTTGAATTCGTTCAACGAAGTATCCTACTCCCTTCCTTCCATATCAAATATCATAATTTCTTTTTAAGATATTTCAAAATAAATATTCTATTTCTATATTAATGACTATATTTATCTTATTTTCTTCTTATACCCTCATAATCAACTCATTCCGTCCCATAATATATAATATTTTAAGTTATTTTATTTGTCCCAAATTATTTGATATTTTAAAAAATCTAGAAGTATTAATTATAATCTTTCCAAAATTACCCCTCATTACTCCTTCTTCAATACCCATATATTTTTAACTCTTTCTCTCTCCTTATCAACACAAAGGGTATTATAGACAAATGATATTATATTTAATGTTATACAATCATTTTCTTAATGGTTGTGTCCAACTCTAAAATACTCTCTTCGTCCCTATTTAAATGACGTTTTATAATTTTTTATTTGTCTCTAATTAATTGACGTTTGTTCAAATCTAGGAGAATTAATGATAATTTTTCAAAAATTACCCATCATTGCTCTACTTATTTTTTTGGTACTTTAAACTCTTGTGCTATGATAAATTAATGATTTAAGGGTATTATAGACAATTGAGTACTATATTTAATACTTTCAAATAATTATCTTAATTCTTGTGTCTATCTCTAAAAAGTCATTTAAATAGAAACGGAGGGAGTATCTTATATGCGACTGATGGAGTATTTAATATACTTATTGGGAATGTGAGAGTTACAAAAAAAATTATCTACAGAATTAAATACCATTGGAAAGAGTAATTATTAGGATCATAGAAAAGTAAAAAAATAATTATTGAGGTCATAGAAAAGTGAAAAAACAATTATTAGGGTTATAGAAAAGTGAAAAAATAATTATTGAAGTCATAGAAAAGTGAAAAAATATTTCAATTAATAAGTAATCAAAAAGAATAATTTAGGTAAAAGAAAACTTTATTAATCAGGGTGACGAAACTAAGTAGGACGCTTATTTTGGAACAGATAAGGTAATTAATGGAAGTGGTTAGTATAAAATTTATTTTTATGTAAGTTAGCCAATTGAACAATATAATACTGACACGCATGCTAGATTGTATGTGTGTCAGTATTCTATTGACCAATTGACTAAATTACTAAAAAAATAATTTCATACTAACCGAATCCGTAATTAATACTTGAAAATTTAATTGTCCCACCATGTGTATGTATGTATGTGCATGCGGCATGCCCATGACCAGCATGCAGTTCTTTCTTATTAGACCACTTATTTTACATAACAATGTTACATAATTATGCATAAAAAGGGATAATTTTATTATTTCATTCTTCTTCTTAATATACATAAAAAATACAACAAAAATTTTATAATGGGACTGATGAAATACGTGATATTAATATTATTGTTTACATAAATACAAGTTGGTGGCACCGGACAAATTCCAAGTCCCAAGCCATTCAACCTAAACTGCGCGCTGACAATAACTACTTAATTTTCTCCATTTAAAATTAAAATTTAAATGGCTTTTTGAAGGGAGGAAATGAAATGAAATTAGCTAGAAAAAGAGAAAAGTTGAAAGAAATTAATTATGACGTTACTTATTATTCTACAAGGTTAATTTTTAAAAACCTTGTAGGGTATTGGAGCTTTTCTTTTCACTCGAATTACCATTTACCAAATGACATAGTTTTCAAAGAAAATGCAATGACATACATGTGAATATAATATAATTACATATGACTTTTATTGCATTTTTATTCATCATGTACTATATGAACTATTTTCTTTTATCCTACGTTTAGATTGAAGGAATAGAATAAAGAGTGGAATGATTCATGTCATTCTAGTTGAAATGAGTTATTCCATATGTTCTTCTTCCATCAAAAAATTAAGCACAATTTTTTTTCGTTCCATATGAATAAGTCATTTCATTCTTCCAGTGTAATATTTGTTTATTTGTCGTTAGGAATAATTTGAGGCGGGGTATGGGGGTAGCCTAATTTAGAGGGATTGTTTTTTACTTTGGAGTTGAATTAAAGTTTCTTATATTTTATTACATAAAGAGGGGATCCTACATTATATGATATGATATACTAAAGATAGTGAAACTGATTTATGACGGACTGTACGTGTATTAGCTAGCTAGCTCAACGTTTGGATGAATTAACCAATTGTTTTCCTTTCGAATTCTTTTTGTTACGTTGTATTCTCTAACAAATTTATCTAATTAATTTGTTTGGGGGAAATTAGAATTATGATAAACCCCATAAAGCTCTTAGGTTCAAAAAATTCTAAATCAATCCGTTGATTGTTTGATTCGAAAAAAAATTGTATTCCCTCCTTTCTTTAATATATACGTCTTTTTAGACTTGTGCATAAGTTTTTAAAAAATAACATTAAATATAATATCAATTGTCTAATTGGAAAAAGAGTGTTATTTATTAGGTAAAAAATAATGAGAAAACCAAATTTATATTTAATAATTGAGGTAATATTAAAAATTAAGTAATTAATGCTTAATTAAAATTTTCAAATAATAAATATTAACAAATAAAAATATTTCCTTAAAACGATATTTAAATAAGGACGAATGGAGTACAACCCACTTTGCAAAAGTTGTAACTTTTGAAATCTGTACCCCGAGATTTCTTTAATGTTGTTCAAAGGGAACAAATTTTTGATGGCACGAAGAAACTGAGCTCGGCAAATTTAAAGTAATTTTGGTGACAATTAAAAACTGAGGGAAAGAGATGAATGGTTGACCGTTTACCCAATTCTAGGGTGTATGGGTTCTTTTTTTCAGACTTTAGATGCTTTTTGAATCTTGGTTCATTCAAAAGCCACAAAAGTTATTACTCTTTGTTTTCATAATAATTGTCTTTTTAACTTCATGCATATAAATTAAGAAAATTATTTAATATTATTATTTAATAATCAAAATTTATATAAAATTTTATCACTGTCCCTTTATGAAAAATTAAAAACTATTCATGTAAAGAAAAAATTTTATTTGGAGAATGAGAGAAGTTAAGGGTAATATAAAAGAATAAATAATATATTCTCTTAAAAAGTTATAAAAGACAAATAAATTAGAATAAATTTTATCCCATTGACTAATGTTTTTTTCTTTTTTTGAAAATACCCCATTAACTTTTCAATTACTACCCCATTGACTATTGTTTTTTTCTTTTTTTGAAAATAATTTTACATAGTCAAGCCATAGACAGGAGCCTCAACGGACTTGGTCAAGCCACCCATAACATACATACTACATACCCACTGGGCAGTGGGCTCTGCGTACGTTACGTTTAACAATCTCCCTAGTCCCTTCCTTCCTTGACCTTCCACCGAGTCAGACTCAGACAGCTCTCACCTATACCTATTTAAAGCTAGTACTCTTTATGGTTCCAATTATTTGAATCGGCTTTAATTAGAATTGTGGACTACTCCCCTGCAAATGCTAATAACAGCATGTCTAACATTAGTAAAAAAAAAAATCTTCAAATTAAAATTCTATTTGAATTGTATTATTTATTTATTTATTATTTTAATGTTTTATACTTTATCAGTCTCTTCAATTAAATTAATATAGTATTTAACTTAAAAAAATAATAATTGATACTCCTCCGTCCCATATTAATTGCTCAGTTTTGACTTTTTTAAGTCAAATTGACTATTTTTAGAATTAATAATTAAGCATATATAAATATATTTCTAAAATTATAAAAATTGGGATTAGTAATAAATTGTATATACTTTCTTTTGGTTATAATCACTTCACCAATATTTTAGCAAAAATAGTAAAAATATTAGTTTTAAAAATGGTCAATTTGACTTTAAAAAGTCAAAACTGAGCAGTTAATTTGGGACGGAGAGAGTAACATTCATTTTTTAAAAAGATAATATTTTGAAAAATAAATTATATTTAAAAATTAATATTTAATTAAAACTAAATTTCGATGATAATACTCAGCAAGATGAAGAGACATTTATCCAATAATATGATTCTTTCATCTTCTCTCTTCTGGTGAGCTTCCAACTTTTTGTCATTTTGTTCCAAGCTCTTTTTCCATAATTTCATCTTTTGTTCTTCATCAAGTTTTTTTTTCCAAATCTTTGTTGTTGTTTTTTTCTTCTTGAACTCTTTCATATAGCAATTGAAATTAAATTTTAAAATGAATTATACATCAAATTCATCAAGAAAAATAAATATTTTTAACTTTTTTCATATTATTTTTAAAATGATTTGATATGTTTTTTTTGTTTGCTTCACTTATTACATGTACGAATTAGGGGTGTTTGATAAAAACTGAATGAAAAAAAATAATTGACACGTCGAAAATATCTTAATACAAGATTTTTATTATTCTACCCCTCTGAAAAAATTTAAAATTGTTATAAATTTTTTTAATATAACTTAATATAATAGTTATTATAAAAAAAAAAAAAAAACAATTCATTCAGTCGTCATTCAGCCAAAAAAATAGGACCCTTCAGCCCAAATCGTTTGAATAGCTAACCTATTCAGCAATTTAAACGATTTTTTTTCCGAAATAAATACACTAAAAGGCTGAATCAGTTATCCATTCAATGCTAATTAAACAGCCCCTTAGTTTATTACGGGATTACATCAATTCAATTTGCTAATTAAACAACCCCTTAATTTATTACAGGATTACGTCAATTCAATTTGAATGTTTTTCATTACGCCCGACTATGGATGTATTAACAAAGACAAATTAAATAGTAATAATTAAAACTGATTTGACATTAAACACGATTTAATTTATTAATTAAATACAATCATATATATAATTTAATAAACTAAATACAATTTTAAACATAATATAATAATATTACAATAATTACAAAAACATCAAAAATAAATCAAACAAATATAACATAACCTATTATCATTACATTCGGACTTTTTTACTCACTCTACTTTAGCTGAACTTACAAATAAGTAACTTAACATTTTTTTCTAATTACAATCAACTCATTATACTTTTGTTTACTTACAAACTGTTAGAAAATCCGTTAAATCATGTTGACTATAAACGAAAATACACATAAACTGTTGAGTTGTAAAAAAAAACTAATGTGTCAAAGATTATCTTACGTGAACTTCATTATGTAGATTTGGAGAGAAAAATTTATAAAAAAATATTTTAAAATATAATATAAATTAGAAAAGTTAGCCAAAAAACAAAAAATAAAAATAAAATATATTTAATTATTTTTGTATTTAATATCAAATGATTTTTTATTTAATCAAGTGACAGATAAATATAATTAAGGAAATTATAAAACATAAAAACTAAAAATGTGCTAATTAAAATTAAGGGGAATATGAAAGAAATTTTTTAAAATAAAATAAAATCAAAAAATTTAAGAAAAAATTAAAAAAATTACTTATTTTTGTGATTAATTGAAAATAATTTTTTAGGTAAGGCTTAAATATTATTTCAAATGAATTTTTTACATTTATTATATGTCATACACTTTTCTCTCTCTCTCATTTCATCAAGAGAAGAACAATCAAATGCAAAATTAGATCAAAAGCGATAATCAGAAGCAACCATATACTTAAATGAAGGATTAATTTGTTGAATTGAAGATTGAAGAAATTATTGAAAATATTTTCAATTAAATTAATTTGCCCCGACCAATGTCTACCATAGCATCTCCACCGTCCTTTCACCATTTTTATTCTTCACCTTTTTTTTTCCTCTCCATAGTAGAGACTTACCACCATTACTCCTGGTCTCCTGCCTTGCCTACCATCATCACCAACAAAAAGAAAACACAACACAATATGCCCAAATAAGATTAGATAAGAAATATATTGTACCTTCTCAAATACACGGTACGATATGCCTAAATTCTATGGCTTAATTACAGTGGTTATAATTTGAGCAATCATCATCTTCAATCAAGTTTGTGGATGTTAAAAAGAGAAAAATATATAAATTTTATTTTCCCTTGCCAAAGGAAAGCACATGAAAATCAACCACAACACTATTACTGTCACAAAACAACCAAAGTTAGAAGTCATGAATATCTCATTACCACCCACCCATCGCACTAGCCGCCGCCACAGTTGGGGTCTAACTCAGACAACCAACCATCAACCTTTGAAAATCAAACACAATCATTCCCCTGTCAAAAAAAATTTTTAATTCAAAAATCAATCAAATACCCCAAACAATACCAAAATCCTACTCCCAAATCATCAAAAATCTAGTCGCGAATCAGCCTAGTCTCATCAGATCGTCAAAATCGCACATCTCCCCATCTTGATTTGTTCTAAAACAACACACCACAACCAATGTCGACTGATAAAAAAAAGATAAAGAAATAACAAGAAAAAGAGAATTTAGTTACCGATCTAGTTCTACTTGTTGACTTCTCCACTCGTTGAATTTATTTTGTGTTGGTTCACAGCTATCTTTCCTTCTTCAGTTTTCTTTTTCCTAGGAGAAAGAAGGAGGGGTAATGGCGGAAAAAGAGAAAAGGGGAGCAAGGGACGGTGGGTTGATGACGGGGAGACGGTGGGGAAGAGGTTTAGGAGAAAGAGTTGTTAGGTTTGATTTTGTTATTTTTATTTTATTTTGTTAATTGTTGCTTTGAATATATAGTTTTCCTTTTATTTGTTTTTCCCTTCATATCCATATGACGATGGCCACATGTGCCACATATGGAAATTTTTTACATGTCTGCAGCTGAGGTGTTCCAATCGGCAGATCTGTTAAACGGCAACATAGACAACTGCCATTGCTACATTTTTTTCTCCGTATAGGAGTAGAGGCAAATATTTAAAAAAATAAACATATTAATAGAAGAGTACTGATTTATTATTATTCTTATTTTTACTTTTTTTTGGATAAATAAAATAATTATTATAAATAAATCTCACAAAATAAATATTAAAAAAAAGATACATTGAGACTTACTATTTTATAAAAAAAAATACCAAAATTAGTTTATACTTTAAAATTAATTCATGAGTTTATTTGAATATAGAAAATAAATTAATTCATGAGTTTATTACGTATTTGGATAATATTTTAAATTGAACTATGACAAGTAACCGAAGTAAGTTTAATTTTAAATTGAATCTAAATATTTTTTATTTAAAATTTAATTTTTTAATTTCGACTATGTATATTTATTGCAATTTATAAAATTATTATAATTAATTCAAATTTTTTTTATTTAATTTTAACAAAAAAATTAATTAAAATCTGTCCATGTTGAGAAATTTATTTGGATCCGCCGCTAGATGAGTGTTCATTTCCGTTTAAAATCAAAACACTTATTTTTTTTATAGTAGCATGCACACTAGTTATTCCTTAATTATTTATAGGAGCACCTAATTAATCAGTGTCCATAATCAACCACCACAAGACTGAAGCTAACCAAATTAAGTGCCTAATTTTATATGGACACCTCGCACATGTGAACCACCTCACAATCTTCCCATATCAATTATATTATCACACATTAAATAAAATAAATAAATATAATAGTAATACTCCCAACTCCTAAATTCTAAAATAATATTATTATCACATAAAAAAATTATATACATATATATACATACTGCAAACTCCACATACGTTAGACGAGACCCACAATATACATATATATCTAATTAATAAAATACAATTAATTTTAAAATTCCCGCTTACTCTAATAAACGATCAGAACCGTCCAAAGTTTTGGATAAATGTCACCGTCTATTATATTCTATTTAGTCTTTAACTTCAAAGGATAAAAAATTACTCTCTCAGATTCTCCTTCTCTCTTCCTCCTCCCGCGCGACAATCTCTCCTCCTTTTCGTACGTAGTGCCGAAGGCACGAATATTATGACTAATATATATATATATATATATATATATATATATATATAGTCCCTTTCAGTTGAGGGATCCCTCAAATAGTGTTATTTGAGGGATAAAGCGCTCAACCGTTGGATCTGTTTTAATGACTTTATGTGGCTGAGATTTTACATCTTTTTTAACCTGTTTTCTCCAAATAACCCAACACATCTAATGCTGGAGAAAACCTAATGCACGCAAAAGGAAAACGAGGAAGAGTCTCGTACAAGCCTAAGAGAAGACCAACCCTTTCGAGATGAAGAGATGACCCACTACTTTCACAAATTTTAACTCAACTTGCAAGATTTCTATTTCTACAAGGTATCTATGTAGTTTTTTTTCCTAACAAAATCTAGGTTGTGGGCGTTGATTAGGAGATATACGAGGATATTTTGAATTGGGTTTTTTAAATCTGAGTTGAGATTACATCTCCAGATTTAATATGAATTTGTAAAAATTCGTGTGACTTATTATTGTTGAAAAAAAAAAGTCAAGAGACACGAAGCAAGAGAATCAAACAACTAATGAGTAATTTTTTATGTCAGTTATAATGATGAATTCTAGATATAGGTTCTAATGGGTAGTTCTTAATTTGGGTTCCATTGATAAATTCTTGCTATAAGTTCTAATAGATTATTTTTGATTTGTGTTAAATTCTTGATTTGAGTTTTAATAATGAATTCATGATATAAGTTCTAATGGATGTGTTGGGTTATTTGGTGAAAACGGGTTAAAAGATGTAAAATAATCTCAGCCATATAAAGTCATTAAAACATATTTGTAAGACCCCGAATTTTATGAAATAAAAGTATTCAATTTTTCTTATAATTACTATTCAGTAAATGGTTAAATTGATAAAAGTTTAAAGTTATGGGTGAAATGTGAATATTTTTTTTCAAAATAAGCAAGTGGTTATAAAGTAATCATTGTTGTCGGGGAATATTCGTTTGGTCGTAGAATATTCTTTCTGTCGGGGAATATTCGTACGACGGCGCAGCTATTTGTGGGCCCCATAACGAATAACTGTCGGATGACGATAACGACAAATTTGAGTTTTTACAAATAACGGCGTAGTTGTTACCGTTAACACTGTTGGAATACCCGGTGGTTAAAATACAGTAATACGCGTTATTGCACAGTAGCACACGGTATTGCACAGTATTTTTGAAATTATTGATTCTTACGTAAGAAGGCACTACTGAATAATTGTCACAGTAATTACTGTTCAATATTTTATGTTATTGATTCAATAATTGCTGCGTTGATATTTTATATTATTGTTGTTTCAATAATTGTTGATGCACATCATCTCCATTATCAGATCAATAATTCATATTATTTGAATAATATTATTAGATAACATTATTGTCAATGTCTAGAAAGTTCTGTCTAAGGAGAGGTTTGGTTATCTAATTGCGCGCCAGTAAGGAGAAATTCTTATTGGAAAGCCCCCTCTTTCCTGGGAACGGCCTGGTTGTCATAAATGTGATTCTGTAATATTATTTGTGAATAATTAATTATTGATTTATATGATAAGAAAATATTTATTTTATGTGGATATAAATGAGGGATATATTTTTGTGGTTAAAAATAAAGGAGTTAATGTTGAGGTTTTTATCAGTATTTTTGTCGGAATTGAGGTATTAAAAATCAGGATTTTTGAGATATTTTGCGGGGGTTATAATTTTTAATCCGACCGTTGGATCGTGGTAATTTTTGGATATGTTATACATATATAAGTTGAGTATATGTCCACAAATTTTGAACCGTTAAAAATGAACGTATGATTTGTTATGAATTTTACGAGATGACTGGTTCAGAAATTATTAAATTTTCGGAGTTTATCATTTTGGTGGAAAATTCTAGAATTGGTGGGCCCCACTTGTGGTTGGTGAAGAAATGTGCTGAATTATATTTCAAATGTGGTGGGTGGGAATAGTAGCAGGTAAAGACATCAGGTTGCAGGTCAAACCTACCAAAATTTTCCTATAAATAGAGGGCTAAGTTAGAATTGAAAATCACACCAGAAACATAAGTTTTCTCTCTTTCTCTCTCTAGATTATGAAGCATATTTTTTGAGTTTTTAGATACTTGGTGAGTTTTTATTCATCAGTGCAAGTTTCCTTCAGCATCATATCCGATATCCAGTCAGAAGTACTGCTCTTTTGAGGTAAGGGATAGTAAGGGATAGTAATGGATTTTAAGGGTTGTTATGATTTTCAGTTTCGTAATTTTTCTGATCTTCAAAAATTCTGGAAAAATTTGAAATGATATTTTGATGAGTTTTCTTGATTGTGTCCAAAAATGGTGATTTTTGGATGTATAGATTGAGAGTTATGAATTTTATGAGAAAAAACTATTTTAAAAGTAACAGCTTATAATTCCTTGTGGTTAACTCCAAAATTGATAAAATTTTTATTGAAAGTATATCTATATAATATCAGTGTACTCTGTGAATTTTGAAATTTTTGGATAAAAGTATAATTTTTGATAAATGTCTAAATATTCGGCTATTTTGGCCATATGAAAAATGGTAAATGACTTTTAAAAATTCTGAGAAAAATATATGTTCACTATGGGACTATATTACGCTAAATTCCAGAAAAGAAATATTTTTAGAACTGATTTGGTATTTTTCATGAAAATATACTAGTTATGAGTAAATGAATTAAATATGTTATGTGAAGTAAGAAAATTGAAAAATAGGATTTTATAACTTGAGAATCCTATATGAGGTATATGCAGATTTTTGATGAGGATTTTGGTTATTGGTAATGAAATCTTATGAGTTTGGTATTTTTGAATGATTAAATGCATTATTTAGTAAGTGTAAACAATTTAAATAAATTGTTTATAAGCTTAAGAAATGTTATTCTTTCAATATCATTATACCAAAATATTGGTATGGATTTTATTGTGAAATTTCTACCTTTTTGTGTCGGGATTACTATTCATGAGTTACTATTCACGAATTACTATTCACGAGTTACTATTCACGGGTACTATTCAAGACAAAATTGGTTTCTTTTTCTAACTAAATTATAGTTGATTTATGAATATTACTCTTGAGATTAAATCTAGATGTTTTGATTATATTGATTTTACTATTATATATAACATTTTTATAACCTTGATGTTAAAATTCTCTTTCACTGGAGTGTAAAGATGGATAGATTATTGGAATGATCATGACTAGGGTTCTCTTTGGCCTGTAGTGCAAAGTTGAATTGTGACTGGTATGATCATGACCATTGAATTTATAATTGAATATCTTAAGCTTAAGTGCAAAGGTGAATTGATCAACATGGTTATAATTATTGTTTATATAAATTCTGAAATGATTATATATTTCTTTGAGATATTAATATCTTTGGCCTGTAGTGCAAAGATGAAATATTGATGAATATCTTTGGCCTGTAGTGCAAAGATGGATTGTTGATGAATATCTTTGGCCTGTAGTGCAAAGATGAATTGTTGATGAATATCTTTGGCCCGTAGTGCAAAGATGACATGTTGTTGAATATCTTTGGCCAGTAGTGCAAAGATGAACAGATGTTGAGATAAACATGACCAACTGGTGATACAAATGAATATCTTTGGCCGTAGTGCAAAGATGAAGTTATTAGTATGATTATGAACAGGAAATGTGATTTGGTGTAACCATGATCTTTGATGTTTCAGGTAAAGATAGGTGATAAAAATTATCATCGTCCTGGATGAGAAGAGGAATTTAGAATCACAATTATGATTATGAGTTATTCATATGATTGTGGACCAGAATTGTTGATTGATGTTACAGGGATAAAACATTGTTGGTGGATTTTTAACATGGAGAAGATAATAGACTTTATAGTCTATTTGACTCTTCTAATGGATTGCTCGTTCCGCTGCAACTATGGTTGAAATTTTTATCATTTACCATATGTTCTAAATCTCTGATTTATTATTGATGAAGGCTACTGATAATTTAATTATCTTTAGTCATGATATTCTTTACTGAGCTAGTTGTGCTCACCCTTTTGCTTCACAATTCCTTTCAGGTAATAAGAGTGTAGCTGGGTCGAGCGAGGGTAACGGGGAAATAGAACGATGGTCTCTAGCTGTGGATGTTTTCCCGAAACAGTATAGAAAAGTTCATTTAGTAGTTATATTTGGTGAATCCAATAGGGTAAGGTGTACCCAACGTTGGAAGGGTGGTTTGCCACTATCATACAAGATGTCTAACGACATACAACCTCGTGTCATCATAAGACAGGGATGTGCTCATCCACTTGCTGAGTATATATACGAGCACTACCTATATAATCTTGGTGTTTGTTTAAAGTATAATTCTCAGTTAGATACAGTGGAGATAATGATAAGTCAAGAGAAGACTCACCATTGGGAAGAATATGATAGTAATCTTCTCGTTTTTCTTTGGGGTCTATTGGGTCAACCAAGGATAATTCTGTGGCCATATGATATCTATCATAACCTAGATGCGTGGCTTCCCATGTACGAAGGTTTCCTTGAGCACTTCCCAAAGATTCTAATTTCTAAAACAGTTTTTGACTATACCTTTATGTAAGGTGTCATTGTGAGGTGCTGTCCACGGTTGGAACATGAGTCACATTTGGTATATATTTGTATCCAAACTCACAGCATATGTGTTGTTGTATTTTGCACGATAATTGTTGTAATAAAGTTGTAGTTGTTTTCTGTACCATGTATTTGACGACTCAGAATGGGTTGGATGGAATGGACCTATTTTGGGGTTGTCACAGGTGGTATCAGAGCTTAGGGATATGATCTTTGGTGGAGATCGGGGAATATAACTAGGAGGGGAGAGATGAGTAAATCCTTCGCTAGTGTGTCCTACCTAAGCTTATTAGACTATCATAATATCAGGATATTATGTGATATGTTAATTTGTTAAATTAACACTTGTTTTGAAGCTGTATTCTAGAATGTTATTTGAAATACAGGAGATGAGCAATGGAGAAATTATGATGACAGAGAAGATGGAATTTGAAATGAAAGGAAGGTATTCTCAACTCTTTGAAATACCAGGTACGTAAATTTCGGGGACGAAATTTCATAAGGAGGGGAGATTGTAAGACCCCGAATTTTATGAAATAAAAGTATTCAATTTTTCTTATAATTACTATTCAGTAAATGGTTAAATTGATAAAAGTTTAAAGTTATGGGTGAAATGTGAATATTTTTTTTCAAAATAAGCAAGTGGTTATAAAGTAATCATTGTTGTCGGGGAATATTCGTTTGGTCGTAGAATATTCTTTCTGTCGGGGAATATTCGTACGACGGCGCAGCTATTTGTGGGCCCCATAACGAATAACTGTCGGATGACGATAACGACAAATTTGAGTTTTTACAAATAACGGCGTAGTTGTTACCGTTAACACTGTTGGAATACCCGGTGGTTAAAATACAGTAATACGCGTTATTGCACAGTAGCACACGGTATTGCACAGTATTTTTGAAATTATTGATTCTTACGTAAGAAGGCACTACTGAATAATTGTCACAGTAATTACTGTTCAATATTTTATGTTATTGATTCAATAATTGCTGCGTTGATATTTTATATTATTGTTGTTTCAATAATTGTTGATGCACATCATCTCCATTATCAGATCAATAATTCATATTATTTGAATAATATTATTAGATAACATTATTGTCAATGTCTAGAAAGTTCTGTCTAAGGAGAGGTTTGGTTATCTAATTGCGCGCCAGTAAGGAGAAATTCTTATTGGAAAGCCCCCTCTTTCCTGGGAACGGCCTGGTTGTCATAAATGTGATTCTGTAATATTATTTGTGAATAATTAATTATTGATTTATATGATAAGAAAATATTTATTTTATGTGGATATAAATGAGGGATATATTTTTGTGGTTAAAAATAAAGGAGTTAATGTTGAGGTTTTTATCAGTATTTTTGTCGGAATTGAGGTATTAAAAATCAGGGTTTTTGAGATATTTTGCGGGGGTTATAATTTTTAATCCGACCGTTGGATCGTGGTAATTTTTGGATATGTTATACATATATAAGTTGAGTATATGTCCACAAATTTTGAACCGTTAAAAATGAACGTATGATTTGTTATGAATTTTACGAGATGACTGGTTCAGAAATTATTAAATTTTCGGAGTTTATCATTTTGGTGGAAAATTCTAGAATTGGTGGGCCCCACTTGTGGTTGGTGAAGAAATGTGCTGAATTATATTTCAAATGTGGTGGGTGGGAATAGTAGCAGGTAAAGACATCAGGTTGCAGGTCAAACCTACCAAAATTTTCCTATAAATAGAGGGCTAAGTTAGAATTGAAAATCACACCAGAAACATAAGTTTTCTCTCTTTCTCTCTCTAGATTATGAAGCATATTTTTTGAGTTTTTAGATACTTGGTGAGTTTTTATTCATCAGTGCAAGTTTCCTTCAGCATCATATCCGATATCCAGTCAGAAGTACTGCTCTTTTGAGGTAAGGGATAGTAAGGGATAGTAATGGATTTTAAGGGTTGTTATGATTTTCAGTTTCGTAATTTTTCTGATCTTCAAAAATTCTGGAAAAATTTAAAATGATATTTTGATGAGTTTTCTTGATTGTGTCCAAAAATGGTGATTTTTGGATGTATAGATTGAGAGTTATGAATTTTATGAGAAAAAACTATTTTAAAAGTAACAGCTTATAATTCCTTGTGGTTAACTCCAAAATTGATAAAATTTTTATTGAAAGTATATCTATATAATATCAGTGTACTCTGTGAATTTTGAAATTTTTGGATAAAAGTATAATTTTTGATAAATGTCTAAATATTCGGCTATTTTGGCCATATGAAAAATGGTAAATGACTTTTAAAAATTCTGAGAAAAATATATGTTCACTATGGGACTATATTACGCTAAATTCCAGAAAAGAAATATTTTTAGAACTGATTTGGTATTTTTCATGAAAATATACTAGTTATGAGTAAATGAATTAAATATGTTATGTGAAGTAACAAAATTGAAAAATAGGATTTTATAACTTGAGAATCCTATATGAGGTATATGCAGATTTTTGATGAGGATTTTGGTTATTGGTAATGAAATCTTATGAGTTTGGTATTTTTGAATGATTAAATGCATTATTTAGTAAGTGTAAACAATTTAAATAAATTGTTTATAAGCTTAAGAAATGTTATTCTTTCAATATCATTATACCAAAATATTGGTATGGATTTTATTGTGAAATTTCTACCTTTTTGTGTCGGGATTACTATTCATGAGTTACTATTCACGAATTACTATTCACGAGTTACTATTCACGGGTACTATTCAAGACAAAATTGGTTTCTTTTTCTAACTAAATTATAGTTGATTTATGAATATTACTCTTGAGATTAAATCTAGATGTTTTGATTATATTGATTTTACTATTATATATAACATTTTTATAACCTTGATGTTAAAATTCTCTTTCACTAGAGTGTAAAGATGGATAGATTATTGGAATGATCATGACTAGGGTTCTCTTTGGCCTGTAGTGCAAAGTTGAATTGTGACTGGTATGATCATGACCATTGAATTTATAATTGAATATCTTAAGCTTAAGTGCAAAGGTGAATTGATCAACATGGTTATAATTATTGTTTATATAAATTCTGAAATGATTATATATTTCTTTGAGATATTAATATCTTTGGCCTGTAGTGCAAAGATGAAATATTGATGAATATCTTTGGCCTGTAGTGCAAAGATGGATTGTTGATGAATATCTTTGGCCTGTAGTGCAAAGATGAATTGTTGATGAATATCTTTGGCCCGTAGTGCAAAGATGACATGTTGTTGAATATCTTTGGCCAGTAGTGCAAAGATGAACAGATGTTGAGATAAACATGACCAACTGGTGATACAAATGAATATCTTTGGCCGTAGTGCAAAGATGAAGTTATTAGTATGATTATGAACAGGAAATGTGATTTGGTGTAACCATGATCTTTGATGTTTCAGGTAAAGATAGGTGATAAAAATTATCATCGTCCTGGATGAGAAGAGGAATTTAGAATCACAATTATGATTATGAGTTATTCATATGATTGTGGACCAGAATTGTTGATTGATGTTACAGGGATAAAACATTGTTGGTGGATTTTTAACATGGAGAAGATAATAGACTTTATAGTCTATTTGACTCTTCTAATGGATTGCTCGTTCCGCTGCAACTATGGTTGAAATTTTTATCATTTACCATATGTTCTAAATCTCTGATTTATTATTGATGAAGGCTACTGATAATTTAATTATCTTTAGTCATGATATTCTTTACTGAGCTAGTTGTGCTCACCCTTTTGCTTCACAATTCCTTTCAGGTAATAAGAGTGTAGCTGGGTCGAGCGAGGGTAACGGGGAAATAGAACGATGGTCTCTAGCTGTGGATGTTTTCCCGAAACAGTATAGAAAAGTTCATTTAGTAGTTATATTTGGT
The DNA here is from genome assembly GCA_016801055.1 of Panax notoginseng. Taxonomy (NCBI): domain Eukaryota; kingdom Viridiplantae; phylum Streptophyta; class Magnoliopsida; order Apiales; family Araliaceae; genus Panax; species Panax notoginseng. The sequence goes on from CM029021.1 coordinate 171,295,661, forward strand.
GAATCCAATAGGGTAAGGTGTACCCAACGTTGGAAGGGTGGTTTGCCACTATCATACAAGATGTCTAACGACATACAACCTCGTGTCATCATAAGACAGGGATGTGCTCATCCACTTGCTGAGTATATATACGAGCACTACCTATATAATCTTGGTGTTTGTTTAAAGTATAATTCTCAGTTAGATACAGTGGAGATAATGATAAGTCAAGAGAAGACTCACCATTGGGAAGAATATGATAGTAATCTTCTCGTTTTTCTTTGGGGTCTATTGGGTCAACCAAGGATAATTCTGTGGCCATATGATATCTATCATAACCTAGATGCGTGGCTTCCCATGTACGAAGGTTTCCTTGAGCACTTCCCAAATATTCTAATTTCTAAAACAGTTTTTGACTATACCTTTATGTAAGGTGTCATTGTGAGGTGCTGTCCACGGTTGGAACATGAGTCACATTTGGTATATATTTGTATCCAAACTCACAGCATATGTGTTGTTGTATTTTGCACGATAATTGTTGTAATAAAGTTGTAGTTGTTTTCTGTACCATGTATTTGACGACTCAGAATGGGTTGGATGGAATGGACCTATTTTGGGGTTGTCACAAGATTCAACGATTGAACGTCCTATCTCTCAAATAATACTATTTGAAAGATTTGTCAACTGAAGGGAACTATATATATATATATATATATATATATATATATATATATATGAGTATTATATGAAATTTTTTTTATGTGATATTAACATCGTTATAAATCCTAATAAATCCGAATAATAACACCACCTTTCTACGTGGTGTCCACAGACTGTGTATCACTATACAACCATCACGTACGTGGCACCCCACCTTTTAAATCCCTTGGTTTAACGCCCCCAATTTTTCTCCTCTTTTTTTACCACTGCGCAATGCCCACGGTTTCCAGGGCCTAACCACAGTTTATATTTATCTATGGTTAGGCTAAGCACCAAATATCAACTGCTTCTCCATTCCTATAAATACATACCTTGAATGAAGCTAGGTTTGCCAAATTAAACACCCAAAGAGGGGGTCCCTTTAGAGAAACAAATCAAGCTCCCAAATATTCTCTTGCTCTACATTCTTTCTGATTCTGATACAACAATGGCAGCTTCATCTCGAAGAACAAGTGGACCAGTCCTTCGTTCTCACTCTCCTTCCGGAAGATTCCATTCCTCTCCGGCAGCCTCGGCTTCGTCATCGGCGTTTGCTTCTTCCACTTCCACCTTTTCCTCTCGTTCGTCCGGTTTTCTACACAGATCGGCGTCACCGACGCGCGTGAATATCTACGGCGCCCCTCCCTCATCCTCGCCGTCCGTCCGCTTCTCCATCGACCGTCCTGGCTCTCCTGGACGATCAATCTCGGCCTCGACTCGCAACCAGGTGGTGAAGAAGCCGAGCCACAATCCGTTGACGAATCAGAAGCGTACCTGTATGTGCTCGCCGACGAATCATCCTGGCTCGTTCCGGTGTAGTTTGCACAAGAATTTATGCAACCAGACGACGTCGTATCCGTCTAACAGGTTGAACGCGAGGCGGTCCGCAATGACGAATTCACTGGTTCGAATTGGTACAGTTGAAGGCGATTTGGTGAAGAGAGCTTTGGCGGCTTTGATTCGTCCTTCGTCTCACCACCAAAAACGACGAGGTTCATTTCAGCCTAGGCCTACTAGGCTTTCAATTATGTCAAGAGCGGAAGGATTATAATGATACCTGTGGTACGTTTATCAGTGTCCTTGACTTTCCCTTACTTCTGATATTCCGGCGTTGATGACGTCACCTCACGGCAGATCGGTGAGCAATCAGAACAACGGAGGGGCGGAACGGACTGTTTTTATTACTTTTCCGGTACCGAATCCCTAAGGTCCTACTAAGGAGGACTGTGTATATGAATATAATATAAGATCCATAATACAGTGAGTTGCAGCCATTAAAGGCAATCTAAACAGATTCTAAACCTCCATCTAATCACATTAACAACTGGAATCAAATTTAAATCCAACTTAATCCTGTTAATTAGCCAGTAATGGTTTGGCATGGATTGTGCGGATGACGGCTGTTGATGATATTTAGTTGATGTGCCTGTTCCGTCATGTTTGCCTTGAGATGTTATTTAACGGACATTAACCCAATCGTATGCATTGCGCCTATACGTGGTTGTGTACGTCTTTGCCGTGGATTTCGTCTCCTTGAGGTGAAGGTTTTTCTGTTTTTTTCCCCGTTTTTCAACTAAATGATGTGATTTTTATATTACGTGTATATTATGTTTTTGTGTTTGAACTTTCAGGTAATTTGCTGTCCGAAGGGCTGATCGGAATTTGGGACTCAAACAGGATCCGAATTGAGCTCGTTATGGACCATTTCGACTATCATTGACCCGAGATGACCTAAACGTGGAGAGACTGGAACTATAAAAATAGGAAACTGACACAATAATTTTTAATATTTTTATAATAAAAGTGTTACTATTATTCTAACGACAATTTTGTCGTAGAAATATTATTTTTATTGTGAATTTGTTAATTTTTTAAAAATAATAATTTTAAAATGTCATAATTACCAAAAACCTAATCATAATTTAAAAAGATAGGTTAGCAATAAATTAATAATAATCCTGAGTATATTACTTAAAATTGGGTAAAATTGACTTCTATTTTAAATTGATTTTAACAATGCAAAATTGACTTCTATTTCAGACGGGAAGAAGAAAGCATTTTTTAAAAAAAATTGAACTATATTAAAATTTTACTTCCTAGGTTTCCAAAAAGATAACGAAAGTACAATTTTTTACCCAAAATAAAATAGTGAAAAAATTGAGAGTATATTTTTTTCTAATATATTTTTATTTTTGAATAGTGTGATGGGTTGATATTTGTATAAGTTATTATATTTAATTGAGTTTTGGATAGAGATTGAATTAGTGATGTGACTGGTTGATTTTTAAAGTATGTAAAATATGATAGCAATTTTGTTCAAGTAAAAAATTATATACTTTTGAGGATAATATTTTTTACCACTTAATTAAGTCATACTTTTGGGGACAAATAAAATAATTTTTTATAAAAAATGAAAAGATTACAATATGAATAATTGAAAAAAATGTCAATCGAAGCAATAGTTATTAGACATTACTTATATTTGTTAAAAAATATATTTAAAATTAATAATATATGGAAATCTGAGGAATTTTTTTCTTTTTTTGATAAATATAATAATGTTCAAATATGCACTATACACTGGTAATAAACACTACAAGCTAACTAAACATAACAGAATAGAATTGCATATGGTTCTTCTAATAAGTTCATATGTGATGGAAAGTTAATTTTTCACTTTAATGAAATGAATGCTTAATTTCGTAGAATAAGAATAAAAGACTAAAAGATAATTTGCATTTCAAATTTTATATAAATATTGGAGTTATATTTAATAAAAAGAACATTTTTTTTAGTTAATCGGTCAAAAGTGATCGACTAAGCCTGTAATATTTATTACAAAGGAGTACTTTTGATAATTTACATTTATGCCAAATTTGCGTTAATTATGCTCCTATTATTTATTCGTGTTGATTATCAGCAAAAAATTCCCAAATTAATTGGGCTAGAGTTCGCGATCTGAAGAGGAGTGGGACTCAATCAATTTGAGCTTTAGTAGCATGTATGGAAAAACCCGCTAGTAAACGGGTGTGGTTAGTATGAAATTAATTTTGATCAATTGAAACATCTCTCTCCCTGCGTGTCAGCACTATTGATCAATTGAACAATTTACCATGAAGTTAACTTCATGTTAACCGGATCAGTACAATTAGTAAATCCTAAATCAGTACCAATCAACAGTACCATCATTGAAACCATTCTGAACTGAGAAAAAGATAAGCAGAGCAACCAAAAATCAAGAATAGATAAAAATGGATAAACCCATCCGAGCAAATTAATCCACCAGAATTAAACCCAAAACAATGCGGCAAGAACCAGTAATTCCGGCAGAGAGAACACCCCAAACCAAAACAATAAACAATAAACAAAAGGGGAGACAACATATACAATCATTCTTAATCTGAGCATGAACACAAAATAAAAACATTAGATACAATATAGAAATCAGACTAAAACAAACACACGAATCTCAATAGCCCCTTCCGAGAATCGAAACGGCAAGACTTATTCCAGATCAGATAAAGAGATGTTCAGGTCCGAATATAACCATCGACCAAAAGCACTTCAGATCGGAATCCGACCAAGAAATCACATCACACAAAAATTAGATTTTAAAATTGGAAAAAGATAGAATGATTTTTTAGGAGAAACCCCAGCAAGGATGAAGGAAACAGATCCTTGCACTGACCTCCAACAACACTTCGGCCACAACAAACACCACAAGCATCCATCTTCATTCTTCGAAATCCCAAATCAGATCCAAGCAACCCCACGATCCAATCACAAACCATAAAAAAAAAAAAAACCCTACTCACAGAAGACAAGAAAGAATCTCAACCTACAGCCACCGGACTAATTTTTTGGATTTACAATCTAATCCAGCTGCATGTATGCTACTAAATCAATTTGAGCTTTAGTAGCTTGTTCCAGCTCGTGAAGCAAAAGAAATATTGAAAAGACTTAAACATCCCTCCAGATTCATACGTGTGCCTTAGTCCGTTTTTTTTGATCGGTTAATTGAAAAAAATATACCTTTTATTAAGTATAATTAAAATTTAAGATGTACTTAGACACCTTATTCAATTTAGAGTGAAAACATTATTTATATAATGTTTAGTGTGTAAATTGTCTTTTAGTTAAATTTTATTTAATAAAAAAAATGATATAAAGCCCATAAATATTTGATAAAATTAAATGATGACTAATATAAAAATATATAGGATAAGATATAATAAATTAAAATAAGATTGACGAAATATAGTAAGTTCTTTGACAAAAATTGAAGTAAGATTTCATTGGCTAGTTTAACCAATACTTTAGTTGTTGTCGGAAACCTATCCGACCCCCAAGTCCTGGTCCTAACTCATTAAACTGGCGTGCAAGGTCCCCACCAACAAATTTCAAACAAACCATCTCCTTGTGTGTCCTGGTGGGATTGATTATAATGGGGGAAAACTAAAGTTGATATCATTAATGGGAAATTGATATTTGGTAGACCACTAGTAGTAAGTACACCGCATGCTAAGTATAATGCAAAAATCAATATCATCATTAACCGATTCATAATTTTGATAAAGGGATTCGAATGTAGGGGTTATTCTTATTTTATCCCAAAGTTTTGATAAGATTTCTACCGAGATGAAAGATAAGATAAGTCAAATTATTATTATTATTTTCAGAATTATCACCCCAGTAAAATAAATTAGTCGTTATATTTTTTATACATAAATATTAAAAAAAAAATTAGAAGTCTAGTTAAAAGATGATCTTTCTTGAATTCCTCCACAAAATTAAAGAATTCAAATGATTATCCCTCAGAAATCAGAATAATTAATTTAAATGGAACCTAATGGGTATTATTTGTAATCTGAATATTTTATTTACTGTTTTTTAAAGTTGTTTAGTTCGAGTATAGAAGTGTGAGGATTAAATTGGGAGAAATGAGTAATGTTATTATCACATAAAATTGTTCACATATATATTAATATAGTCTCCGTACGTACGTAGATTATATGAATATGCATGCGAGTGTATATGAACGAATTTTAAGAATTACATTAGTACGGTGGTGTTCAAGTGCAAGTGATCTTAAACATTTGAACTGACAAAAAATCTCAACGGCCTAAGCTTTATGCATCAACATGGATACCTTTAATTTTGGATAAGGTTCTGAAAATGAAAGCTCTTGATTCTCTTATTATTATTATAGGCAATTCCTTTTACTAGCTACTGCTAGTATTACTTGCGTCTAAAGCTCTGCCTAGCCTAACTTTTTGATCACTAATTATATTTAGATTGGGGGAATAGAAACCAGAGATAATTGAAATAAAAATAAATGTATTTGATGATTATTTTATAAAATAAATTATTTTATTGAAATAAAAATTTAATTAAGAACGTATGGAGTACCGATTTTAATAAATGAAGGTTAAAATATTGAAATTTTTACCATAAAATTGATTGTAGGCTTATATATAAAAACCTACTTTCCCTTTGTTCTGCAATAATAAGAGATTATGTTTGGTTTTTCAAAGTTGATATAAAAATTTACCCAATTCAAATACATTAAATCTTGCCTATTAATTTTTAAAAAAAAATTGTCTGAATTTAAAAATATCTGAATTTAATGTCAAAAAGTCTCGAGTATTTTAAAATTATTCGAAGACATAATTCAGGTTATGTTTGGACAGTGTTTTTGGAGGAGCTAAGGATTGGGGAGGAATGGATAAGGGAATGATGCGTGTCAAGTGGGCCCAGGCGATATGGTGGGGTGGGATGACTTATGATATGCATGAACCTGTCAATTGTCATGTAACATCCATGCTGTTTGGACTGGACGGGAATATCTATGTCCTGATTAGATTAGTATTAGTAGTATTAATTTATTATGGTATGATATGTATGGAATTAAATAATTTAAAAAATGAAATAATAACAGTTTTCTTGTTTTGCTAATAACAGTTTTCAACAAGGATAATAAAATGAAACCACAAAGTAGGATTATTAAAAAGGTTAAAAATGTAAGACAATTATACTTAAACTTCACTCAATCCAATCTTTTCAGCAAGTGTCTACTCATTTGAACTAACTGCCAATAGTGTCTTCCATTGGTTCATTTTCTGCCTTATTCTCTTCATCCTCAAGGCACAATGAACATTGAGTCATTTTTATGTGAAATTAATTTTTAGATGAGATACTGCAACTTTTAAATATATATAGTATGTTTTGTGCATTTTCTTAAATAAAATATTTTTATTCCATATGTTGTTATTGACGGTCCAGATTTTAGAAGAATCCGTTTCGTTGTACCAAACTATCTCAAGGCCCAATGAACATTGGGTCAAGCTAACGACCGACTAAGATATTGCTTACAGCATCAGAACTTGTCTTGGAATCTATACCATCTTCATTGCGATCCACAACTGCCCAGGCTTTTCTTTTAGACTAAATCGTATTTTTAATGGGCCTTTGGACTGAATAAAAAAAAAATGGGCCTTGAACTGAGTGGTTGTCGAGTAGAGTCCCATCAAGAAGTAGGCATCAAAATTTACAAACTATGAGGAAATGTCTTTGTTTCCGTATTATTTTAGTAGGAGCATACTGATAAAACCAATGCAAATCTCTATACAATTATAATATAAAAATAGTGACTCTTTTTTTGGAAATTCAAAATATTTTAGTATTACAAATAAATATTTAAAAGGTTATGTCTAAATGCATTTATGATAAATCTTAATATGAATAAAAAAATTCAAAAAATTAGAGACTTTCAACTATGCTATGGAGGAGTAATTTTTTTATTTTTCGTCTTATTGGTGCATCAAATAGGCTTATTTGCACATTTACACTGACGTCTACCTTAATTTCAAGTCCCTTCCATTCTGATTGCTTGAATTCAACTTCTAATGGAAGGATTAAGGGTGTAAACCAATTCGGTAGGAATATTCTTACTAGTAATTAATTGTAGTAGAATAACCGATTCAAACATGAATTTTGATGTAGAATTAAATTAACTTTGTCTAGTCTTAGCCTTTTCTTCTTCTTACTCCTCCAAAGAATAGTGATCTTATCGTCATCAAACGTTTGGTAGCATCAAACCAAAGGATAGTGATGTTAAAGTTAGTTCCGAATATTTAGCTATTTCAGTTTGTTAATAACTCCTATTCTTCAGGACTAGTGGTTAGTGTTTTGATGAATTCCTCTTAGTTTGTTACCACGTTCTAGGATGTTGTAAACGTGGGTTGTGGGTTGTTATTTCAATTTTATGTCTTTGTAAAAGGCTATATATATGCCTGCAGTTTGTTATCAATATATTATCTATTTGAGTGCTAAATTTCTTCTGAGTGATCTTAACATTTGGTATCAGAGCTCCATCACAGGGGCCTGATTGTGAGTGTTGTGAGTGTGTGTGTGGAAAGAAACTGCAGTTTTCTTTCAGAGTAAGGGAGTCAAACCCAATGGCGGAAAACAATAGTAGTGTTTTTGTGCAGCCGTCCATTCCCAAATTTGACGGACATTACGATCATTGGGCGATGTTGATGGAGAACTTTCTTCGTTCCAAGGAATATTGGGATCTCATAGAGAATGAGATTTCAGAAGTGGTGACACAAGGGGTCGAGGACCAGACAAAAGCACAACACAAAGTGATCGAGGGGCAGAAGCTGAAGGACTTAAAGGCAAAGAACTACCTTTTCCAAGCTATAGACCGAAATATCTTGGAGACTATACTTGACAAAGACACATCAAAGGGTATTTGGGACTCAATGAAACAGAAATACCAAGGCTCTACCAAGGTGAAGAGGGCACAGTTGCAGGCACTTCGGAGGGACTTTGAGATTCTCCCCATGAAGGAGGGTGAGACTGTTGATAACTTCTTTGCTCGTACTCTCACTATAGCCAATAAAATGAAGGCTCATGGTGAGACAGTGAGCCAAACCATTATCAATGAGAAAGTTTTGAGGTCCATGACCTCAAAATTTGATTATGTGGTTTGCTCAATTGAAGAATCCAATGATTTAAACACAATGACCATTGACAAGTTGCAGAGCAGTTTGCTAGTCCATGAACAAGAATGAATGGCCATCGTGGAGAGGAGCAGGCTCTCAAGGTGACTCATGAAGACAACAGTAGCAAAGGAAGAGGTCGAGGGGTGTTCAGAGGAAGAGGAAGAGGTCGTGGCAGACAACCTTTCAACAAGGCTACTATCGAGTGCTTTAAGTGTCACAGATTAGGACACTTCCAGTACGAGTGTCCTAGTGAAGAGAATGGAGCCAACTATGCTGAGCTAGACGAAGGAGAAGAGCTGCTATTAATGTCCTATGTAGAGCTCAATCATGCTCAGAGAGATGCGGTTTGGTTCCTCGATTCAGGATGTAGTAATCATATGAGTGGGAATAAAGAATGGTTTTCGGATTTGGATGTTCAATTTAGGCAAACTATAAAACTAGGCAACAACTCAAGGATGGCAGTCATGGGGAAAGGAAACATTCGAATGCGAGTGAATGGTTTCACTCAGGTAATCTCTGAGGTTTACTATATTCTTGAGTTGAAAAATAACTTGTTAAGTATGGGGCAGCTTCAAGAAAAAGGTGTGGCAATTCTAATTCAACAGGGGAAGTGCAAAGTTTTTCATCCTAGTAAGGGTTTAATTATTCAGTCCGAGATGAGCGCAAACAGGATGTTTGTTGTACTTGCAGCAATGATGCCTAAAGCTATTAACTGTTTTCAAGCTGTGACAGAAGATGAGAGTTATTTGTGGCACTGCAGATTCGGACACTTGAGCTTCAAAGGGTTGAGAACCCTTCAATACAAAAAGATGGTCAGTGGTTTGCCTTCACTTAAAACATCTGCAAAGTTATGCACAACGTGTTTGGTTGGAAAACAGCACAAGGAATCCATTCCAAAAAGAAGTCTTTGGAGGGCATCACAGAAGCTGGAGCTGGTGCATGCCGATATATGTGGTCCTATAACACCTGCATCAAACAACAACAAGAGGTATTTCTTGAGTTTTATCGATGATTTTAGTCGTAAGACTTGGATTTACTTCTTGCATGAAAAATCAGACGCTTTTACCATGTTTAGAAGTTATAAGGCTTATGCTGAAAAGCAAGCAGGTACTTGCCTTAAATGTCTAAGGACTGATAGAGGTGGTGAGTTTACCTCAAATGAGTTTGGGGAGTTTTGCAAGACTAATGGCATAACCAGACAATTAACCACAGCCTATACTCCTCAGCAAAACGGAGTTGCTGAGAGGAAGAATAGGACTGTGATGAATTTGGTACGTTGTATGCTCACTGAGAAGCAGGTTCCAAAGGTTTTCTGGCCAGAAGCTGTGAGATGGTGTGTGCATGTCCTCAACAGGTGTCCTACTTTAGTCATGCAAAACAGAACTCCAGAGGAAGCATGGAGTGGTATAAAGCCTACAATAGAATATTTCAGGGTTTTTGGGTGCTTGGCTCATGTGCACGTACCAGACCAGAAAAGAATCAAGTTAGATGACAAAAGCCTTCGATGTGTTTTATTGGGAGTAAGTGATGAATCGAAAGCTTATAGATTGTTTGATCCGATTTCTAAGAAAATAATTGTTAGTAGGGATGTTGTTTTTGAGGATAATGAGGGATGGAATTGGAACATGAGCAGTGAAGAAATGGTTTTGGATGTGTTAGAGTGGGGTGATAGTGAAGAAGAGAGAGATGCAACCGAAAATGAAGAGGAATTTGGGGCAAAGGCTAACGAAAATGAAGAAGCAGGTTCAAATGGCACAAATGGAGTTGGTTCAAGTAGCACTAGCTCACCTTCCAGTGAGTCACATGATGAGAACTCCCAGAGTTCAGTTCAAGGGAGGGCAAGACGAGTTCCATGTTGGATGCAAGACTATGAAACCGGAGAAGGTTTGTCTGAAGAAGAAGACTTGAGTGCCATGGCAGTTCTCACAGAAGTTGATCCCATTACTTTCGAGGAAGCTGTGAAGAGCAAGAAATGGAGAGATGCCATGAATGCAGAGATTGAGGCCATTGAACGTAATAAAACATGGGACCTGACTATTTTACCTGAAGGAGTGAAGACTATTGGAGTTAAATGGGTTTTTAAAACAAAACTAAATGAAAATGGTGAGATAGACAAGTACAAGGCTAGAATTGTGGCAAAGGGATATGCACAACAATATGGGGTTGATTACACAGAAGTTTATGCTCCAGTTGCAAGACTAGATACCATACATTTGGTAATTGCCCTAGCAGCTCAAGAAGGTTGGAATATTTATCAGCTTGATGTAAAAAGCGCATTTTTGCATGGTGAGCTTAGTGAGGAAGTGTATGTCCAATAGCCTCAGGGATATGAGCAGAAGGGCGAGGAACACAAGGTTTATAAGTTGAATAAAGCGTTGTATGGCCTTAAACAAGCCCCACGAGCTTGGTACAGTAAAATTGAAGGCTATTTTGCTAAAGAGGGCTTCGAAAAATGCCATTATGAACACACCCTATTCACAAAGTCGAAGGAAGAAGGTAAGCTCTTAATTGTCAGTCTTTATGTTGATGATTTATTTTTTACTGGGAATGACAAGAGCATGTGTGAAGAGTTTAAGAAGTCAATGATGTTAGAATTTGACATGTCTGACTTGGGAAAAATGAGATATTTTCTGGGGATTGAAGTATTACAGCATTCTGATGGAATTTATGTGTGTCAAAGGAAATATGCTCATGAAGTTTTAGAAAGATTTGGCATGGACAGAAGCAATTTGGTGAAGAACCCCATAGTTCCAGGTTGCAGACTATCAAAGGATGAGAAGGGAGCTAAGGTTGATGCAAGTTTGTTCAAGCAGGTGGTTGGCAGTCTCATGTACTTAACTGCAACCAGACCTAATTTGATGTATGGTGTAAGTCTTATCAGCAGGTTCATGTCATGTCCTACAGAGCAACATTGGTTGGCAGCAAAGAGGTTACTAAGATATTTGAAAGGAACGATTGATCTGGGAATTTTCTACAAGAAAGGAGAATGTAAGCAATTCACAGCTTATTCAGATAGTGATTTTGCTGGAGATCTAGATGATCGGAAGAGTACAACGGGGTGTGTATTCATGTTTAATTCTGGAGCGGTGTCGTGGTCATCCAAAAAACAGCCTGTGGTTAGCTTATCCACCACTGAAGCCGAATACATTGCAACTGCCTCATGTGCTTGTCAGTGTGTTTGGTTAAGAAGAGTTTTAACAAGGCTTGGTTACGTGCAGGAGGAATGTACTACAATTTTGTGTGATAACAGTTCAACTATAAAACTTTCCAAGAATCTTGTTCTTCACGGAAGAAGCAAGCACATTGACATCAGGTTTCATTTTCTTCGTGAACTGGTAAGAGATGGTGTGGTAGATTTAAGACATTGTAATACTCAAGATCAAATAGCTGACATTATGACAAAGCCACTCAGGTTGGAGGTATTTTTGAAGCTTCGTAGTTTGCTGGGCGTGTGTGAAGTTCCTAATATAAACTGAATGCATTCTGCATACAGTTTAAGGGAGGGAATGTTAGTTCCGAATATTTAACTATTTCAGTTTGTTAATAAGTCCTATTCTTCAGGACTAGTGGTTAGTGTGGTTAGTGCTTTGATGAATTCCTCTTAGTTTGTTACCACGTTCTAGGATGTTGTAAACGTGGGTTGTGGGTTGTTATTTCAATTTTATGTCTTTGTAAAAGGCTATATATATGCCTGCAGTTTGTTATCAATATATTATCTCTTTGGGTGCTAAATTTCTTCTGAGTGATCTTAACAATCGTCAGCAAACATTTGATAACATCAAACCGATTCAATATTTTGTTTATCGGCTGACCGTTACTCTACTATTGTTCAGGTTATAAGACGTCGTATTGATTATAAACGTCGGTTAGAAAAAATTTTAAATCTTTGAAGATAACTTGATCAGTGACCCACTGTCAAAAATACTAACGGTCGGACACATGCCCTAATTTATTTCGGCCTATAAAACTTACATTGGACGATGATAAATTTATATAATAGAACACGTATTTATTATGTATCATAACACATATATAAAGATACCAAAATTTATTATGTATCACTATATATAAAGAGACAAAATTTAAGGCAGAAATAGAAAAGTCCGTCCAAGGCATATGCTGGTCTAGTCGTCTAGAGAGTAGTCAGTAGGGAATAAATATAACTACATAATATGCAAAATCTTGTTGATGTTACCTGCCATAAACTTCCAAGGCCCGCCACCCCTCCAGTGATGCATTACATCATAATTCATAGCTGCTGCCGTTCTGCGGCTCACCCCACACACGTCTGAAACCCCAACACTTTTCTTAAAAATATTATTATTATTATTATTATTTTAAATTAATCTTAAAAATACCTCAAATGTTTGCTTATCGGAGCATTACAAAATCAACTAACAATAAAAGTACTACTTCATTAAAAATTTATTTTATTTTATAATTTAAGAATAAAAATATATTTAATATATAACGGATAAAAAATATATATTTTTATCTCTAATTTAAGAATGTAAAGTGTGTAAACAAAATAGCAACCAAATCATTGTAGAGCCTTCGTGCTAAGATAAAGTTTGGGGTTTTAAATAAAATATTTTTATGTTTTTTATAATATGATTACTCACTATTATTAGTATTATCCCTGTCACCAAAAAAATACTTTAAATATACTTTTATGTAAATTAAGAATGTTAAGTTGGAGATCAATGTATATCAAGTTCTAAATATATTGTTTATAATTATTTATTTTTTTTAAAATAAAGGACGCCATATAATATGACAGGAGTGCTTTAAATTCTATATTTTTGACTTATGTATTTAGATTATTTTATACTTGCACCATTCTTTGCCGAAAGAGCATGGATTATGCAGTGATGGTGTTGTTTAACCCATTCTTAAAATAAATTTAACTAATATATGTGATTATGATAGTCAATTGCAAGAATTGAGTTTCTTAATAAATATCAAAAAGAGAGAATGATAAAAAAAATTAATTATTAAATTATAGTATTAAATGAATTTCTTAATTATGTATATGAAAGTAAAGGGAGTATTAAATCATTAGATTTGCATATAAATATAACCATTATTTTCCACAAAAAAAGAAAAGAAAAGAGAAGGTGAACTAGGGTTCTCGGCAATGACTTATAAGTTCGTCAAAATAACTTATAAGTTATTTTACATTGTTCAAGTGTGGTAATAATTTAGTTTTTGACTTATTTTTTGATTTATAAGTCATCATTAATAAGCCATAACGTTCAACTTATCTAAAAATGACTTATAAGTCGTTTCTAATAAATTGGTTTGACCAAATGTAATGTTCATTTTGTCCTTATTTTATTTTGTTAAATTACATATTTATCAGTCAGACCTAATATTTATTTCTCCAACTTAAACAAACATGTAATAAAAAATATTAAGACAAAAATGTCGTCCATATAAATAAATAAATATATACAATACAAGATAATGTATTATAATAATAATATATATTATAATATAATATTACATATACAATATTATAACACATAATATAATATATGCATATATAATATTATATATTATATAATATAATATATTATTAATATGTATTATATTTATTTTATATTATGTTTATAATAATATAATATATTTATTTGTTTAGTGTTTTATTTAATGAAAAATAATGATTCTTATTATATGATATTAAATTAATGTATTTTTTTTATTAATATTCTTTTTAATAATTTTTATATTTTATTTTAATTTATAAATCATTATTAATTGAATATTTTTACGATTTATTTTAACTTAATTTATAAATCAATATAAGTTTAAAATAACTTATAACTCCACTAAAATTTTAAGTTTAAATCAATTTAAAATAGGTCCTTACCGAACGGACCTTAATACGACAACATCAAATGATTCCGTGATTGATGAACGCTCGGAGAGAAAGCACACTTTTCTTTTCCCTCTCTCTTACTTTCCTCTTTCATCTCTCCAAAATAAAAACTCGCTGAATGTATTGCTGGTTTGGTTCATAAAGCTCTGATTCTCTGAAAACTCAAAAAAGAAAAAAAATTATTCATCCATCAATGGGGACCTTGAAAGGTGGAACGAGACCACCATGGGTGAGTCTTGGAGCTGCAATTGCGGTCCAAATAGCATCTGGGAATGCTTACAATTTCCCCCTTTACTCTCATTCTCTCAAATCTGTACTGGGTTTTAACCAGAAGCAGCTCACTATGCTTGGGGTGGCCAATGATATTGGGGAAAACGTAGGTGTACTTCCGGGCATCTTCTGCAACAAATTCCCCCCTTGGGTTCTTCTTTCAATTGGATCTGTAGCTTGCTTCTTTGGTTATGGTGTTCTGTGGCTGGCTGTCACCCGTACTGTTGAATCACTGCCTTTTTGGCTGGTGAGTTCATATTCTATATCATTGTGTAACTCTGTTTTACTTAAATTTTTAGTTTTTTTTTTTTGCATACCCATTTGGTGGTTTTCTTGTGTGGACATTTTATTTGATGAATTTCTGTGATTTTTCATTGGAGGGAGATGGAATGAATTTCATAATCAAGATTGGGTCTTGGATTTCTTACTCTTTAGATTGGCATGATAATGATAAAATTTTCTATTTTTTCCTGTGGAATTGTTATGATGTGGTGCTTAACTCCACAATTTTATTTCCTAACTAGTTCCTCATTTAAATCAAACCCTTTTTAAATGTTTGAACATGATAAATTTCTACATAATCTTGTAGTTTTGTTTATTTACTGTGACAGAATTACATAGGTAGTAAAATGCTTGCTTAGCCTGCTTTTATTGCAATCGACACCTACTTCTTGGGGCAATTTGAAGAAATATCTAGTGTGGTTGGTGAACCAGATAATCTTTAACTTGTATGGAGAAAGTTCAGCTGCAGCCAATTTTTGCTAACATTCTTGTTCCTACTTTGACTTCTACTTATATAAAGAGTCGAGCCACTTCACTTTAAACATTTAGAGTTAAAGAGTGGGTTTTTTCTGGAGCCTAAAAGGTAGTAATTTCATTCCATTTTACTGCAGAAGTCTCCAACACCCTCTTTGATTGTCTAGATTTTTGACGAAGCAGTTCCCCCTATGCCCTGACATAAGGTTTTCATAAGCTGAAACCTCTAAAATCTATCAGTATCTTGAAAAAGTTGCATGTCCTTTTCTGCTTTAGATTTTATCTCTTGAAGTAGACGCTTCATTTGAAACCTTGTTATGTTTTTCCCTTTTACATTTTTTTAAATTCACAAGTCATCACAAAACTTTTAAGTAACTGATAGCTTGGAGCTGCACTGCTGCAGTTTCCTACCTGATTCCATATGTACAGTAACAAATCCAGATGGTAATTCTTAAAATACATGAGTATGAGTAAAAGTTATTGACAGTTCTAAGCTTTAATCAAGTTTTCAGTTCTTAATAAGAAACAAGATAAATAGATATATGTGCATACTTTGGATTTTCATTTTTTTTATTTGGTGTCAGCGGCTCAATCTAACTTCTGCAGTTAGTTTAAAGAAAAATTTTAGGTTATAGAATTTTCACACTCACACTTTAAATAACAAATTCTCAACTAATATCTTGATGGTGTGGCAGTTATGGATTGCGCTTTGCATCGCCACCAATAGTTCTGCTTGGTTCGGCACAGCTGTGCTTGTAACTAACATGAAAAACTTTCCTCAAAGCCGTGGGACCGTTGCTGGAATTCTCAAGGGTTATAGTGGTCTCAGCGCTGCGGTGTTTACTGAGATATACAGTGTATTACTTAGTCATTCGTCTTCTAATCTCTTGTTGTTCCTTGCACTTGGAATTCCCGTCCTTTGTTTTGTGATTATGTATTTTGTTAGGCCTTGTACTCCAGCTTCTGGGGATGATCCGGCTGAACGTTACCATTTCCTTTTTGTTGAAGCGGCTAGTGTTGTACTTGGATTATACATTCTTACAACTACATTTTTGGACCATTTTATTTCTTTAAGTGCTCCTATTTCCTATACTTTCGTGGTCATAATGGTACTTCTTCTCATGGCTCCACTTGCTATCCCGGTAAAAATGACATTCTACCCCTCAAACTGCAGCAAGTCAGGGAAGCTTAGTCAACCATATAGGTCTTCTGATCAGCTAGGCCAAGAAGAAGACACTGTGGGCAAAACAGAACCACTGCTGAAACAATCTTCATCAACAACAAATCTTGTCAGTTTTCATGATAATGATAGTGTCTCGGATGTAGATATTCTTCTGGCTGAGGGGGAGGGGGCAGTGCAAAAAAAGAGGAGACCTAGAAGAGGAGATGACTTTACGTTCAGTGAAGCTTTGATCAAGGCTGATTTCTGGCTTCTATTCTTGGTTTTCTTTGTTGGGGTTGGTTCTGGGGTAGCTGTTCTCAACAACTTGGCACAGATAGGGATTGCTCAAGGGGTGCATAACACCACCATTCTGTTGTCTCTCTTCAGCTTTTGCAATTTTGTGGGACGGCTTGGTGGGGGTGCTGTCTCTGAATATTTTCTCAGGTCAGGATCATCTCTATGCCTTATTTTGACAATGAAATACTAAAAATTGCTTAAGTTGATGGAACAGCTATAAAATCTCTGTACTTACCAATTCAACGAATTTTGTATGTGAATAAGATATTACTCAAAGAACATTGATTTTCATGATGTTGGTTTATTTCTCATAGTCCGTTACTGGGGTTCAATTGTTTTTCTTGAGCTAAAAAAGAGGTTGTTTCCTCACTGCCTCTCCCCTGAACAAAATGTAACAGGTATCTAAGTGAATGAGGGAAGACTTTAGCTAGATGCTTGGTTACATTTACATGGAAATTTTCCTTTACACACATGACTACATTCTGGGAGATTTTTAGTTGTAGAAAAGAAAGTTAAAGAAAAGAAGGGAAGATTAGAGAAAGTTTTACTTTCTTTTCTCTAGCTTTCTTCTCGAGAAGAAATTTTTTGACCCAAAATGCACTCACTTTTCTTAGCTTTCTTTTCTTCTCTAACTAAAACTCAAAGACACCACTTTCCTTAGCTTTCTTTTCTTTTCTCTTATATTAAAATACTCAAAAGACACCACTTCTTTTTGTTTTCCTTCACTTTCTTTTCTTTGCTCTCCAAATTAAAACTCAAAGAGAGGGTTAATGAGGACTCTTTTTATGGGACCGAGAGAGTATTGTTTGTAGATTCTTCTTGAACTTGTTTTTTATTCTCTTATTTCAGGTCTGCAATGATCCCCAGAACAGTCTGGATGACATGCACCCAAGTTTTAATGATCATTACATACCTTCTATTTGCTTCTGCTCTTGATGGCACCCTGTATATTGCAACTGCACTGCTAGGAATCTGCTATGGCGTACAATTTTCTATCATGGTTCCAACTACCTCTGAGCTTTTTGGTCTGAAGAATTTTGGTATATTCTACAATTTTATGTCATTAGGGAATCCTCTCGGCGCCCTCCTTTTTTCAGGTCTCCTTGCTGGGTATATATATGATATGGAGGCAGCAAAGCAGCATGCTGTATCTTGCTTGGGACCAAATTGTTTTAGGCTTACTTTCCTCATTCTGGCCGGCGTATGTGGCATGGGCACTATCCTTGGCGTGGTTCTGACTATACGAATAAAGCCTGTTTACGAAATGCTTTATGGTGGCGGTTCCTTTCGGTTGCCACAAAATTCAAATCATTGAGATGATTAGAATGCAGCTTGAGACTCCAGGATCTTATCTCAAGGATACTTTTGGGAAGCGCATATTAGATTTTTACCACGGCAGCTGGTAAGTTTTTGAGACGGCCAGTTTTGTGATCTTAACACATCAAGGCATAGTTTCATGCATATTTTATTATTGAAGGCAAAGTTTCATGCGTATTTTGTTATTGTTCTAGTAATTGCAACCAAGTGTGAGCCTAAAAATTAAATCCGTAGTTCCTGTATGCCTGCAACATCTTTGTGCAGTACAGGACATTACATTGTAAACTTTGTGATGCAGTGAGAAAGTACATAATCTTCCTGCACTTGTATGTTTGTTTGGCCGACTAGAAACAATTGCGGCAGTGTAATGAAAATCAATCCAAAAGAATTTAGTTTGTGTCAAGTCGCAATACAATTTGGCCCATATAGAAGCACTCGTTTTTGGTATCAACAAAACTTTGCAATTTCTGGATTCCTCGCGCTCATAAAGGAATGGACTTGAAATAAACATGGCGCAAGAAGGAATTTGATGAATGACTGAGATGCAACTATTCGGAACACCCGTCATTTTTGTGATAAAATTAAATAAAAGTAGTGTTTGTGCAGTTTTCACCAAAATATTTGAATTCAATTGGACAACCCAAATTTAAGAAATTTTAAATTTTGGAATATCCTAGAATTTGTAGGGGAGAGGAAGATGGCTCCACAAAATATAATATAATAACATCAAACAAGTCAAAATGAAGCTCTTTTTGTGAGATGAGAGTAGAAGAAGTACTTAAAAGAATTAAACTCAATTTTTAGAACAGAAAAAATGTCATTAAAATTTGAAAAGCATACTTTTGCCTTCAGAAATATACAGTGCATTTCTTTCTTCTTTAATATTTGGTTTTTTGTAGCAAGAAGGGAAGAGTGACCAACAATTCTTGGTAGAAAAAAAAGCACCAAGTGCTACGGATGCCATTGAGAAGAATGATTTCATCGATGAGTAGTTTCTACATGAGTTTTGCAGTGGCCTATATCACAACATTGTTGGGAATTGAATTTTTTTTTTCTTTTACCTAAATCCTTACTGGCAAAGGGTGTAATTTCATCACATTGAGAGTTACATGACCTCTAGCAATCACTTTACTGTGGACAGTCTCCCAAATGCTACTTTCATATGGAAATAAGTAGCTACCTCTCAAAATGGTCAGGTCTAACCTGTTTCTGCTTCAGAGTTTGAACTAGTAATATCTTGCTGCTGTGCACCTTCGTTTTTCCATAGTATATAAAGTTAATGACCTGAACCCACCCTTGCACCCTGTATAACTTCAAGAACTACCAAAATTTCTAAATAAGCCTACCATATGTAAACTTAATATTAAGTTCTGTATCCTCCTCACAGCAACCAATTGCGGTTCATGTCAATTTGACTAGTGTCAAGATATTTTTATAGTGTTCACAACCTTAGTTTGGGTTTGAAAATTGTCATACTTTATGGCTTCACTAAAAAATTCTAAGTATTTAATTGTGAATTACTAATTAACAACACTAGTCTCCCTCTCCCTCTCCCTAAAGATATAATATGTAACAATGGTAATCTACACTCTCCTTGTTTCATTCTTCTTGGGTTTTCTTGTATAAGCCACCTCCAACCACTTCATAATTAAAGAAAATACGAATTTTTAAGATACTGACTTGAACTTGTGATTGATCAGAATGACTGGAGAATCTTTCAAGGTAGATTCCTTGCCTCAACTTACTTCACTCAATAAGTTGACTAATTAATACAAAACTCTTTTTTTACTAAAGGAATTCCAACAAAACTCTCCATCCTAAAGAAGAACTCGCACATTTATCCAAAAGCTTGAAGGGGGGAATCCCTTCTCAGTGAGCAGCTATAAGTGAAAACTCTTCTTCGTCTAAACACAATTAGTCATGAAGTAGCTAGCAGGAAAAATGCTACTTTTTTCTAACAAACAAATGGATGGTTCAATCACATTCTCAGCCTTGTAATTTCATAAGGGGTAGGCTAGCAGAGTAAAAGTAACACATAATTAAAAAAAGAATAATACTATAGACACAAACTATTTTATAAACATTTTATAAACTGCTGATGTGGCATACTCCACCTCAACATATTGTGTGAGACCGAAGATTACATTGAAACAATTTGTTGATCAATACGCTGAGGTGGAGTATGCCACATCAGCAGTTTGTAAAATTTTTATAAAATTATTTGTGTCTGTAGCACTACTCTTAACAAAAATCAACTTGTCTGCAGCATTAAAACAATAGTATATAAATAACAAACTTTTTACAAACACAACAATTCAAAAGCAAGATAAACTAAATGTTCAATTACTCTGACTTACCCGACTTAAATGCGCACCCAGTGCAACCCTAATCCTACTTCCCCTCTCATCCACCTCTCCTTCAAAAGCCGGAAGCACAAAATCCCTGGAATAGTCCACATTATTATCAGGTAATGGCTCGCTACACTTGATCAGGAAGTTATGAAGCAAACAACATGCCACGATAACAAAAGGCAATGCCTCCACACATCCTTCTTTCCATTCCTTGGTTAAAAGCTGCCACTGATACCTAACTCTCCCGAAAGCTGTACCAACCAATTCCATGGCACCCTTATGCACAGAATTAAATGTTCTACATGATGAATCCATATCATCAATTTCAGCAAAAGGTGTAATCAACCAAGGTAAAACAGGGAAACAAGATTCACCCAAAATGTATTGAGGAATTAAATCCCCATCCTTAAGCTTGAAAGCCGGTCCATTTAATAACTCCTTTGATTCCTCAACGCGGGAATAAAACTCTGACTGGCGTAAAATTGATTCAGGTTTTACATTACTCGGCCACCCGGCAGATACATCTACAAATCTTCCCTCAGAATCGACCACTGCCTGTACCAATACATACCCATTTTCCCCAAACAAGTTACCTTCAACTTTAAACCGATCAAACCCTAAAACCCCACAACAATTGGGAAGCGAAATCCAACCAAATCCCACTACAATTCGGTTAATGTCAGACTTAAGCTCAAACAAATGAGCTAAATTGTCGATGATTGATTTACAAACTGTATGGAAGGCGAGACAGGCGGTGGGGGAATCAATGCCGAAGCGGTTACCGATGGATTTGTAGGTGGCAGAGTGCGCGAGGCGGAAGAGTGCCGCGGCGAGGGCGTAATTGGGTGGGAGAGGAGAGAGGGAGGAGAGAGAAGGGGTGACGAGTCTGAGGAGGAGGGTGAACGATGGTTTTGACATGCGGAAGCATTCGGTCCAGCGAATGTCATAGTCATCGGTGGCGTCGGAGAGGAAGCGGTGGAACCAGCAGGCCTGCGGCGGTTGGGAGGAGGAAGAGGAGGAGGAGGGTGGGTGGGTGGGAGTTGAGTTTTGAGGGAGAGAGAGGTGGAGTTTGGAGAGAGAGAGAGCAGCCTTGGAGATTTTGGATTCTAAGGCAAGGGATTGGGAGGGGTGGAGGCGGAGGTCGTTTTGGGCGAGGAAGTAGTAGGCGGCGTTAGTGGCAGAGACCGCCTGTTCGAGGGTTTGCTCAATATTTTTACGGATGCTGTTGAGGGTGTTCTGCGGATTTTGTTGAGGGTTGGATGGGTGGTCGGAATGGGTGTTTTGGGTATTGTTCTTTTTGTTTTTAGCTTTCTTCTTTTTGCCTTTACTTTTGCCGCCGAAGGCGCCACCGGTGGTAGTGGTAGCCATGGTGGTGCTTTCGGAGTCCGAAACGAAAGATTGTTGGTGGTGTTCTTCTTCTCCACTGTGCTCCCAGGTAGAGGTAGAGGTAGAAGTAGAGCGGCTAGAGCCCATCATCATCATCCTACAAAGCAATTGCCATGTCAGCTTGTGGTAACAATATTCAATTAATAAAAAAGGAAAAAAATTATCAAATGTCAAAAATATAAATATAGGATGCAATTTCATTATTAGCATGAACTTCATTTTTAAGTAAGTTAGTTAATTGACCAATAAAATACTAACACATATAGAGTCTCGCATGCGTGTGCTATTGACTAATTGATAACTTACCAAAAAATAAACTTCATACTAATCACTTCCTTATTTGCCACATAATTTTTTTGATTCAATAATTCATTTAAATATAATGAAAATATTAATGGATTACCACTAGGTGTGATGATATAGAGGTTGAGAGTTGGACGACATCTCATGAAAAAAGGTTTAGTTAAAAGTGGTTGAGTGAATTCTAAACCTATCTTTTTTTGGTTATGATAAATTATTATAATAAAGGCTTAAATATGATTTAATATTTTAAATTATAGGTCATATTCCACTTCGGTGATCGACCTTTCAATTTTGTCAATTAGATGATTGAACTGTTAATTTTTTTCGATTTCATTCAATTGGGCCTGCTACGTCAGAAATTGCTGACGTGACATCCTAATAGGATAAATGAGTGCTTATGTGTAAAAAGAATATATATTTTTATAAAAACAAAGGACAAAAAGGTAAAATAACAAATAAAACTATAAAAAATTAAACAAATAATATAAATTATAAAATATATAAAATTAACATTAATAATTAAACAAATTACAGAAAGGAAAAAACATAATTATGAATAATTACACAAGTAAGTTAACTTTAAAAATTATACAACAAACATAAATTAAACTTAATAAATTAACAATTAAACTAAACTAAACCCAGTTTCCGGTGAGACCGAAGCCATATGGCTGAACCCAGTTTCCGGTAAGACCAATCCGAACAAGAACCAACATCCAAATCCCCCAACACAGGCAAACATCAAGATCTGAAAAATTCCAACCCAAAATAAGTTTCAAAATAAGTCCAGAAAGAAGGGAAGTTCATATACCGAACCAGTGGCGATCAGGCTGAATTCGAGTAGATGGCAACTCCTTGGATTGCAAATCATGTTTGAGAATTGTTCCTTTAGCGTCTCGCTTTGGCTTGGTTTTGTACATCTTGAGCCGCCGCACAGTGGAGGCGCTACGGCAGCCTTTGGTTCCTCCACCACTATCTCTGTTGACGTCAAGAGAATAATTCGATTTTCCCGATACATTCACTGATTTCTCCCTCTTTTTCGCCATCTTCTCTTAGTCTACAAACAAAATGATAACAGACTAGACACAGACAGTTTCAAAATAAGTTCCAAAGCATACAAAATTAGTCCCTGAAATAATACACAAAACTCAAAACAATTTAAAGGGTATCCCTGTATAAGAATGAATCTTTGAGTGAATTCCTCCATCCGGTCGGCCGAAGAAACAACCAGGTGATTTTTTTGGCCAACTGCTTGAAAGCTTTTTTGATTTTTAGAGAGGGTCCCATTCTTTGATATACCCAGTGTAAGACCCCGAATTTTATGAAATAAAAGTATTCAATTTTTCTATTTAGTAAATAGTTAAATTAATAAAAAGTTAAAGTTAAGGGTGATATGTGAATTTTTTTTCAAAATAAGCAAGTGACTATAAAATACTTATTGTTGTCGGGGAATATTCATTTGGTCGTGAAATATTCTTGTTGTCGAGGAATATTCGTACGACGGCGCAGCCATTTGTGGGTCCCATAACAGAATAACTGCCGGATGAAGAAAACGACGAATTTGAGTTTTTATAAATAACGGCGTAATCGTTATCTTTAACACTATTAGAATACCCGGTGGGTAAAGTAAAGTAATACGCGTTATTGCACAGTAGCACACGGTATTGCACAGTATTTTTGAATTATTGATTCTTACATAAGAAGACACTACTCAATAATTGTTACAGTAATTACTGTTCAATATTTTATTTTATTGATTCAATAATTGTTGTGTTGATATTTTATATTATTGTTGTTTCAATAATTGTCATTGCACGATATTTTTTATTATCAGATCAATAATTCATATTATTTGAATAATATTATTAGATAGTATTATTGGCAATGTCTAGAAAGTTCTGTCAATGAGAGGTTTGGTCACCTAATTGCGTGCCAGTAAGAAAAAATCCTTATCGAAAAGTCCCCTCTTTCATGGGAACGGCCTGGTTGTCATAATTGTGATTCTGTAATATTATTTGTGAATAATTAGTTATTGATTTATATGATAATGAAATATTTATTTTATGTGGATATAAATAATGGATTTATTTATTTTATGTGGTTATAAATGAAGGAATTAATGATGAGGTGTTTTATCAGTATTTTATCAGAATGGAGGAATTCTTAGAAAAGTGTCAATTATTGAAAATTGATATTTTACCTTACATTATAAATGTATAATGTGTTTATATAATTATATAATAATGGTGATATTTTCACACTAAATTCACGGTGCGTGAATCAAATGAGAGAAATCTAGAAATCAAAAGAAGAACCAAATATGAGATTTTCAGAAAAATTTGTTTATTACTTGATTTTGTAAAATCCATAACTCTTTTTGTATAATGAGATAGGAGATGAGCCATATATCAAAAGAAAGTCCTGGAAGTAAGCTAAACGCATAAATTTAAATCACCCAATTATTCTTTGTGGATTTTTCGTGGTGACTGTTTGAGTGAAACTGGTACGAGGGACTTATAGTACGAAAATCAAATCAGTATTCTTAAAGCTTTATTGCGTGAGTTATAATTTTAATCCGACCATTGGATTGTTGTGATTTTTGAATATGTTATACATATATAAGTTGAGTTTATGTCCACAAATTTTGAACCGTTAAAAATTAACGTATGATTTGTTATGAATTTTAAGATGTGTTAAAAATCGTCCGTATGTGGATTTCGGTCATTTTTTGTTTGGAATTTGGAAAAACTTAAAGCTACAAAGTTGTAGAGAATTCAATTTCATGTGGAATGGAAAAATTCGTATTTTTTTTTATAAAAGGGCTATTTATTATGAATTATTGAAGTTTCGAAAATTAAAATATTTTTATTAAAAATATGGGTGGGCCCCACTTTTGGTTGGTGAAAAAATGTGCTAAATTTTTTGGTGGGTGGGAATAGTAGCAGGTAAAGCTATCAGGTTGAAGTTCAAGTCTGCTTTGGCGTTCTAACATTTTCCTATAAATAAGGTGTTGAGTTAGAATTGAAAATCACACCAGAAACAAGTTTTCTCTCTTTCTCTCTCTATATTATCGAGCGTATTTTGTGAGTATTTAGATACTTTGTGAGTTGCTATTCAACAGTGCAAGTTTTCTTCAGCCTTATACCTGATATTTCAGTCGAAAGTACTATTCTTTTGATGTACGGGATAGTAAGGGATTGTTAGGATGTTATTTTCTTCCTAATGATGTTATTCTTTCAATATCATTATACCGAAATATTGGTATGAATTTTATTGTGGAATTTCTACCTTTTTTATGTCGGGGTTACTGTTCACGTATACGACACTATTCACGTATACGTCACTATTCACGTATACAACACTATTCATGTATATGACACTATTTACGTATATGACATTATTTACGTATACAGTAATATGTACGAATACGGAGTACAATTCATGAGTTACTGTTCATGAGTTACTATTCACGAGCTACTATTCATGAGTACTATTCACGACGAAATCAATTTTTTTTCTTGACCAAATTATCGTTGATTTATGAATATTGCTCTTGAAATTAAATGCAGTTGTTCATCATATTATTTTTATTATCATATATAACATTTTTATAATCCTGGTGATGAAATTAGTGTAAAGATGGGTAGATTATTGGTATAATCGTGACTATGGGTTCTCTTTGGCCAGTAAGTGCAAAGTTGAATGGTTGACTGGTATGATCATGACCGTTGAATTTATAATTGAATATCTTTAGTTTAAGTGCAAAGGTGAATTGATCAACATGGTTATAATTATTGTTTATATAAATTCTGAGATGATTATATATTTCTTTGAGATATTAATATCTTTGGCCTGTAGTGCAAAGATGATCTGTTGTTGAATATCTTTGGCTTGTAATGCAAAGATGATTTGTTGTTGAATATCTTTGGCTAGTAGTGCAAAGATGAACTGTTAACGAATATCTTTGGCCCGTAGTGCAAAGATGAATTTATTAGTATGATTATGAACATGAACTGTGATTTGGTATAACCATGATCTTTGATGTTTTAGGTAAATACAGGTGATGAAAATTATCTTCGTCCTAGATGAGAAGAGAAATTTAGAACCACAATTATGATTATTGTGACGCCCCCAAAATAAGTATACATCACCCATTCTGAGTCGCCAAATATATGGTACAGAAACAAATACAACTTTATTAAAACACTTGTCGCGCAAAATACGACAACACAATACTATGAGTTTAAATACAAATATTATCTTCTAGACAATATTCACACTCAAATAAGTCCTCATTACAATTATTAAAACACTATTTAATAAAATAGTGAGGACTGCTAACACCACTGACTAGAAACATCACTCCACACCCCGACTAGTTCCCGCTATATTCTCGCCTCCTGATAAAAATGGAATAAAAAGGAAAAGGGTGAGCTCAACTAGCCCAGTAAAGAATATTATGACTAAGATAAAATACAACAACTTATTATTAGTCTTCAACAGGGAAAAATCTGATAAAATATAATAGACAACAAGTTTTAGATCAACAACTGCAGCGGAAACAACAAACCATTAGAAGAGTCAAGTAGAGAATGAGTTCTATTATCTTCTAAGATTTAAAAGTTCATCATCAATATTTTATCCCTATAACAACAATCAATAACCATCTTTAATCAAATATTCATCTTTGCACTACAGATCAAAGATATTCATTTGTATCATCAGTCGGTCATGTTCATCTCAACACCTGTTCATCTTTGCACTACGGGCCAAAGATATTCATCAGTTAATCATTCATCTTTGCACTACAGGCCAAAGATATTCAGTTATATCATCATTTAGGACTGAGGATGATGAAAAATATCATAAAGAAAATGAATCCAGTGAGATAAAAGAACAAATATTAGGGATTCGTATTACAGTTTATCCAAGTTCAATAATACTCCATAATAACCAATTTTGAAATAGAATTCAAAAATAAAGATCAAAACATGGATACAATCAAAGATAGTAACCATAATAGACATCTTGGATAAAAAGAAGAAATTTTTATTTTTCGGTGAATAGTGCCGTATTCGTGAATAATGCCGTATACGTGAGTAGTATCGTATACGTGAATAGTAATTCCGACACAAAAAGGTATAAATTTTATAATAAAATCCATACCAATATTTCGGTATAATGATATTGAAAGAATAACATCATTTAGGAAGAAAATAACATCCCTTACCTCAAGATAACAGTACTTCTGTTCGGAATATCGATATAAGGCTGAAGGAAACTTGCACTGATAAATAAAAACTCACAAAGTATCTAAATACTCACAAAATAATCTCGATAATATAGAGAGAGAAATAGAGAAAACTTATGAATTATGGTGTGATTTTCAATTCTAACTTAGCCCTCTATTTATAGGAAAATGTTAGCACGCCGAAGCAGACTTGACCTGCAACCTGATGGCTTTGCCTGCTACTATTCCCACCCACCACATTTGAATAAAAATTTCAGCACATTTCTCACCAACCAAAAGTGGGGCCCACTCAATTCTAGAATTTTCTACCAAAATCATTTATAAACCTAATTTCTGAATCAGTCACCTCTTAAAATTCATAACAAATTATAAGTTAATTTTTAACGGTTCCAAATTTGTGGACATATACTCAACTTATATATGTATAACATATCCAAAAATCACAATTATCCAACAGTCAGATTAAAAATTATAACTCACGCAATATATCCCAAGAACAGTGGTTTAATTTTTAATACCTCCATTTCGACAAAAATACCTCAACATTAATTCCTTCACATAAAATAAATATATCCATTAATTATATCCATATAAAATAAATATTTTCTTATCATATAAATCAATAATTAATTATTCACAAATAATATTACAGAATCACAATTATGACAACCAGGCCGTTCCCAGGAAAGAGGGGGCTTTCTAATAAAGATTTTTCCTTACTGGCGCGCAATTAGATGACCAAACCTCTCCTTAGACAGAACTTTTTAGATATTGCCAATAATGCTATCTAATAATATTATTCAAATAATATGAATTGTTGATCTGATAATAGAAAATACTGTGCAGCAACAATTATTGAAACAACAATAATATAAAATATCAACGCAACAATTATTGAATCAATAAAATAAAATATTGAACAGTAACTACTGTAACAATTATTGAGTAGCGCCTTCTTACGTAAGAATCAATAATTGGTGCAATACCGTGTGCTACTGTATTTTAACCACCGGGTATTCCAACAGTATTAACGGTAACAACTACGCTGTTATTTATAAACAACTTATACTTGTCGTTTTCTTCATCCAATCGCTTTCCGTTATGGGGCCCACACAAGGTTGCTCCGTCGTACGAATATTCCCCGACAGAAAGAATATTCCACGACCAAACGAATATTTCCCGACAACAAATGAATATTTTATAACCACTTGCTTATTTTATAAAATTTGCACATTTCACCCATAACCAAAGCATTATATCAAATTAACACCTTATTATTCACAATAATATTTAGAGAAAATTTGATTTTATTCATTAATAAGTTGGGGTCTTACAACCTCCCCTCCTTATGAAATTTCGTTCTCGAAATTGACGTACGTACCTGGTGTTTCGAAAAGGTGTGGATACCTCGCTTTTATTTCTGATTCTAACTCCCAGGTCATTTTTTCAATAGCATAGTTTCTCCACAAAACCTTAACTTGTGGTATAAACTTGGTGCGTAGGACATGCTCTTTCCTATCTAAGATCTTAACAGGTACCCCTTCGTACGTTAAATCTTCGGCTATCTCGTCTGGCTCTAACTCAATTATGTGGTTCGGGTCTTTCACATATTTACGAAGCACAGATACGTGAAAAATATTATGAACACGAGACATGCTTGGAGGTAATGCGAGTCGATATGCCACATTTCCTATTCAGTCAAGAATTTTAAATGGACCAACAAATCGTGAATTGAGCTTTTCTCTCTTTCCAAATCTTATAACTC
This sequence comes from Panax notoginseng, assembly GCA_016801055.1. NCBI lineage: Eukaryota > Viridiplantae > Streptophyta > Magnoliopsida > Apiales > Araliaceae > Panax > Panax notoginseng. The sequence goes on from CM029021.1 coordinate 171,325,084, forward strand.
CTTTCCATGGTGCAACACGTAACAATACATAATCCCCAATACTAAATTCTACATCCTTTTGATGAAGATCATCATAACTCTTTTGTTGATCCTGTGCCGTTTGTATACGTTGTCGAATAGTTTGGATCTTCTCTATAGTTATGCGTACCAATTCTGGTCCCAACAACGTTGCTTCACCCACCTCGTCCCAGCATACTGGAGAACGACACTTTCGTCCATACAAGGCTTCAAATGGAGTCATACCTATACTTGCCTGATAACTGTTGTTGTAGGAGAATTCCACCAGTGGCAAGTTCTTATCCTAACTTCCTTTGAAATCTAGAACACAGAGTCTTAATAGATCTTCAAAGGTTTGAATAGTCCTCTCTGATTGCCCGTCCGTTTGAGGATGATATGCTGAACTGAATCGTAAATCCGTGCCCATAGCTTTCTGCAAGCTAACCCAAAATTGTGAAGTGAATCTTTGGTCACGATCTGAAACTATGAATACTGGCATGCCATGCAATCTCACAATCTCATTCACGTACATACTAGCAAGATGTTCAAGGGAATAAGTCTCACGTATAGGTAAGAAATGAGCAGACTTGGCTAATCTATCAACAATGACCTAAATCGCATCTATGCCTTGAAAAGCCTTGAGAAACCTTGGGAAGACCCGTAAAAAAATCCATAGTAATGTATTCCCACTTCTATTTCGGAATCTCAAGTGGTTGCAATGGACCCTTTAGTACTTGATGCTCCACTTTTACACGTTGACAAGTTAAACACCTCGAGATAAACTCCACGATCTCTCTTTTCATATTGCTCCACCAAAATGTATGTCGAAGATCGTGATACATTTTGGTACTCCCAGGATGGATTGCAAACGGTGTGTTGTGTGCCTCCATCATGATTCAATGCTTCAAGTCAGAATCGTTAGGAACACAAAGTCTGGAGTTGACTCGAAGTATTCTTTCTTCATCGATTCTTGTTTCTGGAATAGAACTTTCTTGCACTTTCTTCTTCATACGCATCAGCTCCAAGTCCGTAGCTTGAACAGCTTTAACTTTATCGATTAAAGTCGGTTCTACTCGTATATTTGATATCATTATGTGGGTACTTGGAGTCTTCATCTCTATCTCCATCCTTTGCAAATCATACAAAATGGGCCTTTGTGTTAACAACATTGCACTCGTACCCGCATATGATCTTCTATTCAATGCGTCAACTACTACGTTCGCTTTTCCATGATGATATTGGATGGTATGATCGTAATCTTTCAACAGCTCAAGCCAACGTCGTCGTCGCATGTTGAGTTCTTTTTGGGTGAAGAAATATTTGAGGTTTTTATGATCCGTATAGATCTCCACTTTCTCCCCATACAGGTAGTGTCTCCAAATCTTCAACGCGAAAACGACTGCTGTCAACTCCAAATCATGAGTAGGATAATTCCTCTCATATTCTTTGAGTTGTCGCGAGGCATATGCTATGACTTTCCCATGTTGCATGAGAACACATCCTAACCCTTTGCCTGAAGCATCACTGTAGATAACAAATCCATCCGAACCAGATGACATTGTCAGAACAGGTGCCGAAATGAGTCTCCTCTTGAGTTCTTGAAAACTCTTATCACAATCCTCGTTCCAACCGAATTTTGTATCCTTCCGAGTCAGCTGAGTTAACGGAGTAGCGATTCTAGAAAATCCTTCCACGAATCTCCGATAATAACCAGCTAAGTCCAGAAAGCTACGTACTTCGGTCACCGACTTCGGTTGCTCCCAACTTTGTATGGCTTCAATCTTCGCCGGGTCGACAGATACTCCATGTTTTGACACCACGTGCCCAAGGAATGCTACTTCCTCAAGCCAGAACTCGCATTTCTTCAGTTTGGCATATAGCTTATTTTTATGAAGCCTTTGCAGTACCAGCTTCAAATGGTGCTCATGATCTTCATGGCTTTTGGAATAGATGAGGATGCCATCAATAAAGACAACAACGAACTGATCTAAATATTCTTTGAATACACGGTTCATCATATCCATGAAGGCAGCAGGAGCATTAGTCAATCCAAAAGACATGACTAAGAATTCATAATACCCGTACCGAGTTCTGAAGGCAGTCTTTAGAATATCCTCAGTTTTAATCTTGAGCTGATGATATCCAGAACGAAGATCGATCTTTGAAAAGAATTGTGCTCCTTGCAAATGGTCGAACAAGTCATCAATACGAGGTAGCGGATACCTATTCTTGATGGTGACATGGTTCAATTTTCGATAGTCAATACAAAGTCGCATACTCCCGTCTTTCTTCTTTACGAATAAAATAGGAGCACCCCAAGAAGACGTACTAGGACGAATGAAACTAATGTCTAACAATTCCTGTAATTGGACTTTTAACTCATGAAGTTCAATAGGAGCCATTCGATATGGGGTTTTAGAAATGGGCTTTGTACCTGGTTCAAGGTCAATAAAGAATTCAACTTCACGTTCAGATCAGGAAATTCTTCAGGAAATACGTCAGGAAATTCACTAACAACAGAAATATTATTCAAATCTGACGTGTTTTTGTTCAAGTCCAAAACATAGGCTAAGAAAGCTTGACATCCGTTTTTCAATAAACGAATGGCTTTATGGTTTGATATGACAGCGATTGATTTTAGTGGTTTGGTTGCTTGAATTCGCATAACAGGTTGGTTAGGAATATGAAAACTAACAACCTTACGAAAACAATCAATTTTGGCATGATGAGTAGTTAACCAATCAATTCCTAAAATCACATTAAAAGAAAGTATCTTTAAAGAGATAAGGTCAACAGGTAATGTGATTGTGCCAACTTAGATTAAGCAAGATTTATAAACTATAGATATAATGAAAGTTTCTCCTAACGGAGTCTCCACAGATAGGTCAAAGTCTAATTTCTTCGGAGTCAAGTTTAAACGTTGAGCACAAGCAGAAGTGATAAAATAATGGGTAGAACCGGTATCTAGTAAAGTATAAACTTCGCAAAAATTTAAGATTAGCTTACCCGTGATCACCTCGTTCGGGTTTCTCGCGTTTTGGCCAGTCACGATAAACGCTCTTCTAGGAACCGCTGATTTCGACTTCTCGGGGACAGCTTTTGGAGTCACCATCCCCGCTGAACTTGGTTTTGCTATAGAACACTCTCGAGCTATATGACCCTCCTTTCCACAGTTATAACATACCTTGGATTGTTGTGGGCAGTTTGGGCTGATATGTCTCTCTTTCCCGCATTTGTAACAAACGACCGGTGTCCGTTCTCCTCCCCTAGAAACAGTTGATGTTTGTGCTGACATTTTAACGTTATCATTATTGTACCTTCTCTTCTTGAAATCTCCTCCTGACTCGCTCCTTCTATTATCACGGCCACGATTTCTACTAGAGTGATTACCGCTTTTATCCGAATATTTTCCTCCTTGCTGAATTTCATTGGTCCAATGATCGCTGCCACCGGTATTACCTTGGTTGTGTTCCCTCGGTTGAATATACTCATTATTTCGCTCTAATAATTGAGCCATGTTTACAACATCTGAATATAAAGAAAATTTATGAGATAAGATATTACCGAATCTCGGATTTTAAACCTCTCAGAAACATCCTTGTCATTCGTTCCTCATTCTCGACCAAATGAGGTGCAAACCTGGATAACTCTGCAAATTTCACCTCGTACTGGGACACCGTCATGTTATTTTGTTCTAGTCTAATAAACTCTACCTCCTTCATATGACGAATACTTCCAAAAAAGTACTTGTCATTAAATAGTTTCTGAAACGTTTCCCAAGACATGTTGAGTGCGTCAGGCTGGATACGTTTCACAGACTCCCACCAGTAGTCTGCCTCACCGCGAAACATAAAGGTGGCGAATGGAACCTTCTGTTCCTCCGTGCATCCCAAGACATCGAATATCTTGGTAATTTACTTGACCCACGTTTCCGTCTTGATCGGATCCGGCTTTCCCTGAAAGTCTGGTGGTCCCAACTCTTTGAACTGCTTGGCCGTGACAAACCGCGCGTTGTTATCATTTCCACCCGTATTCTGCACACGAGTCTCCCTCGTCTGATTTTGCATGAACTGCAAAAAGCTCCTAAACATTCCATCATTCATCGTTTGCTCGGTAACGTTGTTTACAGGAGGAATATTGCCTTTCTGTTGCACGTTCTCCTGGTTTGTGATTAAAGGTTGTTCCACAGTCTCATATACTCCATTGTTAACGTTCTCGGCTGTCATTCTCAAATACTGTCATAAAACAAGGGTTAATTAAACAAATTAACATATCACATAATATCCCTATATTATGACCAACCAACAAATAAATTTAGGTAGGACATACTAGCGAAGGATTTACTCGTCTCTCCCCTCCTAGTTCTATTCCCCGATCTCCGCTAGAGACCATATCCCTAGGCTCTGATACCAACTGTGACGCCCCTAAAATAGGTATACATCACCCATTCTGAGTCGCCAAATACATGGTATAGAAACAAATATAACTTTATTAAAACACTTATCGCGCAAAATACGACAACACAATACTGTGAGTTTAAATACAAATATTGTCTTCTAGACAATATCCACACTCAAATAAGTCCTCATTATAATTATTAAAATACTATTTAATAAAATAGTGAGAACTGCTAACACCACTGACTAGAAATATCACTCCACACCCCGACTAGTTCCCGCTATATTCTCGCCTCCTGAGAAAAATGGAACAAAAAGGAAAAGGGTGAGCTCAACTAGCCCAGTAAAGAATATTATGACTAAGATAAAATACAACAACTTATTACTAGTCTTCAACAAGGAAAAATCTGATAAAATATAATAGACAACAAGTTTTAGATCAACAACTGCAGCGAAACTGCAGCGGAAACAGCAAACCATTAGAAGAGTCAAGTAGAGAATGAGTTCTACTATCTTCTAAGATTTAAAAGTCCATCATCAATATTTTATCCCTGTAACAACAATCAATAACCATCTTTAATCAAATATTCATCTTTGCACTACAGGCCAAAGATATTTATTTGTATCACCAGTCGGTCATGTTTATCTCAACACCTGTTCATCTTTGCACTACGGGCCAAAGATATTCATCAGTTAATCATTCATCTTTGCACTACAGGCCAAAGATATTCAGTTATATCATCATTTAGGACTGAGAATGATGAAAAATATCTTAAAGAAAACGAATCCAGTGAGATAAAAGAACAAATATTAGGGATTCGTATTACAGTATATCCAAGTTCAATAATACTCCATAATAATCAATTTTGAAACATAATTCAAAAATAAAGATCAAAACATGGATACAATCAAAGATAGTAACCATAATAGACATCTTGGATAAAAAGAAGAAAATTTCATTTTTCGGTGAATAGTGCCGTATACGTGAATAGTATCGTATACATGAATAGTAATCCCGACACAACAAGGTAGAAATTTCACAATAAAATCTATACCAATATTTCGGTATAATGATATTGAAAGAATAACATCATTTAGGAAGAAAATAGCATCCCTTACCTCAAGATAACAGTACTTCTGTTCGGAATATCGGTATAAGGCTGAAGGAAACTTGCACTGATAAATAAAAACTCACAAAGTATTTAAATACTCACAAAATACGCTCGATAATATAGAGAGAGAAAGAGAGAAAACTTATGAATTCTGGTGTGATTTTCAATTCTAACTTAGCCCTCTATTTATAGGAAAATGTTAGCACGCCGAAGCAGACTTGACCTGCAATCTGATGGCTTTACCTGCTACTATTTCCACCCACCACATTTGAATAAAAATTCCAGCATATTTCTCACCAACCAAAAGTGGGGGCCACTCAATTCTAGAATTTTCCACCAAAATCATTTATAAACCTAATTTCCGAATCAGTCACCTCTTAAAATTCATAACAAATTATACGTTAATTTTTAACGGTTCAAAATTTGTGGACATATACTCAACTTATATATGTATAACATATCCAAAAATTACAACGATTCAACGGTCAGATTAAAAATTATAACTCACGCAATATATCTCAAGAACAGTGATTTAATTTTTAATACCTCCATTCCGACAAAAACACCTCAACATTAATTTCTTCACATAAAATAAATATATCCATCAATTATATCCACATAAAATAAATATTTTCTTATCATATAAATCAATAATTAATTATTCATAAATAATATTACAGAATCACAATTATGACAACCAAGCCGTTCCCAGGAAAGAGGGGGCTTTTCAATAAAAAATTTTCCTTACTGGCGCGTAATTAGATGACCAAATCTCTCCTTAGACAGAACTTTCTAGACATTGCCAATAATGCTATCTAATAATATTATTCAAATAATATGAATTATTGATCTGATAATGAAAAATACTGTGCAACAACAATTATTGAAACAACAATAATATAAAATATCAACGCAACAATTATTGAATCAATAAAATAAAATATTGAACAGTAACTACTGTAACAATTATTGAGTAGCGCCTTCTTACGTAAGAATCAATAATTGGTGTAATACCGTGTGCTACTGTATTTTAACCACTGGATATTCCAACAGTATTAACGATAACAACTACGCCGTTATTTATAAACAACTTATACTTGTCGTTTTCTTCATCCAATCGCTTTTCGTTATGGGGCCCACATAAGGCTGCGCCGTCGTACGAATATTTCCCGATAGAAAGAATATTCTCCGACCAAACGAATATTCCCCGACAACAAATGAATATTTTATAACCACTTGTTTATTTTGCAAAATTTGCACATTTCACCCATAACCAAAGCATTATATCAAATTAACACCTTATTATTCACAATAATATTTAGAGAAAATTTGATTTTATTCATTAATAAGTTGAGGTCTTACAATTATGAGTGATTCATATGATTGTGGACCAGAATTATTAATTGATGTTACAGGGATAAAATATTGTTGGTGAATTTTTAACATGGAGAAGATAATAGACTTTATGGTCTATTTGACTCTTCTAATGGATTGCTCGTTTCGCTGTAACTATGGTTGAAAAGTTTTATCATCTATCATATGGTCTAAATATCTGATTTATTAATGATGAAGGCTATTGATAATTTAATTATCTTTAATCATGATATTCTCTACTGGGCTATTTGTGCTCACTTTTTTGCTTCACAATTCCTTTCAGATAATAAGAGTCTAGCTGGGTCGTGCGGGGGTAACAGGAGAATAGAACGGTGGTCTCTAGCTGTGAAGGTTCTCCCTAAACAGTATGGAAATAATTTTATTGAGAATTTTAGAATAGTGTGTTGTATTTTATACATCATTTAGTAGTTAAATTTGGTGAATCATATAGGGTGAGGCGAACCCAACTTTGGAAGGGTGATTTGTCACTATCATACAAGATGTCTAATGACATACAATCTCGTGTCATCATAAGACAGGGTTGTGCACATCCACTTGCTGAGTATATCTACGAGCACTACCTATATAATCTTGGTGTTTGGTTGAAATATAATTCTCAATTAGAGATAGTGGAGATAATGATATGTCAAGAGAAGACTCACCATTGGAAAGAAGGTTTCCTTGAGCACTTTCCGAAGATTTTAATTTTTAAAACAGTTATTGACTGTACTTTTATGTAAGGTGCCATGAGTCACAGTTGGTATATATTTGTATCAAAGCTCACAACATATGTGTTGTTGTATTTTGCACGACAATTGTGATAATGAAGTTGTAGTTATTTTCTGTACCATGTATTTGGCGACTCAGGATAGGTTGGGTGGAATTGACCTATTTTGGGGGCATTACACCCAGCAATTCATAAAAACTCTGTGTGGTTTTGAGCTGGAACATACATGTTAATGGTGACCTTTTTTTGTGATTTGTATAACCCATATGAGGTTTTGCTAAAAGATCAAAACTAATTTAAAGAACACAACCCAAGTTTTCGGATCCAAAAGAAGATCTATCTCCCTTGCTTCTCTCCTCCCTCTCTTACAGTATATACTGAATACCCATCTCTTCCGCTGCCGACGACACAACAAAATCACACTCAAATTTGTAGATTAGGGTTTCGGGAGATGAAGAGAGAGAAGAGTGTTTGCAGAAAAGGAAAGAAGAAACCCTAAACATTGAGGCCCGCGTCGAGATCGGTGGAGATGATTGAGCGGCTGCTGAGGGCGGGGATGAATGTGGCCAGATTCAATTTCTCACATGGAAGCCAGATTCAATTCCTTTTATTATTTTTTATTAGTATTAATATTTAATATAATGTGGTTTAACAAATTTGCCCCTTAATGTATAATAAATGTTTAATCAAAAATTAAAATATTCTGTTTTTGTTACACATCAGCTCAACTATGACCCACCCGAACGACCACGTCAATAATTTCTGACGTGGTAGACCCAATTGAATGGAAGTGGAAAAAATTAATAGTTCAATCATCTAATTGACAAAATTAAAATGTGGATCACTGAAGTGGAACATGGTCCATAGTTTAAGGTAGTAATTTATATTTAAGCCTACAATAAATTATGACATTTAAACAAAAAAAAAGAATATTATTTATAAATGGATATTTTTATAATATAACAAGTAATTAGAATTGTTTTAAATTCAATAGGGTTTTCTTCCCTTGATCAATTTTAGGTGTGAGCATGGTGTGGTTTGAAACTCAAACTGCATGCGAAATCGCTTAGGTACGGTTTGACAAATTCAAAATCGCACATGAAACAACTTGTAATTGATGCGGTGTGGTTTTGAACCGTGCGGTGCGATTTTATTTGGTACGATTTCAGTTCCAAAATCAATTGAAATAACAAAACTCAAAACTGGTTACAAGCTACATACCAACTCTAGTTTGAAATTTTCATACAGAATTTGTTCAATGTGGTGAGCACAACTCATGGACCTTTGATGAATCTAAGAATCTGTAAACGTATTACGCAATGAACACAATCATGGAGGTAAGGCATCAACAATTATATGGTTGATTAATACTATGTTATCACATTTGATTTAGAAAATAACAAACCACTTTTGCTTTGCAAACATAATTGATACTGCTAATTTTTCATTTAACACTGCAATATTTGTCTTTTAAAATAAAATGACGAGAATATGTTATAGTGGAGAATATGTTATAGTAGAAAAATTATATATACTCACAGCAAAATTGAGAAAACATAATGATTATTTGGTGCGTTTTCGATTTTATGCGCGCGATTTTTGTGACGCCCCCAAAATAGGTATACAACACTCATTCTGAGTCGCCAAATACATGGTACAGAAAGTAAACTACAACTTCAATAATACAATTGTCGTGCAAAATACGACAACACATACTGTGAGTTTAAATACAAATATTGTCTTCTAGACAATATCCACACTAAAATAAGTCCTCAATATAATTATTCAAACACTATTTTACAGAAATAGTGAGAACCGCTAAAACATCTTTCTAGAACTATCACTCCATACCCCGACTAGATCCTGCTATGTTCTCACCTCCTGAGAAGAAAAATTAAACAAAAAGGAAAAGGGTGAGATCAACTAGCCCAGTAAAAAATATTATGACTAAGATAATATACAACAAATTATCATTAGTATTCAACAGGGAAAAATCTGATAGAATATAATCGACAACAAGTTTTAGATCAACAACTGCAGCGAAAACAGCAAACCATTAGAATAGTCAAGTAGAGAAAGAATTCTACTATCTTCTAAGATTTAAAAGTCCATCATCAATATTTTATCCCTGTAACATCAATTAATAATCATCTTTATCCAAATATTCATCTTTGCACTACAGGCCAAAGATATTCATTTGTATCACCTGTCAGTCATGTTCATCTTTGCACTACAGGACAAAGATATTCATCAAGTAATCATACATCTTTGCACTACAGGCCAAAGATATTCAGTAATATCATCATTTAGGACTGAGGATGATGAAAAATATCTTAAAAAGAACGAATCCAGTGAGATAGAAGGACAAATATTAGGAATTCGTATAACAGTTTATCCAAGATCAATAATATTTCATAATAATCATTTGTGAAGCAGAATTCAAAAAAAATAAAGATCAAAACATGGATACAATCAAAGATAGTAACCATAATAGACATCTTGGACAAAAAGGGAAAATTTTATTTTTCGGTGAATAGTGCCGTATTCGTGAATAGTGCCGTATACGTGAATAGTGTCGTATACGTGAATAGTAATCCCGACACAAAAAGTTTTAAATTTGATAAAAACTCAAATCAATATTTCAGCATAATGATATTGAAGAAAATAATATCATTTAAGAAGAAAATAATATCCCTTACCTCAAGATATCAGTACTTCTGGTCGGAATACTGGTATAAGGCTGAAAGAAACTTACACTGATGAATAGAAACTCTCAAAGTATCTAAATACTCACAAAATACACTCAATAATCTAGAGAGAGAAGGAGAGAAAACTTGTTTCAGGTGTGATTTTCAATTCTAACTTAGCCCTCTATTTATAGGAAAATTTTAGTAGGCTTGACCTGCAACCTGATGGCTTTACCTGCTACTATTCCCACCCACCACATTTGAAATATAATTCAGCACATTTCTTCACCAACCACAAGTGGGGCCCACCAATTCTAGAATTTTCTACCAAAAATAAATTATAACCTGATTTCCGAATCAGCCACCTCTTAAAATTCATAACAAATCATACGCTATTTTTAACGGTTCAAAATTTGTGAACATATACTCAACTTATATATGTATAACATATCCAAAAATTACAACGATCCAACGGTCGAATTAAAAATTATAACTCCCGCAATATATCTCAAAAAACACTGGTTTGATTTTTAATACCTCCAATCCGACAAAATACTAATAAAACACCTCAACATTAATTCCTTCATTTATAACCACAATAAATATATCCAACATTTATATCCACATAAAATAAATATTTTCTTATCATATGAATCAATAATTAATTATTCACAAATAATATTACAGAATCACATTTATGACAACCAGGCCGTTCCCAGGAAAGAGGGGGCTTTCCAATAAGGATTTCTCCTTACTGGCGCGCAATTAGATGACCAAACCTCTCCTTAGACAGAACTTTCTAGACATTGTCAATAATGTTATCTAATAATATTATTCAAATAATATGAATTATTGATCTGATAATGGAAAATACTGTGCAGCAACAATTATTGAAACAACAATAATATAAAATATCAACGCAGCAATTATTGAATCAATAAAATAAAATATTGAATAATAACTACTGTAACAATTATTGAGTAGTGTCTTCTTACGTAAGAATCAATAATTGGTGCAATACCGTGTGCTACTGTATTTTAACCACCGGGTATTCCAACAGTATTAACGGTAACAACTACGCCGTTATTTATAAATAACTTATACTTGTCGTTTTCTTCATCCAATCGCTTTTCGTTATGGGGCCCACACAAGGTTGCGCCGTCGTACGAATATTTCCCGACAGCAAGAATATTCCACGACCAAACGAATATATTCCCCGACAAAATGAATATTTTATAACCACTTGCTTATTTTGTAAAATTTGCATATTTCACCCATAACCAAAGTATTATATCAAATTAACCCCTTATTATTCACAATAATTGTAACGCCCCCAAAATAGGTCCATTCCATCCAACCTATTATGAGTCGTCAAATACATGGTACAGAAAACAAATACAACTTTATTACAACAATTGTCGTGCAAAATACAACACATATGTTGTGAGTTTTGATACTAAAATATACCAACTGTGACTCTGGACACCAACTTAGATAGCACGTCACCATGACACCTTACATAAAGGTACAGTCAAAAACTGTTTTAGAAATTAAAACCTTTGGAAAATACTCAAGGAAACCTTCATATATGGGAGACCATGCATCTAGGTTATGATAGATATCATATGCCCACAGAATTATCCTCGGTTGACCCAATAGACCCCAAAGAAAAATGAGAAGATTACTATCATATTCTTCCCAATGGTGAGTCTTCTCTTGACATATCATTATCTCCACTGTCTCTAACTGAGAATTATACTTCAAACAAATACCAAGATTATATAGGTAGTGCTCGTAAATATACTCAGCAAGTGGATGAGCACAACCTTGTCTTATGATGACACGAGGTTGTATGTCATTAGACATCTTGTATGATAGTGGCAAAACACCCTTCCAACGTTGGGTTCGCTTCACCCTAGATGATTTATCAAATATAACTACTAAATGATGACCACCGTTCTATTCCCTTGTTACCCCCGCTCGACCCAACTACACTCTTATTACCTGAAAGGAATTGTGAAATAGAAGGGTGAGCACAACTAGCTCAGTAAAGAATATCATGACTAAAGATAATTAAATTATCAATAGCCTTCAACAGAATTAAATCAGAGATTTAGAACATATGGTAGATGATAAAAATTTTCAACCATAGTTGCAGCGGAACGAGCAATCCATTAGAAGAGTCAAATAGACTATAAAGTCTATTATCTTCTCCACGTTAAAAGTCCACCAACAATGTTTTATCCCTGTAACATCAATCAATAGTTCCTTTCCACAATAATATGAATAATTCATAATCATAATTGTGATTCTAAATTTCGCATCCAAGACAAAGATAATTTTCATCACCTGTCTTTACCTGAAACATCAAAGATCATGGTTATACCAAATCACAGTTTCTGTTCATAATCATACTAATAAATTCATCTTTGCATCACGGGCCAAAGATATTCATCAACAGTTCATCTTTACACTACATGCCAAAGATATTCAACAACAAGTCATCTTTGCACTACGGGCCAAAGATATTCATCAACAACTCATCTTTGCACTACAGGCCAAAGATATTCCTCAATAGTTCATATTTGCACTACAGCCAAATATATTATTATCTCAAAGAAATATATAATCATTTCAGAATTTATATAACCAATAATTATAACCATGTTGATCATTTCACCTTTGCACTTAAGCTAAAGATATTCAATTATAAATTCAATGGTCATTATCATACCAGTCACAATTCAACTTTTCACTACTGGACAAAGAGAACCCTAGTCATGATCATACCAATAATCTACCCATCTTTACACTCAAGTTAAAGAGAAATATCATCATTAGGGTTATAAAAATGTTATATATGATAAAAAAAATAATATGATCAACATATAGTTTTAATCTCAAGAGTAATATTCATAAATCAACTATAATTTGGTTAGAAAAAAAAACTAATTTTGTCATGAATAGTAACTCGTGAATAGTAATTCATGAATAGTAACTCATGAATAGTAACTTGTGAATAGTAACTCATGAATAGTAACTCATGAATAATAACTCGTGAATAGTAACTCATGAATAGTAACTCGTGAATAGTAACTCGTGAATAGTAACTCATGAATAGTAACCCCGACATGAAAAGTTTTAAATTTGATAAAAAGTTCAGATCAATACTTCGGCATAATGATATTGAAGAAAATAATATCATTTAAGAAGAAATAACATCCCTTACTATCCCTTACAATCCCTTACCTCAAAAGAGCAGTACTCCTGACTGGAATAACGCTGAACGAACTTGCACCGTATAGCAACACTCAAGATATCAAAATACTCATAAGAATACACTCGATAATATAGAGAGAGAAATAGAGAGAAAACTTCAGTTTCTGGTGTGATTTTCAATTCTAACATAAGCACCCTATTTATAGGAAATTGCTTAGAACACCAAAGCAGAAAATTTAATATAATATTAATATATATATATATAATTTTCAAGCCCACCTTTGAAGATCTGAATTCAGCACATTTTAACAACCAGTGGGCCCCACCATCTCACAAAAAAACGTTTTTCTCAAAACAATTAACTTAAACTCCCAAAAATTAATTATTTCGGAACTTCAGAACTTCAATAATTCATAATAAATAGCCCTTTGATCAGAAAATTTGAATCTCGCGAGTTTTTATAGAAAATTTAATTCTCTACAACTTTGCAGAAGAAAATTTTTTCAAATTCCAGACAGAAATTGACCGAAATCCACAAACGGACGATTTTACAGTCAATAATAAATTTTCGGTCAAGAATTGTGTCCACCAACACACAAAACATGTGTTAATCATTTAATGCCACAAAAATACTCTTCCTCCTTATATACTCATATATCCCACATTCATTGTAAAAATATCACCATCAATATATTATTAAAATAATATATTTAAATGAATTATTTTATCAGAAAAAGATAAAATATTAATTTCCAACAATTGTCACATTAAAATTTTTTTTTCCATCTATATCCACATAAAATCAATATTTTTCTCATCATATAAATCAATAATTAATTATACACAATTAATATTACAGAATCACAGTACTGGCAACCAGGCCGTTTTCAGGAAAGAGGGGGCTTTCCAATAAGGATCTCTTCCTTACTGGCGCGCAATTAGATGACCAAACCTCTCCTTAGACAGAACTTTCTAGACATTGCCAATAATGTTATCTAATAATATTATTCAGATAATATAAATTATTGCTCCGATAATAGAAAATACTGTGTAGTGACAATTATTAAAACAACAGTAATATAAAATATCAACGCAACAATTATTGAATCAATAAAATAAAATACTAAACAGTAATTACTGTAACAATTATTGAGTAATGCATTCTTACATAAAAATCAATAATTGGTGCAATACCGTGTGCTACTGTGCAACAACGCGTATTACTGTGTTTTAACCACCGGGTATTCCAACAGTATTAACGGTAACCACTACGCCGTTATTTATAAAAATTTTAATTTGTCGTTTTCTTCATCCGACAGTTATTCTGTTATGGGGCCCACAAAAGACTGCGCCGTCGTACGAATATTCTCCGACAGTAAGAATATTCCACGACCAAGCGAATATTCCCCGACAACAATGAATATTTTATAACCACTTGTGTATTTCGAAAAAAAAAAAATTCATATATCACCTTTAACTTTAACATTTATCAATTTAACCATTTACTAAATAGTAATTATAAGAAAAATTTAATACTTTTATTTCATAAAATTCGGGGTCTTACAATAATATTTAGAGAAAATTTAATTTTATTCATTAATAAGTTGGGGTCTTACAATTTTGGCTAATAATGAAACCGAAACCGTAAATTTTGGGTGTTCAAACCACCTAAAATCGACACATATGCCGAAACCGTTAGTGCAGTTTTAATTGGTGCGTTTGGTACGGTTTCGATTCTAATTTGGTTCCTTGCTCAACCCTAATCAATTCTATTGAATAATTAGAATTTTTGTTACAAGAATAAAATATTATTCTATCGCAATTATATTATAAAAAATAATTTATACATCAAGTTGGTTATTTGTGAATCATACATATAAAAAAAACACTAACAGATTATGTATATATAAAAAAACTAACAAAATAACGATTATAAACATGTAATCGGTGTCTAAAGAGTATAAAAATATTTTTATTTATTCATACATACATACAACAAGCAAGAGTTATAATGTATTATGTACACAAGTCTAAGATAAATTCGACCGACTAACCTTGAACTTATGCAGAAATTGAAATCTTTAATTTGAATTGACCTTTTGATTCAATGGACGAGGAAGAAGATGGCAAAGCTTGATGCTTGAGTAATATTGGGGAGAAAAGTCAAATTATTTTGATTTTCCTCTTGAACTGACATTGATTAGTGAATTGGGGATTAGTGAATTGAGGCCATATATATATATATATATATATATATATATATATATATATACACACGGTAAGGATCAAGAGTATTTTTTTTAAATAGTATTCCTCCTTAAATAGCATTCTTTATTAAAACGACGTCGTTTTGGAGGGACGCGGTGACATTTTTGTAAATATAATGTCACCGCGTATTTATAAAAATGTCACCGCGTCCCTCCAAAACGACGTAATTTTAATAAAAGAATGTTATTTAAAGAGAATGCTCTTGATCCTGACCGTATATATATATATATATATATATATATATATATATATATATATATATATATATATATATATATATAGAGGGGATCCAGTCCGGGAGTCCGGACTGGCTTAACCTTCGGACCTTTTTTTTAAAAAAACAACTAATTTTTTTTTTAATATTTTATAGAACTGAAATTTTTTCATAATACAGTATTTTTGGGTGATGTTTGGATACATATGTTTATGACCTGTTTTGTTATATGTATCTAAATCACACTCAAAAATAATGTATTATGAAAAAAAAAATCAGTTTCATAAAATATTAAAAAAAAATTAGTTGTTTAAAAAAAAATGACGGTTCGTCTTTGGTTCGCTCTTTAAGGTTCGCTTTAGAGACGGACCGTATATATATATATATATATATATATATATATATATATATATATATATATATATATATATATATATGAGTGAAAGTGAAAAGTATACAATTATGTATGTGTCTTTTACGCTTAAAATAAATAAACGTAATATTCAGTTAATACATTGACCCAAGCCAAGTCTCCTGTCAGTTGCCATGGGCCAATTATATGGGTCATTCTCACTTAGTGACCCATTACATTAAAATACTAATACGTTGTGAATCGTGATCCAACCCAACATTTCATTTTATAAAAAGTGTCTTATTTGTTATTAGTATTATTTAATTTTATTGTATTACATTTGGTCCTAAATATTATTATTTAAAATAAATAAAATATGTTTGAAATAAATTATTATTAGATAAATTTTTATATAAATATGAACAAAAACAAGCTCAATTGTTTTTTTAATTTTAAAGATCGAGATTTATTATATTTATAAAAATATTTAATATTTTTTTAATATATATCTCATTTATTATTTAATTGAGTGAAACTTTACATAAATTTTAATTTTTCTTATACAAAAATTAATTTCCTTAATTTTGCACTTCCCTAAATATAACTGAACAAGGAGTCTTTTTGCACCCACAAAGTTAAAAAAAAAACTATTATAAAAAAGGAATTTCAAAACTTAATCCCCAAGAATAATAATACCTCAATCAACCAATCCAATATACGGGAAGGTCATCACTCATCACTTTTTTTCTTCAAGAGTTCATACGAGTCGATTAGTACTACATAGATAGTTTGGGTCTGTATATACAAATACAAGAACGAAAGGATGGGGATTTTGAAGATAGCGGGGACATGGTCAGGTGTGTTGGAGGTAGAATTGGACGTATGGACAATACCCATGTTAAGAGAAGAAGTTGCCAAGCGGTCGGACTGTGGACCAGAGTCCATCAACCTAATATGCGCCGGAAAACTGCTCAAAGACGGTGACGGAACCCAGAATTTGACCCAATTGGGTGTAAAACAAAAAGCCAAAATTATGGCCACTCGGGCCTCTCCTGATCAAGGCAAGTCTTTAATGGCGGAAAAGGAAAAAGTGATGGCCTATGAGGAACGCTCTAATAGACTCTCCAGGCTCAAGTGTGTTCCTTTCTATCTCTCTATACATGTGTTTGTATATGTATATGTATATGTATGTGTGTTTGAAAGTTTTTTTTTATAATTATTGAGTTATTGGCTGTGATTGGTTTTGTGGGGGATTTAATATATTATTTAGATTGTGCTTAATTAACTTTTTGTTTGGTTTGTCATGTTTTATGTGATGGTTTTTGGTAAATTATGTGTTGAACTGTGCTGTAAGTGCAAATCAAGGGTTAATGGGTATTACTTGATTCTATACTTCCATTATATGTCTATCAATATTTACTTGGGTGATATATTTTCTAGTTACATCTATAAGGTCTTTGATCAATTGAGACTTGGTGTCGAAATATATGAGCAAGCTAATTATTGAAGTCTTCAAGAATTCTCTTTGGATTGTGTTTATTATTGTCTGAGCTTAATAGGAATTTGAGAATTTAGTTATAACCTAACTGAAGTTCTTAGAACTACAAGTGTGTCGTGTGAGGAATAATTTTGCAAATAATAGCATTTGCATTCAAGTCAAATCATTATGTATAATTGTATGCTGCTTGTACATCTATAATATAAATTATTTATTACAAACCTTCTGATATGCCCTTCGTACATAGTTTTACACGTTTCATGTAATAATGTTGCTTATAATGTGAAGCGCATATCTCTGCTATACATAATTTGATTAAGTTATATATTCCGAACATTCTGCATCTCATTTCCCGGTATGTGTAAAAGCCCTTGGTACCTGTTTCTCACCTTCCACATAAATAAGAGATGCGCTTAACTTTAAGTTCTTATCTTTGTTATGAACTATAATAAATTATTGGATAAAGGGTTATATAGAATTTATTGGTGATAACAATTAGCTTGTCAAATGAAAGAAACATGTTTTTTTATTTATTTATAAAAAAGCGAAATAATCAAATATAGGAATGATATAGATGGCATCCCTCAAGTAATTTTTTAATCATGAAGTAACATTAATTTGGTAAATTATGACTTGAACATAACTGGTAAGTAAAAGCTCCCCCTAACTCTCTAAATGCAAGTTATCACAACAATTTGAATTCTCTTTCTTGGTGGTTTCAATCAATAATATATCTCGCAGAAATAATTACTTTCGTCCAGTGCTATCTCCCACATATCAAGGTTGCCTAATATATTATATGCATATATATCACTTTTACTGCTTATTTTTCCTACAATCCATATTGCCTAAAACTGATAAGATTGTATATTAATATGATTTCCATGTTTGAGCTGGATGCTTTACCTGTCATTACTTCTCTCGTTCACATTAAAATTAACAGGTCTGCTGCCACATCACTGGCCAAGAGACATGCTGATGGTTCCTTACCAGTTGAAGACTTCAATCTGGAGCTGGAGAATCAGAGTGGAGAGAAAGTGCAGTTGGGATCCGAGACTGATCAAAGGTATGACAATGTATCAGTTCTCAACTACATTGTTATTAAAGTGATTGAAGGTTAAAATGTCATTCCTTTTCAAGGAGTTGGATCCTTATTTATTCTACTCCTCCCAACACCTAACATAAGCAGGACTGGACAGGGTAATGGCATTATTATTTATTTTTTTCTGAAACAGTTTGATATTAATTTGACAGGGCAATCATGATGGGTCTTATGCTTCATGCAAATGCAAAACAGCTAATTAGAAGGCAAAAGTTTGAAGACGCACTGGAAGTGCTTACCATGGGGGAGGTCAGTTTTGATGCCATTCCATTCAAAAAAATTATATGATGGGCAATCTCACTTTTTTGGTTACTCTGTCTAATGTGGAATAGCTGGATTATTCTTTTTATCAATAAGACCACTTCATTCTTCACTTCCTTCTGTTTTAGAACCGCATCAATCTCACTTGTTCTCTCTCTCTAGATTGCCCCACATTATAAGTGAGTTTGTTTGTGTTTTTTTTGTTAAGATGTGAGATAGGTAAACCATTAAAAATATGTTCTGTTATGTTTGTGACTAAATATATTTTCTATCTGCTGCGCCCCCCCCCCCCCGGCCCAGAAAAAACATGTACATATACAAAAAAACTATCTTTCATTCCTGAAATTACAAATTTTAATGATCTCAAGTGGAATCCATTTCTTTAATGCAGGAGGCTTTTTCTCTCTGCAACTCTAAGGTCATTGAGGTGAGTATTCAGAACTACTCTTTATTCTACTCAAAAAAATTGTGTACTCAAGTCATATATTACAACAATGGTTCTTTTTGTTCCTTAATGGACTTATGAAGAGATAGTATTGTGATGCAACTTACATTTTCTAGTGATAAGCATATGTGAACATTGGAGGCACCATCTGGGAAATCTATAGTAAAAAAATAAAAAGGAGTATCTTGGACTGTGCATTGTCATTTGAGTCTGTTAAAGTAGCTCTGTTATGCCTAAATTGAGTTCTCCACTTCTCCTTCTCTTGTCAAAGATAAAGTTTTCATTACCCTCTTATTTATTTTGCCTTCTTTCTTTGGCTGCCAGATGATTGACAATGTCCCAATACTACAAATTGATATGGTGTGGTGCTATTTCATGCTTCGAGATATCAGCTGGCTCTCATTGGCAGGAGTTCGCCTTGCTAAAGCTAGAGAAGGGATTGAACGTGCTCATGGAAAAGAATCCAGTCGTGTCAGAATCCTTCAAGGAGGTCGCTGCCCAGAGCTTGCTTTGTGAGTTCTTTTCTTCAAGTTATCCATCTCGTGCACTACTATTTTTCTGTGGTGAAAAATATATTGGTTATGATGTTATTAAATCTGTATTGCATGATAGATACTTGAGGATGGAGCTGTTGGAAGGGGTAGCGGCATATCATAGTGGCCAGCTACAAAAATCTAAGGATGCCTTGACCTCTGCACAAGCCAAGTACTTGCAGGTTAGTCTTTCATTATTGCTGAATGATGGTCTCTTTGCTCGAGGAAATAGTGGAAGGAAATCTATAATCTCCACTGCAATTATAAAATTTTAGCAATCAGTAAATTAAGTACTAAAAATACTTTAGGCACAAGGCATGTTTGTTCGGGGCATTGAAAAGGGGTAAATATGAATCTCCTCACTATTGGTGAGATGTACAGAATCCCCACTTTCCTTGTACCTTGATTAAGTCCACTCTTTGTGTTAATTAAGCATAATGATCTCATATAGTGGATTTAGTTTATTTAGAATGGGACTACAAGAAAAATTCATATATACTCTTAATTTAACATTGAAAGATAATATCTGATTCTCGCCCTTTTTACCATCACAATTCACAAGCCTTTTAACGGCTCCTTTGTGCATTCCTAGTTCCCCTTTAATTTTGTTTTATATAAACACCAACTTCTAGGC
This sequence comes from Panax notoginseng, assembly GCA_016801055.1. Lineage (NCBI taxonomy): Eukaryota > Viridiplantae > Streptophyta > Magnoliopsida > Apiales > Araliaceae > Panax > Panax notoginseng. Next base: position 171,345,904 of record CM029021.1, read on the forward strand.
CCCTTTGTCACAAGTTCATTTTTCTTTTGTTGATAAATGGATTTTTTTTCTCCAAAACTCAAGCAAAGATTAGTACAAAAAAAGACTATTTTTTATTGGGACCCATCGTAAGTACAAGCACAAATGTCTGTATTACAAAATCTTAAGAATAATTTTGAAAATTGGCTACTTTCTGTTTTAAAAATTTGACTTGCCTTAGTTTGTGTGAAATACGTACATTTGAGTTGGGGCATCCTCCATTGGAGGAGAGAGGGACTACATAAGCAATAGTTATCCCGAGTAATGGTTTCCTCAACCTCCCCCCCCCACCCGGGTTTACCCCTTCCCCTCTCTCACAGGATGATAACCGAAGAAGCCATTCATGTTTTGCTTGTGTCCAAAAAAAATCAGGATTTGATGCGAGAGTCGACTCTACTATAGTTTTCTTACTTTGATGGAAAATTTTGATTTTGTCAAAATTTTCCAATTGTCATCCTTAGTGATGTTTTATTTTTCCCTCCCGCCCACATGTCAAGTATAATTACCTGTTTTCTTAATTCAGCTTCAGGTGCCAGATGAAGCTCTGTCACTACTAATGAGCATGGGCTATAAACAACATGATGCAAAAAAGGCCCTACGCATGAATGGTCAGGATGTTGAGAGTGCTGTTGGATTTCTTATTGAGGAGAAGGCAAGAAAGGCACAGAAAAGGGAGGATGACATCCGGCGAAAGCTTGAGATAATGTAGGAGTTATATCGGTGCAATAACGTCAACTTTTAGTCTCTCTAATATTTTCTGCATCTGCACCCTAATACACCCTAAATTGCAGGGAACAAAAGCAATATGGAATAACACCCCTTAAAAAAGCAGTGGATCTACAGACATTGAATGAACTAACGTCAATAGGGTACGTACTTATAATGCATAGCGTCAATATTGATGTTATTTAGTAGTTATATACTATATTTCCTTACCTCATACAGTGAAACTTGAAGAGAGAACTCAGAGTAGTAGTTATTTTTGGGCTTGCAGATATCTAAGTTGGGATTAACATGTATATTTTGTTTAAAGTTATCACTTGTAACTATAGTTGGTTGCTTATTTTAATTTTTTCAATGTGCATACTTCGTAGTTATTTTCACATCACTTGCTGTTTATGGATCTTCAGAAATTGGAATAAAATTTGGCTAGTGAATAAAAATTATTTACTGACCTTGTACCTATCATCTGTTGTGAATTTATATCAGGGCCCATATTTGCATGGGGCATTCAGATGATTCATTATGCATTTTGTCCATAACCTTCATGTCCATTGGGGTTACCCTTACAGTAGTTAATTTAATTTAATCTGAAGTTCCTAAACCTGCCAGGTTTGAGAAAGGGCTTGCTGCAGAAGCCCTAAGAAGAAATGAGAATGACACTCAGAAGGCATTGGATGACTTGACAAATCCAGAAACTAATGCTGCCATACAGGTAAGCTATCTTCTCTCACGGGGTCTATGTGGCTTCAGTTAGTTAACAACTGTACTCATTTTTCCTTTATATGACGTGCAGCTCAATATTGAAACTAGGAGAAGGAAGAGACTACACCATGCAGCAGATGCTGCAATAGAAAAACTCGTATCCATGGGTTTCCCAAGAGCAACCGGTATACAATACAGAGAAAAATGTTTTGTTTTTTTGTCAGTACTTGCATAGTGAAATGTTGTGCCACAATATTATTATCTGCATGATTATCTTTCTGTATTGTTTAGTAGTTGTCTTGTTAACCAAAGTATTTCTCATAACATGTGATAAGTATCTTGGTTGAATTCATGAGAAAGTGGTTAATGTGATTTTGAGGAGTTTGTGTTAGAACAAACATAAATCTAGTGCGGAGGCCCTCAAAGGTTTATGGAATGCTGAGCCATTAGACTCGGTTCCTTACCTTTAGGGCACCCACTAATGGGGAACTTAGTTGCAAGGCTCACTATCACTGAAAGTTCAGTAGTTTTGGAACTTAGTCTAGCAGGCCCGTTGAGGTAAAATTTACAGTCAGATCATTATGTAAGAATCCTGTACAGCCACTGAACAGAAACAAGGTGGGGGTCACATTTGTAAATCTCAAATTCCGGCCACAATCCATAAGTCTGTGGTTATCCTCAGGCCAACACCACGGTCTGAGCGATGGTATTAACGAGTATCCACATCGGCCTGAATTAGGATAAATATGGTAGATTTTATTGAAATTTCGGCACATAGCATATTTCGATATTTGATTACTTTCAGAAGTTGTAAACTTTTGTGAGCGTGCTTGATTATATCCTGTGATCCATCACCTAATGAAAAGTTTTTTGACTGATTGTAGTGGTTGCAGCTGTTACTGCATATGGCACAGAAGAGGAAGCGTTGAACCATCTACTTACTGGACAAAGCCATCCAAATGGAACAGTAGTAACCGATGGGAATGCAAATACTTCTCTGCCAGTGCCCAACAATGGTGGCGCAGATGGTTCGAGTGCTGAGGTTGGGTCATCAGGCATTGGTCATATATCTAACGCTGCTGATGGTAGTAATGGAGGTCCATCGAGTATGCTGAATGAAGTAGAGGAGCGAGACGTGGAGATGGAAGATGAACTAACCGAAGAATTACAAAGAGGGGATGCTTTGTCAGACTATGACATTGAAGTTTCAAAAGAAGGTGATGCTATAAATGAGTACTTGGTTCTGCTGTCTTCTGCAGAGAATATAGAGACGGTTTCATCTTCACAATGAACAGAAACTACATCTAACCAGAGTGCAGCATATAACTTGTGTACAGGGAGGGGGTTCATTGCAGGGTTTAAAGGAGATGAGGGGGGGGGGGGATAGCTCTTCTCAATGTTCTCCTAGGAAAAATATTGTATGTGCACTAATCGGATCCTTTTTTATATCTACAAATATATATACTTTTATTGCAATAGTATTTAACTTTGACATATTCTTTAGAGGACTAAGAATTACACTTGCATAAGTAATATGAGTATTTTATTAATATTATATGATATTATTAAATACTATTGAAATAACAAGACGAACATTTTATTTGGCTGTGTGATTTTGTGCCATAACTAGTCAAGGTAACAATATGTTTTTAGAGCTTCATCAGGCTTGTCAAATATATGAAAATTTTGTCACTTGGTATATAATGTTTGATATTTATTGGCGTTTTATAATAAAGAAATTTTTTTCCTCCCCTAGTTTAGGATTGAGATATAATACTAATATAAGTAGTTATAAAAAGTTACACATTCAAATAAAATTATAGTCTTAAGAATACAAGAATAATTGTGATGGTGGTCTGCTATCTTCATGGAAAGGGCTAACTATAATCAGTTGGCACATGAAGAGGGAGAGGGAGAGGGAGAGGGAGATTCCCCTTCCACTTTTGATTTAACCAGTTGACATTTGGTTACTACTTTGTTCAGATGCTCTGGGTGGCAGACATAATATACTTAGCCGTCCCAAATTGTTGGCTTACCCACATGCAGGGTTTGGACCAAGTAAATTTACAAATAATTGTATATAAAAAAGATGGACTCGACTAACTATTGATAACTTGGTTATAACAAATGTGACATTTTTAACCCTATCGCGCTGTTTGTGGACCACCACCACAAATGCAGTAATTGTTATAATCAATGTAATAAAAAATTATAAAATTTATCGATGAAATGTGGTGGGACAACTTAACCATAACGGCTGCATTTCATTCTATTGTCGAAGTAATTTCATTAAGATAAATGTTTTAGACTTAGTTTGGCTACTTTAAAGTAATTACATATTGCAACATAATTAAAGATCTTAAGCTAATGCACCAACTATATATTACTCCTATATACATCAATTTTGGATATCGTATTTAATTAATATATTATAAATCTTCAAATGTTTTAATTTGATTTTATCAAAATGAATGAATGCATATATAAAAGACGGTTAACAAATAATTTTTCATGAATTTAAAAGGTTAATGATACATTTAAAAACATAAAATTATTCTATCCTTAATTTGTAATACCAAAGTATTAGTGGTATTATAACTTAAAACATTATTTTTTTCAAAATTTACAAACAAAACTAACATTATTTTCTCTTCCTCTCATTTATTCCACCGTTCTCTCTTTCTCTTTCTCTTTCTCTTTCTTTTTTTAGCAGTGCATTAGTTTTTCATTATTTGAAGCAAAGTTTAGCAATATTGAAATGAATTTAAGGATGAAGGAAATAAGTTTTTTTCGGAAGAGGGAGTATGAAGGAGCCATGTTGAAGTTGCTACCACATAGATGTATCCTATATGCATATGCAGATGGGTCTCTTGAAGTCACACCTAAGTACAGTAAAGCACTCTTGAAGAGAGCTAGCTGTTGTGAGGCTTTGAATAGGCTGGAATTGGCTCTGAGAGATGTTGACTCAGTACTGAAAATGGAGCCGAACAATAGAGATTTCAGATAGGGTGAAAACAACAATTGAGAAAAAAAGTGTCAAGGCGAATGAAGTAGAGATCAATTTGATTCCAGTCCCAGAGTTTCTTGAACCATCTCCTTCTTTGCAGACAACCAAGTTGAAAGAGAAGCCATGCACAAAAGAAGAGCAACAAATTAAAGGAAAAAATTGAGGCTGAGGAAAATTTTGAAGATAAGAGAGCTATTTGATTGGGCACAGAGGGAATCTTCAAAAGCAGGAGAGAGATATGAAGAAGCACTGAGAATTAAACCAGATTTCTATGAAGGAGTTGGAGAGCTCTAGGGCAGCAGCAGCAGTTCGAGCAGGCAAATATTATGCAATCGCCACCAATGTTGATCTGGATATATGGCCTTGTACAGATGTTATTCGGATTTGAGGCAAATATGGAGAAGGGCATGCTGATAAGGCTAAAATCATGTCACGGAAATTGGTTTCAAATGGATTAATAAAAGGTATAAGAGTGGATGAAGCTGCAGAGCAGGCTGCAAATATGAGGTCTCAGATTAATATTTTGCGGGGTACCATGCTTTATGAAAGATCAATTATGGAATATGAAGTAGGGCTTCCAGTCTGGCATGAAAAGTTTTGGAGGTTGCAGTTGAAAAGTTTGAGCTTCTCCTACAGATTTAGCTGTTATGATAAAGAAGCATTGTTCCAATGGTAGTGCACATATTATGATTGCAGGCTTGGGGTTCAATATTGATGAGATAGTACAAACTAGCGTTCCTTCCTTCCGGTTAGAAGCCCTACTTGGCAGACGAGTTGATTGAATTTTCTGGGAAGAAGAAGAAGAAGAAGAAAGGATTAATTAAGCTCACCCTCACCCTCCCTAATTGCTGCAGCATTGCTCATGAACTGTGGTAATCAGTAAGTAACAAGATGTTGTCATTATTTATCTCATTTTCTGTTGTTGCTAATAGACTTATGTCTAGATCTTAAATAGATGTCTGTCATTTGAGTGATAAAATGCTAAAAGCTGTTGTACTGCCAGATTTATAGCAATATATGCATGCTGCTAGACATTTTGGGGATGGTTACTTCTTCTTTACTATATACCTCCTCCTCCTCCTCGTATGAGTCGGAGCGTGTGTGTTTCTAAATGAACACCGAATGCAATACTAGTAGTATATTTACTCGCCTACTTGAACTTAAATTTTCTGCAGCATCATCTGCTTCAGCTTCACCATTGAACTCATCCAAACGATCATTTCATTTAAATTTTTATTATTGGATAATAAACTTGTTATCTATTTATTTTTGGTCTGTCCGAAGATATCATTGGTTGGTAAGTTGGTATGATAGGAGAGATTTATTTTGGTTTGAATCAATCAGTTTTTGTGTCATGCAATTTGAATCTCCAGAAACAGAGATATCTCCTTCCATTTTCATTTTCATTTTCCACCCAATATGTTAATGTCTCTCTCGGTTTGGTTTCCAAAATGAATACCAAACTTGAGGCATTAAAGATTACATAGCTTGATCTCATCATGTTAATATAATTATGTAAAAATGACATTTATTGAGAAACCAATATAATATCAATAAATCAATTTCATAACCCAAATTTAGTCCATTACTCTTTTCAAAGTAATTTTTTAGTTTCACTTTCTATCTTTTACAAGTGAAACTAAAGGGGAGAAAAACAAAAATTACTTACAGAAAAGAATTACTTTTATAGTGGATTTTCAAAGTGTAAATTTAAATATACTTTTTCTAAAAGTTGAAATTCAATGTTTTAAAAGCTTTACGCTATAAAATATTGACTACTGTAAATTTTTGTTTAACTGCATCATTTCTCAATTTTACTACTACACTATTTGGAACAACGAATTTAAATTTTGAATCAACATCTCTTTTTTCTAAATCAAATATTTAAAACATCGGACCTTTTTCTCTGGCAATGGTCCTCAGAGTCCAAACCAAATAAATTTGTGTACATAAATGGTAAATGGAGAAAAACAAATGCCCCGAGGATTACAAACAAAAATGTGGGACAAATTTCAACAATTCTACAAGAGGGGGGACCATACACGGGCTCACTGTAGAAAGCCTTCTGATCCCTGGGTCATCACTAGGAGGAATATGAGCAATAGCCAAACCAAATGAATTACAGAAGCTAAACCCAACGCGTGTTTATAAGCAGTTCCAAGCACAAACAAAATGGGATTTCCAAGCTACAAGTACATTACTGAATCATGAAGCTAATCACAAACGGGTAGAGCTTCTTCCTATACCAAGACCCAATCCTAACGGAACCAAACCATTTTTAGCACTATCATTATGGCTACAGTGTGAAGAATGTACATGGCCATGCCTAGAATTCGTGTTTGTGTTCACATTGATTGCCACGTGGCTATTTCCATTAGTTTGATTAGACTGGCCAGACGCCCCATTTTGCAGGTTTGAGTTTCTAGTCATATGCATCATATCAATCCCCTCGGATCGTGATGATTCTTCGTTATACTCCACATCTTCATTGTAGCCCTTTATCAAAAAATCAGAACAGTTTCTCTTGCAGCCATGATCATATGGGTTTCTGAACCGACCACCTGGTCCTCTAAGGTAGTTATAGCGCATTGCATTGGCTAATTCATTTGTTGTAATATTACGAGAGATCTGTATAAATTAACATCAGCAACATGCAATCTCACAAAAATTAGAGGGATGGACATAAGTTAAAGCCAAGGCAACGCTAATTCGAAAAAGTAATATATTTAATTATTCACGGAACATGAAAATGACGGCTCAAAAATTTACTAATCTATAACAAACATCATTTAGGGAAGGTGCAAAAGTATGAGAAGTTTGAAAATGAATATGCTAATAATGAGACGAGTAGAACTAAAGTAATGTTTGCAAAACTAGAGATGAAAAAGATGCGAAAATATAGAAACTGTATATCGAGAATTGCCTCCACTAACAGAAAGTGATGGTTGACACGTTATTAGATTGTTGGAACTTTTTTGGTCAAATAAGCATAAACATCAACCCTATGAAACAAAGATGATTGTAACAAGTTCTTCTAAAATTCCAGATAGCCTAAAACCTACATAAAAGAGAAAGAAATAAAAAACCCTTCATGGGTGCAAAAGTGCTTTATGCTTTCTAAGGATTTTGTTTCACTTCAGCATAGTGAAAACTTATGGAGATTCTCTTCAAAGAGTTTCTTTGACATTTTCTTAAAAGCTGAAGGGATATCAGAAATGCTCAAGTTCCATAAGAGGTGCCCCCAAAGAGTTTAATATAGTGTTGGTATCAAGGTACTGAACAATGATAACAACACAAAGGGAACAAAACCAAATCACTACAGAAGGAAGTATGTAATTTTCAAACCACAAAGCCTACCTGCGCTAGGGTATCAGAGCTCTTAGTCATGAGCCACAAATAATAAAAAGCTTTACTAATACAAAGATAACAGTTACTAAGGGTTGCTACACATAATAACAGGGCCAAATGTGGAGAGTGCATCTTAAAGCTCAGAAGTCTCTCATACTATACCTTGGTCAATTTTCTCAGAAGAACTATAGATTCAATCTCCGAAAAAGAGAGCTAATATATGTATATAAAGCAAATAGAAACAAAAATATACTCCTATAAAAATGAAGGCTATAGGTCAGCAATTTCAAATTTGTGTTTCATTAATTAGCATTGCACCGCTTTTGTTGCCTATGGTGGTCTACTGTAGAAGATGTCACTTCATCGTGTATATACACGAAAAGAAAAGTGTAGAAATGCATCAACAGCAGTGTAATCAGCAAGCTTGCCAAGGTTGTTGCAACCAGATAAACTAGAGGCATACCTGTGACACTTGTACAACAGTTAAGACAGCCACGCCAGAAAATAGGAAAGCATCAAGAATCAGAAATGCTACACCACCAATGTGCTGACTACCAGCATGGTTCAACCATTCCCCAAAAGAAGATGGAGCCAATGGATCGGTCAAAACTCCTGCGTACAAAAGAAATTTTTTTCAGCAGGCAAAGCCAAAAAAACCATTAAAGGAAAAAACAGATTTCTTTAGGTTTGAAATATAATATGATGAGCAGAAAGAAATAGGGAAAAGGACGAGAAAAATAAAGGGACCTTACTTGTAAGAGCAATTCCACCAGTTATAAGCATAGCAAAATTTTCTAGTATAAGGAACAAGATGAAATCCCATTTGTTTTTCTGTAAACAAATAAATAAACAATTTCTCAGAACACAATAAGTAAGAACAACCAGATTAGAATGAAGATTTAAAACACCAAAGCTTTAGCTCAGTTGGTGGACTAGGCCTCCTGCAAAGCCAGGAGGTCCTAGGTTTGAATAGGGTGTGTGTGTTTAATTTCAGTCAAAAACTAGCAAAAAAAGATTTAAAAATAGAAGCAAGTGTTCCTATCAAAGAATATTACAGGGTATTGAACTGATAAAATATATTGAAGCCCAATCTCCCACAGTTAATATATACAGGGGGGGGGGAAGTTGGAACACACTGAATATTTTATTTTGGTTGATCTAAATGCTGAGTGTATTTGAACAGATCTGCATTAGCTATTGATCTAAATGCATAGGGTGCAGCAAGTTTGTATTTGTTTGTGCATTGCTGAGGAACTGAAAAATATAGGATGTTCAATCTGGTCATATATTCTTTGTTGGCTACACAGATTAAATGTCATTATTTTCAAATTTCCTCCACACCTAAAGTGAGAAATGGAACATCCAAAAATGAAACTCACTCTAAAGGTCACACACCTTGCCTACACAATTAGATACCCAAGGACAATGATGGTCAAATTGTTCAACACATCGATCACAGGTCGAACAATGCTTTGCACGAAGAGGCCGGACAATCTGATGGAAAATAAATAAATAAATAAATAAATAAAGCCAATTATATCAAGGAATAAGAAATGCCGAGTAAGGATTCAACAAGTTGTAGAACAAGAAGTAGAGAGCACCTTGCAAGTTGAGCAGAGCAAAGACCAATTGCCAGACAACAAAGCAGGATTGCCAATCTCAATCTTCAACAAAGGTTCCTAGAAAAATATAATCAAGAGGAAAACATTTTGAAAGATTTCAAGACATGCATGTTTCAGTAAGTAAAGCACACTGTTCAAAACCAAGCTTGACAAAATGCAGAGAAAGTAGCAAAATATATTGAGGATTAAATCAGTCCAAATAATCACATTACGGTTGGCCAAACTACAGATCCTAGTATAAATGAAGTAATTCAATCAAAGATAAGATAATTTTTTAAAAATAAAAGACCTACTTACATCATCCTTCATATTTTGTGGATCATGCACATTCATTCTGATGTAACCCGGATCTTTGCTAAAAAATAAAAATAGAACCAAAAGTCAAAACAGAGAATAATTGCAAAAGAAAATTAAAAATAAAAAATACTAGCAAAATTTATTATAAAAGATAAAAAATTAAAGAATGTGCAATTAAATGTGATCTATCTATCATCAACATCAGACTGCCGGCAAAGTTTTCTCATTCAGCAAGTTTGACATAATTAGTCCAAGTGATGGGTATGCTGGTATGTTAACAAAAGGGTAATCGATCAACTCAAAGTAAATCTTTTACTGCTATAGGTCAAAAATACACAGAATAACTAATTTTGACAGCACCGGAATCAAGAAGCGAGGTAGAAAACTGTGAGGGGTGAACTCCCTCCTCTCTATGTACTTATCATACTTTCCTTTTCGGATATCCCAAAACCAAGCAAGCTAAGCTTTTCTCATGAATTTATAAAATTAACAATGTCTAATGAATGAAATATCATGATGGTGACTAATTTTGGGCCCCACTTGAGTTGTTATAAGAGAGAACAATTAGAAGTATACATTGTGGGGTCCATTAAGAGTACAGTTGAAATATAATATCAAAGCTTCCAGTTTTCTTAATCTTTGTGCAAAGTGTTGCAAGTAAATTAAGATGAAGGGAGTAATCAACTTAAAAAACAAAGTTGCTAATAAGAACCTTGAAGTCTAGAGTGTAAAAGAAAACAATAACTTAATGACTTTGAGGGCAGAGAAAAGAAAAAGAGTATTTGAATGTTAATTAAATAGCACGAGTCATTACATAGTTAATACATGAAAAAGTCCACACAAATTTGGATCAGAAAAATCAAGTAGAACACCACTATGAAGAACAACGAAAAGAATCTGAAAAAAAATTGAAGCACCACAGAAATTTAAATAAACAGCTTACAGCATGATGGTGAGATATCTCACTTTTAAAATGAAGTGACTGCAATAGCCAAGACACATGTCATGGGGGTACTTTGAATCTAACGAATTCTGTTACTGGAAAAAGTTACATAACAAATCTTTATACAGTGCCAAATTTTCAAAGGCCAGTGTCTCAGCAAGCAACACAAAGAACTTCATGCAAGCAGAAGCATTTATTACAATTTTCCTAGTATAAAGATGTGGTATACAACATTCCTACTATAACAGTCTATAATATATATTTCTTAAAAAATCACAGAGTCGCACTACAACATGCATCACACTGCTACTCTTCATATTAAAAGATTTAGAGGTAACATTCAAGCAACACAAAATATACTCATGAAAGCCGGATATGCATACAAGAACTACCTACTCATCATGTTGTTCATTATGTAGTTCGTATTTTGTTTTCTTAAGAAGCAAACATCAAAGCAACAGGGGGAAAAAATTGAAACATGTTATCAATCAACTGTGCTACCATATTACCACCTTATCTAACTTCAAGAAAATAAAGATGAGAAGGATTATGGATTAAAACGAGTGGACATTATCTATTACCAATTTAAAATCTATTACAAGTACAACCACTTTAAATCATGTTGCCAGTATGCCAAACATCAATCATACTGAAGTTGCCATCTGTGCAAACTTCCATGGAGCATACCTGCTACACCTATAGAAGAAAAACAATCCAGAAGTTGCCAAGAACACACCCAACCATGCAAGAAGGCCAAGTCCAACAGTCAACTTTGGCAGATTTGAAGCTGCAGCCAAAATAAAATATGATCAATTTCTTTTGCCCCTTTCTTCTTTCTTTTTAAACACAAAAATATCCCACTTTAAGAGATCATACCCATGATGACTGAATGAACATAGGTCACAAGTAGCAGGAAGATCATACACCAAAGTACTGGTGCAAGCCCTAATTTTGAAAGTTGTCCGAGGCGACTGTTTCCATCCCAACGCTTGTCAAGCAACCTCCTCGCATTACCCTGCAGAACCAGGTTCGTCAAATGATATATAACGCAAGGATGATAGTAGGACACATAAGAGACAACGAATGAAGGGAACATGACAAGTGAGAAGAGTTGCTACAAGACTACTAGCTAAGAATTACAATTTTCCCAGTTCTGAGTTATTGGTACCCAAGGATAAACAAAATACTCACATATTCATTAAAAGTTATTCAAAATTGATGTCTTGAGCTAGCAAATTAGTATATCTTTCAAGGACTAGGAACATCACTTCAATTATCCAGTAAAAAGAGTATTAACAAACTTGATATTTGTAATGAAATTCACGTAAAAGTTGAGGACATTGATAAAGTTGACTTTCCATATGCAGAAAAAGACAGTAACGACTGGTGAAATAAATCTATATAACAAGTCTCTGGTGTTATATGCATCCTAGAGTAAATATAGAGCAAATTCTCTTTACTCATGAGAAATGTAAATATATTCATGTTAATAGTGGGAGACAAATTACAAGTTATTGGTGTTAATTTTTATATTGGTCATTGGGTCGTTTTTAAGTACTAATTAAAACCAATGGCTAAATATATAGAATATTGCTAGCAGAAGTTGTTACCCCTTCCCCACCCCCTTCATGGATGAGAATTGTTATTTCGAATAAATACTGAGAAAGGAAGATGTTGGAATTAGTACATCACAAAATATAACTAGCTATATATAACATTGTGCCTGAGCCTTCAAATACTGCAAAAAATGTAAAAAGCCAATATATATACTAAATCAAACATGAGACAAGAGTATTTATAATATACTCTCAACAGTATTCTCCTTGTGATATTTGCAAAACATCAAACATCTATCTACAAAAACATTGAAATATATTATACATGCTGCTTAAGCAATCAATTCTTTGAGCAACATAAAAAAATGCAAATGGAGTGGCCAAGCTCAGTTCACCGCAAAATTATTCGGAAGGATAAAAACTACAGGGTGGCAAACACACCCGAGGCCTGAACTCTTAAGAGGATGAACATGTTATATAGGTCTGTCTAAAATAAGACAGTACGAAAGAATGAGGCTGGGGAAGGAGAACACAATCAATACAACGAATTTTCTCCATTAAACAAAAAAAACTTAAAACTTGTATGAGCATGCACAATTCCAAAGGAACTCGTACACAAGAAAACCCTATAATAAAGGAGGCCTCTGACAATCAATTAGGATAGAAAGACAAAAATACATAGAGACGTACACACACTTGAACCAAGTCATCATGATTTAGGAAGCAACAAACTTAAAGAACTACTTGTCACTCAAACCAGTACTTGATCAAATGGAATTCTATGTATTAGGATAGAAGTAATAAAGAAACACAATTGCCTAAGTTGGTATCATGTCTTAAGAGTGGTAGTAAAGACATTTCAAACATTTCTTTAAACAATTTATTTTCAAAGAAACTCACTTAATTACAATTATTAAGGAATACATACAAGGAAAAAGGCAACTTGTTTGTGGTTCTTATCAGAAGCAAGTTGTGCCGGTGTAAGCCCAGTGTTATCAGTCACAATCAAATCTTCCTTCTTTCCAGCCTGCACCAACACCGTGCATGCTTCTAAGTTCCCCCTGATAGCAGCCCAATGGAGAGGGGTACAACCTAAAAGTACAAAGGTGTAAACTGAGGTTTAAACAATACAATCTCGCATGCAAATTTGAGGTTTAAAAAAAATCTCACTTGCTCTTTAATTATACTCCCACCGTCCATGATAAAAGTCCTTATTACTATTTTAAGTAATCCCAAGTTAAATGTCTACTTACCTTGAATATTCTATTTTTTACAATAATTTGCCTTTAATACCCTTAGTATTAATTGTCATATTTCTATTTTCTATGCATATTTATGGATTATCATTAATCATGAGCAGAAAACTATGCAATTAAATGATAATTTAAATATGAACAATTTTGTCATTTTAATCTCTTTCTCAATATGCGCAAAAAGTCAACCATGACTTTTATCTAGGATGGAGGGAGTACAATTCAGTTATGAAAACTTCTAAACAAGATAAATGTTGAGCATGAAATTTACCCTCTTTGTCCTGGCGTCCTCTATATGCGTCCAAAAATAAAAGAAGGCGTATACAATCGGCAAAACCTTTATACGCAGCCCTACAGTTTTCCAAAAATATCCATCAATACTATCAACATTACATTAGGTAACACAAGGGAAAAGTCTTCTTCTTTTTTTCTCCACAAGAAAACCCGGAATAAGTCATCTGTTGAATAAAAATAAATTGGTTGATTTCAGGACCCAACTCATTGATGTGCACACATAAAAGTTTTCACAAGGAAAACAGAAATTAAATGTCCTTTGGTTGATCATACCGACAAGATAAACAAATCTTCAAGCTCACGAAATCGCAAGGACTGCTCATTTTATTCATATAATAGACACATAATTATAATGACAAGTCCCCCTCCTCTCTCTCTCTCTCTCTCTATATATATATATATATATATATATATATATATATATTCACACACACATATATACATATAGACAGGATAAACAAATATTCAAGCTTAGGAAATAGCAAGGACAGTGTGTAGATTTTAATTATATGATACACACGTAATTATAATGACTACTCTCTCTCTCTCTCTCCTTTTTACCCACTACCTCATTATATTGTCCTATGTTAGTTATTAGAAACCTATCTTTCAATCTCTTTTACCAGTTATACCACTCACACATATGATTAAAGAAAGTCAAACCTAAATTTGTTAGTCAAATGTTGGAAAGTATACCAAGAAGTGTTATCCTCATGTCCAAAGAAATGTTTAGTTCAATTGCAGAGGAATGAAATATTGTTGGCACAAATATGGAGCTTGTAGTGCCAGTCTCCAACATCTGTAGTTTTGTACTTCTAACATTGTTTGTGCTTTTTAAATCACTAGGCAAGTTAACTGGTGTGAAGCGGAACATTAAGGAAAAAACAATGTTCAAATGCTCTGTGAAACATAGCATAAAAATTGTGCATTCTTTACCACATTTGATAGAAATAACTATTTCAGCGCACATTAACAAAATTAAAAAGAAATTTGAATAGTAATAAACAGATACATCCATCCCCATCAAATATAAGAACAAAATCACACTTTCGTTACTACAAAGGTCTATGTTTTAATGTATGTAACAGTTATAATACCAATGTAAAGGGCTTCGTCCATCATTGTCTGGAACATCAGGATCCGCATTCCACTTTGTAACAATGTGATAAAGGAATGCTGTCTGACCATACTGCGCCGCAACATGTGTTGTCTGCAATAAAGTCATGATTATAAATATCAGCACAATATATAACCATTGCGCTCATGAATAATTTCATGGATATAAAAAACTAAAGGGCTAAACAGAAGAAGGCACTAAAGGATTAAAGATAGGAAATAAGGTTACATTAAAAAATAGTAATAACCATACCAGAGCATAACGGGATACACAAGATGCAGGACTATACCTTCCGTGACAAAAGGAAATTTTCTCATTTCAATCATAAACTTTCAAGATAGAATCAAATGCTCATTTTACTCAAGCAAATGGTCCAACCTTTAGACAAGGCTACATTGGAAAATGTAGTATACAGTATACTACTCCAGTAGTCTAATATCAAGGTAACTAAATATATGTAAGCGACTACAGTAAATCTAGTATCTATTTTTGAAAGGTAATGTTCTGAAAGCTCAGGTGCTCACCATAAAATTTTAATTCTTTTCAGGCATATCTTGCATTAGATACTTGTATCATCAGGTTACGTAACATTAACCATGTTTTCTAATTAGTAACCACACAGCAGTCCTAGATATCAAAAGGGTGATTCAAGCTGTAAAAGCCTCTTGTTGCAATTTTCTTTTTCAACTATTCTGTGCACACTGCTTCCGCTTCAGCTCTATTCACATCGCTCTGAAACCCAAACAATTTGATTTTTGTGCAATTTTACAATTCATGATTTCTTCTTCAGTTCTTCTCTTCCTTAATCCTTCAATCTGAATTTACTTTTACTCATGTTGTCAAATTTGAGCTTGATCTTTAAGGCATTAACCTAAGTAGGTACTTTATTCATGTAGTTCTATTTTACTCATCATAAGCCCAGATACCAAACCTCTCAAGGATGGAAACTAAAAGGATGAATTTACATGTGGATTCAGGTTGGGGCCATAAGCAGAGTGCTTGATGAATGATGAGAGATGCACTTTGTTATCCGATACCGACCAGCCAAAATCATTGTGAACTACCCCTTCAGCTAATGAAATCTAGATGGATGACAAAGAAGACCATAGACACTGAGAAAAAAATTTATCTACAGAACTAGTTATACATGGAAACTAGCTTACTTTCATCAAAACATTTATATAAATATAAAATTTAAAAAAACTATTACACAATTTATGTGTGTGTTTGTGTGTGCAACAAGCTTGCATCCAGACATTAAACCGTTAATGACAGAACATTCAAACTACTTTTGACCAAATTAAAAAAAATGTATTTAGGCGCACTTTTTTTTATAATGATTACACATTGAGGCTTGAGCAACACTTTGTTGATAAGTAGACACTGAGCCACTAACTGAGGCTACACAACCTTTGAGAATGAAGAATCAAGAATATGATTGCAGAAGTAATACCAACCTGATATCCATACATATCAGCAGCATTGACACGAGCACCCTCTTGGAGCAAGAGCTCTGCAACCTGAATAGCCCCCCGCACTGAACTCCAGTGTAATGCCGTTTGCCCAGTATGATCTTCAGCATTCACATCTCCCCCATGCTGTCAAACAATTTTTACACAAGAACTATAAGACAACATAGATCCTGCCATACACACTCCAATGTTCAATCCGTCACAATAAATTAGCAAAAGATAAATTAGAAGAAGAAAAAAACAGCCTTAGCTTAGTTATGTTTTTCTTGAACTACATATCTCCTCAAATTGTAATTTTCACAAATTAAACTTGCACATTCTTTCTTAGTTCAAACAACTTCCATTGGATAAAAGAACAGACTACAGATATATAATTATAAGCATTGTTTCCAAATGATCATTGCCAATACCCCTAGAGAACATTAAACAAAGACAAACTAGAGCACAGAAAGCTCATCAAGTAAATCAAAAAAAGCTCTTGTAAAAAAAAGATATAATTATATAGAGAGAGAACTGAATTGAAAAAAATTAGATGGAAACCTCGATGATGTACTGAGCAGCAGCAGAACGATTGTTGAGAGAAGCCCATTGCAAGGCGTAGTAGCCAAGACCATCAGGCTCAGCTACTGAGCAACCCTCGCTCTCCACCAATCTCTGCAACTTCTCCATATCCCCATAGGCCGCCGCCGTATACACATCGTTCCTCAAATTATCTTCCTCGACTCCTCCTCCTCCTCCGCCCCCACCGGCAGACGTCGATGCCGCCTCATCTCTCGATTCCACCTCGTCAACGACCTCGATCTCCGACGACATTTGACTAATTATTTCCCCACAATAATAATATTGTTATTATTACAAAAAAATCCTTTTTCCCCTTGGGTCGCGTATTTAGAAATCGGAGGTTCTAGGGTTTTTCTCGGAAGGAAGGAGATGAGGAGAGAGAGAAGACAGGAAAAGGGAGTCCGTGTTGACTCGGTCAGGATTAGAGTCTCCAAATAAACACCATTACAACAAGAACCAGTCACTTGCATATCAATATTCGCTTTTTTTTCCTATTCCTCCTTTGTCATCACTGCCGAGCTCTCATTTTTCTTTTTTCTTTTTCTTTTTCCAATTTTCTTTATTTGTATTATATACTACTACTACTATCTAGGCTAACTATCTACAATCAAGTATACAAATACGAATACATGTCATAAAACTAAAAATAAAAAAGTATATTACATGTTTAACTAACAACATGACACATACAAATTCAACTATATTTTAAAACTTTAAAAATATATATTTATTTGTTTTCCTAAAAGAATTATATTTTTAAATAAATAAATAAATTAGTTCATTTAATTGTATACCGTTCGGACATCTACCATTTATTTTTGGCAAGAAAAACGTAAAAAGCCCAATGGGGATAAGAGCTGGCTTTCTCACAACCTCGGGTTGGTAAATTTACTAAAGTAGAATGTCGATATCCAATTGCATTTTAAATAAAAAATAATAATATTTTCACATGTATTTTTAATATATTTATATAGATAATTAAATTATAAAAATTTTAATTTTTTATTATAGTCGAATAAATTATTCGATTCAATTATAACAGATTAATCAACCCTAGGTCCACATTGCAAACTAATCAACTTATTATCCCACTTTTCAAGATAATATTGAGGGTGGTTCTAAATTTTTTATTTTAGATATTGAATAAAATAAATATTACTATTATATTATAGTTAATTAGAAAAATAAACAACTAATGTAATGGTGTAACATTATTTAAGACCAAAAAGAAGATTTAAAGCATAATTTCACTTTCTATTTTATTATAAAGAAAATCAATGAAAATAATTGGTCTCTTGAAACTGTGTCATAAATCTTCTTTTCTTTTTGTCTTTACTAGTCACCGTTACATATTCGTCGCGTGCGCAATTACTATAAAAATATAATAATAATTTCTATCAAATTTAGAGAATAAAATTTAAAAATAAAAAAGATAAAATTGAAAAATAATTAAACTTGCAAGGGCAAAAAGAAAAGGAATTTGTCACACAACCTCAAAGCTGATGTCACCATCCCCTCTCCCATTATATAATCTTAATGGGCAAAGGTGCATAATTGCCCCTAAGATTCGGACCATAAGTCTAGTTAGCTTTGAAACTTTTTTCTTTCTTTCCAAAATTGTCGTCGTAACTACGTCCCTCCCGTTAAAAATAATCATCTAGACAAACGGGTTTTAGTGACGATTGACATGTGATAAAAATAAAAATTAACAAAAAATATAGTATTCTCTTTTACTTCTCCCTCTTTTATCTCTCTCCCTTCTCATTCCTCTATTCTCTTTCTCCTCCGTCTTCCTTATCCAATTTGGAAGACCTAGGAATTAATATTTACATATTCAAAATCTCACCGAACTTGCAAATCATCCTAACTAACATTCAACTGAAACATTGATTTGATTAGAGGTGGGGCTTCGGATTTGGTGATTAGTTTATGAATTTTTAGGATTTATAAAGTTTAGATTTAACGATGAGTAGGAGTTTTAGGGCTTCGGAAAGGGGAAGGCAACCGGTAATGGTGAAGCAAAGGCAACATATGAGGGCATCGGTGATGAAAAAGAAGGAAGAAGAACTTGCGTTGTTTCTCGAAATGCGAAAACGTGAGAAAGAGCGAATCAATCAACTTATTCAGAAATCGGATGAGTTCGATGCTCCACTTGCTATGATTTTTATTACTTTTTCCAAATATTTTTTGTTAATTTTTTATTTTTAAGGGTTTAATATAAGTTGATGTAAGTATGAGATTTTGATTCTTTATTGTTACGGTGTAGGAATCGTCTTCGGTGACGGAGATGGGTCAGTAAGAGGAGTCGCGGGAGTCGAGGAAGAAGAGGAAGTTGAGGAGTTGCTGATGGAGTTGCGGGTGACGGTGGTTTGGTGTCGGAAGAGGAAGAGATGAGGAGGGTACTAACCATGGAGACACTGGCGGATCTACTTATAGGTATAGTGATAAGAGTAAAAATAAATTTTAATAAATTTAAAGGAATAAATTAATAAAAAAAATTAAACTTAGAGGAAAAAAAAAACTTAAACTACTATTATAAAAAAAAATTAAACGCAGTGTATAATGTTATTCAAATTTTCGCTCTCTACCCTGCTAAATTTCAGCTCAAAAAAATTCGCCTATATTGAGAATTGATCATGGATTCGCCCCCTGATGGAGAGATGACTCAGGCGAGGGAAGAGGTGGAGGGGATGGATGTGACGCCCCCAAAATAGGAATACATCACCTATTATGAGTCGCCAAATACATGGTACAGAATACAAATACAATCGTTAATATACGACAAGAGAGCTCTGAGTTTTAATACAAATACTGTCTTATAGGCAATATCCACTCTCAGAATAAGTCCTCGTTACATTTATTGTCACACTATTTAACAGAATAGTGAGGACTACTAATATTATCATCTGGTCCATCATTCTATTCCCCGACTCGTTCCAGCTATATTCTCATTTCCTGAAGAGAACAATGAAAGAAAGAGTAAGCTCAACTAGCCCAGTAAGAAATATTATGACTAAGATAATGCAGAATAAATTATCATTAGCCTTAAACAGTGTTAAACTGATACAATATAACAAACATCAAGTTTAACTGCAGCGGAACAAACAACCCATTAGAAGAGTCAAGTAGAGAATAAAATCTACTATCTTCTATGATTTAAAAGGTTTTTCATGACTTTTATCGCTGGGACTCAGCTTAAAAAATAATCCACATCATCGAATCACTCCTGCACTACGGCCAAGGATATTTTTTAGTATCACGACCACAATTATCCATGAACTACGGGCCAAGAATATTTGTGTATTCATTAATGGTCATGATCATACCAACCACTGTCCATCAATGCACTACGGACAAATGAGGACTTTTACCACATCATTTATAACATTACGGTCATGATTATACCGAATAATCCTTGGTCATAATCATACCAAGTCCATCTATGCACTACAGGCCACAGATGACTTTCAACAGAATATAAACATGAGGATGATGACAATGATATAAGAATTCAATAAAACAAGTTCAAGAATTAATTTATCCAGGAACCAATAACGTCCAAATTGTCAACATGATACTGCTTTGTGGAGTAAAATTCAAGAATGCTCAGAAGAATATTTTCATGAAAAGATACTGGATGAAGCGTAAATATCAAGGATATTCCACTAATTTTATGGAGTATAAAAGTCAAAACTTTAACCAACTGAATATAATAAAGAATGGAATAACAAAAGAAATCACCATGCATGCGATAGACCGCACAGAAAGGTTATTCCAACAGGAAAATAAACAATGGAACCAGGTCATGCGTAAACGCACCGACAGGATATTCTGACAGAATAATAAATAATGGAACCAGGTCCGGCGTAAACGCACAGACAGGATATTCCGACAGAATAATGAATAATGGAACCAGGTCCGGCCTAAAACGCACAGACAGGATATTCCAACAGAATAATAGTAAAGACAGAACCAGGTCCAGCGTAAAACGCACAGACAGGATATTCCAACAGAATAATAATAAAGACGGAATAATAGAAGAATATCACCAAGTATAGGGTAGTCCGCGTATACTGGTTATTCCAGCAGAATAATAAAGAATGGAATAACAGAAGTTCTCTTCATGAATACAAAAGAAAATAATACTCCTTACGAGTACAACAAATAATATCCCTTACCGTAAAAGAAACTTGATATCGGAGAAGTGAAGTAGCAGAATACTTTTCTTCTTTCTCTCTATAGTTTCTCTCTATAGTTTCTCTCTCTAGAGTTTCAGTGAATTCGTAAGAAAATAATGATGGAATGAGCTTCTATTTATAGAAAAAATGGACTGCATAGTAATTAACTCATGAACGGTCTAGATTGATTTACTTTAATCTGACGGTCCATATTTATAGCAAAATCTTTTAAATAAAATATAACATATTCTATTTATAATATAATAAAACGAATAACTTTATAAAAAATTTTACTATGCAAACACTATGCAGGCTGTGACAACCCCAAAATAGGTCAATTCCATCCAACCCACTCTGAATCGTCAAATACATGGTACAGAAAACAACTACAACTTTATTACAACAATTGTCGTGCAAAATACAACAACACATATGCTGTGAGTTTGGATACAAATATATACCAAATGTGACTCATGTCCCAACTGTGGACAGCACCTCACAATGACACCTTATATAAAGGTATAGTCAAAAACTGTTTTAGAAATTAGAATATTTGGGAAGTGCTCAAGGAAACCTTCGTACATGGGAGGCCATGCTTCTAGGTTATGATAGATATCATATAGCCACAGAATTATCCTTGGTTGACCCAATAGACCCCAAAGATAAACGAGAAGTTTACTATAATATTCTTCTCAATGGTGAGTCTTCTCTTGACATATCATTATCTCCATTGTCTTTAATTGAAAATTATACTTCAAACAAACACCAAGATTATATAGGTAGTGCTCGTAAAGATACTCAGCAAGTGGATAAGCACAACCCTGTCTTATGATGACACGAGGTTGTATGTCATTAGACATCTTATATGATAATGGCAAAAACACCCTTCTAAAGTTGAGTTCACCTCACCCTATTGGATTCACCAAATATAACTACTAAATGATGACTACCGTTCTATTCCCTTGTTACCCCCGCTCGACCCAGCCACACTCTTATTACCTGAAAGGAATTATGAAACAGAAGGGTGAGCACAACTAGCCCAGTAAAGAATATCATGACTAAAGATAAATAAATTATCAATAGCCTTCAACAGTAATAAATCAGAGATTTAGAGCATATGGTAGATGATAAAAATTTCAACCATAGTTACAGCGGAATGAGCAAACCATTAAAAGAGTCAAATAGACCATAAAGTCTATTATCTTCTTCACATTAAAAGTTCGCCAATAATATTTTATCCCTGTAACATTAATCAATAGTTCCTTTTCACAATTATATGAATAACTTATAATCATAATTGTAATTTTAAATTCCTCTTCGCATCCAGGACGAAGATAATTTTCATCACATGTCTTTACCTGAAACATCAAAGATCATGGTTATACCAATTCACAATTCCTGTTCATAATCATACTAATAAATTCACCTTTGCACTACAAGCTAACGATATTCGTGAACAGTTCATCTTTGCACTACTGGCTAAAGATATTCAACAACAGGTCATCTTTGCACTACAGGCCAAAGATATTCATCAACAATTCATCTTTGCACTACAGGCCAAAGATATTCCTCAACAGTTCATATTTGCACTACAGGCCAAATATATTAATATCTCAAAGAAATATATAATCATTTCAAAATTTATATAAACAATAATTATAACCATGTTAATCAATTCATCTTTACACTTAAGCTAAAGATATTCAATTATAAATTCAATGGTCATGATCATACCAGTTAACAATTCATCTTTGCACTACAGGCCAAGGATATTCCTCAGTCACGATCATACCAATAATTTACCCATCTTTACACTCAAGTGAAAGAGAAATTCAACATCAGGGTTATAAAAATGTTATATATGATCATAAAAACAAAACGATCAACAACTGCATTTATTTTCGAGAGCAACAATCATAAATCAACGATAATTTGGTCAGAAAAAGAAACCAATTTTTGTCGTGAATAGTACCCGTGAATAGTAACTCGTGAATAGTAACTCGTGAATAGTAACTCATGAATAGTAACTCATGAATAGTATTCCGTATTCGTACATAGTACCGTATACGTAAATAATGTCATATATGTAAATAGTGTCATATATGTAAATAGTGTCGTATACGTGAATAGTGCCGTATACGTGAATAGTAATCCCGACTCAAAAAAGTAGAAATTCCACAATAAAATCTATACCAATATTTCAGTATAATGATATTGAAAGAATAACATCATTATGAAGAATATAACATTCCTTAATATCCCTTACTATCCCTTACCTCAAAAATGCAGTATTTCTGACTAGAATGCAAAGTCGAAGGAAACTTACACTGAATAGCAACTCTCAAAGTATCTAAATACTCACAAAATATGCTTCATAATATAGAGAGAGAAAGCTTATGTTTCTGGTGTGATTTTCAATTCTAACTTAGCCCTCTATTTATAGGAAAATATTAGCACGCCGAAGCAGACTTAACCTGCAACCTGATGGCTTTACCTGCTACTATTTCCACCCACCACATTTGAATAAAAATCTCAGCACATTTCTTCACCAACCAAGAGTGGGGCCCACCAATTCTAGAATTTTTTACCAAAATGATTAACTCCGAAAATTTAACAATTTCTGAACCAGACATCCCGTAAAGTTCATAACAAATCATACGTTCATTTTTAACGGTTCAAAATTTGTGGACATATACTCAACTTATATATGTATAACATATCCAAATATTACCACGATCCAACGGTCGGATTAAAAATTATAACCCTCGTAAAATATCTCAAAAACCCTAATTTGATTTTCAATACCTCCGTTCCGACAAAAATACAGATAAAACACCTCAACATTAACTCCTTCATTTTTAACCACAAAAATATATCCCTCATTTATATCCACATAAAATAAATATTTCCTTATCATATGAATCAATGATTAATTATTCACAAATAATATTACAGAATCACATTTATGACAACTAGACAGTTCCCAGGAAAGAGGGGGATTTTCAATAAGGATTTTTCCTTACTGGCGCGCAATTAAATGACCAAATCTCTCCTTAGACAGAACTTTCTAGACATTATCAATAATGCTATCTAATAATATTATTTAAATAATATGAATTATTGATCTGATAATGGAAAATAATGTGCAGCAACAATTATTGAGCAACAATAAAAAAATTAACGCAGCAATTATTGAATTAATAAAATAAAATATTGAACAGTAATTACTGTAACAATTATTGAGTAGTGCCTTCTTACGTAAGGATCAATAATTCAAAAATATTGTACAATACCGTGTGCTACTGTGCAATAACTCGTATTACTGTATTTTAATCACCGGATATTCCAACATTGTTAACGGTAACAACTACGCCGTTATTTATAAAACTTAAATTTGTCGTTTTCTTCATCCGACAGTTATTCTGTTATGGGGCTCATAAATGGCTGCGCCGTCATACGAATATTCTCCGACAGAAAGAATATATTCCACGACCAAAAAATTTTTCCCGACAACAATGATTATTTTATAACCACTTGTTTATTTTGAAAAAATTTCATATATCACCCTTAACTTTAACTTTTATCAATTTAACCATTTACTGAATAGAAAAATTGAATACTTTTATTTCATAAAATTCGGGGTCTTACACAGGCGCTATGCAAACACTATGCATAATAAAATATAATATATTCTTATTATTGTCTAATAAAATAGATAACTTTATAAAAGTATTCTGTTTTATATAAAAAAATTTTACTATTAGCCTAATAAAACGAATAACTTTATAAAAGTATTTTGTTTTATATAAAAAGTTTTTGTGTTTTATTACATTAATAATACTAATAAAATAAAACTGAGTGACTTATCACGTAAGCATCAATAATCATTACCGTGTGCTACTATGCAACCACGCGTATTACTGTAGTTTTACTATCGAGTAGTTCAACAGTATTAATGGTAAAACTTCCGTCGTTATTTTTATAAAGTATTTTTATCGTTTTCTCAATCCGACAATAATTCCGTTGTGGGGTCCACCAATGATTGTATCGTCGTACGAATATTTTCTGTTAAAACGAATATTTTCCGACCAATCGAATATTATATAGCAACTTGCGTACTTTGTAAAATTTATAAATATTACCCACAACTATAACATTATATCAATTTCACTCCCTAATATTCAAAAATGATATTTATAGAAAATTCATCTTTATCTATAAAAGTTAGGGTCTTACAGTGGAGTTGGCCTTTGAAGAACAATTCGTTGGCAAGGATGAGGTTGGTGGTGGATTTGTGGGGGGAGAGAGAGATGTGACTCCGAAGTTAGAGGAGGAGGAAGGTAAGGTTTGGGATTTGGGTTTAATTTTGTATAGATTTAACCTATTTTTTCTTTCATTCAAGTGTGATGTGAAAACATTACCTAATGAATGATTCTAACATAGTGGAAGCCATTTTTGAACATGAAACCGATTAAATTCAGTTCTGGCCATCTAGGGTGTGAGGGTAAATTGAGATCAAACTTTTGAAATAAAATACTCAAGCTAAGGGGATAGTGAATTTGTATCAAGTGCGCCAAAAAAGAAACACAAATCTCCTACTCAATTTGACAAGGAAGATGGAGGAGAGAGAGAATAGATGAAGGAGATGAGAGATGAAGGAGATAAGAGAGGGAAAAGAAAGAGAAATGGATAAATATATTTTTTATTAAATTTTATTTTTATTACGTGTTAGTCGTTAGGGGTGATCAAAAATTTCGGTTTTTTCGGTTTTTTCCCGAACCGGTTGGTACCGAAATCGGCAGTACCGATTTTTTTCGGTACCGGTTTTTTCGGTACCGATTTTTCGATTTATTTTGTTTTTTCAATTTCGGTTGCGGTATTACACTTTTTGAATTCGGTAATGTGACGCCCCCAAAATTAGGTATACATCACCCATCTTGGGTCGTCAGATACATAGTACTGAATACAAATACAACTTAATAATACAACTGTCGTGTACAATACGACAAAACATAAACTGTGAGTTTGAATACAAATATTATCTTCTAGAGAGTATTCATACTCAAAAGGAGTCCTCATTACATTTATTAACACACCATTACATAGAATAGTGAGGACTACTAACTATTACTATCATTCGGACCATCACTCCGTTCCCCGACTTGCCCCAGCTACGTTCTCATTTCCTGAAGAGAACGGTGAAAGAAAGGGTGAGCTCAACTAGCCCAGTAAGAAATATTATGACTAAGATAATGCAGAATAAATTATCATTAGCCTTCAACAATGTTAAACTGATAAAATATAATAGACATCAAGTTTAACTGCAGCGGAACAAGCAATCCATTCAAAGAGTCAAGTAGAAAATAAACTCTACTATCTTTCATGATTTAAAAGATTTTTCAACACTGTGATAGCTGGGACTCAGCTTAATAAAATAATCCACATCATCGAATCACCCCTGCACTACGGCCAAGGATATTCGTGTATTCATTAATGGTCATGATCATGCCAACAACTGTCCACCAATGCACTACGGCCAATGAGGACTTTTACCACATCATTTGTAACATTACGGTCATGATTATACCGAATAATCTCTGGTCATAATCATACCAAGTCCATCTATGCACTACAGGCCACAGATGACTTTCAACATTTTATAAACATGAGGATGATGACAATGATATAAGAATTCAATAAAACAAGTTCAAGAATTAATTTATCCAAGAATTAACAACGTCCAAATTGTCAACATGATACTGCTTTGTGGAGTAAAATTCAAGAATGCTTAGAAGAATATTTTCATGAAAAGATACTGGATGAAACGCAATTATCAAGGATATTCCACAAATTTCATGGAGTATAGAAGTCAAAACTTAACCAACTGAGTATAATAAAGAATGGAATAACAAAAGAAATCACCATGCATGCGATAGACCGCACAGACAGGTTATTCCAACAGAATAATAAATAATGGAACCAGGTCCGGTGTAAAATACACAGACAGGATGTTCCAACAGAATAATAACAAAAACGGAACCAGGTCCGGTGTAAAACACACGGACAGGATGTTCCAACAGAATAATAATAAAAACGGAACCAGGTCCGGTATAAAACACACAGACAGGATGTTCCAACAGAATAATAGAAGAATGTCACCAAGTATAGGGTAGACCGCGTATACAGGTTATTCCAACAGAATAATAAGAAATGGAGTAACAACAGTTCTCTTCATGAATAAGAAAGAATAACACCCCTTACCGTTTTAAAGAAGAGCTGAAATAAGGAAGTAGTTAAGTAGCAGAATATTCTTCTTCTCTCTATCTATAGTTTCTCTCTCTAGAGTTCAGTGAATTCGTAAGAAATAATGAAGGAATGAGCTGCTATTTATAGAAAAATAGAATGCATAGTAACTAATCCATGAACGGTCCAGATTGATTACTTTAATCTGACGGTCCATATTTAAAGAAAAATCTTTTAAATAAAATATAATATATTCTATTTATAGAATAACTTTAATAAAGTATTCTGTTTTATATAAAAAGATGTTTCTGTTTTATTACGTTAATAATACGAATAAAACAAAACGTCATTATCGCTAAATAATTCATATTATTAACTGACAATAATTGAATCAAACTGAGTGACTTCTCACATAAGCATTAATAATCAATACCGTGTGCTACTATGCAACCACACGTATTACTGTACTTTTACTACCGAGTAGTTCAACAGTATCAATGGTAAAACTTCCGCCGTTATTTTTAATAAAATATTTTTGTCGTTTTCTCAATCCGACAATAATTCCGTTGTGGGGTCCACCAATGATTGTGCCGTTGTACGAATATTCCCTGTTAAAACGAATATTCCCCGACCAATCGAATATTATATAACAACTTGCGTACTTTGCAAAATTTATAAATATTACCCACAACTATAACATTATATCAAATTAACTCCATAATATTCAAAAATGATATTTATAGAAAATTCATCTTTATTTATAAAAGTTGGGGTCTTACAACCTCCCCTTCTTATGAAATTTCGCCCTCGAAATTAGGGTACGTACCTGGTATGTCGAAGAGGTAAGGATACCTTGATTTCATTTCAGATTCTAACTCCCAAGTCATTTCCTCAACATCGTGGTTTCTCCACAAAACTTTGACTTGAGGTATAACCTTGGAGCGTAGAATATGTTCCTTCTTATCCAAGATTTGAACAGGAACTTCTTCATACGTCAAATCCTCCGCTATTTCGTCCGGTTCTAACTCAATAATGTGGTTCGGGTCTTCCACATATTTGCGTAACATGGATATGTGAAAAACGTTATGAACACGAGACATACTTGGCGGTAAAGCGAGTCTATAAGCCACAGTTCCTACTCGATCGAGGATTAAAAATGGACCGATGAATCGAGGATTGAGCTTTCCTCTCTTTCCAAATCTCGTAACTCCTTTCCATGGAGCAACACGTAAGAACACATGATCTCCTACATCAAATTCCACGTCCTTTCGATGAAGATCAGCATAACTCTTTTGTCGATCTTGTGAGGTTTTTATACGTTGTCGGATCGTTTGAATCTTTTCTGTAGTCATACGTACCAACTCCGGTCCCAACAACGTTGCTTCACCCACCTCATCCCAGCATACTGGAGAACGACATTTTCTTCCATACAATGCTTCGAATGGAGCCATGCCAATACTTGCTTGATAACTGTTGTTGTAGGAAAACTCCACCAATGGTAAGAACTTGTCCCAACTTCCCTTGAAGTCAAAGACACAGAGTCTTAATAAATCTTCTAGAGTTTGAATAGTCCTCTCTGATTGTCCGTCCGTCTGAGGATGATATGCCGAACTAAATCGTAAATCCGTGCCCATAGCTTTTTGTAAACTAACCCAAAATCGTGAAGTGAATCTTGGGTCTCGATCAGAAACTATGGATACTGGCATACCATGCAGTCTTACAATCTCGTTTATGTACATACGAGCAAGACGTTCAAGTATAAGTTTCTCGTATCGGTAAGAAATGAGCAGACTTGGTCAATCTATCAACAATGACCCAAATCGCATCTATACCTTGAGAAACCTTAGGAAGACCGGTAACGAAATCCATGGTAATGTGCTCCCACTTCCATTCTGGAATTTCAAGTGGTTGCAATGGACCTTTTGGTACTTGATGCTCCGCTTTGACTCGTTGACAAGTTAGACACCTTGAGATAAACAACGCTATCTCTCTCTTCATATTGCTCCACCAAAATGTATGACGAAGATCATGATACATTTTGGTACTTCCAGGATGGATTGCAAACGGTGTGTTGTGCGCCTCCATCATGATTTCATACTTTAAATCAGGGTTGTTAGGAACACAAAGTCTGGAGTTGACTCGAAGTATTCCTTCTTCATCGATTCTTGCTTCCGGCATAGCACCTTCTTGCACTTTCTTCCTCATACGCATCAGCTCCAGGTCTGTAGCTTGAGCAGCTTTAACTTTATCGATTAAAGTTGGTTCTACTCGTATATTCGCCATCATCACATGGGTCCCTGGAGTCTTTAACTCTATCTCCATCCTTTGCAAGTCACACAAAATGGGCTTTGTGTTGACAATATTGCACTCGTACTTGCATATGATCTTCTACTCAATGCGTCAGCTACCACGTTCGCTTTTCCAGGATGGTATTGAATGGTATGATCATAATCTTTCAACAGTTCAAGCCAACGTCGTTGTCGCATGTTGAGTTCCTTTTGAGTGAAGAAATATTTGAGGCTTTTATGATCCGTAAAGATCTCCACCTTCTCCCCATACAAGTAATGCCTCCAAATTTTAAGTGCAAAGACAACAGCTGCCAACTCTAGATCATGAGTAGGATAATTCCTCTCATATTCCTTGAGTTGTCTTGATGCATAGGCTATGACTTTTCCATGTTGCATGAGAACGCATCCCAACCCTTTGCTCGAAGCATCACTGTAGATGACAAATCCCTCCGAGCCAGATGGTATTGTTAGAACAGGTGCTGAAATGAGTCTCCTCTTGAGTTCTTGAAAACTCTGCTCACATTCTTCGCTCCAACCGAACTTTGTATCTTTCCGAGTCAGCTGAGTTAATGGAGTAGCGATTCGAGAAAATCCTTCCACGAATCTCCGATAATAACCAGCTAAACCAAGAAAGCTACGTACTTCGGTCACTGATTTAGGTTGCTCCCAGCTTTGAATAGCTTCAATCTTTGCCGGGTCAACCGATATTCCACGACTTGATACTACGTGCCCAAGGAATGCTACCTCCTCCAGCCAGAACTCGCATTTCTTCAACTTGGCATAAAGCTTGTATTCACGAAGCTTTTGGAGTACCAGCCTCAAGTGTTGCTCATGATCTTCACGGCTTTTGGAATAAATAAGGATGTCATCAATAAAGACGACCACAAAGTGATCCAAATATTCCTTGAATACCCGGTTCATCATATCCATGAAGGCAGCAGGAGCATTAGTCAATCCAAAGGACATGACTAGGAATTCATAATGCCCGTACCGAGTTCTAAAAGCCGTCTTTGGAATATCCTCAGTTCTAACCTTCAGCTGATGATATCCAGAACGAAGATCGATCTTTGAAAAGAATTGTGCTCCTTGCAACTGGTCAAACAGGTCATCAATACGTGGCAATGGGTACCTATTTTTGATGGTGACATGATTCAACTCCCGATAATCAATACAAAGTCGCATACTTCCATCTTTCTTCTTCACGAATAGCACAGGAGCACCCCAAGGAGAAGTACTAGGACGAATAAAGCCAATGTCTAACAATTCCTGCAGTTGGATCTTTAACTCCTGAAGTTCAATAGGAGCCATTCGATATGGGGCTTTGGAAATGGGTTTTGTACCGGGTTCAAGGTCGATACAAAATTCAATTTCACGCTCTGGGGGTAGGCCAGGAAGTTCTTCAGGGAATACGTCAGGGAATTTATTAACAATAGAAATATCATTCAAAACTGACGTATTTTTGTTTAGATCCGTGACATGAGCTAAGAAAGCTTGACATCCGTTTTTCAATAAACGAATAGCTTTATGGCTTGAGATGACAGCGATTGATTTTAATGGTTTGGTTGCTTGAATTCGCATAATAGGTCGATTAGGAATATGAAAGCTAACAACCTTACGAAAATAATCAATTTTTGCATGATGAGTAGTTAACCAATCAATCCCTAGAATCACGTCAAATGCAAGTATTTTTAATGAAATCAGATCGACAGGTAATGTGTGGGTACCAACTTGAACCAAACAAGACTTATAAACCGTGGATGTAATGAAGGTTTCTCCCAATGGAGTTTCAACAGCTAAGTCAAAGTCTAATTTCTCCGGAATCAAATTTAATCGATGAGCGCAAGTAGGAGAAATAAAAGAATGGGTAGAACCGGTATCAAATAAAGTATAGACTTCGTTAGAGTTTATGATAAGCTTACCCGTGATGACCTCATTCGGGTTCCTTGCTTTCTGGGAGGTCACAACAAACGCTCTCCCTTGCACTACCGGTTTTGACTTTTCTGGGACGGCCTTTGGTGTCTCCATCTTGGCTGAACTTGTTTTTGGTAAACGACAAAATCGAGCTAAATGACCTTCTCTTCCACAATTATAACATGCTTTAGACGGCATCGCGCAGTTTGGACTGATGTGCCCCTCCCCTCCGCATTTGAAACATATGATAGGTGGTCGTTCTCCTTCCTTAACAACGGGTGTTGGTGCTGACGTCTTTCCATCATTGTTGAATCTCCTCTTCTTGAAATGACCATTCTTATTGTTTTGGCCCTGATTTCCACCGAAGTGGTTACCATTTCTGGCCTGTTGATTCCCTACATGCTTGTTATCACCGCTTCGATGACTGCTCTCACTGGTATTATCATTTTGCCGACTGCTCTCTTTTGTTTGCGTTGACTCGTTATCGCGCTCCACTAACTGAGCCCTATTCACAACATCTGAATACAAACACAGTTTATGAGAAATAAGATGTTGACGTATCTTAGGTTTCAAACCTCGCAAAAACATTCGCGTCATTCGCTCTTTATTATCCACCAAATGGGACGCAAATCGGGACAACTCAGCAAATTTAGCCTCATACTGCGACACGGTCATATTATTCTGCTCCAATTTGATGAACTCTACCTCCTTCATTTGACGAACACTTTCGGGAAAGTATTTGTCATTGAAAAGCTCTTGGAACTTCTCCCAAGACATCTTTAGTGCGGCAGGTTGAGTACGCTTAAGCGATTCCCACCAGTAATCTGCCTCTCCTCGCAACATAAAGGTGGCAAAGGAAATATTTTGCTCCTCGGAGCATCCCAAGACATCAAATATCTTGGTAATCTACTTTATATATGTTTCCGCTATAAGTGGTTTTGGCTCTCCCTTAAACTCTGGTGGTCCCAACTCCTTGAACTGTTTAGCGGTGACCGTCTGAGAGTTTTCAGTGTTTCAACCTATATTTTGGACAGGAGCCGCTCTCGCCTGCTGTTGCATGAACTGCATAAAGTTTCTGAACATTCCATCATTCATCATCTGGTCAGTGCTGTTGTTTGCATGAGGATTGTCACCTTCCTGATGCACATTATCCTGATTATTGATATGTGGGGAATCAACAGTCACCTGTGCTCCATTGCTATTCTCAACATTCTCAGATGCCATTTTCAGATACTGCCACAAAATAAAAGTTAATTGATATGTCATATATTATCCTTATATTATGACCGACCAATTAAATTCCATGCAAATAAACTTAGGTAGGTCATACTAGCGAAGGAATTCCCCGTCTCTCCCCTCCTAGTTCTATTCTCACATCTTAGCCAGGAATCATATTCCTAAGCTCTGATACCAACTGTGACGCCCCTAAAATTAGGTATACATCACCCATCTTGGGTCGTCAGATACATAGTACTGAATACAAATACAACTTAATAATACAACTGTCGTGTACAATACGACAAAACATAAACTGTGAGTTTGAATACAAATATTATCTTCTAGAGAGTATTCATACTCAAAAGGAGTCCTCATTACATTTATTAACACACCATTACATAGAATAGTGAGGACTACTAACTATTACTATCATTCGGACCATCACTCCGTTCCCCGACTTGCCCCAGCTACGTTCTCATTTCCTGAAGAGAACAGTAAAAGAAAGGGTGAGCTCAACTAGCCCAGTAAGAAATATTATGACTAAGATAATGCAGAATAAATTATCATTAGCCTTCAACAATGTTAAACTGATAAAATATAATAGACATCAAGTTTAACTGCAGCGGAACAAGCAATCCATTCAAAGAGTCAAGTAGAAAATAAACTCTACTATCTTTTATGATTTAAAAGATTTTTCAACACTGTGATCGCTGGGACTCAGCTTAATAAAATAATTCACATCATCGAATCACCCCTGCACTACGGCCAAGGATATTCGTGTATTCATTAATGGTCATGATCATGCCAACAATTGTCCACCAATGCACTACGGCCAATGAGGACTTTTACCACATCATTTGTAACATTACGGTCATGATTATACCGAATAATCTCTGGTCATAATCATACCAAGTCCATCTATGCACTACAGGCCACAGATGACTTTCAACATTTTATAAACATGAGGATGATGACAATGATATAAGAATTCAATAAAACAAGTTCAAGAATTAATTTATCCAAGAATTAACAACGTCCAAATTGTCAACATGATACTGCTTTGTGGAGTAAAATTCAAGAATGCTTAGAAGAATATTTTCATGAAAAGATACTGGATGAAACGCAATTATCAAGGATATTCCACAAATTTCATGGAGTATAGAAGTTAAAACTTTACCAACTGAGTATAATAAAGAATGGAATAACAAAAGAAATCACCATGCATGCGATAGACCGCACAGACAGGTTATTCCAATAGAATAATAAATAATGGAACCAGGTCCGGCGTAAACGCACAGACAGGATATTCCAATAGAATAATAAATAATGGAACCAGGTCCGGTGTAAAACACACAGACATGATGTTCCAACAGAATAATAACAAAAACGGAACCAGGTCCGGTGTAAAACACACGGACAGGATGTTCCAACAGAATAATAATAAAAATGGAACCAGGTCCGGTGTAAAACACACAGACAGGATGTTCCAACAGAATAATAGAAGAATGTCACCAAGTATAGGTAGACCGCGTATACAGGTTATTCCAACAGAATAATAAGAAATGGAGTAACAACAGTTCTCTTCATGAATAAGAAAGAATAACACCCCTTACCGTTTTAAAGAAGAGCTGAAATAAGGAAGTCGTTAAGTAGCAGAATATTCTTCTTCTCTCTATCTATAGTTTCTCTCTCTAGAGTTCAGTGAATTCGTAAGAAATAATGAAGGAATGAGCTGCTATTTATAGAAAAATAGAATGCATAGTAACTAATCCATGAACGGTCCAGATTGATTACTTTAATCTGACGGTCCATATTTAAAGAAAAATCTTTTAAATAAAATATAATATATTCTATTTATAGAATAACTTTAATAAAGTATTCTGTTTTATATAAAAAGATGTTTCTGTTTTATTACGTTAATAATACGAATAAAACAAAACGTCATTATCGCTAAATAATTCATATTATTAACTGACAATAATTGAATCAAACTGAGTGACTTCTCACGTAAGCATTAATAATCAATACCGTGTGCTACTATGCAACCACACGTATTACTGTACTTTTACTACCGAGTAGTTCAACAGTATCAATGGTAAAACTTCCGCCGTTATTTTTAATAAAATATTTTTGTCGTTTTCTCAATCCGACAATAATTCCGTTGTGGGGTCCACCAATAATTGTGCCGTTGTACGAATATTCCCTGTTAAAACGAATATTCCCCGACCAATCGAATATTATATATCAACTTGCGTACTTTGCAAAATTTATAAATATTACCCACAATTATAACATTATATCAAATTAACTCCATAATATTCAAAAATGATATTTATAGAAAATTCATCTTTATTTATAAAAGTTGGGGTCTTACAGGTAAGAACCGAAATACCGAAAGAAACCGAAATATATATACTTTACTCTCTTTAATAGTTTAAATACTTTAACAATTTAACACTTTAACTCACTTACTCAGTACTCTCTTCACTCTCCTTTCTTCTTCAGTCTTCTCTCTTCTTCTTCTACATTCGTTCTTCACCTTCTCCTCCATTAAAGCAATAAAGCTCACCCTGTGTCCCTAACTCCCTATCGCCTGCCAGCCTGCCCTCTCTCAGTCTCTCAACGACCAATGTGGCAACGTCTCCGACTAGCACAGAGCCACCGAGTCGCCGACGGTAAGTACTAAGTCGTGAGATTTGAGTGTTTGAGACTCTCAGTTTTTTATTTTGGTTTTTGTATGTGTTTGAAGGTGTGTTTGACTGTTTGAGACTTTCTCTGCTGATTTTTGATGGGGGTTTTTTTTTCTACTAGACTACTACTACTCTCAGTACTCTGTCCCCCAATTCTACTCTGTCCCCCAATTCTGCTGATATGAATAGACCAAAAGTAAGAAAAGACTTGTAATGGGTTCAAAAGTAAGAAAAGAAAATTAAGCTGCTCCTTTTTTATCTTGATGATTTTGGTACAGTTGTAAGTACTAAGTTGCATTATTGGTTATGGCTCTGTTTGTTGTGGGTATGGCTCTGTTTGTTGTCGGTATTCCCTTTATATACTTTGAATATCTGAGTTATTATTCTTGGGTATGGCTCTGTTTGTTGTGGGTAAAAACTGATGATGGATGTTTTTTGTTTATCTCCACTAATTTTATGTTCTGGGCAGTCCTTGACCATGTTGCTTGTCAATGCTTGGAGATCCAAGTTGATTTCATGTTGCTTGCCAGTGCTTAGAGATCCAAGTTAATATGTGATTTGCATAGTAAATAGTAAATAGTAATTTACATATTCTGCAATTTACATAGCCGAACCGGTTTTACCGAAAATTGGACCGAAAAAACTGAAACCGATTGTGTACCTAACCGGTACCGAAACCGATAATTCGGTACCGATTTCGGTTCTTGGTTTTTCGGTATTTTTGGATCGGTACCGGTTCGATTTTTTCGGTACCGGATCAGTTTTTTACCGATGAGCACCTCTATTAGTCGTTACTAACACCCATTTGTCTAGCTGAAACTATTTTTAACGAGAGGTGCGTAGTTGATGTAGATTTTAGAGCATTCACAACAATTTCCCTAATAGACTCTATATCCCCACATTTGAAGAATATATCAATAAATTAGTATCCAACAGTTTCCTTATCCTTATATAATTCTCTATTTTAATCCCTATATATGATTTGACTCCTCAGGGTAAGGGAATCAAAATAACGTTCCCAATTTATGTAAAATGATATTTCACACTCTATTTATTGCGATTTTATGTTGGTTAAAGGATCTTATATCACTTAATTGTTGATTTGGGTATGCCAATCAAATTCACTCATTTTTATTTTTTAAACAGAGGATTTAGAGAAGAAAGAGAACTATAAAAAAAATAAAAATCAGTCAAATTTTGATTTTGATCATGTTTGTAAAAAATATTACTACTAATTATAAATTTTATTATTTTATAATTAAAATAATATTGTTTTAGTTCTCATAAACACATAATGATCGTTGCACATTTTGATTTCTTGCAATATCTATTTTTAAATTAAAATAATTGCAATTTTTAAATTCAAACAACAATTACTTTTAAATAAAAATAATTACAACGTTCAAAACATGATTTGACTGTTGGAACTTTCAAATTTTAACTTTTAAATTTTAAATTTTAAATTTTAAATTTTAAAATTTAATATTTAAGGAATCAATATTAGGAACCTGTTGGGTACATAGTAAAAAAATTGAATCCCTATACTACAGAATGACCAAATAGCACGGCAGAGTAGGGATAGAGTCATAGAGATAAGGAAACTATTGTGAATGCTCTTACAACGTCATAGACATTTTCAGGAAAAAAATATTATATGGCTAACTGGATCTACCGCCCAAACTTCGTGGCAATTATGCACCTTTGCTCTAATAATAATATATAGATAATTTTGTCCTTATTTTTTATTTTTTATTCTATCATAAAAAATTGATTACTTCTATTATATTCTTATACTCCCTCCGTTCCTTAATATAGGTCGTTTTAGAGTTGTGCACAAGTATTAAGAAAATGATTGTAAAACATTAAATATACTATCAATTATCTATATTGCCCTTGTATTGTAAAAAGAGAGTGTTATTTATTGGATAAAAAATAGTGAGATAACCAAATTTATATTTATTACTTGGGGTAATATTGGAAACTAAACAATTAATGCTTACTTGAAATTCTCAAACGACTTATATTTAGGAACAAAAATATTTCTCTAAAACGACCTATATTAAGGAACGGAGTGAGTAGCAATTATACACGTAATGCGTGTTGTAACGCCCCCAAAATAGGTCCAATCCATCCAACCCATTCTGAGTCGTCAAATACATGGTACAGAAAATAACTACAACTTTATTATTACAATTGTCGTGCAAAATACGACAACACATATACTGTGAGTTTAAATACAAATATTGTCATCTAGACAGTATTCATACTCAATTAAGTCCTCATTATACTTATCGATACATTATTCTACAAAATAGTGAGGACTACTAAAATAACTGTCTTGAACTATCATTCCACACCCCGACTAGTACTCGCTACATTCTCGCCTCCTAAGAAGAAAATGGAACAACAAGGAAAAGGGTGAGCTCAACTAGCCCAATAAAGAATATTATGACTAAGATAATATACAACAAATTATCGTTAGTCTTCAACAGGGAAAAATTTAATAGAATACAATAGACAACAAGTTTTAAATCAATATTCGCAGCGGAAAATAATAATTCATAGAAGAGTTATGTAGAGAATGAAATCTACGATTATCTATGAATTTAAAAGTCCATCATCAACATTTTATCCCTGTAACATCAATCAATAAATATCTTGAATCAAATAGTCATCTTTGCACTACAGGCCAAAGATATTCATCAGTTGGTCATGTTCATCTCAACACCTGTTCATCTTTGCACTACGGGCCAAAGATATTCATCAGAAATCATTCATCTTTGCACTACAGGCCAAAGATATTCAGTTATATCATCATTTAAGACTGAGGATGATGAAAAATATTTTAAAGAAAACGAATCCTGTAAGACCCCAACTTTTATAAATAAAGATGAATTTTCTATAAATATCATTTTTGAATATTATGAAGTTAATTTGATATAATGTTATAGTTGTGGGTAATATTTATAAATTTTATAAAGTACGCAAGTTGTTATATAATGTGAGACCCCAGATTTTATGAATAAATATTTAATTTTCTCAAAATAATTATGGTGTGGATTTGATATAATATTATAGTTGTGGGTATTAATTATAAATTTTACAAAGTAAGCAAGTTGTTATAAAATATTCGTTTGGTCGGGGAATATTCTTTTTGTCGGAGAATATTCGTACGACGGCACAATCATTGGTGGACCCCACAACAGAAGTATAGTCGACAAAATTATCTTTCTATAAAAATAACGGCTGAAGTATTACCGTTAAAACCGTTAAAACTGTTGAACTACCCGGTAGTAAAAGTACAGTAATACGCGTGGTTGTATAGTAGCACACGATATTGATTATTAATGCTTATGTGAGAAGTCACTCAGTTTGATTCAATTATTGTCAGTTAATAATATGAATTATTTAGCGATAATGACGTTTTGTTTTATTCGTATTATCAACGTAATAAAACAGAAACATCTTTTTATATAAAACAGAATACTTTATTAAAGTTATTCTATAAATAGAATATATTATATTTTATTTAAAAGATTTTTCTTTAAATATGGACCGTCAGATTAAAGTAATCAATCTGGACCGTTCATGGATTAGTTACTATGCATTCTATTTTTCTATAAATAGCAGCTCATTCCTTCATTATTTCTTACGAATTCACTGAACTCTAGAGAGAAAAACTATAGAGAGAAACTATAGAGAGAGAGAGAGAAGAGTATTCTGCTACTTAACTACTTCCTTATTTCAGCTCTTCTTTAAAACGGTAAGGGGTGTTATTCTTTCTTATTCATGAAGAGAACTTTTGTTATTCCATTTCTTATTATTCTGTTGGA
Organism: Panax notoginseng; assembly: GCA_016801055.1. Lineage (NCBI taxonomy): Eukaryota > Viridiplantae > Streptophyta > Magnoliopsida > Apiales > Araliaceae > Panax > Panax notoginseng. Next base: position 171,385,178 of record CM029021.1, read on the forward strand.
ATAACCTGTATACGCGGTCTACCCTATAACATCCTGGTGACATTTCCGTTTTTATTATTCTGTTGGAACATCCTGTCTGTGTGTTTTACACCGGACCTGGTTCCGTCTTTATTATTATTCTGTTGGAATATCCTGTCTGTGTGTTTTACACCGGACCTGGTTCCGTCTTTATTATTATTCTGTTGGAACATCCTGTCTGTGTGTTTTACACCGGACCTGGTTTCGTCTTTTATTATTATTCTGTTGGAACATCCTGTCTGTGTGTTTTACACCGGACCTGGTTCCGTCTTTATTATTATTCTGTCGGAATATCCTGTCTGTGCGTTTACGCCGGACCTGGTTCCATTATTTATTATTCTGTTGGAATAACCTGTCTATGCGGTCTATCGCATGCCGGGTGATTTTATTTGTTATTCCATTCTTTATTATACTCAGTTGGTTAAGTTTTGACTTCTATACTCCATGAAATTAGTGGAATATCCTTGATAATTGCCGTTCATCCAGTATCTTTTCATGAAAATATTCTTCTAACCATTCTTGAATTTTACTCCACAAAGCAGTATCATGTTGACAATTTGGACGTTGTTAATTCTTGGATAAATTAATTCTTGAACTTGTTTTATTGAATTCTTATATCATTGTCATCATCCTCATGTTTATAAAATGTTGAAAGTCATCTGTAGCCTGTAGTGCATAGATGGACTTGTTATGATTATGACCAGGGATTATTCGGTATAATCATGACCGTAATGTTACAAATGATGTGGTAAAAGTCCTCATTGACCCATAGTGCATTGATGGACAGTTGTTGGCATGATCATGGCCATTAATGAATACACGAATATCCTTGACCGTAGTGCAGGGGTGATTCGATGATGTGAATTATTTTATTAAGCTGAGTCCCAGCGATAACAGTGTTGAAAAACCTTTTAAATCATAAAAGATAGTATATTTTATTTTCTACTTGACTCTTTTAATGGATTGCTTGTTCCGCTACAGTTAAACTTGATGTCTATTATATTTTATCAGTTTAACATTGTTGAAGGCTAATGATAATTTATTCTGCATTATCTTAGTCATAATATTTCTTACTGGGCTAGTTGAGCTCACCCTTTCTTTCACTGTTCTCTTCAGGAAATGAGAACGTAGCTGGGGCAAGTCGGGGAACGGAGTGATGGTCCGAATGATAGTATTAGTTAGTAGTCCTCACTATTCTATGTAATAGTGTGTTAATAAATGTAATGAGGACTCTTTTTGAGTATGGATACTATCTAGTAGACAATATTTGTATTCAAACTCACAGTTTATGTTTTGTCATATTGTACACGACAGTTGTATTATTAAATTGTATTTGAATTCTGTACCTTGTAACTGACGACTCAAGATGGGTGATGTATACCAAATTTTGGGGGCGTCACAGTTGGTATCAGAGCTTAGGGATATGATCCCTGGCTAAGATGTGAGAATAGAACTAGGAGAGGAGAGACGGCGAATTCCTACGCTAGTATGACCTACCTAAGTTTATTTGCATGGTATTTAATTGGTCGGTCATAATATAAGGATAATATAGGACATATCAATTAACTTTTATTTTGTGACAGTATCTGAAAATGGCATCTGAGAATGTTGAGAATAGCAATGGAGCACAGGCGACTGTTGATTCACCACATATCAGTAATCAGGATAATGTGCATCAGGAAGGTGATAATTCTCATGCAAACAACAACATTGACCAGATGATGAATGATGGAATGTTCAGAGGTTTTATGCAATTCATGCAACAACGGGTGAAAGCGGTTCCTGTCCACAACGTAGGTGGAAATACTGGAAACTCTTAGGCGGTCACCGCTAAACAGTTCAATGATGTGGATTATTTTATTAAGCTGAGTCCCAGCGATAACAGTGTTGAAAAACCTTTTAAACCATAAAAGATAGTAGAATTTATTTTCTACTTGACTCTTTGAATGGATTGCTTGTTCCGTTACAGTTAAACTTGATGTCTATTATATTTTATCAGTTTAACATTGTTGAAGGCTAATGATAATTTATTCTGCATTATCTTAGTCATAATATTTCTTACTGGGCTAGTTGAGCTCACCCTTTCTTTCACTATTCTCTTTAGGAAATGAGAACGTAGCTGAGGCAAGTCGGGGAACGGAGTGATGGTCCGGATGATAGTATAGTTAGTAGTCCTCACTATTCTATGTAATAGTGTGTTAATAAATGTAATGAGGACTCCTTTTGAGTATGAATACTCTCTAGAAGATAATATTTGTATTCAACCTCACAGTTTATGTTTTGTCGTATTTTACACGACAGTTGTATTAGTAAGTTGTATTTGATATCTGTACCATGTATCTGGCGACCCAAGATGGGTGATGTATACCAAATTTTGGGGGCGTCACATATAATATTCGATTGGTCGAAGAATATTCGTTTTAACAGGGAATATTCGTACACCGACACAATTATTGGTGGACCCCACAACGGAATTATTGTCGGATTGAGAAAACGACAAAAATATTTTATTAAAAATAACGGCGGAAGTTTTACCATTGTTACTGTTGAACTACTCGGTAGTAAAAGTACAGTAATACGTGTGGTTGCATAGTAGCACACGATATTGATTATTAATGCTTAGGTGAAAAGTCACTCAGTTTGATTCAATTATTGTCAGTTAATAATATGAATTATTTAGCGATAATGACGTTTTGTTTTATTCGTATTATTAACGTAATAAAACAGAAACATCTTTTTATATAAAACAGAATACTTTATTAAAGTTATTCTATAAATAGAATATATTATATTTTATTTAAAAGATTTTTCTTTAAATATGGACCGTCAGATTAAAGTAATCAATCTGGACCGTTCATGGATTAGTTACTATGCATTCTATTTTTCTATAAATAGCAGCTCATTCTTCATTATTTCTTACGAATTCACTGAACTCTAGAGAGAGAAACTATATATAGAGAGAGAAGAGTATTCTGCTACTTAACTACTTCCTTATTTCAGCTCTTCTTTAAAACGGTAAGGGGTGTTATTCTTTCTTATTCATGAAGAGAACTGTTGTTATTCCATTTCTTATTATTCTGTTGGAATAACCTGTATACGCGGTCTACCCTATACTTGGTGACATTCTTCTATTATTCTGTTGGAACATCCTGTCTGTGTGTTTTACACCGGACCTGGTTCCGTTTTTGTTATTATTCTGTTGGAACATCCTGTCTGTGTGTTTTACACCGGACCTGGTTCCGTCTTGTTATTATTCTGTTGGAACATCCTGTCTGTGTGTTTTACACCGGACCTGGTTCCATTATTTATTATTCTGTCGGAATATCTTGTCTGTGCGTTTACGCCGGACCTGGTTCCATTATTTATTATTCTGTTGGAATATCCTGTCTGTGCGTTTACGCCGGACCTGGTTCCATTATTTATTATTCTGTTGGAATAACATGTTTGTGCGGTCTATCGCATGCATGGTGATTTCTTTTGTTATTCCATTCTTTATTGTACTCAGTTGGTTAAGTTTTAACTTCTATACTCCATGAAATTTGTGGAATATCCTTGATAATTGCGTTTCATCCAGTATCTTTTCATGAAAATATTCTTCTAAGCATTCTTGAATTTTACTCCACAAAGCAGTATCATGTTGACAATTTGGACGTTGTTAATTCTTGGATAAATTAATTCTTGAACTTGTTTTATTGAATTCTTATATCATTGTCATCATCCTCATGTTTATAAAATGTTGAAAGTCATCTGTGGCATGTAGTGCATAGATGGACTTGGTATGATTATGACCAGAGATTATTCGGTATAATCATGACCGTAATGTTACAAATGATGTGGTAAAAGTCATCATTGGCTCGTAGGGCATTGATGGACAGTTGTTGGCATGATCATGACCATTAATGAATACACGAATATCCTTGACCGTAGTGCAGGGGTGATTCGATGATGTGGATTATTTTATTAAGCTGAGTCACAGCGATAACAGTGTTGAAAAACCTTTTAAATCATAAAAGATAGTAGAGTTTATTTTCTACTTGACTCTTTTAATGGATTGCTTGTTCCACTGCAGTTAAGCTTGATGTCTATTATATTTTATCAGTTTAACATTATTGAAGGTTAATGATAATTTATTCTACATTATCTTAGTCATAATATTTCTTACTGGGCTAGTTGAGCTCACCCTTTCTTTCACTGTTCTATTCAGGAAATGAGAACGTAGCTGGGGCAAGTCGGGGAACGGAGTGATGGTTCGAATGATAGTATTAGTTAGTAGTCCTCACTATTCTATGTAATAGTGTGTTAATAAATGTAATGAAGACTCCTTTTGAGTATGAATACTTTCTAGAAGATAATATTTGTATTCAAACTCACAGTTTATGTTTTGTCGTATTGTACACGACAGTTGTATTAGTAAGTTGTATTTGTATTCTGTACTATGTATCTGACGACCCAAGATGGGTGATGTATACCTAATTTTGGGGGCGTCACAAATCCAGTAAAGCAAAAGAACAAATATTAGGGATTCGTATTACAGTTATTCAATGTCCAAAAATACCTCATAAATAATCATAGTGGAGTAAAATTCAAGAATGATCAAAACATGGATACAATCAAAGCTAGTATTCAGAATAGATATTTTGGACGAAAAGAATAAAATTTCATTTTTCGGTGAATAGTAACTCGTGAATAGTAACTCGTGAATAGTAACTCATGAATAGTAACCCCGACATAAAAAAGTTTCAAATTTGATAAAAACTCTAACCAATATTTCGGCATAATGTTATTGAAGAAATAATAACATTTTCGAATAAAATAACATCCCTTACCTCAGCAAAAACAGTACTTCTAGTTGAAAAACCGTATATAGGCTATGACTTGAACTTGCACTGTATAGCAACACTCAAAGTATTAAAATACTCACAAGAATACGCTCAATATATCGAGAGAGAAAGAGAGAGAAGTTTTCAGTTTCTGGTGTGATTTTCAATTCTAACCTAAGCACCCTATTTATAGGAAAATGCTTAGAACACCAAAGCAGAAAATTGAATATAATAATATTATATTTATAAAATTGTCAAGCCCACCTTAGAAGATCTGAATTCAGCCCATTCTTATCACATGTTGAGCCCACTAATTTGCAAAAAACGTTTTTCTTTAAAATAATAATTAAAACTTCCAAAAATCAATTATTTCGGAACTTCAGAACTTCAATAATTCATAATAAATAGCCCTTTTATCAGAAAATTCGAATCTCGCGAGTTTTTATAGGAAATTCAATTTTCTAAAACTTTGCAGAAGAAAGTTTTTCCAAATTCCTAACAGAAATTGACCGAAATCCACAAACGGACGATTTTACAATCAATAATAAATTTTCGGTCAAAAATTGTGTCCATCAACACACAAAACACGTGTTAATCATTTAATACCACAAAAATACTCTTCCTCTTCATATACTCATATATCCCACATTCATTGTAAAAATATCACCATCAATATATTATTAAAATAATATATTTAAATGAATTATTTTATCAGAAAAAGATAAAATATTAATTTTCAACAATTGTCACATTAAAAATTTTTTCCATCTATATCCACATAAAATCACTATTTTCCTCATCATATAAATCAATAATTAATTATACACAAATAATATTACAGAATCACAGTACTGGCAACCAGGCCGTTCCTAGGAAAGAGGGAGCTTTCCAATAAGGATTTCTCCTTACTGGCGCGCAATTAGATGACCAAACCTCTCCTTAGACAGAACTTTCTAGACATTACCAATAATGTTATCTAATAATATTATTCAGATAATATGAATTATTGCTCCGATAATAGAAAATACTGTGTAGTGACAATTATCAAAATATCAACGCAGCAATTATTGAATTAATAAAATAAAATATTGAACAACAACTACTGCAACCATTATTGAGTAGTGCCTTCTTACGTAAGAATCAATAATTGGTGCAATACCGTATGTTACTGTGCAATAACGCGTATTACTGTGTTTTAACCACCGGGTATTCCAACAGTATTAACGGTAACAACTACGCCGTTATTTATAAACAACTTATTTTTGTGGTTTTCTTCATCCAATCGCTTTCTGTTATGGGGCCCACACAAGGCTGCGCCGTCGTACGAATATTCCCCGACAACAAGAATATTCCACGACCAAACAAATATTCTCCGACAATAATGAATATTTTAGGACCACTTGCTTATTTGAAATATTTGCGCATTTTACCTATAACTAACCTCATTAATCAATTTAACCCTTACTATTTCAAAATAATAAATAGAGGAAATTAAATTTCATTTATTAATAATTTGGGGTCTTACACGTGTGCCACTACGACTAATATAAATAAATGAATAATTAATGTTAGGTATATCGAAATTTTGAATCTTAAATTGATATAGTATTGAATTAGATAAATAATAATATATATAATTTATCGGTCCGGATCAAGTGCATACCCCTTATCTTACTCACCCGTGCTCACCCCCTTTAGGCGACGATTTTGGTCATACAACCGTCGTCTATACTTTTAGCGACGGACAACATATAGCGTCGCTAAAAGTATAGACGACGGTTATATGACCGAAATCGTCGTCTAAAGGGGGGTAAGCACGGGTGAGTAAGATAAGGGGTATACACTTGATACTTGCTCTATAATTTATAACATAATCTTGTAGAAGATATTATTAAGTACTATAATAATTACATCATTTAAGATAAAAAATTCAAGACCCCAAATAAATGAAATTATTCGATTAGATCTGTTTAGTTTCGATGCCAAACAATGCTTAGTTTTTATTAGTCCATAGGGCATGTTTGGGAATAACTTATTTTAAAATAACTTATAAGTTAAAATGTAAATTGATTTATAAGTTAGTTTAAATTTTGACTTATAAATAAAAGTGTTCGACATCAATTTGACTTATAAGTTAAAAATTAAGTTAAAATAAGTTAGGAATGTGTTCGACTCATAATGACTTATAAGTTAAAATAAATGTAAAAATTAGTAAAAAGGACATTAATAAAAAGAATGGCAAAATAGACATTATATTTGGTCAAAATAACTTATTTTAAAATAACTTATAAGTTATTTTTAAATAAGTCACAAATAATTTCTTTTTATTTAAAACTTAACTTATAAGTATAAAAATAAGTGATTATCAAACACCTTAATAGTAAAAAATAATTTATAAATTATTTTGACCAATTTATAAGTTGTTCCCGAATTGATATTATTGCTATGAGAAAGAGGGAGAGTACCCACGACAAATAATCGTGAGAGCCTAAAAGGAGTAGTAATTCTCATTCCTATTTTTTTTATAAAACTTAAAGTATATTTGTTTTTTTATAACGTAATTATTGATTTTTATTACTATTTTTGTTTGTAAATAATTTTTATAAATAATTTTTGTTTGGCAATGAAAAAGTATTTATATTTTCCTAATTAAAAAGTAAAATAATTTTGGTAATAAGACAACGACTTATCACTTATTTCAAGTGCTAATTGTAAAAAATAAAGATTTTGAGAAGTAAAAAAAATGATAAAAGGTGAGTGTTAAAATAAATAATGATAGATTACTAATACACCTAGTCAATAAGTATTAAATTTTGACAAATAATCAAAAACACCAAATTAATACTTCAGATTATTTCATAAAAAATGATTAAAACTTAGCTTCCATCAATTACATTTTACTTCAAGTTTCATTTAATACACCAAATTTTTATTGTAACATTTTTATATGATCCAATATATTAATAGATAGTTTTGTAATATGGGGATTTACTCCACAAAAAAGTATAATATTATAAAATGTATAATATTATAAAAGGTATATTATTATAAAATTTAAAAATTGGTGTAATTATGCAGGACAGATGAAAATCGGAGTAATGGATGAACATATTAATTACGTAGGACAAGTGTTGCAATACGAAAATGACAAATGTCATGCAATGATATTATGTACTGCAATAGATTAAGAATATTGTTATTTTTTAATGAAAAAAAATACTTTTAATGAAAGGTATAAAATACTTTTAATGAAAAAAAATACTTTTAATGAAAGGTATAAAATACTTTTAATGATTCTAAACATTTATCTTATACTTTACTTATTCCATTATTTAAATGATTACTAGATACGATTTTGTTGATAACATCAGTCATGTCAAAGAAACGTTGAAAATTAAAGTCAGAATAACTCGACTCTAGAATATGTCAAGTTTCAACGAAACAGACTACATAAAATAATTATTTTTCATTCAATATTCAGTTTCATTAAGCTCATTCAAATCCAAAATCATTTCATTTAATTTTTATCAAATAATCCCTTATTACAATATGTTGCTACTTTTTAAGTGGCTCTTGAATTTTTGTAGAGAGAGTGAATTAACTTGAGAATGATTGACTTAATGATAAATTTGTCAATGTAAAAATTTATTTAGTTAACTTATATACTTTAGATATATTTTTGAGTACAATTCTTATTGTCACATAAATTATTATTTCGGAGACACAAAGTAATATTTTTAAAAAATTGATATTTTTACAAGTAAATTTGATAATCTATAAGGATTTTTCTTACATAAGCTAGATCTCACCCACTATTTATGTGATGAATCTATCAAATTTACTTATAAAAATATTAATTTTTAATTTTTATAAATTTATTTTTACGTGCAAGAAATACCAGCAAATAACTATCAATTGTGTATGTGAAAATATCAAAGAAAAACTTCAAATCAATGATGATTGATGTCAGAAACTAACAATAAGTCTACTATTAAACAAAAATCGCTCACATACTGCTCAAATACATTTAAGGGTGAGCATGGTGCGATTTGGTGCGGTTTGAAGTCTAAACCGCACCCGAAACCGCTTAGGTGCGGTTTAAAAAATTCAAAATTGTACACGAAATTGCTTGTGATTGGTGCGGTGCGGTTTTAATTGGTGCGGTTTCGGTTCCAAAACTAATTGAAACAACAAAAAAGTCTAAGTCTTCAATAAAATTTTACATAGAACTTACATCGAACAATTAACTTAGTGACATAGTTGGCAATGAGAATAGAACAATGAGACACGTAAAATAGTTTAAGTTTATAATAAAGGAATGATGTTTTAAAACTAAAACATACGCTATATAAAACAACGGAGACCATATATTTGATAATAAGCAAGAATGTTTATTTAGTTCCCAAAAAATTAAAAGTATATATTGGAGATAGAATGAAAATCTATCTTATATATTGCAGGGAAGACTTATAAAATATAATCCTAAATATGCCTAATTTGAAAAATAATCTATTAGACTATTACTATTATAGCATTAACCTTAACCAATGCATCAAGTGCTCGAACCAACGAATTTGGCCCCTCAGCTATAAGCCCCTCCAATAACGCATCAAATAAATTCGAAATTTCAAAACTCAATTATTTAATTTTTGATCTCTATAACCCCTAACAATCTTCTTTCAATTGGTGAAAAAATGACAATACAAGACTGGAGTTTTCTCTGAGCGTGTTCAAGTGAAAAGTAACTTTAGAATTTACTAGAGATAATACATACATACACACATGGTGCGATTTCGGTTTCATGCGTGCGATTTTGGCTAGTAACCAAACCGGAACCGTAGATTTGGTTATTCAACCCACCTAAAACCGCCACATACGCTGGAACCGTTGGTGCGATTTTAATTGGTGAGGTTCGTGCGATTTTTGGTTCGATTTCGGTTCCAATTTGATTACTTGCTCAACCCTACATACACTCACATACATAACTCCAGAAACTAATGAAAGAGAAAGATTTCACGCGCTGCTATATATACTCTCAATTCACGTACATATCAAACTCTCTGGATCCCAGCTAACAAGCCAATGAATATCTTTACGATTTATTTGGAGTGATTAGACGCGCTAAAGGAGAAAGTGGATGTAAAAGAGTCCTTCCACAGCGACATTGAAGTAGCGACATTGTAGCGATATTTTTTTATTTTTTTGGTTTTTTTTATAGTACCTCTCAAAAAATATATAGTATTTATTCCAACTAAAATTTTTATAAAAAACAGTGTTTTATATGTAATTTGGGTACATACCCTATTTCTTGTATGTATCCAAATTACACATAAAACACTGTTTTTTATAAAAATTTCAATTGGAATAAATACTATATATTTTTTGAGAGGTACTACAAAAAAAAAACTAAAAAAAAAATGTCATTAGAAATGTCATTAAAAAATGTCTCCCTAGACTTATTGATGTAAAATTAAAAAAATATAACAGGCCAATGATGACCCAACTATTACACAGTTGCTAGTACAATTACACTGGATCCTAAGCCTAGTCTTCAATTTAGTTCACAATTAAAAGTCAAACTTACTTTCAATATTCGGAATTACCCCCACAAAATTACAAAAATCACACCCCCACAAAACCCTAACCTTAGAAGTCTTTCGACAACAAAAACCCTGCCTTTCCCCCTTTTTACACTCGTCCGGACACCAAAATCAACCCTAACCCCGGAAACCCCCTTTCTATTTCTTTACCCTTCTATTCACTATATATACCCTCTGTTTCTCTCTATCTTAAATCTCTTGCGTCCTATTCTGCAATTTCTCTCTCCCTACAATCTTGGAGTGTCTTTTTGGATAATTTTGGGAGAAATGGAGGTGGTTTCTTTCAGCTCTGATGCGGTGGCTATGGGGAAGCTAATGGTCTCCTCTTTTGTGGAAACTGTGATGATTGACGCCCTTTTGGCTGCTCAAAAATCTCTTGCTTGTTTTATCATGGTGGTAAGGTTTTAAAGTTATGATTTGGGTCTTGGATTTATTGCACTTGTTTGCTTATTGGCCTTATTTGAACCAGAACCTTTTAATTTTACTTCTTTTTGTTAATATGGTTTATTTTCTGCTTGAATCTGGATTTTCTTATTATATTTAATATACTGGGTGTTTGCTGAGAAGCTAGGGTTGTCTCGTTTTACTTGTGAGTTTGTTTGAATTGATTATATGACAGTAATTTTTTGGGTGTTCTAGTACACTGAAGACCTGATTATGATTATCGGAATATAGGCTTGTTTTGTTTTGTTTTTTCTTTTTCACATTGGGTGTATATACTAGATGTCAGCTTTAAGTTGATTTTGTTTTGCACCTGTATGGGGGTGATTGAATTTTAGTTTATGCATAAACTTGAAATTTATATTGGTGTTGGGATATATCTTCTGTTTTTTTTTTGTTAATTGACGGAGGTTGCTTATGTTGTTTGCATGCTCTATCAACTACTTTGTTATTTGTTTTGTGGAAGGGTGCATATCACTGGTGTTGCTGATTAGGCTCCACAGTATTTTGGTTTTTAGCTGGATTTTATTTAATAAAATATTGGTCTTGTTTTCAAACTCGTTTTTGTTTTCATTGGCTGAAAATCTTGGAAGATGTCTTTTGGATAGCTCTTTATGCTTTTAGAAAACAATTGTGGAAACAGAATCATTTCAGAGAACACAAAAAAGGTGTTTTCAACTGTTTCAGATTTGAATCAGAGGTAATTGGCCTAAAATTATAACAAAAATACTCAAATACACATTATTGTCTGATATTTCTGTGCACCTAAGATGTAGTTTTTTCCTATATTTCCTTTAATTGTTTTTACATGTATGGGGTTAGAGTTATTCCTAAACACCTCTGTCATGTCTCCCACCCGTTGGATGGGGGACATATAATCATATTTATTGAAAACATTTTTCCTTGGAGTGTTTCTTTTACCAAAAGCAGAAACCAAACATGTAAGCATTAATAGAAAACTTAGAAAACAAAAGCTGAGATTAGAGATTAAAAAACAAAGACAAAAATGCAAAAGTGTCCCCGCAGTTTGTCCGTTTGTGATGTTTTTGTCCATGGGTATAAGTATTAGCTAAAATGCTCCCTCAAGGTACAATTAGTAGCTCAAATCCCATTTGGCTCAGTTTTGCAGTACTAATTATACCTGAAAAGGGACAATTTTGAGCTAATAATTTTATCTTGAGGGAGAAATTTACTAATTAGTTAAACCCAAGGACGAAAATATACAAGCGCAAACTCAGGGAACAGTGTTACACTAGTAAAAAAATAAAATAAATGAAAGCAGAGATGGTAACCAAACGGGTTGTGAGGTAGAAAATTGTGTTTTGTCAAAAATTCTGACTGAACATGTATGCTTCTCTCAGACCTCTAATTGGGCTTGGACATATTCTTATACATTTTAATTGCTATTTCAATGGGGATAAAAGGTTACTAGCTGAAAGTTTCAGGAAGCAGGGTCTTATAATGGGTTTTTCGGGTAGAATTATAAGATTTTGCAATGAAAAAGGGGTTTATATAGTAAGCAACATGAAGAATACAAGTCAAATCATGGCTGTTTATAGTCACCTAGTGTGCATGGAGAAACATCGAAATTAAGTGCAATTTTTTGGTAGCATAAAGGAAATGTCTGTTGTCTATTTTAGCTTGTTGAAAACCATACAGGTGTTTATATTCACGTCTTTGGACCCCGTCTCTAAGCATGTCCATCTTAAATGGTACATGTAATATATGCAGGGGATTTTTATCAGCTAATAGTAACCATATTGGATAACAAATTGCCCAACTCATGGAACTTTTTGTTCTGTTGTCTGCGGTAATTGCAATACTACTGAATAAAACCGGATCTAGAACTACTTTGCCTTACTGTTCATTTGTTGAGATTTAGTCATTTCTTGGATTGTTGGTGTTTGCCTCAAGTTTGTGCATTTTAGTGAAGTGTTTAATGTTTGAGTATTTATTAATTATCAGACAAATATTTCCATGTGTAATCTTTATTACAAATCTAATGGTAAAAGAAAGATGCATGCTCATTGACCGTTACATGCATTTATCTTGGGATAACATCTCTTATCAACACCAGCTAACTTTGCAGGCAGAAGCTATACTGAGCAATGGAGACGTATTACCAAATTTGATTGGGGCTGATCAAAGGTAATAAATTATCTTCTTTGGGACAATTTTGCTATTCACATGTTTTTGACAGGTCTAATAACTTAAGCCAGTGAATTTGTAAACATAATTCTACAGGTTCCCTATGAATGAGCTTCACAGAAGGAAGCGCCCTGAACCTGAAAACAAAGATGGTAGTGATACAGATGATGACGACGAGGATGATGATGATGCTGATCAGGATGATGACGATGATGCAGGTGATGAAGATTTCTCAGGTGAAGAGGGGGGAGAGGATGATGAAGAAGGAGACCCTGAGGAGGATCCCGTGGCAAATGGTAATGGTGGCAGCGATGATGAAGATGACGAGGACGATGATGGTGACGAGGACGAGGATGGTGACGAAGAAGACGAGGATGACGAGGAAGAAGATGAGGATGAAGATGAACAACCACCAGCTAAGAAGAGAAAGTAAAAAAGTAGATGTAGGTCAACTTGTGTTTCTTTCCGTCTTTGAGTATGTAGTAAGAACTAGGTAGTGAAGGTTTGGCTCGTCTGTCGTCGTGGAGTAGGAAAATTTAGCCGTTGTTTGTCAGAATGAGCTTCTGCTTCTAGTCATGTGACAAATTGTTATGATATATATATATTCCATTCTGTGGTATGAATTATTCAGGATTAATTAGAGATGACTATTGATCTGTTTATAGTTTTGGGAATGGGTTGCAGCCTTGCAGGGATTTATGTGTTCTCTAACCTTTTGCAAGCCTTAAAATTTGACACTTTCCAATAATTTTTTTGAAGAGTTGGTAGAATTTGTTGAAGATGATTCAAAATTCTCTTAAATTTTTTGATCTGAATATCCAAGCTGCTTTACTGTGGTTGTTTCTTGGAGAAGAATTCTGGCAATTCTTCCGCGCTGGTCTTAAAGGTTAGATTATGTACGGGCTACATCCTCATTTAACAAGATTTGCACAAAATGGCTGTTTTGGCACTTTATACAGATGCTTAGCATTCAACAGTCCTTGGAAATATCAAGTTAGTAATCTGAAAATTATACGTCTATAACGATATAAAGAAATCAATTTAGATTTAGTTTTGTTTCTGAGAAGGGTTCAAAGTTGAAACCAAAGAACAACCAATTATACAATATTATAGACTAGTTATTTGGATCAGATTACAGAGAGAACATCCTTGTCAAGTAAGATTTTCATATATTCCTGGTGCCCTGAAAAAAATATGAAAATAAATAAATAAGCCAAACCTCGAATCTCAAGTTCATCCTTGGGTGATTGTTATTCAAAACAGACATTTCTATATATTCCTTTGTGCAAGAAATTACAACAGTTGAGGTAATAAATAAAAACAAAACTTAAACAACAGTAGATTAGTCCCTCAAAATGCTTAAATTTACACCCTATCCCCTCAGGTGCTTGTAGCTAATTTCAAAACCAAGAAACTTTCTTCTTGTTATTGTTTTTGGATAAATTTCATCACTACATGAGCTTTTATTATTTTCCCACTTAACCACACTTCTGAGGTTTTAAGATGAAGTGAAAAAGTTACATTTTCCTTCCAAACTAACTGTGTGTGCAGGTAACTCGCCTAAAGAGCGTGATGCATGGTTCTAACGGCCAAATAGGTTGGAATTTGTCCAATATGCCCCCACCATATACATTGGGTATAAACTCTCACTTCATTACATTTGTTCACCCTTAATACCTCTTTTATACCATTTAGAACATTTATAGTTTCTCTATAGTTTTGATCAATGATATTAAGGTATGTTGATCAACTAATTTCTTCTCTAAATTTACTTTATTTTCATAAATTTATTATTATTATTCAATTTAAAAGTTACCCAAAAGGTGTTTGTTAAAATGTCTCATCCCTTCTTTCACCTGTTTATGTTAATTAGGAGTCATGTCTTCGTCAAACAATAATGTAGGATGGAATAATGATGACTTTAACTACATACCTAGGGTATGTAAATGTGGAAAGAAAGTATCTTATAAGAAATGTCGGCTCGAACAAATCATTGAAGGGCAAGTTGTATTTTGTATGCTATGACTGTGATTTTTGGGAATGGTGCTTGTTTCTAAAACAACCTCAACTGGGACAATGACCGACACTAATGAACACAATGAAGGAATGGGAACACAACTAGAGAAAATGGAAGGGACTTAAATTGTATTACCCAATTTCTTCAACTAGAACAGTTTTATTGTTTGAGACTTCCTGAAATTGAATTGCAATGCATCTTTGAAAATAGTTTATTACTTTGGCGTATGTTTTGTGGGTAAAAAAAGTTAAGGTTGAGTAGTGGGAGTTGGGGCTGATTTTATACATGACAAAATTGTTTGTGCCGAAGTCATATGGTGAAATTTTTCTGTACAGAAAAATTGAAATACTATTTTATTTGTAGTTGGTTGTGTTATTAAGTTATTGTATAAAGGATTTTTTTAATATCTGATGTATGCCCTTGTAATTTTCTACACAAAAAATTGAAGTACTATCATATTTGTAATTGCTTGAGTTATTAAGCTATTGCATAAAGATATTTTTTTCATTACCTAAGGTATGCCCATTGTAAACATGTAAATTGTGATTATAATGTTTATAAAATGAAATTCAATTATTGCGTTCATCAATTTAGTCCAGCTGAAAAGCTTCTTAAACCTGACATACTTTCTGAATGTTTGATAATATTTAGTTCCTACTATGGACATGGTTACTGATATGTTTATATTAAGTGCATGAGACCATAATCAAGTGCACATTTGTTCCTATAAAGACAAGAGCTCATCTGTAGAATTTTTTACATATTTAAAAGGGTAACGTAGAGTGACTTAACTCTATGATACTAGATTTCAGTGTAAAAACGTAGAATTAGTCATTTTACGATTTGAGAATTCATTTTACGTAGATTAATTTGCTTTTTTTTTTGACAAATCTTGATTTTTTAATAATCTAACTCTATTTCCCTAAATGATTTTTGTTAAAAATATTTATTTAAATATTGGAGTATAAAAATTTACAAATAAATAAATAAGTGTTACAATAGTAGAGTAGCTCTGCTATAGTAAAGACTGAAGTCACTTTAATCTATACGATCTAAGTAATAAAGTAATAACTCTACGATCGTTAAGTTATTACTTTACAATCTAAGTTATGACTCTACAATCGCTAAATCTCTACGATCTAAGTGTTGATACAAAGTCATGTGTTTTGTGTTAGCTTGTTTTGTGAAAAAACTCTATAAAGGTATCTTATTTTTTGTTACTATGTATCTTTCAATTTTTAACATGTGCACAAGTAAAAATGATAAAGAATTGACTAGAGCAAATAAACAACAACATCCAAATTCTAGAAAGAAAGAAGATATCATTAACAACAAAAAAACTTCTTTGGCCACAATACTTCATATATTAAATGTTGACCATAAATACCCAACTAGCCAAAAACACCCCATTGTTCTACAAGACTAATCATATCTAAATATTTAACCATATCAAACTGTACCAAAAATACTTTGTCATATCAATTGTACTCAAAATACTAAACTAATCATATGAAATTGTACTAAAACTACTTATTTGGCCATATAAAACTATACCAAAAAATAACAACTATACCAAAATTACCAAATGTAACACTAGTTAACATTTAGATAACACTAGACTATAAAAAGTCATAAATGACCCAAGGCAAATTCAAAGCCTTAATCCCCCTTTCTGCCTTTTTTGGTGAAACTTATATGCCCTTAGATATTAACTTTCTCAAGGTTGGTTTGGCTTGACATATGGTGAGAACGAAAAGCTTCTCGTATCAATTACTCTTCAACTCTAAGAGCCAATTTTTACAATGAACTCATTGGAGTAGGTCTAAAATCCCAAGAGCCCCCTAAATCACCATACAATACACTCAAATTTAAAGAAGATTTGATAAAAATTTAAAATCGTCTAATTTCACTCTCTCCAAACCTTATAGATCATTCGACACAGCTAAGCCTTATTTCTATTTTTTTCAATTTATATACAAAGGACAAGTATGTCTTAAATCATTTAAAGTCGCGGCGTAAACACGGAAAACACTTTTTCACTTCACCTCAAAATATCAGACGTTTAAATATAAATGTTGAAAACTCAAGTGAAATTTGCCCTTATCTTTTTTTTTTAAATAAAAAAGAAAAAGAAAAAAAAACGACACCGAAACTATCAGCTCAATCTATAATTGATTGTCATCATGTGAAGGGGTATTACCAGAATTAAGGCCTAACAGTGATGTATCATTCATGATGATTGTATTACCCAGCTCAGAAATCCCCATTTTGCTTGCGGCAAGCCAAGAACAAGTAATTGATACTATTAATTTAAGAAGTAATAGAAAAATATAAATGGAAGTCGTTCTCTAATGATCAAAATGGAACGGGGAGAGGAGAGAGAAGATTCTGGCTGAGTCTGGTTATTTAAGCTCCACTTCCACCTCCATTAATTAGTCTTCTTCAAAATCAAATGTAATTGAGGGACAGGGAAGGGCACGGATATTATTAAGAGAAGAGGCCGATGGCGATGCGGTGGGATTTGGAGGAGCGGTGGGTGAAGAGTTATTATTAGTCTTCGTTTTTGTCACTTGGATCTTGCTAGGCTTTCTACTCACCATCTTTCTCTTTCACGCACCAAACCCAACACACACTACTGATGGTGATGGATGGATTTTTATTACTATTAATTTCTCTCTCGCTTCTGCCTCTTCCATTATTATCTTGTTTGGGTGTTTAATTTTTGGATTTTCTAGTTTGCTCGCCACCTTAATTCCCACAATTTTATGATCAAGATATTATTAGTGCATGCTGCCTGCTAGTATATATATAGATATAAGAGCTTTGATATAATCAGAAATGGGAACAAGCTAATTAGACAAGGTCTGGCTCGGTCAGGCCTGGCCTGAAAAGCTTGAAAGACAAAAATATGGAATGACTTGGTCTTGGTGCTTTACATGTTTTTTATCCATTTATTTGTAATTTTTGAATTTTAAAATTATAATTATTCATTAATAAAGTATAAATTTTTACTTATTCATTATTATAATTTATAAATTATAATACATTAGTCTTAATTAATACATCAATAAAATTTAAAGTTTTAATTATTCATTCTTTATTTCTTGTAAATACATTTAATTAATATGCATCTTCAATGAATAAAACTAGTTAGTATATTTAATATAATAAGTTACTTACTTAGTTGATAAAATATTAATAATAAGTTAGTTTATTGTAAAAACTAAATTATTAATATTTAACAATAAAATTTTATTAATATTTCTTGCTACATTTAATGTTAAATATTAACATTAATTAATACATCAATAAACTAATTTTTAATATTAAATATTAGTAATAAGTTAGTTTCTTGTAAATATTCAAGTTGTTCATTAATTTATATTTTTAATATTTAATATTTAACGTTCAAAAAAAGACTAGGCCAACCAAGGCCTTGGGCTCAGCCTAGGCCTACCCTTGCTTGCTCTGATGTGGTCAAAGCCTTAAGCCTGACAAACTCAGACCATGCCCGACCAAATCGGCCTGTTGTGAATGCCTAGTAAGAACGAAAGAAAAAGAGGGTTGATAGGAAGAATTTGTGGCCAATAACTTTCATTCATATTTAGCAAGGCCTTACAACATCTAGGAGCCTGCGGGTAAAGACGTTCCTGAGCACGGGCGTGTGTGTGTGTGTGTATATATATATATATATATATATATATATATATATATATATATAGGATATTAAATATTTGATTAAAGATTTTGATTCTAAGAATATTAGTATAAGTATATTTTAATGAATGTATTCTCATATATTTTGATGTAGTCGAAGTTCTAATATATTTTATTATAGTCGAACTATTATATTTTAAGTTTCGAAAAGATACTTTTTTAGATACAATTTTTACTTTTTATTTATTTATTTTTATATATTTTTTTGTAAAGATAATATTTTAAAAATGGTCTCATTTTTATTTTTCGTTCTGAGCCATCAAAATCTCAAGAGCCACCCAGTACGGGGGTTGATACTATTAGTCCACCTTGGAGTCCTTTTGCCACACATGACACATATAAAGTGTGTAATATAATTCGTTTATGGTTTATATGCTACTTACCTACTTACGAGGGTATTAATATTAATTAGTTATAGTATTAATTACTAATGTCTTAATTAAAAACTGTACCTGCTACTCCGTTTGTTATAGCTAGCTATTCCTTGCATCCCTATTTAAATAATATTTTAGAAATAAAAATAAGAATTAAGATAATGATTAAAAAATATTAAATATAGTACTTAATTGTCTATAATACCCTTAAATCATTAATTTATTATAGAACAAGAGTTTAAAGTACCAAAAAAATAGGTAGAATAATGAGGAGTAATTTTAAAAAAATTATTATTAATTCTCCTAAATTTAAATAAACATCAATTAATTAAAGATAAATAAAAAATTCTAAAATATCATTTGAATAAGGACAGAATGAATAACTAGCAGTAGAAGTACATTTATTTGGGTTTTTATTAGTGGTATTGATTTCTTGTGTTAATGAAGTTATGAAGCTAGTTGGGCGTTGAGTTTTCTTTCAAGGTTATCTTATTTTGTCGGTTTTGTTATTTGACCATGAAATTGAAATAAAAGATATTTGAACTTTAAAACAAGCCATGACGACTGCACTGCACTGCTGAATTTATGGTTCAATCAATTTTTATTTGTTGACTTCTTACGCTTGCGTAACAGGAAATTAATATAAGGCTATGCTTGAAATTCCAAAAAAAAAGGAAAAAGAAAAGAAAAGAAAACAAACTTAAATAGAAGAAATATTTGTAAAAATAAAAAAACTCCTTTTTTTTCATTCATACTTATACAGTAAAATATCTATAAATTAATACTATAGGGATTGAAGTTTTTTATTAATTTACAGAGTTATTATTTAATCAATAAATTAATAATTTATTAATTTAAAGAGTATTTTTCTATTCGGTGAACATAAATTTAATTACATTAAAATTATTGTATTTTATTAATTTTTATATCATATTTTTTTTGATGCAATGTATCATACTTATTAAATTAATGTAATAATAGAATTCATCGTAAGTGATATTTATAACGCCCCCAAAATTAGGTATACATTACCCATCTTGGGTCGTCAGATACATGGTACAGAATACAAATACAACTTACTAATACAACTGTCGTGTAAAATACGACAAAACATAACTGTGAGTTTAAATACAATTATTGTCTACTAGAGACTATACAAACTCAAAAGGAGTCCTCATTACAATTATTATCACACTATTTAATAGAATAGTGAGGACTACTAATACTATCATCTGGTCCATCACTCCGTTCTCCGACTCGTCCCAACTATATTCTCATTTCCTGAAGAGAACAATGAAAGAAAGGGTGAGCTCAACTAGCCCAGTAAGAAATATTATGACTAAGATAATGCAAAATAAATTATCATTAGCCTTCAACAGTGTTAAACTGATAAAATATAATGAACATCAAGTTTTACTGCAGCGGAACAAGCAATCCATTAAAAGAGTCAAGTAGAGAATAAAATACACTATCTTCTATGATTTAAAAGGTTTTTCAACACTGTTATCACTGGGACTCAGCTTAATAAAATAATCCACATCATCGAATCACACCTGCACTACGGCCAAGTATATTCGTGTATTCATTAATGGTCATGATCATGCCAACAACTGTCCATCAATGCACTACGGGCCAATGAGGACTTTTACCACATCATTTATAACATTACGGTCATGATTACACCGAATAATTCCTGATTATAATCATACCAAGTCCATCTATGCATTACATGCCATAGATGACTTTCAACATTTTATAAACATGAGGATGATGACAATGATATAAGAATTCAATAAAACAAGTTCAAGAATTAATTTATCCAAGAATTAACAACGTCCAAATTGTCAACATGATACTGCTTTGTGGAGTAAAAATCAAGAATGCTTAGAAGAATATTTTCATGAAAAGATACTGGATGAACCACAATTATCAAGGATATTCCACTAATTTCATGGAGTATAGAAGTTAAAACTTAACCAACTGAGTATAATAAAGAATGAAATAACAAAAAAAATCACCCGGCATGCGATAGACCACACAGACAGGCTATTCCAACAGAATAATAAATAATGGAATCAGGTCCGGCGTAAACGCACAGACAGGATATTCCGACAGAATAATAAATAATGGAACCAGGTCCGGCGTAAACGCACAGACAGGATATTCCGACAGAATAATAATAAAAACGGAACCAGGTCCGGTGTAAAACACACAGCCAGGATGTTCCAACAGAATAATAACAAGACGGAACCAGGTCCGGTGTAAAACACACAGACAGAATGTTCCAACAGAATAATAATAAAAACGGAACCAGGTCCGGTGTAAAACACACAGACAGGATGTTCCAACAGAATAACAAAAGAATGTCACCAAGTATAGGGTAGTCCGCGTATACAGGTTATTCCAACACAATAATAATAAATGAAATAACAACAGTTCTCTTCATGAATAAGAAAGAATAACACACCTTACCGTTTTAAAGAAGAACTGAAATAAGGAAGTAGTTAAGTAGCAGAATACTTTTCTTCTCTCTATCTATAGTTTCTCTCTATAGTTTCTCTCTCTAGAGTTCAGTGAATTCGTAAGAAATAATGAAGGAATGAGCTGCTATTTATAGAAAAATAGAATGCATAGTAACTAATCCATGAACGGTCCAGATTAATTACTTTAATCTGACGGTCCATATTTAAAGAAAAATCTTTTAAATAAAATATAATATATTCTATTTATAGAATAACTTTAATAAAGTATTCTGTATTATATAAAAAGATGTTTCTGTTTTATTACGTTAATAATACGAATAAAACAAAACTTCATTACCGCTAAATAATTCATATTATTAACTGACAATAATTGAATCAAACTGAGTGAGTTCTCACATAAGTATTAATAATCAATACCGTGTGCTACTATGCAACCACACGTATTACTGTACATTTACTACCGAGTAGTTCAACAGTATCAATGGTAAAACTTCCGCCGTTATTTTTAATAAAATATTTTTGTCATTTTCTCAATCCGACAATAATTCTGTTGTGGGGTCCACCAATGATTGTGCCGTTTTACGAATATTCCCTGTTAAAACGAATATTCTCCGACCAATCGAATATTATATAACAACTTGCGTACTTTGTAAAATTTATAAATATTACCCACAACTATAACATTATATCAAATTAACTCCATAATATTCAAAAATGATATTTATAGAAAATTCATCTTTATTTATAAAAGTTGGGGTCTTACAACCTCTCATTCTTATGAAATTTTGCCCTCGAAATTAGGGTACGTACCTGATATGTCGAAGATGTAAGGATACCTTGATTTCATTTCAGATTCTAACTCCCAAGTCATTTCCTCAACATCGTGGTTTCTCCATAAAACTTTGACTTGAGGTATAACCTTGGAGCGTAGAATATGTTCCTTCTTATCCAAGATTTGAATAAGAACTTCTTCATACGTCAAATCTTCTGCTATTTTGTAACGACCCCAAAATAGGTCCATTCCATCCAACCCATTTTGAGTCGCCAAATACATGGTACAGATAACAACTACAACTTTATTACAACAATTGTCGTGCAAAATACAACAACACATATGCTATGAGTTTGGGTACAAATATATACCAACTGTGACTCATGTCCCAATCTTGGATAGCACGTCACAATGACACCTTACATAAAGGTATAGTCAAAAACTGTTTTAAAAATTAGAATCTTTGGGAAGTGCTCAAGGAAACCCTCATACATGGGAGGCCATGCTTCTAGGTTATGATAGACATCATATGGCCACAGAATTATCCTTGGTTGACCCAATAGACCCCAAAGAAAAATGAGAAGATTACTATCATATTCTTCCCAATGGCGAGTCTTCTCTTGACATATCATTATCTCCACTGTCTCTAATTGAGAATTATACTTCAACCAAACTCCAAGATCATATAGGTAGTGCTTGTAGATATACTCAACAAGTGGATGTGCACAACCATGTCTTATGATGACACGAGGTTGTGTGTCGTTAGACATCTTGTATGATAGTGGCAAAACACCCTTCCAACGTTGGGTTCGCTTCACCCTAGATGATTCACCAAATATAACTACTAAATGATGACCACCGTTCTATTCCCCTGTTACCCCCGCTCGACCCAGCTACACTCTTATTACCTGAAAGGAATTGTGAAACAGAAGGGTGAGCACAACTAGCCCAGTAAAAAATATCATGACTAAAGATAATTAAATTATCAATAGCATTCATCAGTAATAAATCAGAGATTTAGAACATATGGTAGATGATAAAACTTTTCAAGCATAGTTGCAGCGGAACGAGCAATCCATTAGAAGAGTCAAATAGACTATAAAGTCTATTATCTTCTCCACGTTAAAAGTCCACCAACAATGTTTTATCCCTGTAACATCAATCAATAGTTCCTTTCCACAATCATATGAATAATTCATAATCATAATTGTGATTCTAAATTTCGCATCCAGGACGAAGATAATTTTCATCACCTGTCTTTACCTGAAACATCAAAGATCATGGTTATACCAAATCACAGTTTCTGTTCATAATCATACTAATAAATTCATCTTTGCATCACGGGCCAAAGATATTCATCAACAGTTCATCTTTACACTACATGCCAAAGATATTCAACAACAAGTCATCTTTGCATTACGGGCCAAAGATATTCATCAACAATTTATCTTTGCACATCAGGCCAAAGATATTCCTCAACAGTTCATATTTGCACTACAGGCCAAATATATTCATATCTCAAAGAAATATATAATCATTTCAGAATTTATATAACCAATAATTATAACCATGTTGATCATTTCACCTTTGCACTTAAGCTAAAGATATTCAATTATAAATTCAATGGTCATGATCATACCAGTCACAATTCAACTTTTCACTATTGGACAAAGAGAACCCTAGTCATGATCATACCAATAATCTACCCATCTTTACACTCAAGTCAAAGAGAAATATCATCATTAGGGTTATAAAAATGTTATATATGATAAAAAAATAATATGATCAACATATAGTTTTAATCTCAAGAAAAAGATTCATAAATCAACTATAATTTGGTTAGAAAAAGAAACCAATTTTGTCATGAATAGTAACTCGTGAATAGTAACCCATGAATAGTAACTCATGAATAGTAACTCGTGAATAGTAACTCGTGAATAGTAACTCATGAACAGTAATTCATGAATAATAACTCGTGAATAGTAACTCATGAATAGTAACTCGTGAATAGTAACTCATGAATAGTAACTCATGAATAGTAATCCCGACATGAAAAGTTCTAAATTTAATAAAAAGTTCAGATCAATACTTCGGCATAATGATATTTAAGAAAATAATATCATTTAAGAAGAAATAACATCCCTTACTATCCCTTACAATCCCTTACAATCCCTTACTATCCCTTACAATCCCTTACTATCCCTTACAATCCCTTACCTCAAAAGAGCAGTACTTTTGACTCGAATAACGCTGAATGAACTTGCACCGTATAGCAATACTCAAGGTATCAAAATACTCATAAGAATACGCTCGATATATAGAGAGAGAAATAGAGAGAAAACTTCAGTTTCTGGTGTGATTTTCAATTCTAACCTAAGCACCCTATTTATAGGAAATTGCTTAGAACACCAAAGCAGAAAATTTAATAAAATAATAATATAATTATAAATTTTCCTTAGCCCACCTTTGAAAATCTGGATTCAGCCATCAACATGTGCAAGTGGGGCCCACCAAAATGTAAAAAACGTTTTTGTTAAGAAAAATAAATAAAACTTCCAAAAATCAATTATTTCGGAACTTCGGAACTTCAATAATTCATAATAAATAGCCCTTTTATCAGAAAATTCGAATCTCGCGAGTTTTTATAGGAAATTCAATTCTATACAACTTTGCAGAAGAAAATTTTTCCAAATTCCAAACAGAAATTGACTGAAATTCATAAACGGACGATTTTACAGTCTATAATAAATTTTCGGTCAAGAATTGTGTCCACCAACACACAAAACATGTGTTAAACATTTAATCCAACAAGAATACTCTTCCTCATTTATTTATATATCCCACATTCATTGTAAAAATATCACCATTAATATATTATTAAAATAATATATTTAAATGAATTATTTTATCAGAAAAAATAAAATATTAATTTTCAACAATTGCCACATTAAAATTTTTCTCCATCCATATCCACATAAAATCAATATTTTCCTTATCATATAAATCAATAATTAATTATTCACAAATAATATTACAGAATCACAGTACCGACAACCAAGCCGTTCCCAGGAAAGAGGGGGCTTTCCAATAAGGATCTCTCCTTACTGGCGCGCAATTAGATGACCAAACCTCTCCTTAGACAGAACTTTCTAGACGTTGCCAATAATGTTATCTAATAATATTATTCAGATAATATGATTTATTGCTCCAATAATAGAAAATACTGTGTAGTGACAATTATTAAAAGAACAGTAATATAAAATATCAACGCAGCAATTATTGAATCAATAAAATAAAATATTGAACAGTAACTACTGTAACAATTATTGAGTAGTGTCTTCTTACGTAAGAATCAATAATTGGTGCAATACCGTGTGCTACTGTATTTTAACCACCGGGTATTCCAACAGTATTAACGGTAACAACTACGCCGTTACTTATAAATAACTTATACTTTTCATTTTCTTTATCCAATTGCTTTCCATTATGGGGCCCACAAAAGGCTGCGTCGTCGTATGAATATTCCACGACCAAACGAATATTCCCCGACAACAATGAATATTTTATAACTATTTGTGTATTTTGAAAAAAATTTTCATATATCACCCTTAACTTTAACATTTATCAATTTAACCATTTACTGAATAGTAATTATAAGAAAAATTGAATACTTTTATTTCATAAAATTCGGGGTCTTACATATTTCGTCTGGTTCTAACTCAATAATGTGGTTCGGGTCTTCCACATATTTACGTAACATGGATATGTGAAAAACGTTATGAACACGAGACATACTTGGCGGTAAAGCGAGTCTATAAGTCACAGTGCCCACTCGATCGAGGATTAAAAATAGACCGATGAATCGAGGATTGAGCTTTCCTCTCTTTCTAAATCTCGTAACTCCTTTTCATGGAGCAACACGTAAGAACACATGATCTCCTATATCAAATTCCACGTCCTTTCGATGAAGATCAGCATAACTCTTTTGTCGATCTTGTGAGGTTTTTATACGTTGTCGGATCGTTTGAATCTTTTCTGTAGTCATACGTACCAACTCCGGTCCCAACAACGTTGCTTCACCCACCTCATCCCAGCATACTGGAGAACGACATTTTCTTCCATACAATGCTTCGAATGGAGCCATGCCAATACTTGCTTGATAACTGTTATTGTAGGAAAACTCCACCAATGGTAAGAACTTGTCCCAACTTCCCTTGAAGTCAAGGACACAGAGTCTTAATAAATCTTCTAGAGTTTGAATAGTCCTCTCTGATTGTCCGTCCGTCTGAGGATGATATGCCGAACTATATCGTAAATCCGTGCCCATAGCTTTTTGTAAACTAACGAGAAAGAATTCTACTATCTTCTAAGATTTAAAAGTCCATCATCAATATTTTATCCCTGTAACATCAATCAATATACATCTTGAATCAAATATTCATCTTTGCACTACAGGCCAAAGATATTCATTTGTAACACCAGTCGGTCATGTTCATCTCAACACCTGTTCATCTTTGCACAACAGGCCAAAGATATTCATCAGGTAATCATACATCTTTGCACTACAGGCCAAAGATATTCATTAATATCATCATTTAGGATTGAGGATGATGAAAAATATATTAAAGAAAACGAATCCAGTGAGATAGGAGGACAAATCGTAGGGATTCGTATAACAGTTTATCCAAGATCAATAATACTTCATAATAATCAATTGTGAAGCAGAAATAAAAAATAAAGATCAAAACATGGATACAATCAAAGATAGTAACCATAATAGACATCTTGGACAAAAAGGGAAAATTTTATTTTTCGGTGAATAGTGCCGTATTCGTGAATAGTGCCGTATACGTGAATAGTAATTCCGACACAAAAAGTTCCAAATTTGATAAAAAAAACTCATATCAATATTTTAGTATAATGATATTGAAGAAAATAATATCATTTAAGAAGAAAATAATATCCCTTACCTCAAAATATCAGTACTTCTGTTCGGAATATCGGTATAAGGCTGAAAGAAACTTGCTCTGATGAATAGAAACTCTCAAAGTATCAAAATACTCACAAAATACACTCCATAATCTAGAGAGAGAAAGAGAGAAAACTTGTTTCTGGTGTGATTTTTAATTCTAATTTAGCCCTCTATTTATAGGAAAATGTTAGCACGCCGAAGCAGACTTAACCTGTAACCTGATGACTTTACCTGCTACTATTCAAGCCTACCACATTTGAATAAAAATCTCAGCACATTTCTTCACCAACCAAGAGTGGGGCTCAACAATTCTAGAATTTTTCACCAAAACGATTAACTCCGAAAATTCAACAATTTCTGAACCAGTCATCTCGTAAAATTCATAATAAATCATACGTTCATTTTTAACGGTTCAAAATTTGTGGACATATACTCAACTTATATATGTATAACATATCCAAAAATTACCACGATCCAACGGTCGGATTAAAAATTATAACCCTCGCAAAATATCTCAAAAATCCTAATTTGATTTTCAATACCTCTGTTCTGACAAAAATACAGATAAAACACCTCAACATTAACTCTGTGACGCCCCCAAAATATGTCCAATCCATCCAACCCATTCTGAGTCGCCAAATACATGGTACAGAAAATAACTACAACTTTATTATTACAATTGTCGTGCAAAATACGACAACACATATACTGTGAGTTTAAATACAAATATTGTCATCTAGACAGTATTCATACTCAATTAAGAACGCATTATACTTATTGATACACTATTTTATAAAATAGTGAGGACTACTAAAACAATTGTCTTGAACCATCATTCCACACCCCGACTAGTACTCGCTACATTCTCGCCTCCTGAGAAGAAAAATGGAACAACAAGGAAAAGGGTGAGCTCAACTAGCCCAGTAAAGAATATTATGACTAAGATAATATACAACAAATTATCGTTAGTCTTCAACAGGGAAAAATCTAATAGAATACAATAGACAACAAGTTTTAAATTAATAACTGCAGCGGAAACAGCAAACCATTAGAAGAGTCAAGTAGAGAATGAGTTCTACTATCTTCTAAGATTTAAAAGTCCATCATCAATATTTTATTCCTGTAACAACAATCAATAACCATCTTTAATCAAATATTCATCTTTGCACTATAGGCCAAAGATATTCATTTGTATCACCAGTCGATCATGTTCATCTCAACACCTGTTCATCTTTGCACTACGGGCCAAAGATATTCATCAGAAATCATCAATCTTTGCACTACAGGCCAAAGATATTCAATTATATCATCATTTAGGACTGAGGATGATGAAAAATATTTTAAAGGAAACGAATCCAGTGAAGCAAAAGAATAAATATTAGGTGTGACGCCCCCAGAATAGGTATACAACACCCATTCTGAGTCGCCAAATACATGGTACAGAAAGCAAACTACAACTTCAATAATACAATTGTCGTACAAAATACGACAACACATACTGTGAGTTTAAATACAAATATTGTCTTCTAGACAATATCCATACTCAAATAAATCCTCATTACAATTATTCAAACACTATTTTACAGAAATAGTGAGGACTGCTAATACATCTTTCTAGAACTATCACTCCATACCCCGACTAGATCCTGCTATGTTCTCACCTCCTGAGAAGAAAAATGGAACAAAAAGAAAAGGGTGAGCTCAACTAGCCCAGTAAAAAATATTATGACTAAGATAATATACAACAAATTATCGTTAGTCTTCAACAGGGAAAAATCTGATAAAATATAATCGACAACAAGTTTTAGATCAACAACTGCAGCGGAAACAGCAAACCATTAGAAGAGTCAAGTAGAGAAAGAATTCTACTATCTTCTAAGATTTAAAAGTCCATCATCAATATTTTATCCCTGTAACATCAATTAATAATCATCTTTAACCAAATATTCATCTTTGCACTACAGGCCAAAGATATTCATTTGTATCATCAGTCGGTCATGTTCATCTCAACACCTGTTCATCTTTGCACTACAGGCCAAAGATATTCATCAAGTAATTATACATCTTTGCACTACAGGCCAAAGATATTCAGTAATATCATCATTTAGGACTGAGGATGATGAAAAATATCTTAAAGAGAACGAATCCAATGAGACAGAAGGACAAATAGTAGGGATTCGTATAACAGTTTATCCAAGATCAATAATACTTCATAATAATCAATTGTGAAGCAGAATTCAAAAATAAAGATCAAAACATGGATACAATCAAAGATAGTAACCATAATAGACATCTTGGACAAAAAGGAAAAATTTTATTTTTCGGTGAATAGTGCCGTATTCGTGAATAGTGCCGTATACGTGAATAGTGCCGTATACGTGAATAGTAACCCCCGACACAAAAAGTTCCAAATTTGATAAAAACTCATATCAATATTTCAGCATAATGATATTGAAGAAAATAATATCATTAAGAAGAAAATAATATCCCTTACCTCAAAATATCAGTACTTCTGGTCGGAATACCGGTATAAGGCTGAAAGAAACTTGCTCTGATGAATAGAAACTCTCAAAGTATCTAAATACTCACAAAATACACTCAATAATCTAGAGAGAGAAAGAGAGAAAACTTGTTTCTGGTGTGATTTTCAATTCTAACTTAGCCCTCTATTTATAGGAAAATTTTGGTAGGTTTGACCTGCAACCTGATGGCTTTACCTGCTACTATTCCCACCCACCACATTTGAAATATAATTCAGCACATTTCTTCACCAACCACAAGTGGGGCCCACCAATTCTAGAATTTTCCACCAAAATGATAAACTCCGAAAATTCAACAATTTCTGAACCAGTCATCTTGTAAAATTTGTAATAAATCATACGTTCATTTTTAACGGTTCAAAATTTGTGGACATATACTCAACTTATATATGTATAACATATCCAAAAATTACCACGATCCAACGGTCGGATTAAAAATTATAACCCCCGCAAACTATCTCAAAAACCCTGATTTTTAATACCTCCATTCCGACAAAAATACTGACAAAAACCTCAACATTAACTCCTTCATTTTTAACCACAAAAATATATCCCTCATTTATATCCACATAAAATAAATATTTCCTTATCATATGAATCAATAATTAATTATTCACAAATAATATTACAGAATCACATTTATGACAACCAGGCCGTTCCCAGGAAAGAGGGGGCTTTCCAATAAGGATTTCTCCTTACTGGCGCGCAATTAGATGACCAAACCTCTCCTTAGACAGAACTTTCTAGACATTGCCAATAATGTTATCTAATAATATTATTCAAATAATATGAATTATTGATCTGATAAATGAAAATACTGTGCAGCAACAATTATTGAAACAACAATAATATAAAATATCAACGCAGCAATTATTGAATCAATAAAATAAAATATTGAATAATAACTACTGTAACAATTATTGAGTAGTGCCTTCTTACGTAAGAATCAATAATTGGTGCAATACCGTGTGCTACTGTATTTTAACCACCGGGTATTCCAACAGTATTAACGGTAACAACTACGCCGTTATTTATAAACAACTTATACTTGTCGTTTTTTTCATCCAATCGCTTTCCGTTATGGGGCCCACACAAGGCTGCGTCGTCGTACGAATATTCCCCGACAGCAAGAATATTCCACGACCAACCGAATATTCACCGACCAAAAAAAATATTTTATAACCACTTGCTTATTTTGCAAAATTTGCACATTTCACCCATAACCAAAGTATTATATCAAATTAACCCCTTATTATTCACAATAATATTTAGAGAAAATTTGATTTTATTCATTAATAAGTTGGGGTCTTACAACCTCCCCTCCTTATGAAATTTCGTCCTCGAAATTGACGTACGTACCTGATGTTTCAAAAAGGTGAGGATACCTCGCTTTCATTTCTGATTCCAACTCCCAGGTCATTTCTTCAATAGCATGGTTTCTCCACAAAACCTTAACTTGTGGTATAACCTTCGTGCGTAGGACATGCTCTTTCCTATCCAAGATCTTAACAGGTACCTCCTCGTACGTTAAATCTTCAGCTATCTCGTCTGGTTCTAACTCAATAATGTGGTTCGGGTCTTTAACATATTTACGAAGCATAGATATGTGAAAAACATTATGAACACGAGACATGCTTGGAGGTAATGCGAGTCTATATGCCACATTTCCTATTCGCTCAAGAATCTCAAATGGACCAACAAATCTTGGATTGAGCTTTCCTCTCTTCCCAAATCTTGTAACTCCCTTCCATGGTGCAACACGTAACAATACATGATCCCCAATATTAAATTCCACGTCCTTCCGATGAAGATCCGCATAACTCTTTTGTCGATCCTGTGCCGTTTGTATACGTTGTCGAATCGTTTGGATCTTCTCTGTAGTAATGCGTACCAATTCTGGTCCCAACAATGTTGCTTCACCCACCTCGTCCCAGCATACTGGAGAACGACATTTTCTTCCATACAACGCCTCAAATGGAGCCATACCTATGCTCGCCTGATAACTGTTGTTGTAGGAGAATTCCACCAATGGTAGGTACTTATCCCAACTCCCTTTGAGATCTAAGACACAAAGTCTTAATAGATCTTCAAGAGTTTGAATAGTCCTCTCTGATTGTCCGTCCGTTTGAGGATGGTATGCTGAACTGAATCGTAAATCCGTGCCCATAGCTTTCTGCAAGCTAACCCAAAATCGTGAAGTGAATCTTGGGTCACGATCCGAAACTATGGATACTGGCATGCCATGCAATCTCACAATCTCGTTCACGTACATACTAGCAAGACGTTCAAGGGAATAAGTCTCACGTATCGGCAAGAAATGAGCGGACTTGGTTAATCTATCAACAATAACCCAAATCGCATCTATGCCTTGAGAAACCTTGGGAAGACCTGTAACAAAATCCATAGTAATGTGTTCCCACTTCCATTTCGGAATCTCAAGTGGTTGCAATGGACCCTTTGGTACTTGATGCTCCGCTTTTACACGTTGACAAGTTAAACATCTCGAGATAAACTCCGCGATCTCTCTTTTCATATTGCTCCACCAAAATGTATGTCGAAGATCGTGATACATTTTGGTACTCCCAGGATGGATTGCAAACGGTGTGTTGTGTGCCTCCATCATTATTCTATGCTTCAAGTCAAAATCGTTAGGAACACAAAGTCTGGAGTTGACTCGAAGTATTCCTTCTTCATCGATTCTTGCTTCTGGAATAGCACCTTCTTGCACTTTCTTCTTCATACGCATCAGCTCTATATCCGTAGCTTGAGCAGCTTTAACTTTATCGATTAAAGTCGGTTCTACTCGTATATTTGATATCATCATGTGGGTACTTGGAGCCTTCATCTCTATCTCCATCCTTTGCAAGTCATACAAAATGGGCCTTTGTGTTAAAAACATTGCACTCGTACCCGCATATGATCTTCTACTCAATGCGTCAGCTACTACGTTTGCTTTTCCAGGATGGTATTGGATGGTATGATCGTAATCTTTCAACAGCTCAAGCCAACGTCGTTGCCGCATGTTGAGTTCCTTTTGGGTGAAGAAATATTTGAGGCTTTTATGATCTGTATAGATCTCCACTTTCTCCCCATACAGGTAGTGTCTCCAGATCTTCAACGCAAAAACGACTGCTGCCAACTCCAAATCATGAGTAGGATAATTCCTCTCATATTCTTTGAGTTGTCGTGAGGCATAGGCTATGACTTTCCCATGTTGCATGAGAACACATCCTAACCCTTTGCCTGAAGCATCGCTGTAGATAACAAATCCATCCGAACCAGATGGTATTGTCAAAACAGGTGCCGAAATGAGTCTCCTCTTGAGTTCTTGGAAACTCTTCTCGCATTCCTCACTCCATACGAATTTTGTATCTTTCCGAGTCAGCTGAGTTAACGGAGTAGCGATTCGAGAAAATCCTTCCACAAATCTCCGATAATAACCAGCTAAGCCCAGAAAGCTACGTACTTCGGTTACCGACTTCGGTTGCTCCCAACTTTGTATGGCTTCAATCTTCGCCGGGTCGACAGATACTCCATGTTTTGACACCACGTGCCCAAGGAATGCTACTTCCTCAAGCCAGAACTCGCATTTCTTCAGTTTGGCATATAGCTTGTTTTCACGAAGCCTTTGCAGTACCAGCTTCAAATGGCGCTCATGATCTTCACGGCTTTTGGAATAGATGAGGATGTCATCAATAAAGACAACAACGAACTGATCCAAATATTCTTTGAATACACGGTTCATCATATCCATGAAGGCAGCAGGAGCATTAGTCAATCCAAAAGACATTACTAAGAATTCATAATGCCCGTACCGAGTTCTGAAGGCAGTCTTTGGAATATCCTCAGTTTTAATCTTCAGCTGATGATATCCAGAACGAAGATCGATCTTTGAAAAGAATTGTGCTCCTTGCAACTGGTCAAACAGGTCATCAATGCGAGGTAGCGGATACCTATTCTTGATGGTGACATGGTTCAATTCTCGATAGTCAATACAAAGTCGCATACTCCCGTCTTTCTTCTTTACGAATAAAACAGGAGCACCCCAAGGAGACGTACTAGGACGAATAAAACCGATGTCCAACAACTCCTGTAGTTGGACTTTTAACTCCTGAAGTTCAATAGGAGCCATTCGATATGGGGTTTTAGAAATGGGCTTTGTACCGGGTTCAAGGTCAATAAAGAATTCAATTTCTCGTTCCGGGGGTAGACCGGGAAGTTCTTCAGGAAATACATCGGAAAATTCTCTAACAATAGAAATATTATTCAAATCTGACTTGTCTTTGTTCAAATCCATAACATGGGCTAAGAAAGCTTGACATCCGTTTTTCAATAAACGAATAGCTTTGTGGCTTGATATGACAGTGACTGATTTTAGTGGTTTAGTAGTTTGAATTCGTATGACAGGTTGGTTAGGAATATGAAAACTAACAACCTTACGAAAACAATCAATTTTAGCATGATGAGTGGTTAACCAATCAATTCCTAAAATCACATCAAAAGCAAGTATCTTTAAAGAGATAAGATCAACAGGTAATGTGATAGTGCCAACTTGGATCATGCAAGATTTATAAACTGTAGATGTAACGAAGGTTTCACCCAACGGAGTTTCAACAGATAAGTTAAAGTCCAATTTCTCCGGAGTCAAGTTTAAACGTTGAGCACAAGCAGGAGAGATAAAAGAATGGGTAGAACCGGTATCTAGTAAAGTATAAACTTCGCAAGAATTCAAGATTAGCTTACCCGTGATCACCTCGTTCGGGTTTCTCGCGTTTTGGCCAGTAACGACAAACGCCCTTCCAGGAACCGCTGATTTCGACTTATCCGGGATAACTTTTGGAGTCACCATCCCCGCTGAACTTGGTTTTGCTACAGAACACTCTCGAGCTATATGACCTTCCTTTCCACAGTTATAACATACCTTGGATTGTTGTGGGCAGTTTGGGCTGATATGTCCCTCTTTCCCACATTTGTAACATACGACCGGTGGTCGTTCTCCTCCCCTAGAAACAGTTGATGTTTGTGCTGACGTCTTCACGTTATCATTGTTGTACCTTCTCTTCTTGAAATCTCCTCCCGACTCGCTCCTTCTATTATCACGACCACGATTACCACCAGAGTGGTTACCGCTTTTGTCCGAATATTTTCCTCCCTGCTGGTTTTCATTGCTTCGATGACTGCCGCCACCGGTATGACCCTGGTTGTGGTCCCTCGGTTGCACATACTCATTATCTCGCTCTAATAATTGAGCCCTGTTTACAACATCTGAATATAAAGAAAATTTATGAGAGATAAGATATTGCCGAATCTCGGGTTTTAGACCTCTCAGAAACATCCTTGTCATTCGTTCCTCATTTTCGACCAAATGAGGTGCAAACCTGGATAACTCTGCAAACTTCGCCTCGTACTGGGACACCGTCATGTTGTTTTGTTCCAGTCTAATAAACTCAACCTCCTTCATATGACGAATACTTTCAGGAAAGTACTTGTCATTGAACAGTTTTTGAAATGTTTCCCAGGACATGTTGAGTGCGTCAGGCTGGGTACGCTTCACAGACTCCCACCAGTAGTCTGCCTCACCGCGGAACATAAATGTGGCGAATGGAACCTTCTGTTCCTCCGTGCATCCCAAGACATCAAATATCTTGGTAATTTGCTTGACCCACGTTTCCGCCATGATCGGATCCGGCTTTCCCTTAAATTCTGGTGGTCCCAATTCTTTGAACTGCTTAGCTGTGACAAACCGCGCGTTGTTATCATTTCCACCCGTATTCTGCACACGAGTCTCCCTCGTCTGATTTTGCATGAACTGCAAAAAGCTCCTAAACATTCCATCATTCATCGTTTGCTCGGTAACGTTGTTTACAGGAGGAATATTGCCTTCCTGTTGCACGTTCCCCTGGGTAGTGATCAAAGGTGTCTCCACGGTCTGATTTACTCCATTATTAACGTTCTCAGCTGCCATTCTTAAATACTGCCATAAAACAAGGGTTAATAGTCATGTCATATATTATCCCTATACTCTGACCGACCAAATAAACTTAGTCAGGTCATACTAGCGAAGGAATTCCCCGTCTCTCCCCTCCTAGTTCTTGTCTCACATCTCAGCCAGGGATCATATCCCTAAGCTCTGATACCAACTGTGACGCCCCCAGAATAGGTATACAACACCCATTCTGAGTCGCCAAATACATGGTACAGAAAGCAAACTACAACTTCAATAATACAATTGTCGTGCAAAATACGACAACACATACTGTGAGTTTAAATACAAATATTGTCTTCTAGACAATATCCACACTCAAATAAATCCTCATTACAATTATTCAAACACTATTTTACAGAAATAGTGAGGACTGCTAATACATCTTTCTAGAACCATCACTCCATACCCCGACTAGATCCTGCTATGTTCTCACCTCCTGAGAAGAAAAATGGAACAAAAAGGAAAAGGGTGAGCTCAACTAGCCCAGTAAAGAATATTATGACTAAGATAATATACAACAAATTATCGTTAGTCTTCAACAGGGAAAAATCTGATAAAATATAATCGACAACAAGTTTTAGATCAACAACTGCAGCGGAAACAGCAAACCATTAGAAGAGTCAAGTAGAGAAAGAATTCTACTATCTTCTAAGATTTAAAAGTCCATCATCAATATTTTATCCCTGTAACATCAATTAATAATCATCTTTAACCAAATATTCATCTTTGCACTACAGGCCAAAGATATTCATTTGTATCATCAGTCGGTCATGTTCATCTCAACACCTGTTCATCTTTGCACTACAGGCCAAAGATATTCATCAAGTAATTATACATCTTTGCACTACAGGCCAAAGATATTCAGTAATATCATCATTTAGGACTGAGGATGATGAAAAATATCTTAAAGAGAACGAATCCAATGAGACAGAAGGACAAATAGTAGGGATTCGTATAACAGTTTATCCAAGATCAATAATACTTCATAATAATCAATTGTGAAGCAGAATTCAAAAATAAAGATCAAAACATGGATACAATCAAAGATAGTAACCATAATAGACATCTTGGACAAAAAGGGAAAATTTTATTTTTCGGTGAATAGTGCCGTATTCGTGAATAGTGCCGTATACGTGAATAGTGCCGTATACGTGAATAGTAACCCCCGACACAAAAAGTTCCAAATTTGATAAAAACTCATATCAATATTTCAGCATAATGATATTGAAGAAAATAATATCATTAAGAAGAAAATAATATCCCTTACCTCAAAATATCAGTACTTCTGGTCGGAATACCGGTATAAGGCTGAAAGAAACTTGCTCTGATGAATAGAAACTCTCAAAGTATCTAAATACTCACAAAATACACTCAATAATCTAGAGAGAGAAAGAGAGAAAACTTGTTTCTGGTGTGATTTTCAATTCTAACTTAGCCCTCTATTTATAGGAAAATTTTGGTAGGTTTGACCTGCAACCTGATGGCTTTACCTGCTACTATTCCCACCCACCACATTTGAAATATAATTCAGCACATTTCTTCACCAACCACAAGTGGGGCCCACCAATTCTAGAATTTTCCACCAAAATGATAAACTCCGAAAATTCAACAATTTCTGAACCAGTCATCTTGTAAAATTCATAATAAATCATACGTTCATTTTTAACGGTTCAAAATTTGTGGACATATACTCAACTTATATATGTATAACATATCCAAAAATTACCACGATCCAACGGTCGGATTAAAAATTATAACCCCCGCAAACTATCTCAAAAACCCTGATTTTTAATACCTCCATTCCGACAAAAATACTGACAAAAACCTCAACATTAACTCCTTCATTTTTAACCACAAAAATATATCCCTCATTTATATCCACATAAAATAAATATTTCCTTATCATATGAATCAATAATTAATTATTCACAAATAATATTACAGAATCACATTTATGACAACCAGGCCGTTCCCAGGAAAGAGGGGGCTTTCCAATAAGGATTTCTCCTTACTGGCGCGCAATTAGATGACCAAACCTCTCCTTAGACAGAACTTTCTAGACATTGCCAATAATGTTATCTAATAATATTATTCAAATAATATGAATTATTGATCTGATAAATGAAAATACTGTGCAGCAACAATTATTGAAACAACAATAATATAAAATATCAACGCAGCAATTATTGAATCAATAAAATAAAATATTGAACAATAACTACTGTAACAATTATTGAGTAGTGCCTTCTTACGTAAGAATCAATAATTGGTGCAATACCGTGTGCTACTGTATTTTAACCACCGGGTATTCCAACAGTATTAACGGTAACAACTACGCCGTTATTTATAAACAACTTATACTTGTCGTTTTCTTCATCCAATCGCTTTCCGTTATGGGGCCCACACAAGGCTGCGTCGTCGTACGAATATTCCCCGACAGCAAGAATATTCCACGACCAACCGAATATTCACCGACCAAAAATAAATATTTTATAACCACTTGCTTATTTTACAAAATTTGCACATTTCACCCATAACCAAAGTATTATATCAAATTAACCCCTTATT
Organism: Panax notoginseng; assembly: GCA_016801055.1. Lineage (NCBI taxonomy): Eukaryota > Viridiplantae > Streptophyta > Magnoliopsida > Apiales > Araliaceae > Panax > Panax notoginseng. The sequence goes on from CM029021.1 coordinate 171,423,634, forward strand.
ATTCACAATAATATTTAGAAAAAATTTGATTTTATTCATTAATAAGTTGGGGTCTTACATTAGGGATTCGTATTACAGCTATTCCATGTCCAAAAATACCTCATAAATAATCATAGTGGAGTAAAATTCAAGAATGATCAAAACATGGATACAATCAAAGCTAGTATCCATAATAGATATTTTGGACAAAAAGAAAAAATTTTTATTTTTCGGTGAATAGTAACTCGTGAATAGTAACTCGTGAATAGTAACTCATGAATAGTAACTCGTGAATAGTAACTCATGAATAGTAATCCCGACATGAAAAGTTTCAAATTTGGTAAAAATTCAGATCAATACTTCGGCATAATGATATTGAAGAAAATAATATCATTTACGAAGAAATAACATCCCTTACCTCAGAAATACGGTACTCAAAGTATTAGAATACTCACAAGAATACGCTCACTAATATAGAGAGAGAAAGAAAGAGAAACTTGTGTTTCTGGTGTGATTTTCAATTCTAACCTAAGCACCCTATTTATAGGAAAATGCTTAGAACACCAAAGCAGAAAATTTAATATAATAATAATATATATATAAATTTTCAAGCCCACCTTAGAAAATCTGAAATCAGCCACCTTACACATGTTTATGATGTCTAAAAAAATACAAAAAATATTTTTCTCAAAATAATTAACTAAAACTCCCAAAAATCAATTATTTCGGAACTTCAGAACTTCAATAATTCATAATAAATAGCCCTTTAATCAGAAAATTCGAATCTCGCATGTTTTTATAGGAAATTCAATTCTCTACAACTTTGCAGAAGAAAGTTTTTCCAAATTCCAAACAGAAATTGACCGAAATCCACAAACGGGCGATTTTACAGTCAATAATAAATTTTTGGTCAAGAATTGTGTCCACCAACATACAAAATATGTGTTAATCATTTAATGCCACAAAAATACTCTTCCTCCTCATATACTCATATATCCCACATTCATTGTAAAAATATCACCATCAATATATTATTAAAATAATATATTTAAATGAATTATTTTATCAGAAAAAGATAAAATATTAATTTCCAACAATTGTCACATTAAAAATTTTCTCCATCTATGTCCACATAAAATCACTATTTTTCTCATCATATAAATTAATAATTAATTATACACAAATAATATTACAGAACCACAGTACTGGCAACCAGGCCGTTCCCAGGAAAGAGGGGGCTTTCCAATAAGGATCTCTCCTTACTGACGCACAATTAGATGACCAAACCTCTCCTTAGACAGAACTTTCTAGACATTGCCAATAATGTTATCTAATAATATTATTCAGATAATATGAATTATTGTTCCGATAATAGAAAATACTGTGTAGTGACAATTATTAAAATAACAGTAATATAAAATATCAACGCAGCAATTATTGAATCAATAAAATACAAAATTGAACAGTAATTACTGTAACAATTATTGAGTAGTGCCTTCTTACGTAAAAATTAATAATTGGTGCAATACCGTGTGCTACTGTGCAACAACGCGTATTACTGTGTTTTAACCACCGGGTATTCCAACAGTATTAACGGTAACAACTACGCCGTTATTTATAAATAACTTGTTTTTGTCGTTTTCTTCATCCAATCGCTTTCCGTTATGGGGCCCACACAAGGCTGCGCCGTCGTACGAATATTCTCCGACAGTAAGAATATTCCACGACCAAGCGAATATTCCCTGACAACAATTAATATTTTATAACCACTTGCTTATTTAAAATATTTGCGCATTTTACTCATAACTAACCACATTAATCAAATCAACCCTTACTATTTCAGAATAATAAATAGAGAAAATTAAATTTTATTTATTAATAATTTGGGGTCTTACAACCTCCCCTCCTTATGAAATTTCGTCCTCGAAATTGACATACGTACCTGGTGTTTCGAAAAGATGAGGATACCTCGCTTTCATTTTCGTTTCCAACTCCCAGGTCATTTCCTCAATAGCATGATTTCTCCACAAAATTTTAACTTGTGGTATGACCTTCGTGCGTAGGACATGCTCTTTCCTATCCAAAATCTTGACAGGTACCTCCTCGTACGTTAAGTCTTCGGCTATCTCGTCCGGTTTTAACTCAATAACGTGGTTCGGGTCTTTCACATATTTACGAAGCACAGATATATGAAAAACATTATGAACACGAGACATACTTGGAGGTAACGCGAGTCTATAGGCCACATTTCCTACTCGGTCAAGAATCTGAAATCGACCAATAAATCGTGGATTGAGCTTTCCTCTCTTCCCAAATCTTGTAACTCCTTTCCATAGAGCTACACGTAATAATACATGATCCCCAATGTCAAATTCTACGTCCTTTCGATGAAGATCTGCATAACTCTTTTGTCGATCCGGTGCCGTTTGTATACGTTGTCGAATCATTTGGATCTTCTCTGTAGTCATTCGTACCAACTCGGGTCCCAACAATGTTGCTTCTCCCACCTCATCCCAGCATACTGGAGAGCGACACTTTTCGTCCATACAATGCTTTAAAGGGAGCCACACCTATACTTGCCTAATAACTGTTGTTGTAGGAGAATTCCACCAATGATAGGTACTTATCCCAACTTCCTTTGAAATCGAGGACACAAAGTCTTAATAGATCTTCAAGAGTTTGAATAGTCCTCTCTGATTGCCCGTCCGTTTGAGGATGGTATGCCGAACTGAACCGTAAATCCGTGCCCATAGCTTTTTGCAAGCTAAGCCAAAATCTTGAAGTGAATCTTGGGTCACGATCCGAAACTATGGATACTGGCATGCTATGCAACCTAACAATCTCATTCACGTACATACTAGCAAGACGTTCAAAGGAATAAGTCTCTCGTATCGACAAGAAATGAGCAGACTTGGTTATCTATCAACTATAACCCAAATAGCATTTATGCCTTGAGAAACCGTGGGAAGACCCGTAACGAAATCCATGGTAATATGTTCCCACTTCCATTTCGGAATCTCAAGTGGTTGCAATGGACCCTTTGGTACTTGATGCTCCGCCTTTACACGTTGACAAGTTAAACACCTCGAGATAAACTTTGCAATCTCTCTCTTCATATTGTTCCACCAAAATGTATGTCGAAGATCACGATACATTTTAGTACTGCCAGGATGGATTGTAAATGGTGTATTGTGTGCCTCCATCATGATCTTGTACTTCAAATCAGAATCGTTAGGAACACAAAGTCTGGAGTGGACTCGAAGTATTCCTTCTTCATCGATTCTCGCTTCCGGAATAGCACCTTCTTGTACTTTCTTCTTCATACGCATCAGCTCCCGGTCTGTGGCTTAAGAAACTTTAACTTTATCGATTAAAGTTGATTCTATGCGTATACTTGACATCATCGCACTCGTTCCTGCATATGATCTTCTACTCAATGCGACAGCTACCGCGTTCGCTTTTTCAGGATGGTATTGGATGGTATGATCGAAATCTTTCAACAGCTCGAGCCAACGTCGGTGTCGCATGTTGAATTCTTGGAAGCTCTTCTCGCATTCCTCGGTCCATTCGAAGTTTGTATCTTTTCGAGTCAGCTGAATTAATGGAATAGCGATTCGAGAAAATTCTTACACGAATCTCTAATAATAACCAGCTAAGCCTAGAAAGCTACGTATTTTGATTACTGACTTAGGTTGCTCTCAACTGTGACTCATATTCCAATCTTGGATAGCACGTCACAATGGCACCTATCAGTTTACTACCACACGAATATGGCGTCCCCTACGGAGAGTCTGGCTTCAATGCATTTCACAAAGGAAGTCACCAGATAAAGGCTCGGTTATCAACTTCTATAGTTGGGTTTTTAACTCCTGAAGTTCAATAGGAGCCATTCGATATGAGATTTTAGAAGTGAGTTTTGTACCAGATTCAAAGATGATACAAAATTCAATATCACGCGTAGGCCAAGAAATTCTTCAGGAAATACGTCAGGAAACAAACAACAGAAATATCACTCAAATCTGACGTATTTTTGTTCAAGTCCATGACATAGCTAAGAAAGCTTGACATCCGTTTTTCAATAAACGAATGACTTTACGGCTTGATATGAAAGAGTTTGACTTCAATGGTTTGGTTGCTTGAATTTGAATAACAGGTTGCTTAGGAATATGAAGACTAACAACCTTACGAAAGCAATCAATTTTGGCATGATGAGTAGTTAACCAATCAATTTCTAAAATCACATCAAAAGCAAGTATCTTTAAAGAGATAAGGTCAACAGGTAATGTGATGGTGCCAACTTGGATCAAACAAGATTTATAAACAATGGATGTGAAGAAAATTTCTCCTAACAGAGTTTCCACAGATAGGTCAAAGTCAAATTTCTCAGGTGTCAAGTTCAGTGGTTGAGCACAAGCAGGAGAGTTAAAAGAATGGGTAGAACCGGTATCTAATAAAGTATAAACTTCGTAAAAATTTATAATTAACTAACCCGTGCTAACTTCGTTCGAGTTCCTCGCATTCTGACCAGTCACGAAAAACGCTCTTCCAGGAACCGCTGACTTTGACTTGTCCGTATCCGCCTCTGGTGTCACCGTCCCAACTGGACTTAACTTTGCAATAGAGTACATTCCACCATTCATTAGTTCGTCGCATTCCTGATCCATGATTTGGATCATTACTCTCCGATCCATATCGAATTGGGGTTGACCGCTCTTCATAGGGTAATTTCGAACTCGATGTTGGATTCTCCCAATTGCTGTCCAAAAAGAGAAATCTATTTCATCTATTTTGGCCTTATTGGATCGGACGTCTTTTTCTACAATATCAACGCGTCGTGCGGCTTTTACCCATGCATCCTCCATTCTCATTCGTTCGGTTGCTTCTTCTTTCATCTGAACTTTGATCATAGCATTCTCAGATTCTAACTCTAATATCTTATACTCTGCCAAAGAGTGCTTTTGTTCGAGCATCGCACAACGGGTAACACAATTTTGAATTGTTACATCTCTTTGTTCCACGACCGCCTGCCGTTCTTCAGCCTGCTCTTCTAACTCATGTATACGATTTTGTAATTCTAAATTTCGATCATAAAATTCTTCTAATAAATTCTCCTCAGGTTCATCTTCTTCCTCACTCTCAGCTGCTACCTCTGCGACTATCTCGGGTGCAACTATTAATTCTTCACTCACCACATGAATATCTCTAATTCCTTCTTCATCTGACATCACATTATCCTGGTTGGTGATTAGAAGTGTCTCCACGATCTCATTCACTCCCTTGTTAACATTATCAGTCGACATTCTCAAATACTGTCATAAAACAAAGGTTAATTTAACAAATTAACATATCACATAATATCCCTATATTATGACCGACCAACAATTAAGCTTAGGTAGGACACACTAGCAAAGGATTTACTCGTCTCTCCCCTCCTAGTTCTATTCCCCGATCTCCGCCAGAGATCTTATCCCTAAGCTCTGATACCAACTGTGACGCCCCCAAAATAGGTCCAATCCATCAAACCCATTCTGAGTCACCAAATACATGGTACAGAAAATAACTACAACTTTATTATTACAATTGTCGTGCAAAATACGACAACACATATACTGTGAGTTTAAATACAAATATTGTCATCTAGACAGTATTCATACTCAATTAAGAACTCATTATACTTATTGATACACTATTTTACAAAATAGTGAGGACTACTAAAACAACTGTCTTGAACCATCATTCCACACCCCGACTAGTACTCGCTACATTCTCGCCTCCTGAGAAGAAAAATGGAACAACAAGGAAAAGGATGAGCTCAACTAGCCCAGTAAAGAATATTATGACTAAGATAATATACAACAAATTATCGTTAGTCTTCAACAGGGAAAAATCTAATAGAATACAATAGACAACAAGTTTTAAATCAATAACTGCAGCGGAAACAGCAAACCATTAGAAGAGTCAAGTAGAGAATGAGTTCTACTATCTTCTAAGATTTAAAAGTCCATCATCAATATTTTATTCCTGTAACAACAATCAATAACCATCTTTAATCAAATATTCATCTTTGCACTACAGGCCAAAGATATTCATTTGTATCACCAGTCGATCATGTTCATCTCAACACCTGTTCATCTTTGCACTACGGGCCAAAGATATTCATCAGAAATTATCAATCTTTGCACTACAGGCCAAAGATATTTAATTATATCATCATTTAGGACTGAGGATGATGAAAAATATTTTAAAGGAAACGAATCCAGTGAAGCAAAAGAACAAATATTAGGGATTCGTATTACAGCTATTCCATGTCCAAAAATACCTCATAAATAATCATAGTGGAGTAAAATTCAAGAATGATCAAAACATGGATACAATCAAAGCTAGTATCCATAATAGATATTTTGGACAAAAAGAAAAAATTTTTATTTTTCGGTGAATAGTAACTCGTGAATAGTAACTCGTGAATAGTAACTCATGAATAGTAACTCGTGAATAGTAACTCATGAATAGTAATCCCGACATGAAAAGTTCCAAATTTGGTAAAAATTCAGATCAATACTTCGGCATAATGATATTGAAGAAAATAATATCATTTACGAAGAAATAACATCCCTTACCTCAGAAATACGGTACTTCTGACTGGAATACTAGATATAGTGCTGAAGGAAACTTACACCGTATAGCAATACTCAAAGTATTAGAATACTCACAAGAATACGCTCACTAATATAGAGAGAGAAAGAGAGAGAAACTTGTGTTTCTGGTGTGATTTTCAATTCTAACCTAAGCACCCTATTTATAGAAAAATGCTTAGAACACCAAAATAGAAACTTTAATATAATAATAATATATATATAAATTTTCAAGCCCACCTTAGAAAATCTGAAATCAGCCACCTTGCACATTTTATGATGTCTAAAAAAAAATACAAAAAACGTTTTTCTCAAAATAATTAAGTAAAACTCCCAAAAATCAATTATTTCGGAACTTCAGAAATTCAATAATTCATAATAAATAGCCCTTTAATCAGAAAATTCGAATCTCGCGAGTTTTTATAGGAAATTCAATTCTCTACAACTTTACAGAAGAAAGTTTTTCCAAATTCCAAACAGAAATTGATCGAAATCCACAAATGGGCGATTTTACAGTCAATAATAAATTTTTGGTCAAGAATTGTGTCCACCAACATACAAAATATGTGTTAATCATTTAATGCCACAAAAATACTCTTCCTCCTCATATACTCATATATCCCACATTCATTGTAAAAATATCACCATCAATATATTATTAAAATAATATATTTAAATGAATTATTTTATCAGAAAAAGATAAAATATTAATTTTCAATAATTGTCACATTAAAAATTTTCTCCATCTATATCCACATAAAATCACTATTTTTCTCATCATATAAATCAATAATTAATTATACACAAATAATATTACAGAACCACAGTACTGGCAACCAAGCCGTTCCCAGGAAAGAGGGGGCTTTCCAATAAGGATCTCTCCTTACTGGCGCACAATTAGATGACCAAACCTCTCCTTAGACATAACTTTCTAGACATTGCCAATAATGTTATCTAATAATATTATTCAGATAATATGAATTATTGTTCCGATAATAGAAAATACTGTGTAGTGACAATTATTAAAACAACAGTAATATAAAATATCAACGCAGCAATTATTGAATCAATAAAATACAAAATTGAACAGTAATTAGTATAACAATTATTGAGTAGTGCCTTCTTACGTAAAAATTAATAATTGGTGTAATACCGTGTGCTACTGTGCAACAACGCGTATTACTGTGTTTTAACCTGTGACAACCCCAAAATAGGTTCATTCCACCCAACCCATTCTGAGTCGTCAAATACATGGTACAGAAAATAACTACAACTTTATTACAACAATTGTCGTGCAAAATACAACAACACATATGCTGTGAGTTTGGATACAAATATATACCAAATGTGACTCATGTTCCAACCGTGGACATCACCTCACAATAACACCTTACATAAAGGTATAGTCAAAAACTGTTTTAGAAATTAGAATCTTTGGGAAGTGCTCAAGGAAACCTTCGTACATGGGAGGCCACGCGTCTAGGTTATGATAGATATCATATGGCCACAGAATTATCCTTGGTTGACCCAATAGACCCCAAAGAAAAACGAGAAGATTACTATCATATTCTTCCCAATGGTGAGTCTTCTCTTGACATATCATTATCTCTACTGTCTCTAATTGAGAATTATACTTTAAACAAACACCAAGATTATATAGGTAGTGCTCGTATATATACTCAGCAAGTGGATGAGCACAACCCTGTCTTATGATGACACGAGGTTGTATGTCGTTAGACATCTTGTATGATAGTGGCAAACCACCCTTCCAACGTTGGGTACACCTTACCCTATTGGATTCACCAAATATAACTACTAAATGAACTTTTCTATACTGCTTCGGGAGAACATCCACAGCTAGAGACCACTGTTCTATTTCCCTGTTACCCTCGCTCGACCCAGCTACACTCTTATTACCTGAAAGGAATTGTGAAGCAAAAGGGTGAGCACAACTAGCTCAGTAAAGAATATCATGACTAAAGATAATTCAATTATCAATAGCCTTCATCAACAATAAATCAGAGATTTAGAACATATGGTAAATGATAAAAATTTCAACCATAGTTGCAGCGGAACGAGCAATCCATTAGAAGAGTCAAATAGACTATAAAGTCTATTATCTTCTCCATGTTAAAAATCCATCAACAATGTTTTATCCCTGTAACATCAATCAACAGTTCCTTTCCACAATCATATGAATAACTCATAATCATAATTGTGATTCTAAATTTTTCTTCGCACCCAGGACGAAGAATATTTTCATCACCTGTCTTTACCTGAAACATCAAAGATCATGGTTATACCAAATCACAGTTCCTGTTTATAATCATACTAACAAATCCATCTTTGCACTACGGGCCAAAGATATTCATCAACAAACCAACTTTACACTACGGGCCAAAGATATTCAACAACAGTTCATCTTTGCACTACAGGCCAAAGATATTCATCAGCAGGCCATCTTTGCACTACATGCCAAAGATATTCATCAATAATTCATATTTGCACTACAAGCCAAATATATTCATATCTCAAAGAAATATATAATCATTTCAGAATTTATATAAACAATAATTATAACCATGTTGATCAATTCACCTTTGCACTCAAGCTTAAGATATTCAATTATAAATTCAATGGTCATGATCATACCAGTCACAATTCAACTTTGCACTACAGGCCAAAGAGAACCCTAGTCATGATCATACCAATAATCTACCCATCTTTACACTCCAGTGAAAGAGAATTTTAACATCAGGGTTATAAAAATGTTATATATGATGATAAAAATAATATGATCAACATATAGTTTTAATCTCAAGAGTAATATTCGTAACTCATGAATAGTAACCCCGACACAAAAGATAGAAATTCTACAATAAAATTCATACCAATATTTCGGTATAATGATATTGAAAGAATAACATTACTTAAATTTATAAACAATTTATTTTAATTGTTTACACTTTACTAATTAATGCATTTAATCATCATAAAATGCCAACTCTTACAATTTTATCATCAATAACCAAAACCCTCATCAAAAATCTGCATATACCTCATATAGGATTCTCAAGCCATAAAATCCTATTTTCCAATTTTCTTTCTTCACAAAACATATTTAATTCATTTACTCATAACTAGACTATTTTCATGAAAAATACCAAATCAGTTCCAAAAATATTTCTTTTCTGGGATTTAGCATAATATAGTCCCATAGTGAACATATATTTTTCTCAGAATTTTTAAAAGTCATTTACTATTTTTCATATGGCCAAAATAGCCAAATATTTAGACATTTATCAAAAATTGTACTTTTGTCTAAAAATTCTGAAATTTACAGAGTATACTTCTATCATATACATGTACTCCCAATAAAAATTTCATCAATTTTGGAGTTAACCACAAGAAATTATAAGCAGTTACTTTTAAAATAGTCTTTTCTCATAAAATTCATAACTCTCAATCTATACATCCAAAAATCACCATTTTTGGATACAATCAAGAAAACTCATCAAAATATCATTTCAAATTTTTCCAGAATTTTTGAAGATCAGAAAAATTACGAAACTGAAAATCATAACAACCCTTAAAATCCCTTAATATCCCTTACTATCCCTTACCTCAAAAGAGCAGTACTTCTGATCGGTATAAGGCTGAAGGAAACTTGCACTGATGAATAGCAACTCACCAAGTATCTAAATACTCACAAAATACACTCAATAATCTAGAGAGAGAAAGAGAGAAAGCTTATGTTTCTGGTGTGATTTTCAATTCTAACTTAGCCCTCTATTTATAGGAAAATTTTGGTAGGTTTGACCTGCAACCTGATGGCTTTACCTGCTACTATTCCCACCCACCACATTTGAAATATAATTAAGCACATTTCTTCACCAACCACAAGTGGGGCCCACCAATTCTAGAATTTTCCACCAAAATGATAAACTCCGAAAATTCAACAATTTCTGAACCAGTCATCTCGTAAAATTCATAATAAATCATACGTTCATTTTTAACGGTTCAAAATTTGTGGACATATACTCAACTTATATATGTATAACATATCCAAATATTACTACGATCCAACGGTCGGATTAAAAATTATAACCCCCGCAAAATATCTCAAAAACCCTGATTTTTTAATACCTCCATTCCGACAAAAATACTGATAAAAACCTCAACATTAACTCCTTCATTTTAACCACAAAAATATATCCCTCATTTATATCCACATAAAATAAATATTTTCTTATCATATAAATCAATAATTAATTATTCACAAATAATATTACAGAATCACATTTATGACAACCAGGCCGTTCCCAGGAAAGAGGGGGCTTTCCAATAAGGATTTCTCCTTACTGGCGCGCAATTAGATGACCAAACCTCTCCTTAGACAGAACTTTCTAGACATTGCCAATAATGTTATCTAATAATATTATTCAAATAATATGAATTATTGATCTGATAAAGGAAAATACTATGCAGCAACAATTATTGAAACAACAATAATATAAAATTTCAACGTAGCAATTATTGAATCAATAAAATAAAATATTGAACAGTAATTACTGTAACAATTATTGAGTAGTGCCTTCTTACGTAAGAATCAATAATTTCAAAAATACTGTGCAATACCGTGTGCTACTGTGCAATAACGCGTATTACTGTATTTTAACCACCGGGTATTTCAACAGTATTAACGATAACAACTACGCCGTTATTTGTAAAAACTCAAATTTGTCGTTTTTCTTCACCCGACAGTTATTCGTTATGGGGCCCACAAATAGCTGCGCCGTCGTACGAATATTCTCCGACAGAAAGAATATTCCACGACCAAACGAATATTCCCCGACAACAATGATTATTTTATAACCACTTGCTTATTTTGAAAAAATTTCATATTTCACCCATAACTTTAAACTTTTATCAATTTAACCATTTACTGAATAGTAATTATAAGAAAAATTGAATACTTTTATTTCATAAAATTCGGGGTCTTACATAACCACCGGGTATTCCAACAGTATTAACGGTAACAACTGCGCCGTTATTTATAAATAACTTATTTTTGTCGTTTTCTTCATCCAATCTGTGACGCCCCCAAAATTAGGTATACATCACCCATCTTGGGTTGTCAGATACATAGTACAGAATACAAATACAACTGATTAATACAACTGTCGTGTACAATACGACAAAACATAAACTGTGAGTTTGAATACAAATATTATCTTCTAGAGAGTATTCATACTCAAAAGGAGTCCTCATTACATTTATTAACACACCATTACATAGAATAGTGAGGACTACTAACTAATACTATCATTCGGACCATCACTCCGTTCCCCGACTTGCCCCAGCTACGTTCTCATTTCCTGAAGAGAACAGTGAAAGAAAGGGTGAGCTCAACTAGCCCAGTAAGAAATATTATGACTAAGATAATGCAGAATAAATTATCATTAGCCTTCAACAATGTTAAACTGATAAAATATAATAGACATCAAGTTTAACTGCAGCGGAACAAGCAATCCATTAAAAGAGTCAAGTAGAAAATAAACTCTACTATCTTTTATGATTTAAAAGGTTTTTCAACACTGCGATCGCTGAGACTCAGCTCAATAAAATAATCCACATCATCGAATCATCTCTGCACTACGGCCAAGGATATTCGTGTATTCATTAATGGTCATGATCATGCCAACAACTGTCCATCAATGCACTACGGGCCAATGAGGACTTTTACCACATCATTTGTAACATTACGGTCATGATTATACCGAATAATCCCTGGTCATAATCATACCAAGTCCATCTATGCACTACAGGCCACATATGACTTTCAATATTTTATAAACATGAGGATGATGACAATGATATAAGAATTCAATAAAACAAGTTCAAGAATTAATTTATCCAGGAATTAACAACGTCCAAATTGTCAACATGATACTGCATTGTGGAGTAAAATTCAAGAATGCTTAGAAGAATATTTTCTTGAAAAGATACTGGATGAAACGCAACTATCAAGGATATTCCACAAATTTCATGGAGTATAGAAGTCAAAACTTAACCAACTGAGTATAATAAAGAATGGAATAACAAAAGAAATCACCATGCATGCGATAGACCGCACAGACAGGTTATTCCAACAGAATAATAAATAATGGAACCAGGTCCGGCGTAAACGCACAGACAGGATATTCCGACAAAATAATAAATAATGGAACCAGGTCCGGTGTAAAACACACAGACAGGATATTCCAACAGAATAATAAACGGAACCAGGTCCGGTGTAAAACACACAGACAGGATGTTCCAACAGAATAATAAACGGAACCAGGTCCGGTGTAAAACACACAGACAGGATGTTCCAACAGAATAATAGAAGAATGTCACCAAGTATAGGGTAGACCGCGTATACTGGTTATTCCAACAGAATAATAACGAATGGAATAACAGAAGTTCTCTTCATGAATATAAAAGAAATAATATTCCCTACCTTAAAAGAACTGGATATTGGAAAAATGATGTAGCAGAATACTTTTATTCTCTCTCTCTCTTATTCTCTCTATACTTTCTCTCTCTATAGCTTGAATGAATTCGTGAAAAATAATGAAGCCCTAGGCCTCTATTTATAGAAAAACTGAGGGTGGCTCTTGGTCTTAACGAAGGGTCAAATGACTCTTGGTCTTAACGAAGGGTCAAATGACTCTTGGTAATATTGAAGGGACAACTACTATTGACGAAAGTAATTACTATTGACCAAGGTAAATACTATTGACGAAGGTAATTACTATTGACCAAGGTAAATACTATTGACCAAGGTAAATACTATTGACGAAGGTAATTACTATTGACCAAGGTAAATACTATTGACGACGGTAATTACTATTGACGACGGTAATTACTATTGACGACGGTAATTACTATTGACGAAGAGACTCTTAGATGATGACATATGGCCCCCCATAAAATAACCAAACTTACCACAACGTCTCAATTATTGATTTAATAATATAACATATTATACAGACGATACTATGACAATAATTTAAGAGATATGATGCAGCAATTACTATAGCAATAATTGAGTATAGCTGAGTGACTTCTCACGTAAGCATCAATAATCAATACCGTGTGCTACTATGCAACCACGCGTATTACTGTACTTTTACTACCGAGTAGTTCAACAGTTTTAACGGTTTTAACGGTAACACCTCAGCCGTTATTTTGTTATAGAAAGATAATTCTGTCGTTTTCTCAATCCGACAATAATTCCGTTGTGGGGTCCACCAATGATTGTGCCGTCGTACGAATATTCCCCCGACAAAAAGAATATTCTCCGACCAAACGAATATTTTATAACAACTTGCTTACTTTGCAAAATTTATAAATATTACCCACAACTATAACATTATATCAAATTAACTCCATAATATTCAAAAATGATATTTATAGAAAATTCATCTTTATTTATAAAAGTTGGGGTCTTACAACCTCCCCTTCTTATGAAATTTCGCCCTCGAAATTAGGGTACGTACCTGGTATGTCGAAGAGGTAAGGATACCTTGATTTCATTTCTGATTCTAACTCCCAAGTCATTTCCTCAACATCGTGGTTTCTCCACAAAACTTTAACTTGAGGTATAACCTTGGAGCGTAGAATATGTTCCTTCTTATCCAAGATTTGAACAGGAACTTCTTCATACGTCAAATCCTCCGCTATTTCGTCCGGTTCTAACTCAATAATGTGGTTCGGGTCTTCCACATATTTGCGTAACATGGATATGTGGAAAACGTTATGAACACGAGACATACTTGGCGGTAAAGCGAGTCTATAAGCCACAGTTCCTACTCGATCGAGGATTAAAAATGGACCGATGAATCGAGGATTTAGCTTTCCTCTCTTTCCAAATCTCGTAACTCCTTTCCATGGAGCAACACGTAAGAACACATGATCTCCTACATCAAATTCCACGTCCTTTCGATGAAGATCAGCATAACTCTTTTGTCGATCTTGTGAGGTTTTTATACGTTGTCGGATCGTTTGAATCTTTTCTGTAGTCATACGTACCAACTCCGGTCCCAACAACGTTGCTTCGCCCACCTCATCCCAGCATACTGGAGAACGACATTTTCTTCCATACAATGCTTCGAATGGAGCCATGCCAATACTTGCTTGATAACTGTTGTTGTAGGAAAACTCCACCAATGGTAAGAACTTGTCCCAACTTCCCTTGAAGTCAAAGACACAGAGTCTTAATAGATCTTCAAGAGTTTGAATAGTCCTCTCTGATTGTCCGTCCGTCTGAGGATGATATGCTGAACTAAATCGTAACTCCGTGCCCATAGCTTTTTGTAAACTAACCCAAAATCGTGAAGTGAATCTTGGGTCTCGATCAGAAACTATGGATACTGGCATACCATGCAGTCTTACAATCTCGTTTATGTACATACGAGCAAGACGTTCAAGTGTATAAGTTTCTCGTATCGGTAAGAAATGAGCAGACTTGGTCAATCTATCAACAATGACCCAAATCGCATCAATACCTTGAGAAACCCTAGGAAGACCGGTAACGAAATCCATGGTAATGTGCTCCCACTTCCATTCTGGAATTTCAAGTGGTTGCAATGGACCTTTTGGTACTTGATGCTCCGCTTTGACTCGTTGACAAGTTAGACACCTTGAGATAAACAACGCTATCTCTCTCTTCATATTGCTCCACCAAAATGTATGACGAAGATCATGATACATTTTGGTACTTCCAGGATGGATTGCAAACGGTGTGTTGTGCGCCTCCATCATGATTTCATACTTTAAATCAGGGTTGTTAGGAACACAAAGTCTGGAGTTGACTCGAAGTATTCCTTCTTCATCGATTCTTGCTTCCGGCATAGAACCTTCTTGCACTTTCTTCCTCATACGCATCAGCTCCAGGTCTGTAGCTTGAGCAGCTTTAACTTTATCGATTAAAGTCGGTTCTACTCGTATATTCGCCATCATCACATGGGTCCCTGGAGTCTTTAACTCTATCTCCATCCTTTGCAAGTCACACAAAATGGGTCTTTGCGTTGTTAATATTGCACTTGTACCCGCATATGATCTTCTACTCAATGCGTCAGCTACCACGTTCGCTTTTCCAGGATGGTATTGAATGGTATGATCATAATCTTTCAACAGTTCAAGCCAACGTCGTTGTCGCATGTTGAGTTCCTTTTGAGTGAAGAAATATTTGAGGCTTTTATGATCCGTAAAGATCTCCACTTTCTCCCCATACAAGTAATGCCTCCAAATTTTAAGTGCAAAGACAACAGCTGCCAACTCTAGATCATGAGTAGGATAATTCCTCTCATATTCCTTGAGTTGTCTTGATGCATAGGCTATGACTTTTCCATGTTGCATGAGAACGCATCCCAACCCTTTGCTCGAAGCATCACTGTAGATGACAAATCCCTCGAGCCAGATGGTATTGTTAGAACAGGTGCTGAAATGAGTCTCCTCTTGAGTTCTTGAAAACTCTGCTCACATTCTTCGCTCCAACCAAACTTTGTATCTTTCCGAGTCAGCTGAGTTAATGGAGTAGCGATTCGAGAAAATCCTTCCACGAATCTCCGATAATAACCAGCTAAACCAAGAAAGCTACGTACCTCGGTCACTGATTTAGGTTGCTCCCAGCTTTGAATAGCTTCAATCTTTGCCGGGTCAACCGATATTCCACGACTTGATACTACGTGCCCAAGGAATGCTACCTCCTCCAGCCAGAACTCGCATTTCTTCAACTTGGCATAAAGCTTGTATTCACGAAGCTTTTGGAGTACCAGCCTCAAGTGTTGCTCATGATCTTCACGGCTTTTGGAATAAATAAGGATGTCATCAATAAAGACGACCACAAAATGATCCAAATATTCCTTGAATACCCGGTTCATCATATCCATGAAGGCAGCAGGAGCATTAGTCAATCCAAAGGACATGACTAGGAATTCATAATGCCCGTACCGAGTTCTAAAAGCCGTCTTTGGAATATCCTCAGTTCTAACCTTCAGCTGATGATATCCAGAACGAAGATCGATCTTTGAAAAGAATTGTGCTCCTTGCAACTGGTCAAACAGGTCATCAATACGTGGCAATGGGTACCTGTTTTTGATGGTGACATGATTCAACTCCCGATAATCAATACAAAGTCGCATACTTCCATCTTTTTTCTTCACGAATAGAACAGGAGCACCCCAAGGAGAAGTACTAGGACGAATAAAGCCAATGTCTAACAATTCCTGCAGTTGGATCTTTAACTCCTGAAGTTCAATAGGAGCCATTCGATATGGGGCTTTGGAAATGGGTTTTGTACCGGGTTCAAGGTCGATACAAAATTCAATTTCACGCTCTGGGGGTAGGCCAGGAAGTTCTTCAGGGAATACGTCAGGGAATTTATTAACAATAGAAATATCATTCAAAACTGACGTATTTTTGTTTAGATCTGTGACATGAGCTAAGAAAGCTTGACATCCGTTTTTCAATAAACGAATAGCTTTATGGCTTGAGATGACAGCGATTGATTTTAATGGTTTGGTTGCTTGAATTCGCATAATAGGTCGATTAGGAATATGAAAGCTAACAACCTTACGAAAACAATCAATTTTTGCATAATGAGTAGTTAACCAATCAATCCCTAGAATCACGTCAAATGCAAGTATTTTTAATGAAATCAGATCGATAGGTAATGTGTGGGTACCAACTTGAACCAAACAAGACTTATAAACAGTGGAGGTAATGAAGGTTTCTCCCAACGGAGTTTCTACAGATAAGTCAAAGTCTAATTTCTCCGGAATCAAATTTAATCGATGAGCGCAAGTAGGAGAAATAAAAGAATGGGTTGAACCGGTATCAAATAAAGTATAAACTTCTTTAGAGTTTATGATAAGCTTACCCGTGATGACCTCATTCGGGTTCCTTGCTCTCTGGGAGTTCACAACAAACGCTCTCCCTTGCACAACCGGTTTTGACTTTTCTGGGACGGCTTTTGGTGCCTCCATCCTAGCTGAATTTGTCTTCGGTAAACGACAAAATCGGGCTAAATGACCTTCTCTTCCACAATTATAACATGCTTTGGACGGCATCGCGCAGTTTGGACTGATGTGCCCCTCCCCTCCGCATTTGAAACATATGATAGGTGGTCGTTCTCCTTCCTTAACGACAGGTGCTGGTGCTGACGTCTTTCCATCATTGTTGAATCTCCTCTTCTTGAAATGTCCATTCTTATTGTTTTGGCCCTGATTACCACCGAAGTGGTTACCATTTCTGGCCTGTTGATTCCCTCCACGCTTGTTGTCACCGCTTCGATGACTGCTCTAACTGGTATTATCATTTTGCCGGCTGCTCTCTTTTGGTTGCGTTGTCTCGTTATCGCGCTCCACCAACTGAGCCCTATTTACAACATCTGAATACAAACACAGTTTATGAAAAACAAGATGTTGACGTATCTCCGGCTTCAAACCTCTTAAAAACATCCGCGTCATTCTTTCTTCATTATCCACCAGGTGGGACGCAAACCGGGATAACTCCGCAAATTTTGCCTCGTACTGCGACACGGTCATATTATTCTGCTCCAATTTGATGAACTCCACCTCCTTCATGTGACGAATACTCTCGGGGAAGTATTTGTCGTTAAACAGCTCTTGGAACTTCTCCCAGGACATCTTCAGTGCGGCAGGTTGAGTACGCTTTATCGATTCCCACCAGTAATCTGCCTCTCCTCGCAACCTAAAGGCGGCAAAGGGAACCTTTTGCTCCTCGGAGCAACCCAAGACATCAAATATCTTGGTGATCTGCTTTATCCATGTTTCAGCTACAAGTGGTTTGGGTTCTCCCTTAAACTCCGGTGGTCCCAGCTCCTTAAACTGTTTAGCGGTGACCGCCTGAGAGTTTCCAGTATTTCCACCTACGTTGTGGACAGGAGCCGCTTTCACCTGTTGTTGCATGAATTGCATAAAGCCTCTGAACATTTGATCATTCATCATTTGGTCAGTGTTGTTGTTTGCATGAGGATTGACACCTTCCTGATGCACATTATCCTGATTATTGATATGTGGTGAATCAACAGTCGTCTGTGCTCCATTGCTATTCTCAACATTCTCGGATGCCATTTTCAGATACTGCCACAAAATAAAAATTAATTGATATGTCATATATTATCCTTATATTATGACCGACCAATTAAATACCATGCAAATAAACTTAGGTATGTCATACTAGCGAAGGAATTCCCCGTCTCTCCCCTCCTAGTTCTATTCTCACATCTTAGCCAGGGATCATATCCCTAAGCTTTGATACCAACTGTGACGCCCCCAAAATTAGGTATACATCACCCATCTTGGGTTGTCAGATACATAGTACAGAATACAAATACAACTGATTAATACAACTGTCGTGTACAATACGACAAAACATAAACTGTGAGTTTGAATACAAATATTATCTTCTAGAGAGTATTCATACTCAAAAGGAGTCCTCATTACATTTATTAACACACCATTACATAGAATAGTGAGGACTACTAACTAATACTATCATTCGGACCATCACTCCGTTCCCCGACTTGCCCCAGCTACGTTCTCATTTCCTGAAGAGAACAGTGAAAGAAAGGGTGAGCTCAACTAGCCCAGTAAGAAATATTATGACTAAGATAATGCAGAATAAATTATCATTAGCCTTCAACAATGTTAAACTGATAAAATATAATAGACATCAAGTTTAACTGCAGCGGAACAAGCAATCCATTAAAAGAGTCAAGTAGAAAATAAACTCTACTATCTTTTATGATTTAAAAGGTTTTTCAACACTGCGATCGCTGAGACTCAGCTTAATAAAATAATCCACATCATCGAATCACCCCTGCACTACGGCCAAGGATATTCGTGTATTCATTAATGGTCATGATCATGCCAACAACTGTCCATCAATGCACTACGGGCCAATGAGGACTTTTACCACATCATTTGTAACATTACGGTCATGATTATACCGAATAATCCCTGGTCATAATCATACCAAGTCCATCTATGCACTACAGGCCACAGATGACTTTCAATATTTTATAAACATGAGGATGATGACAATGATATAAGAATTCAATAAAACAAGTTCAAGAATTAATTTATCCAGGAATTAACAACGTCCAAATTGTCAACATGATACTGCATTGTGGAGTAAAATTCAAGAATGCTTAGAAGAATATTTTCTTGAAAAGATACTGGATGAAACGCAACTATCAAGGATATTCCACAAATTTCATGGAGTATAGAAGTCAAAACTTAACCAACTGAGTATAATAAAGAATGGAATAACAAAAGAAATCACCATGCATGCGATAGACCGCACAGACAGGTTATTCCAACAGAATAATAAATAATGGAACCAGGTCCGGCGTAAACGCACAGACAGGATATTCCGACAAAATAATAAATAATGGAACCAGGTCCGGTGTAAAACACACAGACAGGATATTCCAACAGAATAATAAACGGAACCAGGTCCGGTGTAAAACACACAGACAGGATGTTCCAACAGAATAATAAACGGAACCAGGTCCGGTGTAAAACACACAGACATGATGTTCCAACAGAATAATAGAAGAATGTCACCAAGTATAGGGTAGACCGCGTATACTGGTTATTCCAACAGAATAATAACGAATGGAATAACAGAAGTTCTCTTCATGAATATAAAAGAAATAATATTCCCTACCTTAAAAGAACTGGATATTGGAAAAATGATGTAGCAGAATACTTTTATTCTCTCTCTCTCTTATTCTCTCTATACTTTCTCTCTCTATAGCTTGAATGAATTCGTGAAAAATAATGAAGCCCTAGGCCTCTATTTATAGAAAAACTGAGGGTGGCTCTTGGTCTTAACGAAGGGTCAAATGACTCTTGGTCTTAACGAAGGGTCAAATGACTCTTGGTAATATTGAAGGGACAACTACTATTGACGAAAGTAATTACTATTGACCAAGGTAAATACTATTGACGAAGGTAATTACTATTGACCAAGGTAAATACTATTGACCAAGGTAAATACTATTGACGAAGGTAATTACTATTGACCAAGGTAAATACTATTGACGACGGTAATTACTATTGACGACGGTAATTACTATTGACGACGGTAATTACTATTGACGAAGAGACTCTTAGATGATGACATATGGCCCCCCATAAAATAACCAAACTTACCACAACGTCTCAATTATTGATTTAATAATATAACATATTATACAGACGATACTATGACAATAATTTAAGAGATATGATGCAGCAATTACTATAGCAATAATTGAGTATAGCTGAGTGACTTCTCACGTAAGCATCAATAATCAATACCGTGTGCTACTATGCAACCACGCGTATTACTGTACTTTTACTACCGAGTAGTTCAACAGTTTTAACGGTTTTAACGGTAACACCTCAGCCGTTATTTTGTTATAGAAAGATAATTCTGTCGTTTTCTCAATCCGACAATAATTCCGTTGTGGGGTCCACCAATGATTGTGCCGTCGTACGAATATTCCCCGACAAAAAGAATATTCTCCGACCAAACGAATATTTTATAACAACTTGCTTACTTTGCAAAATTTATAAATATTACCCACAACTATAACATTATATCAAATTAACTCCATAATATTCAAAAATGATATTTATAGAAAATTCATCTTTATTTATAAAAGTTGGGGTCTTACACAATCGCTTTCCGTTATGGGGCCCACACAAGGCTGCGCCGTCGTACGAATATTCTCCGACAGTAAGAATATTCCACGACCAAGCGAATATTCCCTGACAATAATTAATATTTTATAACCACTTGCTTATTTAAAATATTTGCGCATTTTACCCATAACTAACCACATTAATCAAATCAACCCTTACTATTTCAGAATAATAAATAGATGAAATTAAATTTTATTTATTAATAATTTGGGGTCTTACAAACTCCTTCATTTTTAACCACAAAAATATATCCCTTATTTATATCCACATAAAATAAATATTTCCTTATCATATGAATCAATAATTAATTATTCACAAATAATATTACAGAATCATATTTATGACAACCAGACCGTTCCCAGGAAAGAGGGGGCTTTCCAATTAGAATTTCTCCTTACTGACGCGCAATTAGATGACCAAACCTCTCCTTAGACAGAACTTTCTAGACATTGCCAATAATGTTATCTAATAATATTATTCAAATAATATGAATTATTGATCTGATAATGGGAAATACTGTGCAGTGACAATTATTGAAACAACAATAATATAAAATATCAATGCAGCAATTATTGAATCAATAAAATAAAATATTGAATAGTAACTACTGTAACAATTATGGAGTAGTGCATTCTTACGTAAGAATTAATAATTGGTGCAATACCGTGTGCTACTGTATTTAACCACCAGTTATTCCAACAGTATTAACGGTAACAACTACACCGTTAATTATAAATAATTTATACTTGTCGTTTTCTTCATCCAATCGCTTTTCGTTATGGGGCCCACACAAGGCTGCGCCGTCGTATGAATATTCTCCGACAGCAAGAATATTCCACGACCAAACGAATATTCACCGACCAAAAATGAATATTGTAAGACCCCAAATTTTATAAAATAAAAGTATTCAATTTTTCTTATAATTACTATTCAGTAAATGGTTAAATTGATAAAAGTTTAAAGTTATAGGTGAAATGTGAATTTTTTTCAAAATAAGCAAGTGGTTATAAAATAATTATTGTTGTCGAGGAATATTCGTTTGGTCGTGGAATATTCTTTCTGTCGGGGAATATTCGTACGACGGCGCAGCTATTTGTGGGCCCCATAACGAATAACTGTCGGATGAAGAAAACGATAAATTTGAGTTTTTACAAATAACGGCGTAGTTGTTACCGTTAACACTGTTGGAATACCCGGTGGTTAAAATATAGTAATACGCGTTATTGCACAGTAGCACACGGTATTGCATAGTATTTTTAAAATTATTGATTCTTACGTAAGAAGGCACTACTCAATAATTGTTACAGTAATTAATGTTCAATATTTTATTTTATTGATTCAATAATTGCTACGTTGAAATTTTATATTTTTGTTGTTCAATAATTATCACTGCACAGTATTTTCCATTATCAGATCAATAATTCATATTATTTGAATAATATTATTAGATAACATTATTGGCAATGTCTAGAAAGTTCTGTCTAAGGAGAGGTTTGGTCACCTAATTGCGCGCCAGTAAGGAAAAATTCTTATTGGAAAGCCCCCTCTTTCCTGGGAACGGCCTGGTTGTCATAAATATGATTCTGTAATATTATTTGTGAATAATTAATTATTGATTCATATGATAAGAAAATATTTATTTTATGTGGATATAAACGAGGGATATATTTTTGTGGTTAAAAATGAAGGAGTTAATGTTGAGGTTTTTATCCGTATTTTTGTCGGAATGGAGGTATTAAAAATCAGGGTTTTTGAGATATTTTGCGGGGGTTATAATTTTTAATCCGACCGTTGGATCGTGGTAATTTTTGGATATGTTATACATATATAAGTTGAGTATATGCCCACAAATTTTGAACCGTTAAAAATGAACGTATGATTTATTATGAATTTTACAAGATAACTGGTTCAGAAATTGTTAAATTTTCGGAGTTTATCATTTTGATGAAAAATTCTAGAATTGGTGGGCCCCACTTGTGGTTGGTGAAGAAATGTGCTGAATTATATTTCAAATGTGGTGGGTGGGAATAGTAGCAGGTAAAGCCATCAGGTTGCAGGTCAAGCCTACTAAAATTTTCCTATAAATAGAAGGCTAAGTTAGAATTGAAAATCACACCAGAATTCGTAAGTTTTCTCTCTTTCTCTCTCTAGATTATTGAGTATATTTTGTGAGTATTTAGATACTTTGTGAGTTTCTATTCATCAGTGCAAGTTTTTTTCAGCCTTATACCGGTCAGAAGTGCTGCTATTTTGAGGTAAGGGATAGTAAGGGATTTTAAGGGTTGTTATATTTTTCAGTTTCGTAATTTTTCTGACCTTCAAAAATTTTGGAAAAATTTAAAATGATATTTTGATGAGTTTTCTTGATTGTGTCCAAAAATGGTGATTTTTGGATGTATAGATTGAGAGTTATGAATTTTATGAGAAAAGACTATTTTAAAAGTAATCGCTTATAATTCCTTGTGGTTAACTACAAAATTGATGAAATTTTTATTGAGAGTACATGTATATGATAGGTGTATACTCTGTGAATTTCAGAATTTTTAGATAAAAGTACAATTTTTGATAAATGTCTAAATATTCGGCTGTTTTGGCCATATGAAAAATAGTAAATGACTTTTAAAAATTCTGAGAAAAATATATGTTCACTATGGGACTATATTATACTAAATCTCAGAAAAGAAATATTTTTGGAACTGATTTGGTATTTTCATGAAAATGGTCTAGTTATGAGTAAATGAATTAAATATGTTTTGTGAAGTAAGAAAATTAAAAATATGATTTTATGGCTTGAGAATCATACATGAGTTATATGCAGATTTATGATGAGGGTTTTGGTTATTGATGATGAAATTTTATGAGTTTGGCATTTTAGAATGATTAAATGCATTATTTAGTAAAGTGTAAATAATTAAAATAAATTATTTATAAGTTTAAGAAATGTTATTTCAATATCATTATACCGAAATATTGGTATGGATTTTATTGTAGAATTTCTTTCATTTTGAGTCGAGGTTACTATTCACGAGTTACTATTCACGAGTTACTATTCATGGGTTACTATTCACGAGTTACTATATATGGCAAAATTGGTTTCTTTTTCTGACCAAATTATAATTGAGTTATGAATATTACTCTTGAGATTAAATCTATATGTTGATTATATTGTTTTTATTATCATATATAACATTTTTATAACCCTGATGTTGAATTTCTCTTTCACTTGAGTGTAAAGATGGGTAAATTATTGGTATGATCGTGACTGAAAAATGTCTTTGGCCTGTAGTGCAAAGATGAATTGTTAACTGGTATGATCATGACCATTGAATTTATAATTGAATATCTTTAGCTTAAGTGTAAAGATGAATTGATTAATATGGTTATAATTATTGTTTATATAAATTCTGAAATGATTATATATTTCTTTGAGATATGAATATATTTGGCCTGTAGTGCAAATATGAACTGTTGATGAATATCTTTGGCCTGTAGTGCAAAGATAAATTATTGATGAATATCTTTGGCCTGTAGTACAAAGATGAATTGTTGATGAATATCTTTGGCCCGTAGTGTAAAGATGACATGTTGTTGAATATCTTTGGCCAGTAGTGCAAAGATGAACATGTGTTGAGATGAACATGACCAACTAGTGATATAAATGAATATCTTTGGCCGTGGTGCAAAGATAAAGTTATTAGTATGATTATGAACAGGAAATGTGATTTGGTGTAACCATGATCTTTGATGTTTCAGGTAAAGATAGGTGATGAAAATTATCTTCGTCCTAGATGAGAAGAGGAATTTAGAACTACAGTTATGATTATGAGTTATTCATATGATTGTGGACCAGAATTGTTGATTGATGTTACAGGAATAAAATATTGTTGGTGGATTTCTAACATGGAGAAGATAATAGACTCTATAGTCTATTTGACTCTTCTAATGGATTGCTCGTTCCGCTGCAACTATGGTTGAAATTTTTATCATTTACCATATGTTCTAAATCTCTGATTTATTATTGATGAAGGCTATTGATAATTTAATTATCTTTAGTCATGATATTCTTTACTGAGCTAGTTATGCTCACCCTTTTGCTTCACAATTCCTTTCAGGTAATAAGAGTGTAGCTGGGTCGAGCGAGGGTAACGGGGAAATAGAACGGTGGTCTTTAGCTGTGGATATTCTCCCGAAGCAGTATAGAAAAGTTCATTTAGTAGTTTTATTTGGTGAATCCAATAGGGTAAGGTGTACCCAACGTTGGAAGGGTGGTTTGCCACTATCATACAAGATGTCTAACGACATACAACCTCGT
Organism: Panax notoginseng; assembly: GCA_016801055.1. Lineage (NCBI taxonomy): Eukaryota > Viridiplantae > Streptophyta > Magnoliopsida > Apiales > Araliaceae > Panax > Panax notoginseng. The sequence continues at coordinate 171,449,322 of CM029021.1, forward strand.
GTCATCATAAGACAGGGATGTGCTCATCCACTTGCTGAGTATATATACGAGCACTACCTATATAATCTTGGTGTTTGTTTGAAGTATAATTCTCAATTAGAGACAGTAGAGATAATCATATGTCAAGAAAAGACTCACCATTGGGAAGAATATGATAGCAATCTTCTCGTTTTTCTTTGGGGTCTATTGGGTCAACCAAGGATAATTCTGTGGTCATATGATATCTATCATAACCTAGACGCATGGCCTCCCATGTACGAAGGTTTCCTTAAGCACTTCCCAAAGATTCTAATTTCTAAAACAGTTTTTGACTATACCTTTATGTAAGGTGTCATTGTGAGGTGCTGTCCACGGTTGGGACATGAGTCACATTTGGTATATATTTGTATCCAAACTCACAGCATATATGTCGTTGTATTTTTCACGACAATTGTTGTAATAAAGTTGTAGTTATTTTCTGTACCATGTATTTGGCGACTCAGAATAGGTTGGATGGAATGGACCTAATTTGGGGTCGTTACAAATATTTTATAACCATTTACTTATTTAAAATATTTGCGAATTTTACCCATAACTAACCACATTAATCAAATCAACCCTTTCTATTTCAAAATAATAAATAGAGGAAATTTAATTTCATTTATTAATAAGTTGGGGTCTTACACTGTAGATGACAAATCACTCCGAGCCAGATGGTATTATTAGAACAGGTGCTGAAATGAGTTTCCTCTTGAGTTCTTGAAAACTCTTATCAAATTTTTCGCTCCAACCGAACTTTGTATCTTTCCGAGTCAGCTGAGTTAATGGAGTAGCGATTCGAGAAAGTCCTTCCACGAATCTCCGATAATAACCAACTAAACCAAGAAAGTTATGTACTTCGGTCACTGATTTAGGTTGCTCCTAGCTTTAAATAGCTTCAATCTCTACCGGGTCAACCGATATTCCACGACTTGATACTACGTGCCCAAGGAATGCTACCTCCTCCAGCCAGAACTCTCATTTCTTCAACTTGGCACAAAGCTTGTATTCACGAAGCTTTTGGAGTACCGGAATTAAGTGTTGCTCATGATCTTCACGGTTTTTGGAATAAATAAGGATGTCATCAATAAAGACGACCACAAAGTAATCCAAATATTCCTTGAATACTCGGTTCATCATATCCATGAAGGCAGCAGGAGCATTAGTCAATCCAAAGGACATGACTAGGAATTCATAATGCCCGTACCGAGTTCTGAAAGCCGTCTTTGGAATATCCTCAGTTCTAACCTTCAGCTGATGATATCCAGAACGAAGATCGATCTTTGAAAAGAATTGTGCTCCTTGCAACTGGTCAAACAGGTCATCAATACGTGGCAATGGGTACCTGTTTTTGATGGTGACATGATTCAACTCCCGATAATCAATACAAAGTCGCATACTTCCATCTTTCTTCTTCACGAATAGCACAGGAGCACCCCAAGGAGAAGTACTAGGACGAATAAAGCCAATGTCTAACAATTCCTGCAGTTGGATCTTTAACTCCTGAAGTTCAATAGGAGTCATTCGATATGGGACTTTGGTAATGGGTTTTGTACCAGGTTCAAGGTCGATACAAAATTTAATTTCACGCTCTGGGGGTAGGCCAGGAAGTTCTTCAGGGAATACGTCAGGGAATTTATTAACAATAGAAATATCATTCAAAACTGACGTATTTTTGTTTAGATCCGTGACATGAGCTAAGAAAGCTTGACATCCATTTTTTAATAAACGAATAACTTTATGGCTTGAGATGACAGCGATTGATTTTAATGGTTTGGTTGCTTGAATTCGCATAATAGGTTGATTAGGAATATGAAAGCTAACAACCTTACGAAAATAATCAATTTTTGCATGATGAGTAGTTAACCAATCAATCCCTAGAATCACGTCAAATGCAAGTATTTTTAATGAAATAAGATCGACAGGTAATGTGTGGGTACCAACTTGAACCAAACAAGACTTATAAACTGTGGATGTAATGAAAGTTTCTCCCAATAGAGTTTCAACAGATAAGTCAAAGTCTAATTTCTCCGGCGTCAAATTTAATCGATGAGCGCAAGTATGAGAAATAAAAGAATGGGTAGAACCGGTATCAAATAAAGTATAGACTTCGTTAGAGTTTATGATAAGCTTACCCGTGATGACCTCATTCGGGTTCCTTATTTTCTAGGAGGTCACAACAAACGCTCTCCCTTGCACTACCGGTTTTAATTTTTTTGGGACGGCCTTTGGTGTCTCCATCTTGGTTGAACTTGTTTTTGGTAAACGATAAAATCGAGCTAAATGACCATCTCTTCCATAATTATAACATGCTTTAGACGGCATCGAGCAGTTTGGACTAATATGCCCCTCCCCTCCGCATTTCAAACATATGATAGGTGGTCGTTCTCCTTCCTTAACAACGGATGTTGGTTCTGACGTCTTTCCATCATTGTTGAATCTCCTCTTCTTGAAATGACCATTCTTATTATTTTGGCCCTGATTACCACCGAAGTGGTTACCATTTCTGGCCTGTTGATTCCCTCCACGCTTGTTGTCACCGCTTCGATGACTGCTCTCACTGGTATTATCATTTTGTCAATTGCTCTCTTTTGGTTGCGTTGACTCGTTATCGCGTTCCACTAACTGAGCCCTATTCACAACATCTGAATACAAACACATTTTATGAGAAATAAGATGTTGACGTATCTCAGGTTTCAAACCTCGCAAAAATATTCGCGTCATTCGCTCTTCATTATCCACTAAGTGGGACGCAAACCAGGACAACTCAGCAAATTTAGCCTCATATTACGACACGGTCATATTATTCTGCTCCAATTTGATGAACTACACATCCTTCATGTGACGAACACTTTCGAAAAAGTATTTGTCATTGAACAGCTCTTGGAACTTCTCCCAAGACATCTTCAGTGCGGCAGGTTGAGTACGCTTAATCGATTCCCACCAGTAATCTGCCTCTTCTCGCAACATAAAGGCGGCAAAGGGAACCTTTTGCTCCTCGGAGCATTCCAAGATATCAAATATCTTGGTGATCTGCTTTATCCATGTTTTCGCTATAAGTGGTTTTGGCTCTCCTTTAAACTCTGGTGGTCCCAGCTCCTTGAACTGTTTAGCGGTGACCGTCCGAGAGTTTTCAGTGTTTCCACCTATATTTTGGACAGGAGCCGCTCTCGCCTGCTGTTCATGAACTCCATAAAGCTTCTGAACATTCCATCATTCATCATCTGGTCAGTGTTGTTGTTTGCATGAGGATTGTCACATTCCTGATGCACATTATCCTGATTATTAATATGTGGTGAATCAACAGTCGCCTGTGCTCCATTGCTATTCTCAACATTCTCATATGCCATTTTCAGATACTGCCACAAAATAAAAGTTAATTGATATGTCATATATTATCCTTATATTATGACTGACCAATTAAATACCATGCAAATAAACTTAGGTAGGTCATACTAGCGAAGGAATTTCCCGTCTCTCCCCTCCTAGTTCTATTCTCACATCTTAGCCAGGGATCATATCCCTAAGCTCTGATACCAACTGTGACGCCCCAAAAATTAGGTATACATCACCCATCTTAGGTCGTCAGATACATGGTACAGAATACAAATACAACTTACTAATACAACTGTCGTGTACAATACGACAAAACATAACTGTGAGTTTGAATACAATTATTGTCTACTAGAGACTATACAAACTCAAAAGGAGTCCTCATTACAATTATTGTCACACTATTTAATAGAATAGTGATGACTACTAATACTATCATCTGGTCCATCACTCCGTTCTCCGACTCGTCCCAGCTATATTCTCATTTCCTGAAGAGAACAGTGAAAGAAAGGGTGAGCTCAACTAGCCCAGTAAGAAATATTATGACTAAGATAATGCAGAATAAATTATCATTAGCCTTCAACAGTGTTAAACTGATAAAATATAACGAACATCAAGTTTAACTGCAGCGGAACAAGCAATCCATTAAAAGAGTCAAGTAGAGAATAAAATCTACTATCTTCTATGATTTAAAAGGTTTTTCAACACTGTTATCGCTGGGACTCAGCTTAATAAAATAATCCACATCATCGAATCACCCCTGCACTACGACCAAGGATATTCGTGTATTCATTAATGGTCATGATCATGCCAACAACTGTCCATCAATACACTACGGGCCAATGAGGACTTTTACCACATCATTTGTAACATTACGGTCATGATTATATCGAATAATCCCTGGTCATAATTATAACAAGTCCATCTATGCACTACAGGCCACAGATGACTTTCAACATTTTATAAACATGAGGATGATGACAATGATATAAGAATTCAATAAAACAAGTTCAAGAATTAACAACGTCCAAATTGTCAACATGATACTGCTTTGTGGAGTAAAATTCAAGAATACTTAGAAGAATATTTTCATAAAAAGATACTGGATGAACCGCAATTATCAAGGATATTCCACTAATTTCATGGAGTATAGAAGTTAAAACTTAACCAACTGAGTATAATAAAGAATGGAATAACAACAGAAATCACCCGACATGCGATAGACCGCATAGACAGGTTATTCCAACAGAATAATAAATAATAGAACCAGGTCCGGCATAAACACACGAACAGGATATTCCGACAGAATAATAAATAATGGAATCAGGTCCGGCGTAAACGCACAGACAGGATAATCCGACAGAATAATAAATAAGGGAACCAGGTCCGGTGTAAAACACACAGACAGGATGTTCCAACAGAATAATAATAAAAACGGAACCAGGTCCGGTGTAAAACACACAGACATGATGTTCCAACAGAATAATAATAAAAACGGAACCAGGTCCGGTGTAAAACACACAGACATGATGTTCCAACAGAATAATAGAAGAATGTCACCAAGTATAGGGTAGACCGCGTATACAGGTTATTCCAACAGAATAATAATAAATAGAATAACAACAGTTCTCTTCATGAATAAGAAAGAATAACACCCCTTACCGTTTTAAAGAATAACTGAAATAAGGAAGTAGTTAAGTAGCAGAATACTTTTTCTTCTCTCTCTCTATAGTTTCTCTCTATAGTTTTTCTCTCTAGAGTTCAGTGAATTCGTAAGAAATAATGAAGGAATGAGCTGCTATTTATAGAAAAATAGAATGCATAGTAACTAATCCATGAACGGTCCAGATTGATTACTTTAATCTGGCGGTCCATATTTAAAAAAAAAATCTTTTACATAAAATATAATATATTCTATTTATATAATAACTTTAATAAAGTATTCTGTTTTATATAAAAAGATGTTTCTGTTTTATTACGTTAATAATACGAATAAAACAAAACTTCATTATCGCTAAATAATTCATATTATTAACTGACAATAATTGAATCAAACTGAGTGACTTCTCACATAAGCATTAATAATCAATACCGTGTGTTACTATGCAACCACACGTATTACTGTACTTTTACTACTGAGTAGTTTAACAGTATCAATGGTAAAATTTCCGTCGTTATTTTTAATAAAATATTTTTGTCATTTTCTCAATCCGACAATAATTCCGTTGTGGGGTCCACCAATGATTGTGCCGTTGTACGAATATTCCCCGACCAATCGAATATTATATAACAACTTGCGTACTTTGCAAAATTTATAAATACTACCTACAACTATAACGTTATATCAAATTTACTCCATAATATTCAAAAATAATATTTATAGAAAAATTCATCTTTATTTATAAAAGTTGGGGTCTTACAAATAATGTTCATTGTATCCACTTTTCAAATTACATTCATATTTTATTTCAAAAAAAAATTATATTCACATTAAGTTTAAATAATTTGTATATATAAGTTCATTGTACTAGAATTTAATACATTCCATATATGATGATAAAAAGAACTACTATATAAACATCAATTTACTCTAAATATATTTGTAATTTCAAAAATTATTAATTTATGATTTTGATGGGACCATATATTTATATAAGGGTCTTTTAAAAAATTATTATTTTACCGAAATTATTAATTTATCTCATTAGTCCAAGTCGAGATTGAAAAAAAATATTATTTTAAAAAAATTATTAATTTATCGAGTAGAGTTTCTACTATATATACAAATTAATTAAGAAGCGAAATATTCGTAACAAAAGAACTGAAATATCACTCTCAGAATCATCATTTCGGTAATCTAAGTCAATCAAAGGACATTAATGAGGTCTTAGCGTTAATATTGTACTAGTAGTTTTGTACCCCTTACTTTCCTTGATATAAAATTTTTTAGAGTTGTACATAAATATTATAAGAAAATGATTGTAAAATATTAAATATAATATTAAATGTCTATATTGCTCTTGTATTAGAAAAAGAGATTGTTATTTATTGGATAAAAAATAGTGAGAGAACCAAAATTATATTTAATACTTTAGGTAATATTAAAAACTAAGCAATTAATGCTTATTTAGAATTCTAAAACGTCATATATTAAGAGACAAATTTTTTTCTCTAAAACGCCTTAATTGAGAGGCTTTATATTCAATTTTAATTCGAGTTTATTTTTTTCTTTATTTGGAGTGTGTGTGTGTGTGTATACGGAGAGTCTCTAAAGCGAACCTTAAAAAGCGAACCAAAGACGAACCGTCGTCTTTAGTGTCTATGGCGACGGTTTGACCCGTCGCCAAAGACTACATGGCTATGGTGTGACGCCCCCAAAACAGGTCCAATCCATCCAACCCATTCTGAGTCGCCAAATACATGGTACAGAAAATAACTACAACTTTATTATTACAATTGTCGTGCAAAATACGACAACACATATACTGTGAGTTTAAATACAAATATTGTCATCTAGACAGTATTCATACTCAATTAAGTCCTCATTATACTTATTGATATACTATTTTACAAAATAGTGAGGACTACTAAAATAACTGTCTTGAACCATCATTCCATACCCCGACTAGTACTCGCTATATTCTCGCCTCCTTAGAAGAAAATGGAACAACAAGGAAAAGGGTGAGCTCAACTAGCCCAGTAAAGAATATTATGACTAAGATAATATACAACAAATTATCGTTAGTCTTCAACAGGGAAAAAAATTTAATAGAATACAATAGACAACAAGTTTTAAATCAATATTCGCAGCGGAAACAGCAAACCATTAGAAGAGTCAAGTAGAGAATGAGTTCTACTATCTTCTAAGATTTAAAAGTCCATCATCAATATTTTATCCCTGTAACAACAATCAATAACCATCTTTAATCAAATATTCATCTTTGCACTACAGGCCAAAGATATTCATTTGTATCACCAGTCGATCATGTTCATCTCAACACCTGCTCATCTTTGCACTACGGGCCAAAGATATTCATCAGAAATCATCAATCTTTGCACTACAGGCCAAAGATATTCAATTATATCATCATTTAGGACTGAGGATGATGAAAAATATTTTAAAGGAAACGAATCCAGTGAAAAAAAATAATAAATATTAAGGATTCGTATTTCAGCTATTCCATGTCCAAAAATACTTCATAAATAATCATAGTGGAGTAAAATTCAAGAATGATCAAAACATGGATACAATTAAAGCTAGTATCCAGAATAGATATTTTGGACGAAAAGAAGAAAATTTCATTTTTCGGTGAATAGTAACTCGTGAATAGTAACTCGTGAATAGTAACTCATGAATAGTAACCCCGACATGAAAAGTTCCAAATTTGATAAAAAGTTCAGATCAATACTTCGGCATAATGATATTGAAGAAATAATATCATTTAAGAAGAAATAACATCCCTTACCTCGGTAATACGGTACTTCTGACTGGAATACTAGATATAGTGCTGAAGGAAACTTGCACCGTATAGCAACACTCAAAGTATCAAATACTCACAAGAATACGCTCGATATAGAGAGAGAAAGAGAGAGAAACTTGTGTTTCTGGTGTGATTTTCAATTCTAACCTAAGCACCCTATTTATAGGAAAATGCTTAGAACACCAAAGCAGAAAATTTAATAAAATAATAATATATTTATATAATTGTCAAGCCCACCTCTTGAATCTGAATTTCAGCAATTCACACATGCTAACCTTCTAGAAAAAGTAAGAAAAAACGTTTTTCTCAAAATAATTAACTTAAACTCCCAAAAATCAATTATTTCGGAACTTCGGAACTTCAATAATTCATAATAAATAGCCCTTTTATCAGAAAATTCAAATCTCAAGTGTTTTTATAGGAAATTCAATTCTATACAACTTTACAGAAGAAAGTTTTTCCAAATTCCAAACAGAAATTGACCGAAATCCACAAACGGGCGATTTTACAGTCAATAATAAATTTTCGGTCAAGAATTGTGTCCACCAACACACAAAACATGTGTTAATCATTTAATCCAACAAAAATACTCTTCCTCCTCATATACTCATATATCCCACATTCATTGTAAAAATACCACCATCAATATATTATTAAAATAATATATTTAAATGAATTATTTTATCAGGAAAAAAAATAAAATATTAATTTTCAACAATTGTCACATTAAAAATTTTCTCCATCTATATCCACATAAAATCAATATTTTCCTCATCATATAAATCAATAATTAATTATACACAAATAATATTACAGAATCATAGTACTGGCAGCCAGGCCGTTCCCAGGAAAGAGGGGGCTTTCCAATAAGGATCTCTCCTTACTGGCGCGCAATTAGATGACCAAACCTCTCCTTAGACAGAACTTTCTAGACATTGCCAATAATGTTATCTAATAATATCATTCAGATAATATAAATTATTGTTCCGATAATAGAAAATACTGTGTAGTGACAATTATTAAAACAACAGTAATATAAAATATCAACGCAGCAATTATTGAATTAATAAAATACAATATTGAACAGTAATTACTGTAACAATTATTGAGTAATGCCTTCTTACGTAAAAATTAATAATTGGTGCAATACCGTGTGCTACTGTGCAACAACGCGTATTACTGTATTTTAACCACCGGGTATTCCAACAGTGTTAACGGTAACAACTACGCCGTTATTTATAAACAACTCATTTTTTTTGTCATTTTCTTCATCCAATCGCTTTCCGTTATGGGGCCCACACAAGACTGCGTCGTCGTACGAATATTCTCCGACAGTAAGAATATTCCACGACCAAGCGAATATTCCCCGACAACAATGAATATTTTATAACCACTTGTGTATTTCGAAAAAATTTCATATATCACCCTTAACTTTAACATTTATCAATTTAACCATTTACTAAATAGTAATTATAAGAAAAATTGAATACTTTTATTTCATAAAATTCGGGGTCTTACATATGGCGATGGATCGAACCGTCGCCATACACACCAAAGACAACGGTTCGTCTTTAGTTCACTTTTTAAGGTTCGCTTTAGAGACGGACCGATATATATACGGAGAGTCTCTAAAGCGAACCTTAAAAAGCGAACCAAAGACGAACCGTCGTCTTTGTTGTCTATGGCGACGGTTCGACCCGTCGCCAAAGACTACATGGCTATGGCGATGGATCGAACCGTCGCCATAGACACCAAAGACGACGGTTCGTCTTTAGTTTACTTTTTAAGGTTCGCTTTAGAGACAGACCGATATATATACGGAGAGTCTCTAAAGCGAACCTTAAAAAGCGAACCAAAGACGAACCGTCGTCTTTGGTGTCTATGGCGACGATTCGACCCGTCGCCAAAGACTACATGGCTATGGCGATGGATCGAACCGTCGCCATAGACACCAAAGACGACGGTTCGTCTTTAGTTCACTTTTTAAGGTTCGCTTTAGAGACGGACTGATATATATACGGAGAGTCTCTAAAGCGAACCTTAAAAAGCGAACCAAAGACGAACCGTCGTCTTTGGTGTCTATGGCGACGGTTAGACCCGTCGTCAAAGACTACATGGCTATGGCGATGGATCGAACCGTCGCCATAGACACCAAAGACGACGGTTCGTCTTTAGTTCGCTTTTTAAGGTTCGCTTTAGAGACGGACCGATATATATACAGAGAGTCTCTAAAGCGAAGCTTAAAAAATGAACCAAAGACGAACCGTCGTCTTTGGTGTCTATGGCGACGGTTCGACCCGTCGCCAAAGACTACATGGCTATGGCGATGGATCGAACCGTCGCTATAGACACCAAAGACGACGGTTCATCTTTAGTTCGCTTTTTAAGGTTCGCTTTAGAGACGGACCATATATATATATATATATATATATATATATATATATATATATATATATATATATACAGAGGCGGAACCAAGGGAGGTCGAGCGGGGGCATATGACCCCCCTGAATTCCACGAGATAGCTTCCGAAATATGATGGGGGAGAATTGATAGGAGACGGAGTATATACGGGCAGTGGTGTGGTTTTCGACGGAGTCGGTGCTGGAGATTGTACTGACACGGGAGTCGACGTCGGAGAATTAGAAAGTGTTGCAAGTGACGGGGCTGGTGCAGTATATATAACAACCATGTGCAGCCCCCCTGAATTCCACGAGACAGCTTCCAAAATATATACTGCACATGGTTGTTTTTTTTATGCGTGCAATTTGGGAAACAAATAAAGATTTAATTGATGAATAAAGAACAACAGATAGTAGAAGTAGATGATAAGGCAGAGATGTGGATCCATAATATAAACCGAGCAGCAAAGGCTAAAAGAGGAGGGCAAGCAAGTTGAAAAGATTAAGTGGAACAAAAGATGGAGTTTAGGATATAAATCTAACTTTAAATCTTCAAAAACTAATAAATAACTACTCCGTCTTTTGTAGTATTAAAAAAAATATAAATAAAGCATGTAATTGTCACTGGACTCTGTATAAATAGTCAAAGACTAACTAAACTATCAAAATTAGGCATGTAATGTTCTATCGACCACCATCACGTCTTAAAATATTTGGTTAACTTAAATATTAAAATTTTACTTTTTTAGTTATTTTTTAAGTAAGTTATCTTGTATTTTATCGTCGGTATCTGTTTTTATCGGTGGTAGTGCACATATGTTTGGCCAGTGAGCTGTTGCCTTTTTTCTGACATGGGCCCCACAGGTGTTTCCAAAATTCAAATTGCGGACTTACATATTTGTTTACCACTCATGGGCTACTCAATATGGGCTCATTCCGGTTGTTGGGCCCATATATGGGCTGACCTATAATTGAGGTGTGCAGTATTATGTAATTAGGCTAGACAATTATAATTGTGCAAAATGAATTTAAAAGAAGCACTTCAAGCGTTAATAAATAATTTTTTTATTGATGTATTTTGACCCCCCTATAAAAGTGTTCTGCCTCCGCCACTGTGTGTGTGTGTGTATATATATATATATATATATATATATATATATATATATATATATATATATATATATATATATATATATACACACACACACACAACTGTGCAGTACACAGTCGTCTATGGAGGCGACTTTTTTGGGCCATAGACCAGAATAGCTATAGCGACTGGTGAACTGTCGCTATATCCTAAAAAAAGGATCGTCATAGACAACTGTATACTACACAGCTGTGTATATATATTTTTCTATATATATATATATATATATATATATATATATATATATATATATATATATATTAAATGTATTTTTTCTTTAATTATGAAATTTGATTGATTATTGATATTATAATGGTGTGATTTACCAAAATTATATTATACTTTACATAATAGGTTTCAAGGGAAAAAAGAGGCCAAGCCAAAAATCATGACAGGTAGATAAGTAACCTGATCAGAAAATTAAATATATAATTTTCGTTTATTTGCATGTTACATGAAACTTTATTTTATAAGGTTTTCAATTAGAGGTAGGTAGATAGGTAAACTAGAGTCCCAGGGGAGCAGGGGCAGGTGGTGGTCCTGCAGCTCCGGCTCCGGCTCCGGTGTCTGATCCAGTAGCAGCTCCAACTCCACGAGCAGCACAATAACTGGTGAAGATAGGAAAAATGTTTGGGTTGGGGAACATGAGAAGGCGACAGTTTTGAGTTATATCCATCATCATCTTGCAACAAAGAGGAGCTGTTTCCACCGCTCCTCCTAGAAAAACTCGATAAACCACAGCAAAGCATTCTCCTCCGTTTACAAATGCTGCCAAACACTCTTGTGCTCCCAAGGGTAGTACTTGAGCACCATAAGATTGGGGGGGATCAGGACTAATATCGTTAATATTAATTGGTCGATCATGATCATGATCATCATCATCGTCATCTGTAACTCCTCCTCCTCCTCCTCCTAATGTTGCCATGAATAATATTGCAACAATCAGCAATAAAGGCATTGCCACTGATGAACCCATGGTTGGATCGAATTAGGAATTTTAATTTCTTGTTTTGGGAGTAGTTGGTGTTTCGTACTGTCGATGAAATGCAATGTTGAAGATCGAGATATATTAATAATCTATCCATCTATGATTCTTGTTGCATTAATTTTATATTAGTACTAGTAGTCTTTTGACTTAAATGGTTGAGGCGGTGTTGGATTTATCCAATTTATTGTTGTTAGTTGACTTCAAGTATATATATATATATATATATATATATATATATATATATATATATATATATATGAGTCCAATTGTATCATGACCTAGCTGGCTAGGCTGGGTGTTTAATGTCTTGGTCAGCTGTGGTGCATGGTAAAAGTGGGGTTTATCGGCCACCAGTATTAATTTTCTCATCAGACGGTTGATCTAGGAGACAATTGGGGGGTAATGAAGGAAATTTAGAGGGAGTTTTGGTGTTGCTAACTAGAAGAAGATTATTGAGATGATGAATGGTGTTTGTGTCGATGAATTGTGGGTGAATTAATTACTAGACATTTTTTTTAATAGGATATAGTTGTTTTGGATTTGTTAAATTTAGTAATAAGTTAAATTAAAATATTAGTAATCGTATTAATTTGTCAAAATTTGGTGATGATACTCCTAGTTTGCAAGCACAAGAAACAAGAAAGAAAGAAGAATAGGGGGTATATTTAATTAAGATTTTTTTTAAGTAATAGACTTTTGTAGAGTTTGTGAATTTTAATGACTTTAAATACTTTTTTAAAATGACTTTTATAGACTCCATGAAATAAGTGACAAAAATAGACTTTTTACCAAGATTTTGATAGATTTTTGCATACTTCTAATATATCTTGCAGCTTATATTAATTGTTAATTAGCCCATGTGTAAAGCCTCTCCCTCTTTTTTCATGAACTAGAGGAAATCTCATTATTTCATTAAATTATTGTGACATGAGATTTTATATATGTTGAAAGCATTCGTATTATTCTACTCATTTCATAATAAATTTGGATACTCGGATACGAATAAAATTTTAGAAGCTACAGACGCAACACAAAAATTAAGCTCACTTTTCATTGAACTATATATACTATATATGCGTATAATTTTTTAGTAGGAGTACCAAACTCTGTTTTTCACAAAATAATATGACAACAAAAATCTATATGATCAAAAGTCACAAAATTTTATACATGTGAGTAAATTGCCACTCAGTTATAGAAAATTTACCAGATAGATTTTTAGCCGTCGATAAGCCACAGAAAAAATTGCCAGAGAGGTCTTTTTTTAAAATTATTAATAGTTGTTAGTGAATCAAAATTGACCGTTAAAAAAATAATTATGCGACTTTTTAATTTATTTATGATGTTAGAAATTAATTAATTAAAATGCTACATAACTAATTTTTTAACAGTTGACCGTTGTCATTTTTTAACTAATTTTTTAAATTTTGATGAGTTTTAAAATTTATCAAGATTCGAATATATCATATACTATATCTATATAATATAAAATATATATATAATATAATATTAAAAATCAAAATTTACTGTTTGATTTTTCAAAGTTATAACGAGATATTCCTATAATAAAAATTTGCTAAATTTATCTAATTTTTAATAAACTTAGTAAAAAAAAATATAAACAGCTTATAATTTTAATAATTATATTTTCTAAAATTAGATTAATTTATATTTATTCTAAGTTAAAATTTTACCAGAGAGTTTTGCGACTTTTGAATTTTCCATAAAATCTCTCTGACAATTTCTTTATTGACCATTTGAATTTTCACATTTGTGTTTAATATTTAGAAGTCTTTAAATATGAGGTCAGATTTTAGATATGGGTTGATAGGTATAACTTTTCTTCTAAAGTCGGTCAAACTCTACCATGTGACAGAAATCTAAAAAATTAATGACTTTTTGAATACCAAAATACTTTTATAGACTTTATAAAAGTCTCAATTTAATACTCCCTCCGTTCCTTAATATAGGTCGTTTTAGAGTTGTGCACAAGTATTAAGGAAATGATTATAAAATATTAAATATATTATCAATTGTCTATATTGCCCTTGTATTAGAAAAAGTGATTGTTATTTATTGGGCAAAAAATAGTAAGAGAACCAAAATTATATTTATTACTTAGGGTAATATTGGAAACTAAGCAATTAATGGTTACTTGAAATTCTCAAACGACTTATATTTAGGAACAAAAATATTTCTCTAAAACGACCTATATTAATGAACGGAGGGAGTACCACCTAACTTTTAAAGACATTACAAAAGTTGTAATTGAATACCAGCAAACTTTTATAAACTCTTTAAATATCTTGATTGAATACAGCCAAACTTTAAAAATCTTTAAAAGTCTTAATTAAATACACCCTCCTAAAATAAAAAGAGCATCAATTTTATGTGGATATCTTAATTACTACCAAATTAGCATTTTCAATAAATTATAGTAATTACCAAAGATTATACTCCATCCGTTCTAAAAGTAAAGATATATTTTGATTTTTTTGAGTCAATTTAAAAAATTCTAAAATTCAACGTTGATATGAAGTTATTTAATTTTAATACAAACAAATATAACAATCGTAAACTAATTATAAAGTACTATTAATTATTATTTTTGTTGTTTTCAAAATTTGAACAAAATTATATCAATTTTGAATTAATTAGTTGCTTCTTAATTTTGCTTGCTCTCCTCAATTTGTTTCCACTTTTCTTGGGTTATTTGTGTTAATTAGTATTAAATTGTAATGCAGTTTCTCTTCTAATTAATTAAGTTAGCAATCAATATTTCTTGACTGATCAGAATATCTAGCAAATTAAATACTTACTACATGCATGTAACATATGTAAATCATCCAAAAATATCATATCTAAATGTAACATATGTAAAGTGTAAACTTCAATATTATATATATTCAAAAAGAAAAGAAGAAAAGATAGTGCTCTATTTTTTTTTCCTCTTTTCCTTTTTAGGATAGATAAAGGGAATACAAATATGCCCAATTAATTCCTATTAATTGACTCTTTTTCGTGCTTTTAACATTAAAAATATCACAAAAGTAGTAATTATATACACGAGAATAACACTCCAAGTATATTTTACCTACGTACATTATATATATATATATATAAATTAAATAATATACGCATTAATTTGAGCTAGCTTGTTCGCCAATTAAGTCTCATAAACCGCAGTTAATAAGTTGATATATTTCAGTCATCAATGGGTCAATGAGTATTGATGTACGTATTGTGTTGCTTAAAAACTTAGTACTTGTACATGAACTGCACAATAAAAACCATTAATTAAAATGGTGGATTAATAAATTAAGAATAAAATGACCAACAGTTTCAAAGGCATTTACATCTTTAATTACCTAATTATAAATACCATTACCAGCAAAATCACTCACAATCACAGTTAGATCTCTCTCTCTCTCTCTCTCTCCATATATATATATATATATATATATATATATATATATATATATATATATATATATATATCAACCAAATTAAATATTATTATTATGTACCTATCTCAAGCTGCTAACATGGTTATTTTCAAGCAGCGGCAGCAGCTGGTTGCGTTGGTCCTTTCGTGTTTCTTAGCGATGAGTTTTGCACTGCATGATTTTGAGAGTAACCCATGCCTTGAAGCTCTTGGAGGTATCCAATTAGGGTGCCCCGATCAAGTTCTTAACGCCTTCTTGAGTGCTCAACCAGGATTGCTCACCAACAAATGTTGCAAAGCATTCCTCACCGTTGACGCCAATTGCTGGTCGAAGGCATTCCCGTTTAATCCTTTTTTTCCTCCACTGCTCAAGGCCTATTGCCTAGACAAAGTACACCACTAGCCACTATATACCCACTATATATATATATATATATATATATATATATATATATATATATATATATATATATATATATATATAGTCAGTCCATGTTTCATTTCATTACTAATTTATTGGGATATTATTAATTTATGGTGAATTAATTAATAAACTCAAATTATGTAATAAGATGGACAGGAATTACCACTTCAGTTTGTTTTAATGCATGGTTTTTATGTTTCTTCTAATTAATTTGTTTCAGTGTTTCTAATTAATTAATAAACTCAAATTGTTTCAGTTTGTTTTCTAATTAATTACCACTTCAGTCACTCGTGCACTTAATTGTTTTAATGCATGGTTTTCTTTTTTACCGGGCCTGACGAGGTGATCTTTGAATTAGCTTAAGCATATATAGATTGCACTCGGTTTTAAAGTTTTCAAATTTTTAAAAAAACTTGTCGATATGGTTTTAATCCGGTGTTTATGAAATTATATTGTAATCTTTACAAAAGTAGGCTTTCAAAAATCAAAATAAAAATTTGACACGTAATCAATCAGGATTTGCAAGCTTTATGGTTAATTAATGGAATATCATATTTGTATAATACTTAACTTACAAAGTTGTGTGTTTCCCATGTCTTTTCATTCGATCTTTCAATACAAATTCATGAATTTTTCCAAATGCAGCCATGTCATAATCCAGGGATACTCTTTGTACTTGTGGGGTCCAATTATCAACTCATGAAATGTAGGCTATCAACTATCTTATCTAATTATCGATCAAAATGTGATGATATCTTAAAAATTTTAATTTAGGGACAACTTAAGATTTCAAATGGTAGGATAAACCTTGATATTTTCTTCATCCGATCCAATTAAACTTTTAATACAATTATAAATTTATGCTATCTTATTAATAATTAATTATGCACTAAATTTTGTAATCACATTAAAATATTTTTTGATTATCTATTTAGTATTATGTAAATTTATATCAAATTCGAATATTTGATCTATAGTTGAATTAGCAACAAAATGGAAGCCTCTTGTCAAACCCTTTGACCCTCATGATTTGTTGGGTGCATAGAGATAGATTTTGGTGGTAATCAAGTTAATCAATAGTTTTGTAGCTTATTAGTTATACACTTATACTTAAGGGTTAATCAATAGATTTGTAGTTTATTAGTTATGGGTTAATCAATAGATTTGTACTTTATTATTTAGGCAGGCATGAGGGGAATTGCCATTTTTGGACTAAGGCGGGGAATGGATCAGTAGCTAAAGAAGTAATTATTTTTAAAAAATGATCGTATGTATTGGCACACTTATGGGTGGGGTCTTGTGCTACATGTGTACAACAAGAACGACAAATGTTGGGGATAAGTAGATGGATCATGATCCTCTATCAGAATTTCTCTGCGAGTATCATGTGAGGGTTTTGTTGTGGGATTGACAACACATCAAAAAAGAGATTCAATGGCTCACAACTCTTTTTTTTGTCTGTGTATCAAAACGACGTCGTTTTGATATGAATATTTTTTTACAAGTTGACAAAAAATTAGAAGCCACCAAACGCCGTTTATTTTTACATATAATTATTTTAAATTTCTTGATTATTCTGTATATAATTTTTTTATATTTAATAACTTAGCTTGCTATTAATATTAGGATAACTACAAATTTGGCTCAAAAAAATGAATAAACATATCGGTTTTAATTATCGTTAATATTTTCAATGTGACTTTAGTTATTTTTCTTTTATTATTGTTTTTGTTTGTTTATTTATATTATTATTTATTATTATTATTATAATTTGTATTAATCTGTTTCATAAAAATAGTTTACTCTTACCATTGAAAATATTATTATTATTTACTCTAACCATTGGGCCGGCTGGGTCAAGAAAATATTATTGACCTATCAATTATTATTATTTACATATTCCTTTATATCTTTTTTTATTATTAATAATCGTTTTACTTTACCTCTCTTAATCCACTGCTCAACGGAGACAATCACCATCACAACTCAAATACTATTTTAAATGTACTCTTTTTACTTTATTAGGTTTGTTTGGTAAAAGTAAACTGCTTTTGGTAACTTCCAATTTTCTGTCAACTTATAAACAAAAATTCCTATCAAAACGACGTCGTTTTGATACATAGACAAAAAAAAGAGTTGTGAGCCATTGAATTTTCTTTTTAATGTGTTGTCAATCCTACATCAAAACCCTCACAACAAGATCCTCACAGAAAAATCTTCATAGAGGATCCGAATCCTAAGTAGATGCATTATGCTCTTAATCAAATTGAAATTTATCTTTCTTTATCTATATCACTATATGCGTATGTTTTAAGAAATTAATATTATGGGTATTGTTTTGTTACTTGCGGTTAGAGCGTTTGTAACGGGCCAACAATAGCATTTGAAAGTTCAAACGTACCACACCGCACCGTACCGCTTCACTTTTAGAGCGTTACATTTGGACCCTAAACACATCATGCGTTTGTGAGGTAAATAAACTACTTATAAATGAATAAATTTAATCTTCAATTTTAAATACATCAAACACTCTAAACGTTTGTTGACAAACAAAACTTTATTTTCTTACGTTTAGGACAACTTGTGAAAAAGACTTCAATAGCGACTTGGACATTTCACCAACCCCATATATAAGTTAGATACATTAATATTGCTTCCGCTTACAAAAATTACATTACACACTAACACATTGACAAGAAGGCAAAAACAAAAATTTTAAAAAAGAAAGAAAGCAAGTTATGTATTTGTTCTATTTTTTTAAATTTAGTATTCTAATAATACGGTCTCAAATTATAACTTGATCAAAACTTATAGTAATAAACATGAGATGCGAGGTGGTAAACCTAAATACAAAATATAGCTCAATTCATAGTTAAAGAATATTAGTTAAGTAATCTTGACTCACTCAAAAGTCATAATAAGTTTTTAATTTTTTTAAAAATAAACTTAAAATCTTTTATACAGTACAATTTTTGTATGGAATGACACCAATAGGTATTGAAATAGCACTTTAGCCTTCATAATCACACATGGAAATGAGTGATTATAAGGGCAAAAAAGTACTCTTAACACCTGTAGACTGTAGTAGGTGCCTAATGAGTAAGTATTTCATTTGGATGAACGCAATTTCACATGTTCCATTTGGACAAACGCTTCATTATCTCACATGTTTTGATTTGTGACAGGAAAACAAAATCTTTTTAACATTTTGCGGCAGTTGCAAGGATTAAAGATTAATACAACTCATCCGGTCGTATGATCATACCCAGATACAGGTAGGAGAGTCACGAGGTTCAGCGGCCCCACTCAAAACCCTCGAGACTACTCAATACTACTTATCCTTGTCCCCTTCACCTCACCACCACCACCACCACCACCCCCAAAAAAAGCCACAAAAATGGCCCACTTGACCACTAGCTTTATATTGTTCAAAAATTCTAGTATCATATATCCCTAAATAGAAACAGGGCTCAATTTCTATATTTACTTATTAATAACAGAGACAACAGAATGGATTCAGAAGGAAAAAAGAAGCATCATTAATTACTCATTCATCCCAATTCCCACCCATACTTTTTTCTTTTTACCCTTATCTTTGCTTATAAACTTTCTTTTAAATGTCCAATGGCCTAACTTCTTTATCACTTCCATGCCTTTACCTCCTCCAATTAGGGGGTTTATATAGACAGATACATATCTTGTCTAAAACTACTACCCATTTAAAGAAAGTTGAAGATGGGTTGTTTAGTTTTGCAACTGGGTATTTGTATATGGGTCTGTTTCTTTAGTTTCAGCTTCATTGCTGTCCATTCGCAGGCTGCAGGAGGAGATGATAGTACTGTTCAAGGGACTGTTTTTATTGATGGGAAAAGTGCCATTGGAGTAATAGACAGTGATTTCATCTGTACCACCTTGGATTGGTGGCCACCAGAGAAATGTGACTATGGGACTTGTAGCTGGGGACATGCTTCTCTCCTCAACCTAGTATGAAGCCTTTTCTTCTTCTTTATAAAGACATGTATGTGAGCTTAGATTTTTACTCCGTGGGCATATAGTTTGAGATAATTTGTTTTCCATTGGTTTATGTGTTATGGTTTTCAAGAATTACAGAACTTAGCTTTGTTAAATGCATTGTGAAGGTCTCTTTCATAGCTTGAGTAATTATATTGAACTCAACAGGGGTAGGGGTTCTACTCATTTTTTCGAGTCCAAATCTGTTTTCAAATTTGGGGTTGTTTGATGGTATTGTGTGTTACTTCTAGAATCGCTTCTATGGTTGCTATATGATCTTATAATAATAATAATAATAATAATCTCTAAAGCTGAAATTTTTATGTTCTTCTTAAACATTTGGGCAGCTTAAAAAACGTATAGATGTTCCTGTTCTGTTTAAAAAGATAACATTGCACACTCGCGCGCACACACACATTGGAAGGAAATTCAGCATAGTATTGTGTCCCGGGAAATCAAAATTCATGATGTATAGTTTTGGTGGTTCTTCCTTTCCTGCAGGATCTTAACAATGAGATTTTCTTGAAAGCCATAAAAGGTACAATTATCTTGAATACTTGTGATTACTTCAATTTTAACCAAATTTTCTGATGAAATAATCAGAGCATAAAAGTAACTACTTTAAGTAATCATGCAGCTTTTTCACCATTGAAGATTAGATTAGGTGGGAGTTTGCAAGATAAACTTATCTATGAAACTGAAGATCATAAACAACCCTGCACCCCATTTGCTAACAACACCAAAGAGATGTTTGGGTTCACTCAGGGGTGCCTACCCTTGTACAGATGGGATGAACTAAATGCCTTTTTCAAAAAATCTGGGTAGAAAAGAATCCCATCCTATGCTTTTTTATATACCTTGAATTTTATAGCTGTGAGCTAAATGACTTAATTGTGTTTCAAATTCAGCGCTGAAATTATTTTTGGATTGAACGCTCTCAATGGAAGATCCATAAGGTCTGATAGTTCTGCTGTTGGAGCATGGGATTCCACAAATGCGGAATCTTTTATACGATATACTGTCAAAAAGAATTACACTATCCATGGGTGGGAGCTTGGTAAGTGCTGTCTCTCTCTACTGACTATGCCATATGCTTATCAGAAGATTATGCTTAAAAAATGCACGCTATATTATTGTTTATATTGATTGATTCTCTCACATATTTTCAGGAAATGAATTGTGTGGGAGTGGAGTAGGAGTAAGAGTTGCCGCAGATCAATACTCGTCTGACACGATCTCTTTAAAAAATATAGTGCAAGATATTTACAAGGGTGAAGAATTTCAGCCGCAAATTATAGCACCAGGAGGATTTTTTGATGTGAATTGGTTCAAAGAATTTTTAAGCAAAACACCCAAGCTAGATGTGGTCACCCACCACATATATAATCTTGGTCCAGGTATATTCTTAACACAAAGTGGACATGAGCTGATTTAAGCTTCTTTGATCCTGTTTGGCAAACCTAAGAACGAGCTCCCAGCTGAGAATAAGTTGACTGGTTTTAACTTGATCAGGGTATATTAAAGTTACCATGTTCTGGATTTATGCATGCATAAAGGATTAAAAAGTAAGGCAAAATATGTCTTCAACTAATCCTTAAATAGTGTTGTTTCCAATGAGAAGATAACTAATGAAGCAAAATCAACCATGACTAGAAATCCCCCAAGCAATAATTTTTCTTGATGTAAAGATCTTATATATATGGGGGTACTTATTCTCTTATTTATAGGAGTTGATAAGCACCTCGTTGAAAAGATTCTTGATCCATCTTATCTCGACGGTGAGGTTGATACATTTAGCAAACTCCAGAGTATCATCAAGAATTCTGCGACTTCAGCACGTGCATGGGTTGGTGAGTCTGGAGGGGCATACAATAGCGGTCACAATCTCGTGTCCAATGCATTTGTATATAGTTTCTGGTAATAATCACACTAAAATGAGTAATCTACTTTGTTGAGATTTCAATTGATTCCTCATCCTATAATGTTATCCTTGGCATACAATTTAAGGTACTTGGATCAGCTAGGCATGGCGGCGACTTATGATACGAAGACATACTGCAGACAAACACTGATTGGTGGAAACTATGGTTTACTCGACACCACTAACTTTGTACCAAATCCAGATTACTACAGGTGATTATAATCAAGTATATTTGGTCACTGCCTAATGGGACATGTATAAACTATTTAAGGCTTTGTTGGATATGCTATATTTTCCTGCAGTGCTCTTCTTTGGCACAAACTGATGGGAAGAAAAGTTCTTTCCACAAGCTTCTTCGGAACAAAGAAAATACGTGCTTACACTCACTGTGCAAAAGAATCCGTAAGTTACCATATTTATACAAACAACTAAATATTATCACTAGGTGATCTTAATGAATTCTTTCTATTGCAGAATGGTATCACAGTGCTATTGATCAATCTCGACGAAAGCACAACAGTTCAGGTAAATCCAGCCTTCAATATTACTTCAATGCAACAAAGTAAATGCGGTTTTCATCATCATTATCATAGAGCAAGGCTCATCCAAGGCGAGAAGAAAAGCACAACAACAAGAGAGGAATACCATTTGACAGCAAAAGATGGGAATTTACACAGCCAAACAATGCTGCTTAATGGGAGTCCCTTGACTTTAACTTCATCAGGGAACATACCTTCTTTGGAGCCCGTTGATGTTGATTCATCGGAGCACATAAGTGTTGGTCCGTATTCTATTGTATTTGCTCACCTGCCAAATGCTGCTCTCCCTTCTTGTAGGTAAGTAGGAATTGATGGGGCTGAAACTGGTTCCACAATCCCACTTAATATAAGATAGTATAATATTACAGACCAGTTTTTCTCATCTTTATTAACCAAGATTACTTAATATAATTGAAGTTCTCTTTCTTCTTTTGCCTTTCTCCAAATAGAGATAATTCCAGAAAACTTAGATCTTTGCTTGGATTTACAGAGAGCGAGATATTACAAGAGAAAGGATCCATCAACTCAAACTACTTAAAGCCCAATAAATGAGATAAAGTCCCAATTTAATAATCCGATGGGATATTAGAGTGTAGCTGTGGCCTTTAGCTTTATGTTCGAGATATTATTTTTTATGTGAAGTTTATTGTGTTTAATGAATTATTGATATTGTAATTATGAATATATGTATTTGATTATGAGAATTCGTTTATTTATAATACATCCTTAAATTGGGGCTTAAAAAAAATCCCAACTCAATAATTATTTATATAACCCAACTCCAAAGGGGTTAAAAGGTAGACTCAAACATGTCATTTTTGGTAGCAGTTTTGATGATTAATTATTTGTCTATATTAAAATTTATCCTAATATATACATATAATTGATTGATTATAAAAAGTTTAAATCTAGCATACACCCCTCTTGTCCAGTAACTTCTGGATTAAAAGTTTAAATGGGATTCTCTTTTAAAAAGGTTGTGTTTGGCGTATTTGGATGTTGGACCCAAATCTCTTCTTTCCTCTCCTCTCATCTCATAAAAGTAAAGGCGTATAAGTAACCTGTTAGCTGAATTAAGATGAGGAAGAGTGTGCAGCAGATGGCAGACCATCCCCTCAAATCTCAATACTCAAACATAACATCTTTGGACCTATACAATACATGCATGTACTCCAAATTACTAAACAATTCTTTGCACTCCCATTAAAAGAAAAAGTCCTCAAAGAGAACGAACCAGGTTCTTATGAAGGGTATGGAAGTGATTCAGTAGTTTCAGATAAACAAGTTCTTGATTGGTCTGATCAAAGAAAATTCAAGCTTCGGCCAGAATACCCTGCCCAAAGATTTTTAGTTATATATTAATTTAGTTACCAAGTCCAATTTTGTACATTAGACCAATATGGTATGAGCATATTGTTTTATTTAAGGCCAGGTAGTTTAGGGGTAGGGTGGGTGGGTAGAGCAAAATGTTTATACTAGTACTTGGCCTGAAAGCTCATTCCCATAGATCAGGAGTCACTACTATTTTATTGCAAGACAAAGAAGTGGAAGGGCTTCAAGTGTGCAAAGATGATAAATGATTCACAGTCCCCACAATTCCTTGATGCTCTTTTTGTGAACCTTGGTCATCAAATTCAGGTACACAATTTCTATACTTTATTATAACATTGTGCCAATGTGTAAAAATTAGAATTGTTTTCTAAATGTTGTGTCGTTACTTTTGCAGATAATGAGTAACGGAGAGCAAGATGCACAGGGTAGTGACAAACACAAAAAGAGAGAAGATATCGGTGGCCATGTATAACTTGGTATCTGTTAAAGATATATTTCTAAAGCCACGCTTTTAAATAAAACTTTGAATTTTCCAAAAATATATTTCTAACATTTGCTAGAAATATGAGTAGTATATTGTGGATGCATGATAATATTTAATTTACATAGAATATAGAATATGAGTAATGACATGTCGGAAATGGCATGTCACTTTATGATATAAAACTGCAAATGTATATCTAATTTAGATGTTGTTTTTACTAGAGATAATAACAGAAGGCAATGGTTTTGTTGTTCCTTAAGGAAATGACTACCATGTTCCATTGTTACAAAGAAAATTCAAATATGACTTAGATATCACAAAGTAGAAAACTAACAAGAAATTATTCTTGAGTGGTAGATAATTAACCACGGAATATTGACAAGGTCATTCCTCGATGAAGTGCACAAAATTGACAAAAAGTTCTTGGCTCTACCGATGGAAGAGAAGTCGAAAACAATGGATGATGTTGAAGGGTATGGGAAGGATAAGCTGTTTTCTCAGAGAAGCAAACTCTTGATTGGAATGACTGTTTGTATCTCATTGTACATCCAGAAGATCAGCGGAAGCTCAAATTCTGGCCTGAGATGCCAGGTCATTTTCGATAATTATTGTTATCGCATTCATTTTCATCCTACCGCAACTAGTTTGGGATAAAAATATCACCTTGTTGTAATTCTGTAATTAAGCACACCTAGACGGGGTGAATAGGTGTAAATACCCAAAGTGATTTTAAAGTTTAATATAGCAGACTATAATCGGACGGTTTAACCCTATCCGTATTAGTTATGTTCTACGTCTGTTATAAACGGACAGCTAATACCTGTCCGTATTAGTATAAAATTTTTCACTTAAACCAAAATCTGCAGAATTTTAAAGCTTAAAATAGAAACAAAAGAACAGTAAATCACACCAAGATTTTCAGCCCCTATCCTCTAGTCTAGTAGCATAATCTAAGTTCAATCCCAACTAAGATTGGAGACTCTTTTTATTAAACTTTAATACACAATAAAGTACAAATAAAAAGAACTCCCTGTTCAAAGTATCTTCACACTGATGGTGGACACCACTTCCCCCTTTGCACCTCTGCAACTTTTCTCACCTTGAGACTACCTTTGAACAGAATACCTATTACAATTTACAATGACACTCAAGCCAAAACAGACTTCCACTTGAATTACAAAGATTATGAAGTATTACAGTGTTTCTTCCAGTTCAAAAAAAATATAAAAGAATATGACCAATGGCTGGAATAAGACTTAAAACATCTCTCTGAATATTGAATAACTAACAATAATAGCTTCCAGAATTCTGAGATAATTAGCTGAGCAAGAAGACTATTTATTGGAAGAAAGCATCGGCTATGAAAACTTGGCCAACCCTGTTAGATAACAGCTATAATATCTTTCCAAAATAACAAATCAACAAATAGATAAATAAAGAGTAGTTCTGGGGCGGACGTGTATAGCGACCGGACTGTACAGGCATATTTTTTATATGTATCCAAATGACATTCAAAACATTTTTTTCTGTAAAAATTCCAGTTCCAGTAAATCTTATAAATTATTTGGGAGACATTTAAAAAAAAAAAAAAAAAAAATTGGACCGGTCGCCAAGTCCGGTCGCTATACACGGTCCCCCTAGACTTTTTCATAAATAAATCAGTCTAAAAATAAGGAGCAATATGAAATGAAAGATAGAGTCCATACTCTACACAAGAGTTCTAACTCAGTTAATACAAAGACTCCTAATTAGAATAACTTTCTTAGCTAAACCAACTCCTTAATATATTCTGATTCAAATATTAAAACAACATGTTAATATAACAACCTTAACAAAATATAATCCAATGCAATCCTGCAGATAATATCAATTTAAATAATATAAAATGGGCCACCATACAAAGTAATAAATTATATTATTTAATCAACCCATTCCAAAATCAGTTTAGCTTATTTAATAAATCATATACTTATGCTTATTTTCATCATTAAAATCACTTTACCATATATGAAATATTTTTCCTTTAAGACCAAACATGCTAAAAAATCACTCCATGCAAAATATAATATTTCCATGCAAAGAATAATATCTTCATGCATCATAGAATTAAAAATATTTTCTAAATAAATCAAATAAGACCATTACACAAACTCAAATATATTGTCATTATTAAAATCACCAATAATAAAAACTAACATTTTCTCTCTTTTTGATGATGACAATATATTATCTTTTGAAATTATATGTTCCCCCTATCTATAAGGCTCCCCTTAAATTTATGCATATTAGAGTAAAAAAATGACAATAACCATCATTGCATATAGCAGCACAATATAGTATCTCAAACCAATTCAAATACAAATATCTCTCCCCCTTTGTCATTATCAAAAAGAAATCATTAAGCACAAGTTGATTAAAACATAATCATCATTACCCAAATATCTCTCCCCTTTTGTTATCAACAAAAATTAATTCATATCAATTTAGTTAAATAGTTATCTTGCCCCATTTGTCAATATTAAAAAAATAAGTTCAAAGATAAAAAATATCATTGGAGCAAGTTTATAACAAAATCACATATAGCAAGTAAACAATACGATCATACCTTTGTGATTTGTTACCTATATATTAACATTGTTGTTACCAATAGTAACATTGCTAGATGTGCACTGAAGTTTTCGATTTTAGATTTTCATAATCAAATCTCTTCAAAAACATTTCTTTTGATCACCCAATGTGGAGGTCACCTATAATCAAACTTGGGGGATAATTTCTCGCAGTTCGACATGATCTAGGAAGCTTGGTAGTGGTCATCTGTTTGTTGGATTCAAACTGTGATATATCAAATTCAGCATCTAAGTGTTCATCTGATTTTTCTTCTAAATCGGACGCAGTTTGTTTTTTTGGTGTCTGCATGTCTGAGTTTTCTACTAAAATGGACGGGTCAGGCTGTCTGATTTCAGCTGTCTTTCCTTCTGATTCGGACGGGTTAAGCTGTCTAGATTCTGCTATTTTATTTCCACGTTCTAGATTACTTTTTTACTGTAGAATACTCATTCTCTTCCTTTGACATATCATGGTTAAGTTCATAAAAAATTATAAGTACGGATACCTCGTCATGATTATCATGTGTATTAAATATAGAACATTTAGCACAATAAAAACTTTAGAATAAATAATATTATGAACCCTTGTGTTAGAAAATCCATATATCTAATTAAAACATTATTTAAAAAATCATATACTTATGCATATTTTCATCATTAATATCACTTCACCATACATGAAATATTTTTCCTTTAAGACCAAACACGCTAAAAAATCACTCCATGCAAAATATAATATTTCCATGCAAAGAATAATATTTTCATGCATCATAGAATTAAAAATATTTTCTAAATAAATCAAATAAGACTATTACACAAACTCAAATATATTGTCATTATTAAAATTACCAATAATAAAAACTAACCTTGTTGGGTTGGGTTGAGTATTCCTATAAAATAAGTAACATATAACACTAACAACTTATTATCACATTTGAATTGATTTATTTGATACCAAACAATATTGTAAATGTTAGCTTCATATACATTGTTGGAGTTTCTCTCTAACAATTTAAGCTTTTTGATGAGTATTTTACTTAAGATGATATCAGAGCAAGGAAGTTTTACAAGAATATACTATGAATACACGAAAAATAACCGAAGATCTCTTCAAGGTCGTTGAGCTTAGAGGAGAACTGCTTCTTGAACTAGTACTGCGGAGATGGAGCATCAATGCAGGCAAGGTTTAACTTTTATTATCCTACGTGTCCAAGGCCAAAGCGTACGTGTTCTAGGTCTCAACCTACATTCTGATAAAACAACAATATATCTTGCAAGACCATGAAGTGGAAGGTTTTCAGCTTCTGAAAGATAATCAATGGGTTAGAGTTCCAATCATTCCTCATGCTCTTCTCACCAATGTTGGTGACCAGTTGGAGGTAATTTAATTCTTCTTATACATGTATTTCTACTAAAATTACTCTGTTCATACATAAGTTAGAAATACAGTTTCCTTTTTATTGAGTTCCTAAATTAGAGATACATTTGTATTTTTTAGACTATAAAATCAGATAAAGTTCTTAAAGTGTCAGTTACTTTTCTTCTTAGTTGATTGAGAGTATTACCATTTCATCACTATTACAATTCTTGCCAATGATAGGCCAAGTACAGGAGTGTATTTTGGTTGTGGTTATAGATAGGTGATTCAAATGATCATTCAATTATTTTGTGCAGATCAGCAGATAATGAGCAATGGGATTTTCAAGAGCCCAGTGCACAGGGCGTTGGCGAGGTCGGAGAGGATGACTTTGGCTGTGTTCGGTATGCAGGCCTGAACCAGAAAGGGAAATTGGACCAGTGGAGGAGCTTATTAATAAGAAAAGGCCAAGGTTATACCAGAATGTTAAGAATTATGCCCATGCCCATCTCCAGTATTACCAGCATGGCAAAAGAGCAAATTGATTTTACAAACATCGAGTTTCAAGTCTGTGAAATACAACTATCATTTCTTCTATATAATGCCATGCCATGCCATGCCATGCCAAGATTTCTGAAATTGGATGAGAATAGCTTTGAATAAAGATGATTATGTTATGCAACCAAAGGTTTTACGAGTCTATTCAACTACCAATCAACTATAGGCCTCGTACATAATATACCTTGTTGGAACACATCATTTAAGGGTAATCTTTCTTGCTTGTGATATCATCCAGCACTTGAACTTTGCTACTTAAATCTATTACATTTCTATGAGTTATTAATTTCAAAGTTGACAATAATTTCATATTTATGAAAGGTAGTTAATTAAGTGGATTGTTATTTTGTAATAAACATGTCCAATATTAAAAGATTCAAATTGCATATCCGTTGTAGTCTAGTTGATTAGCTTTGAAAATCAGCAGGGCTGTGTTGGATAGAGAGGAGAGGAACGCAACATGAATAAATTAAGCTAGAAAAGAGACGGAGAAGAGGAAAGTAAAATGATTTACTCCTCTCTTTCTTTAGTTTGACCATTTCCTTTAGCTTGACTTCTTAGCATATAGTAGTAGTAACAAACAAAGGAAATTCAATAAAAAAACAATCCTTTCTTTATCAATATAGGCAAATAATTGGGATAATATCTATCTGCCTGTGGGAAAAAGACATGGCTGCTACTCTCCCTCCTGCACAGTTAGAGTCACTGCCCAAGCCAGTACAAGAACTGGCCATGGATCGTGATTCACTGCCGGAAAGATATATCTATAAAGGCAGTGATGGGGCCATCGATATTTCCTTTCCGGTGATGGAAATTCCTGTTGTCGATCTCAACTGCCTATCATATTCATCACCATCTGCAGAAAAAGAACTTGAAAAACTTCGATTATCTCTAAGTTCATGCGGTTGCTTTCAGGTCTCTATATATATCAACAACAAGTAGTTACTTGTTGATTTTTGATTTGATTTGATTAGTACGTCTAGTATGTTTAGATCTGACTTTGACTTTTTCAGGCAATTAATCATGGAATGACAAGTTCATTTGTTGATCAAGTGCACAGAGTTGGGAAGGAGTTCTTTGCACTTCCATCGAAAGAGAAGCAGAATTACTCGAGAAGTGTTGAGGACACTGAAGGATATGGGAATGATTCGGTTCTTTCGGAACATCAAACTCTTGATTGGAATGACCGGTTGTATCTTATCACAAACCCTGAGGATCAGAGAAAGTTCAAATATTGGCCTCAAAATCCTCAAAGTTTTAGGTAAACTCATCTTCCAAATTAATTATCTCAAAATATGATGAATTGGGTTTGTTAAGTAGTCCGATGTTCAAATAAACTTTACTTGATAGAACAAGCATTGAAGATCTGTTTGAATTCAAAATTGTTAAATCTGATTTAGTTTTTGATAGCTGCTGCTGTTATCTTCATGCATATATTGCAGGGATATTTTGGTTGAATACACCAACAAGTTGGAAACGTTGAATGAAGTCGTCTTAAAGGCCCTGGCTAAGTCATTGAACTTGAAAGAAGACAGTTTTTTGAAGCAGTATGGTGAAAATGCAACAATGATTGCGAGATATAACTGCTATCCTCCATGTCCAAGGCCTGATCTAATCCTGGGCGTTAAACCGCATGCAGATGGATCAGCTATTACATTCCTTTTACAGGACAAACAAGTGGAAGGCCTTCAAGTCCTGAAAGATAATCAGTGGTTTAGAGTGCCTATCATTCCTAATGCTCTTCTCATTAATGTTGGTGATCAAGTAGAGGTAATTAATTACTAGTCCTTTTTCTAAGAAGAAGTAGACACACACATAATAATTGTCCATGTCATGCAGATTATGAGTAATGGAATATTCCAGAGCCCATTACACAGGGTTGTGACAAATTCAGAAAGAGAGAGGATGACTCTGGCTGTGTTCTGTATTCCAGAATCCGGCAAGGAGATTGAACCGGCAGAGGAGCTTGTGACGGAGGAAAGGCCAAGGTTATACAAGAAGGTCAAGAATTATGTTGATATTTATTTCCAGAACTACCAGCTAGGAAAGAGACCCATTGAAGCAGCAAAAATCTAAGGAAATGAATGCATGTTGGCTTGGGCTTGGCTACGGATTTTGAACTCTTATTTGTCATCCATATAATATTTAGAATAAAGTCAATAACTAGTTACTCTAACAGACAAGCTATAGGCAATAAATAAGCTTATACACTACATATCATGTGCTTCTTCATGACTTGTGAGTTATTTATTTAAATTTAGATAATGTCATAATTAATATTAGAAACTATTACTAAATATTAATTGTTATTTCAAAAATTAATATAAATTCAAGTCACAATTTAAACAGTATAGTATTAAAATTAAATTTATAAGACGGAAAGAAGAGTATAAATGAATGCAAGTAAGATGGAGTCTTGATTGGTGCTTTGTTTGATCAAATTCCCAAAAAAAAAAATTCAAAAAGTTTATTTATTATTATTATTATTTTGGTACGTAGTACTATAAGTTGTAGAAAAATGTCACTATCTGTGTTTAAACAAATATAATATTTTTCTACATTAATTAGTAATACAAAAAATTATTATTCTTTCGGGAACAGTACTGATTATCCCATACATACATATACTACTGCCAGATGATTTATATATATATTCAAAAAAAATTACGATTAAAGTAAAATTCTAAAGAAATAGTACTAGTGCTAGTGGTAAAATAGAACAACAACATCTGACTTCTTTTTGAATTTCATGCCGTCACGTTTAAAACAGATCCCTCACTTTCATCTGTATCCAATCTCTTTCCCCTTTCCTTCAATTCAATTCAATTCAATTCAAAACACAGAAAGGAGTTAATTACTAGTGTTTCTAGTAGAGTGAAGAGTATAGAATAGTATATGCAACCATGCTTTCTCTCTCTTCTCTACTTTCCACCACTACCAAATCCTCCCTTCCCTCCCATCAATGCCACTCTCTTTCTCCTCCGCCATTCCACCTCCGTCTCACCTCCCTAACCCCTCACCACCGCCGCCTCGTGATCCGGGCTATCGATGCTGCCCAACCCTTCGATTATGAGTCTCGACTATCCGACCGCTACGCAAAATCCACCAAGCTTAAAATCGCCGTCGTGGGTTTTGGCAACTTCGGCCAATTCCTGGCCAAAACCCTAGTCCGCCAAGGCCACACCGTCCTGGCCCACTCTCGCTCCAACTACTCCGATAAGGCCGCCCACCTCAATGTCTCTTTCTTCTCCGATGCCGATGATCTCTGTGAAGAACACCCTGAGGTAATTCTCCTCTGCACCTCCATTATCTCCACCGAATCCGTACTTCGATCACTCCCTTTACAAAGATTGAAGCGTAACACACTTTTTGTTGATGTGTTGTCTGTGAAAGAATTCCCAAAAAGTTTGTTCCTGCAAATATTGCCGTCAGATTTTGATGTTTTGTGCACACACCCTATGTTTGGACCGGAGAGTGGGAAAATTAGCTGGAAAGATTTATCCTTTGTGTATGATAAGGTTAGAATTGGGCACGAGGAATCTAGGGCTTTAAGGTGTGAGAGATTTCTTGATATTTTCAAGGATGAAGGGTGTAGAATGATGGAAATGTCATGTGCCGAGCACGATAGATATGCTGCGGGATCACAGTTTATAACTCATACAATGGGGAGGGTTTTGGAGAAGCTGAGCTTGGATAGTACCCCGATTAATACTAAAGGGTACGAGACTTTATTGAATTTGGTGGAGAATACTTCGAGTGATAGCTTTGATTTGTATTATGGGTTGTTTATGTACAATAAGAATGCAATGGAGCAGTTGGAGCGGTTGGACTTGGCATTCGAATCCTTGAAGAAAGAGTTGTTTGGGCATTTGCATGATGTTTTGAGGAAGCAGTTGTTTGGGAAAGCGGAGGAGGGACAGGAGATTCCAGTGGAGAGACCACTATTGCCAAATCAGCCCCAAAATGGGAGTGCACCTTCACAGAATGCAAAAACTGAAAGTAGTTAAAATCTTGATTCCAGGTATGTGATATGGTTTTAACTTTTAACATCGAAATTCTTCATTATCATCGCTTCTTTTGTTATTGCATGAACTGAATTGTTAGTTCTCACAAAATTGTAAATTTTATGACTTGTTTCCTAAATATAAATGTTAAAAGTTAAAACATGTCAGAGTTTACAACATTTTTAAGCAAGATAATTTAGCAAAAAAAAAAAAATTTAAGCAAGATATACTGTTGTAGCTAAATAGTGCGTGTAACATAAAATTTTTATTCATGAATAATAGTAATAGAGCAATTCTGTTGATAGTGGATGGAACTATCTGTTATCATTTTCTTTAGTCCATCCGTCCCATAATAGGCATAATTAGAAGTCCATTTTGTCATTCCCTGCAAGCATACAATTACAACACTTTCATTTTAGGAAAATTGGCAAGTTTAGTATAATGAAATAAGAAGAAAAAAAAGGCACTGTAAACAGAAAAAGGAAAACTTTGTTTGCAAAATTTGACAGAACTTAACCAATCATGGAGTGTAAAAATTTGTCGAAGGCACCATTTCTGCATCCTAAAACTGTTTCATCAGTGGCATCATCTCCATATTTAGGTCCTTTCGAACAAAGTTTTGTGATTGCTTATTGAGCATCTGTAAGCATCTTACTTGTTATAGAGTATTTGCAGTCTCCTTCCATGCTTCTACTTTAGCAACGTAAATGTAAGAAATTCAAGCTTCCATTAACTATCCCAACCAAAATTATCTCCCAATATTGGTGCTGACACTGATAAGTGATATGCTATTGGGTCAGAAGAGATTCATTTGAGATACAAATTCTGGTATTATCGAATCGAAAACTAGTTAGTAGGAATAAACAAAGAAATTGGGCTTGTTGGTTGAAGAGGCAATATATATTTGCTAATGCTAAGCAGTAAGGAAATTATAAACTAATTCATGCTTAAGAATACAACCCCATAGATTCTTCCATATTAATATTTTGTTGATTCAGCAAGTAGTACATTTGCTGATTGAAACCAGGATAGGTGAACTGTTTCAGTTTCTTACTGTCCATTCCATTAGTATGTGAAATCTGCTCATAACTTGTTTCTGCCATCACCAAATCACGTCCAGGAATAGTTGTTGGCCTTTTAACCTCTTTCACTGTCTGCACTGTCTTTTTCATAACAAGTGTTACTTTTATGTGTTTTGGCATGAATTTCAAGATGTGCCAACAAACTTTCTTTTTAAATATTTTGTGTATGTTCTTGCAATATTTGCATATTATATTTTCAGCTATTTTAAATATTATTCAAAATTATAATCTATAAAGTGTTTTGACACCTAATAAATCCTTGCCAAAATATATTCAATAATAAAGTGACACGATGTATGGGAGTAATAGTTATGTACTAGCACTTTTTGATTTTATGAAGATGTATTAACACATGCTGATAACATAAATAGAATCTTGACTTTGTGATTTACTAGAAGTTTACTACTATGAGGTGGAATTCTAGTTTAATTTTCTGAACACAAGTTAGAAACTGATCGACTCATGCAACTTGCCTATATGCCTCTTCAAGTGTTCTTGTAACATTATATATATAATTCCTATATATGGTATTTGTGCCATATGATAAAAAAAAAATTAAAGCAAAGTAGTTCAGATATATAACGTTACTTTTTTGCTTGTCAGGGGAGTTCTATAAGATGTTTCCAAATGAATATTCTTCTGATAAAATATTCTTTGGTACTTTCATATGCATTCAGTAAAAGTGAGAGTCTGCAAGAGCATGAAAACGGACATAATTTTTACCCGACTGCACCTTGGCATGCAACAGTAAAGACAAAGTTTAACATTATTTACATGGCTATGCATTTGAATCATTAATCAGTGGAGATGTACTATTTTGGGATATACAATTGGCTAAGGTGTGTTCTTTTTCTGAAGGTACTGTCCTGTGATGTGTGGTGTGCTAAGGATTACTTGGTGTATGATTCAACCAGTGGTGAAGATTGATTTTGTGGTAATTCAAGTAGCCCGGCAATGTAGAATTAGTAATTTAATTATTTATTTTAGTTCCATCTGTTGTACTCTATTATAGTCTTGGGGCTCCATTAATCCATGTGAGCAGCTTAAATTCATGGTCAAACATTATTTTTTCTTGTGCTTTAGAGAGAGTCCTTCAAGGAAATTTTGCTTCCCATCCAATATTTGTTGTATTACTAAATAATTAAATGAATAAAATGTGCGTACTCTTCATCATTTCTAATTGTTCAACTTTACTTTTTGCACTACCAGTTGTTTCTTCACTTCCAATGTTTTGGTAAGCTGAAAAACAGTACTAACATTTTATATAAGGAGAGAGTCTCTGATGGCGCCTAACTGTCCAGCCTTGCAACAGTTAAAGATTTACATTGGTGGTTGAGATCTTGTACAGTTGTAGCATGTGTGCTGTTCAGCTTCTTTAGAGTATATCTTTAGAGTATATTATGCAATTAGAAAATAAGTCATTTTATAAATTTTTCTTTGTGATATCTTATTAGTAGAGAATCTTGAAATATATAAATCATGTAATTAATGCCTAGTTGGATGCATGGAATGGTGCTAGAATTCCGAAGAGTTGCTTGGGATATGCTGCCTGGATTATTTGAAGAAATGAGAGGAACTGTATATCTATGTACACACACACCCCCAAGTTTAAAATAATACTCACTCCGTTGCTTAATATAAGTTGTTTTAGAGAAATATTTTTGTTCTTTGATATAAGTCGTTTTAGAATTTTAATTAAGTATTAATTGTTTAGTTTCTAATATTACCCTAAGTATTAAATATAAGTTTAGTTCTTTCACTATTGTCTATCTAATAAATAACCCATTCTTTTTTCAATACAAGAACAATATATGCAATTGATGTTATATTTAATATTTTGCAACTATTTCTTTAATATTTGTGCACGACTTTAAAAATGATAGGATTCACTATTATACACAATTCATCTCCTCACCAAAAAAAACTTTTTATATTCTCTCTCTAAGTTTCAGTAATCATTGTCTCTCTCCTCTTTGTAGCTTTCCCTTTTCTCTCCTCTACGACAGATCTGCCGTCGATGACGAGTCCGACAACTTCGATAGCTTATGTCGCACCCAAATCACGCTCCTAATTTTAACCACCCGCGTTATGTCGAGGTACAAACCCTCGTTTTCTCTCTCTAAAAATATACATACATATATATATATACACATCCAGTAATACATCTCTAATTTTTGATCAAAATACATGAGTAATCTCTTTTCAGAATTTTGCAGATTTTCTAACCCCTCCTAATTCAGTGGGTCAATTTTTTTTAAAAAAAAAAAACCTTAAGAATAAAATTTAATATCAAAATTGATTCTCTATTTGGAACGGAGATACTAAATTACTCCGTCAAGCATTAGAAAAGAAAAAAAATTTAAATTTATTTATATACTATCTCTCCCTAAAATTTGTATAAAAAAAAAGAAAGTTTATAAGAGTGAGACGATAAATGAATTTTTTTTAAATAGAAATAATGAGTAAATAATAAAAGAGAGAGAGTGACGATAGGAAATAAATGTTAGAGATGAAATGTGTATAAAAATTAAAGAGAGAAACTGAATAAAAAATTTAAAATTAAATATAACAAAATTTTAGAGAGGAAATTAATTTAGGGGATGTTATATTTAATATTTATTGTTGTTAAATGTTGGGGAAAAAATACAAAAATCAAATAAATTGTAACTGTTAAACAGAGTACAATTTTTTTGAAAGAAAAAACAAAAGAGTATAATTATTTATTAGTTATACGCAAGAGAAAAAAATAAGACTAAGACTGAATAATTTAACGAAAATGTATAGTTGATATTTGATACTTTAATGTGACACAGTGAAAGTATACAACACATGCACTTAATTTTTTTTTAATAAATGTATTTATATATTAATTTGTAAATTAAAGATAAGACATTATAATTTAATACATTAATCCTGACTCCGTGAGACTAAAAACCCCTAACCAATTCCTAACTTATAATAAATAGCATCACATCCGGAGGCTAGGAATAGAAAAACACAGCTAAACAAATCATAAGCCCAAAAGCTCCGAGACTATGTCTATGTGCAGCCGAAAAATTCAAAACAAGATCAACAAATATGAACACATCCAAGACAGGGCCCCCCTGCCCCCTGCATGGATCCGCCCTTGGTTGTAGATCTGATGTAATTTAGAGTTTAGTTCCTTGTTTTCTCAAAATCAACCCTATGCAGATGATATACTGATAAATAAAAGGAGAATAATTGTGATATGAATCACTTTTTAGGAAGCTAAAATCCATAACAATCTGTTTTGACATTATCATATTTCTTATCAATTTATGCATCATTTCTTCGTGTATAAGAACTCGGATTACTATTTTTTGGGACAAACTTCTACTTTCAGTTACGGCGACGACAATAGCTTGTGATTTTTGGTAATGGTTGACAAGGTTATTTTACCCGAATTGGGGCTACTAAATGGTTGAGGACATTGGAAACTATGGAGGCTTCATTGAAGATGATGATTGCTCAAATTATAACCATTGTAATTAAGCTCTAAAATTTGGGCATATCGTGCTGTGTATTTGAGAAGGTACGAAGTATTTCTTATCTAATCCTTATTTAGGCATATTGTGTTGTGTTTTCTTTTTGTTGGTGTTGACGATGGGCAGGAGACCAAGAGTAATGTGGTAGGTCTGTACGATGGAGAGGAAAGAGAGGATGAAGAATAAAAATGGTGAAAGGACGATGGTAGATATTGGTGCGCGGTAAATTAATTTAATTGAAAATATTTTCAATAATTTCTTCAATCTTCAATTCAACAAATTTAAGTTTGTGAGTGCTTTTGATTATCAGTTTTGATCTCATTTTGCATTTGATTCTTTTTTGCTTGATGAAATGAGAGAGAGAAAAGTGTATGACATTTAATAAATGTCAAAAATTCATTTGAAATAATATTTAAGCTTTACCTAAAAAAGTATTTTCTATTAATTACAAAAATAAGTAAAAAAATTATTTTTTCCATGTATTTTTCATAAATTTTTTGATTTTATTTTATTTAAAAAAAATTCTTTCATATTCCCCTTAATTTTAATTAGCATATTTTTAGTTTTTATGTTTTATAATCTCCTTAATTATATTTATCTGTCACTTGATTAAATAAA
Organism: Panax notoginseng; assembly: GCA_016801055.1. Classification (NCBI taxonomy): domain Eukaryota; kingdom Viridiplantae; phylum Streptophyta; class Magnoliopsida; order Apiales; family Araliaceae; genus Panax; species Panax notoginseng. Next base: position 171,487,581 of record CM029021.1, read on the forward strand.
AAATCATCTGATATTAATTACAAAAATAATTAAATATATTTTTTCATTTTTTTTTTGTTTTTTGGCTAACTTTTCTAATTTATATTATACTTTAAAATATTTTTTTCATTTTCTTCATAAAATTTACCCTCTAAATCCACATAATGAATGTCACGTAAATAACATGATTTAATGGATTTTTAATGGTTTGTAAGTAAATAAAAGTATAATGAGTTGACTGTAAGAAAAAACGGTTGAGTGACTCACTTGTAAGTTAACATAAAGTACAATGATTAAAAAAGCATTTAACCCGAACTTGATATCGAATACTACAGCGGGAGAAATACAGATAAAAATATTAATAGATTTAAAAAATAAAATTTATTTATTATTACTTATCAAAAAAAATATAAATGTTTCAATATAATGTGTAACATGTAATTGTAGGTTAAGAAAGTTCCAATGGAATTTTTTTAAAAAAAAGTTCCTATCAAATTTTTTTAAAGTTATAAATATGCTTGTAATAAAAACAAATATATTAAAATATAATATTTCGTCGGTCCCAAAATAAAAGATTTACGGAATTGATATTTTCATATTATTTTTAATATTTTCACATATTTTTCTCTCGCTTAAGCTTTAAGTAGGTGATACCTTTATGTGAGAGATAACCATGTAAAAATATAAAAAACGCATGTTCACGGTTAGGAGTATTAAGTATTCCCTTCGTCCCATAATAAATGTCCTAGTTTGATTTTAATGGTCAAATTGATCATTTTTAAAATTAATGATTAAAAATATTTATATGAAAATTTTATATCACGAAACTTGACATTGTTACTAAATTTTCATAGTTTATTCTGATTATAATTTCTCGGTATATATCTTAAATATTTTAAGATTTGTTAATTTTAGAAATGGTCAATTTGACTATGAAAATCAAATAATGACGTTTATTATGGGACGGACGAAGTAGTAGATAAGTTTTTTTTTAAAGTCCCACTTTGTAAAGAATACAATATAAATTCATAATCAAATATATTATTACTATTACAATTACAAGAACGAGTCAAAACTCACTTAAAAGGAAGTGGGCTGCATCTATCATTTCTGTGCAACTAATTTTATTTTTTTCCTAAAAAAAAACTGTAAAATCGAAAAAAAAAAAAAAGTTGTAATAGTTTGTACGCAAAGAAGCTAACAACCGTCCAAGTCTTTATGAAAGCATAATTTACTGATCGCCATAAAAAACATCTCACAACTTATTTTTCACATATGCGGATAGCATTTATGTTATGTTTTCAAATATAATATCAATATACTCTCTTTATAATTAAATATAAATATTTTAAATTTAAAATTGATATAATACATTCAACTTTTAACACCAATAACATTTAATTATGAGTAGTAATATTTTTTAGATAACTTATATTTTCGTAATTATATTTTTTAAATTTAAAATTAATATAATACATTCAATATTTGTTTATTTGTTTATTTTTCTTGTATTAATAATTTTTAATTTCTGATAAAAAGATATTTATAAAATTTTAAATAAATTTTAATTATTAAATAATAATATTAAATAACTTTTTTAATCTATGCATAAAAAACTTAAACGATGGAGTAATTTTTTAGGAACGGTAGGAATTATGCTTGTTTTCAAAATGAGCAATGCTACGCAGACAGGGTTTTTAGACAAGATTATTGGACATTTTTTATTTTTTTTTATTTTTTTTTGCTAATGACTTTCAAAAAATGTATAGTATTTATTCTAACAGGAATTTTTACAAAAATTCCTGTATTTGTATATGTATCCAAATTATACCTAAAATACTATATTTTATAAAAATTCATGTTAAAATAAATACTATATATTTTTTGAAAATCAATATCAAAAAAAAAAATTGAAAAATGTCCAATAATCCTGTCTAAAAACCTGTCCGCCAAGACTTTTCCTTTCAAAATTTGTGGTACACTGATTTTTATAAAACACGGGGGAGGTTAACATAGTGCAGAAATGAACATTTGACACGTGTCATCGTTTTTTTTTTTTTCAGTTACGGACGTTGGACGGAAGTTGAAATCCACTCTCATCATCTTCACCACGTTTTCTCTTCTTTTCTTTTCTTCGTCTTCTGTCTTTAACTCACTCACTCACACGCACACAACTAGATTTCTTGATCGACCCTCCGTTGTCCGCTGCTCCATCTCCGCAATGCCACACACCTCCTCCTCCTTCTTCTCTCTCTCAAATTTTAACGTCCCTTAAACCCCTGAATCTATACAATTTTTCTTCTTTTTCCTCTTAGCCATTAGATATCTTAGTTACATATATATATATATATATATATATACTCATATATATAAAATGGGAAAGAGAAAGAGAAGAACCGACCAGAACAACACTCCTCCTCCTCCTTCGGGTATGTTTCTTTCCCTCCTTTTTTTTTATCCCCAACTATCTAGGGTTTGATTAATTTTGGGGATTTTGTCTTGTTTCTTCACTTGTCATGCTTTATTCTTGTACAAGATGAAAAATTCTTTTTTGGACGATTAATGTATTTGTATAAAGTTTTTATTTGTAGATCAAGAGCAGATTTTTTTGTGGATTAAGTTTGTATTTTTGTTCTTTAACAAGGTCAAGAACATTGTGCACGATTCATTAGAGAAAAAATGTTAAGAGCGGTTTAGGTAGACAATTGACTGAACAATTTATGTGTGTAAGAAAAGGAAATTTAGCCTACATCAAAGTTATCAACCTTCCAAATTTTGCACCTAAATTATATTCTATCAGTTACAAAAGAAATTTGAACCTAGATACTTTCACAAATTCTCAGACAATGTTTTCATGCTCAAGTGTTTGCCATTGGTAATGAAATTTGCCCTAGTAGAATACAAAGACTCCAAAATCCAATTTTAACCCCTCCCATATGAATGCGTTGTTCCAGTTTCTGTTATAAACTAATTCCACCTAATGGATAAATGATTCTATAATCCATACCCGATCATTTTCTCACAGAATGGTCCAAGTTCTCTTGTGGATTGAATTGGCTGTGTAGCTACTAGCTTCTTTCTAGCTAAAGTGGCACACCTCTTAATTGCAAATACGACTATTAGCCAAACTTGATGAGTCTATTAACTTTAATTTTTTAAACAGGATGAGCTTATTTACTTATTATGTGTTGTTTAATAAGAAGTTCTCTTCTTTTTTTCTTTCTTTTTTTTTTCCTTAGGACAAAGTTTTTTTGTTTTCAAAAAATATTTTAATTTGACATTTTTTTAATCCTTACCCTCCTTTGTCGATTTGTACCAGTCTATGCGAAATATTGAATTTAACAGTTATAAATGTTTCTAGAATCGTGCTCCACAGATTCTAGTTTGGACTATCTTAGCTGGGTTTGTGCCTCTTTCCATCCATAAATGAAACTTTACAGGAGATTTTGTCAGGCTCAACTAGGAATTGTAACTGATGGGGATCGATGATTTATTTCCCTTGTTTATTATGGATGATTTAGTTATCATGTTTATTTATTTTTGTTTATTTCATTATTATGGACTTGTTTTAATCAGTTGGGGTATGTTTGTCTTTAGCTATTTTATTGGTCTCCAAGTCCAATTTAGGGTTGTTTTGTTTGAATACCGATGTGATTTTCACACGGAGTACATTCTGAATATTGAGATTATTATTGACTTTTCTTATATCGTGGAGATATTTACATAGAGTTAATAAACGTTGAGTTGAAACTCTAAATCCTAGAATTTAAGCGCAAAGCGTAAATCCTAGTTCTAGCTCTCTACCAATTAACAATAAAATTCGTTTTACAAAGGTTTTCCTACATCACTAACCAGAAATTAGAGAGAAACATAAATATAACAGAGATAGATAGAGAGATTAGGAGGAAGAAAGAGAAGAATTCAGAGCTTCATCACTAAATTTGTGAGAGAAAAATAAGAGAAAGGTTGACAAGCATCTCATTACTTTCATTTAAATACTGAATTCACAAAGCTTAGGTTGCTCCTCAATTACAACTGTTTATAGGAAAAGAAATGCTGAAAAGTAAAGCTCCTAACCTACACTACTCTTCTTATCCTTTACTCACAACTAACTAACTACCCCATGTGCCATGCGCTTACATGTATATGACAGCTACTAGAATCTACTATTTATTGGTCTTATTTCCCAGTTTTCCCTTGGCCTGACAGATTTGAAGGCACATTATCATCCCTGGATTCTGCTTTTTTAACTTTTGTTGTTACTGTTTGTTTCTTAGTAAGAGTGATAAACACTGTTCCATAACAAGCATTTGGGTCTAATTTAGTCCAATGAACTTATCCATTTTGATTGTAATCCTTATTTAATAAATTAGCAATCTTTGGCGTAGTTTGATTCAACTTTAGGAACTTCAGATTCAAACAACAAATTTGAAAGATTCTTTGATTTTCCAAACCCCGCTCAATAAGTTAAACTAACTAGTATATTCTCTTGGAATAACTCTAAACTATTTTCCACCACTTTATGTTCCTTTTATTTTGTCTTTCTCTTGTTTCTTCCTCTCGGACACGTTTCTTGATGGATGCATAGAGCGATTGAGTATGTCATTTGTTATTTCTTTTTTGTGTTTCTCTTGATGTGACTAAGGATTACTAAAATGAGAAATCTTGTGAATGATTAGTTTTAAATTTGAATGTTGCAGACTTCATGCCATATTCCTCTCGAATGGATTCATTGTCGAATGAGGTTTGTCACTGCTCATGTTTTCAACACATGTACTGTTGCTTTTATTGTTACAGTTATGTTCTGTTTGCATTCACCCCCTCCCCTCTCCCCCAGTCCCCCTCCCTCTCCCTTCTTTTTTTCCCCCATTTTTTCAATAATACTCCTTGCTTTTCTCAAAAGAGTTTCATTTTGAAAAATCCTAAAGTTTTAAAATTAATGTGAATTTATTTAAGTTTTTAAAAACGACAAATCTTGTAATTATTAATAGTTTTTAGATAGTTTACAATATTCACAGTTTTATCGACTAAAATTAAAGGAAACGGAGGAAGTATTCACATCTCATTTTGGGACTGAAATTGTAAGATTAAAATGTCACAATCTCTTCTTTTCATTTTCTTCTGGTAATTGGACTTGACAATACCTTTGCACAGTAATCCTTGTAGTTTTCCTTTATTGCACCATTTGCCACGGAAATGTGAAACTAAGTACATGTTTAAAGTCTATCTCTCTCAACAACTTTACCTGTTTTGTGGTAGAAATCTTCTCATTCAGTTGGCACCAGTGCAATAAGGCCTTTGTCATCCATTATGGATATTATGGATAGTTCTATGAAGCTACCAAACCAGTCAGCTGCTCATCACCATAGCCGCACAATATTACTAAGGCATCCGCGTCATTACTATGGCCGTCAATACTCGCGACGCAACTCTGCTCACCATGCCGATGCATCAAGTTCTCATGGAAAGGGTACTCCTCTGCATGATGATAAACTATCTTTCAAGTTGGCGAGGCAAGGCAATTCAGAATCTGGTTGGCATACAGGTGCATTTTCCTTAGGTTTCTTTTATGCATATAGATCTATCTAATGGTCTAGTTTCTCTCAAGATGAATGGAGGAAGAATCTGCTAATGTGTTGTGTGAAGCATCTATCACCATCGAAACAGGTGGTACAGTACAACTTCTAGACTCTTTTACCTAAATAACTACAGACGTCGTGTTTTTCAGTGATCATTTTATTTTTATCGTCAAACTTGGTAGTTTTTATGAAGAGTCTCTCAAGACCTTTTTTGTTTGCCCTGCTGGATCAACCATAAATGCATCTCAAGATATAAATTGTTGTTCTTGTACATGATTTGATGAGAAGTTTTACTCATTGTTCTTGTAGAGAGTTGGGAGAAAGCATCTCGCAGACCAGAAAGAATTAGATCCGTCTCCTCAACAATGGATGCAATTTCTGCTGATGTGATGAAGATGATATGTGGAATATGCCGGAAGCAGTTGAAAAGGAGATCTTATATTCTTGGAAACACAATCTCTTCAAATGACCTCTCTGTTGTAGCAGTTCTAGTTTGTGGTCATGTTTATCACGCCGACTGTTTGGAAGCTAAAACATGTCATGAAGATAGAAGAGACCCACCCTGCCCGATGTGTGTAAGCCTGCTCTCAGAGGTTGCTGCGTCAAGCGTGCAAGACTAATTTTAGAAATGCTGACTTTGTAATTTTTGAGGATGATGATCTAGCAAAGACAAGACGTATAACACAGTTAGGCTGTAAATAGGTATTTTGTAAACGAGACAGACCATGGCTCACAGTTAAGAAATTTCACTTGCTTTCTTTTGCTAGTGTTGTACCATGTAGACGTCATCTTGAAGTCTGTCTATGATTACCAGAAGCACCTGCTTTTTGATTTCTTTCTTGTTAAATTAATATTTGATTTCACAAGTAATGGATGCTTGTTTTTGTTTCTGAATGTGCTTGAAAGATTAAGAGGTCTGCATATACCACCTCGTGGGAAAAAAATTGCCAAGAACCCAAGTTGAGATATTCTTGTGGTCTATTTCTGTTTTTTGGGTAAAATGTTCTTTTGTTCAGAACACAGAAATATTCAATTTTGTTATAAAAGTAGAAAAGAGAGCATTCTCCTTGTTTATAAGCACATGTATATAAATACTTGAAAGTTTCAAAACTCGTAAGTCATTACAATAAAGAGAAGTAGGAATGTATCTAGACATAGGTAAGAACATCTAGACATCCATCTGAAAGCAGATCCTCTGTCCCCTTGTGTCCCTCCACTTAAATTTTGACATCTAACCTCTCATTTAATTTTAGAGTTAATTAGTGTTGAGTAAAAGGCTAGGTGTCAAAATTTAAATGGAGGGTTAGGAATGTATCTAGACATGGGTAATAATGTATCTAGACATCCATCCGAAAGCAGATCCTCTGTCCCCTTGTGTCCCTCCACTTAAATTTTGACATCTAACCTCTCATTTAATTTTAGAGTTAATTAGTGTTGAGTAAAAGGCTAGGTGTCAAAATTTAAATGGAGGGAGACAAGGGGACATGGATCTGCTCTCCATCCACACACTATGTATAATTTTATAACAAATTTCTTACATAACCAACACTTGAGTTAAGTTCAGCAATATTCAATAAAATAAAATAAAAACAGAATTAATATTTAATGCTTCTTCTGTCCCAAACTGTGAGTCCAGTTTTGAAAATGGAATTTTTATAGCCTTATAGGAAAGTTTGACTTTAACATTATCTATCATCTGTCAATGCCAAAACTGGCCAGTTATAAGAAGATCTGAACCATTTGGTATTTTTCAAAATAATGAATGTTGACTTTAATTTTGAGACATCTTACTAACGAAAGTTGAACCCAATATTTGTCTAGAAGGGCATGTCAAATTTGTTGGATTTCAAAAATCAGTTTGCACAAAGTAAATTAAGTGCAGTAAAACTATCCTGAGGCTGTCCAGAAAATGCACAATTATCATTAATCCTCCAGGAGAGAATAAAGACTCGTTTCTCTTGTTTGAAAATAGTGGAACTACCATTCAATATAAATAATATACATACATACACATGATGAGTAAGAGCCCATTGATAAAAACTACAATGCAACTGCCGATAAATTTATCTAAATACAGTAGTACGGCAATGTTAAACTACATTACATTCTCTAAAGGAAAACCAACTGACCAGCACATAACAGTTGCCGGAATACATAAATAACCAACTGCCTACATAATTTACATGATCTGTACGGCTTCCAAACCTTAGGCAACACGAGGAACTTATAAGGTGGCCTTGCATGACTTCTTATTGTGCCCTGCTTCCTTGCACCTTGTACAGGTAACTGTCCTTTTATTTGCCGACTCTGCTTCTTTTAGTTCCTTCTTCTCTTGGCTTGGTGATCGAGTGGGCACAGGAGGAAGCACGTGCACAGTTGAATCAGCATCTTCATCTTCCACAGGCTTACCACCCGGTATAGAGTTTATGGTCTTGGAGTATGTTGAGCGGAAGCTATCAACTGTGAAATATATCGAACAATAATCATATGGATTCCTACCCGTTGAATTGAAGACTGCAACAGCATGGCAGCATGGAAGCCATGTTTTTTTCCATCCCAGGCAAGTGCAATCCAAGCTATTAAGATTCACCACATGGGTGCAGTCATCACGAACCTCAAATAGTGTATCAGACGAGAATAATACTTTCAAACCACTAGCTTTAAAGGTTTCATGTTGTAGCTTTTGCTCATAAGATGGAGTGAGTTTTGTGGACCACTTGCTTGATTCCACGCGACCATTGTCCATCAACCTGGTCATCATACGTATTAAGGCTTCCATCTTCTGCATTATAGGTGATTCCCGCAATTCCTCCATCAATGTAATGTATGACTCAGCAACATTTTGTGTTATATGGTTATACTGCTCACCTTTAAACAACAAACTCGTCCAATACTCTGGCTCAATTTGCATGACCCAGTCATAAGCTTGCGAAGAAATCTGTTTAATTTGCTCAGTGCACTTCTTGAAACTGTTAAGTCGGAATGCATAGGCAGCAGCTAAGAGATTGCCAGGTAATGCAGCTTTCCCATCTCCGTGGAACGGACCCTTCAAGTTTTTCTTGAAGCTTTCCATAAGGTGGTACATGGAGTAACCATATTCAGCATTCTCAAATACCTTGAGAACAAACTTCTTCAAGTTCTTCTCTCTATCTGAGACAAATGTTATGGATTTTGAAGTTGACATTGCAGATTTTAACTGCTCCAAAAACCAGTGCCAATTATCATCATTCTCCACATCTACTACAGCAAAAGCAACTGGAAAGAAACCATCATTTCCATCCACCGCAGTAGCTGTCAACAAAATTTCTTGGTACTTTGATCTTAGATATGATGCTTCAAGAAAAAGAAGTGGGCGACAACCATCCAGGAAACCACAGATTGTTGCCTGAAAGGAAACAAAAAGACCCCGAAGCCTTTTGTCATCACTGGTGATGAACTTGGTTAAACTACCAGGATTAGCCTCTGCTATTTTTTCACAAAACCAAGGCAGCTGATTATACGCCTCTTTATAGGATCCCTGAAGTTGCTCTCTCGCATCCTCAATAGCTCGCCAAACTTGTGTGTAACTCAATTCAACCCCAAAGTCCCGAGAAATGCCATTAGCAATGTCTTTAGTTTTTTGATGCGGAGAATCACGTAACATGTCCTTGATAATACTTACTAACCAACTCCTTGCTGGGTGACCAGACTTCCATGATTCCCCTCCACATGTATGTGTATTATCCAACTTTTTTATCTGAAATGATTGAGCAGAAGGGACCCAAGATGCATGAATCCTCCAAGAACAACCATCAACAATACATATGCCACTTGCACGATTAGTGTCATTCTTTTTCAGCTTATATACAAAACGATGTGCAATTGCATATTTCTGCAGAGTATCTCGAAATTCTTGGACACTTTTGAATTCCTGACCAACACCTGTAATACCATCGCTCCATGAAGCAACTGCTTTATCCAATGGAGCGTCATAAGAACTGATGGGATATGGGTTGTCAAAATAAGCTTTCCTAAGGATAATGTCTCGCTTCAGCTCAGCTGTATGGCTTTGGCTGCTGCTCTTTTTCCGGGATCTTCTCTCCCCAACATCATCCGCAACAGCAACAATGGTAGGACCATTGGCGCCGATTTTCCAGGAGGCAGTGCGCCTTCGCTTCTTGACAGTATCTGCAGGGGTAGCAGTCAAATCAGGTTCAGTCGTGCTGTGAGGGATTGAAACAGCAGCAGCACCGGAATTTGGAACATAATCAGAATCATAATCAGCAGCATGTTCCGCAGAAGGGGTTGACGTATTGGTTGATCTGCTGGGGCTCTTGGCAGTTGCATCGACAGATACTACAGAGTTATCTGGAGAAGGTGTAGCATCGGTAGGTACAACAATTTTTCTTTTGGTAACATGCTTGGCAGTTTTTCTTTTAGCGACATGCTTCTGCTTGATTCTGTTGACTGGAGTCAAATCAGTACCAGTTGTTGGCACAACAACATGGTTTACAGTCTCGGCAATTTTTATACCAGTCTCCCTGCAAGTTTTACTAATGTGATTACATGGACTTACGCACAAGATAGCTGTCAGTGTCAACCCAAAAAGTAATGGGTACTTAATTGATGCCTTTGAAGAAAGAGTTTCCAGTGTTTTGATGTGCCATGTAGTGACAGGCTAAAGGCTAGCAACTATGTTTATACCATTTACCAGAAGTTGACATTAAATAAAACAGTTGTTATTTAACAGAAAAATGCACCTGAAATAGATACCTGCTGGCATGCCTACTTAAGGTATCATGATTGAAACCTTGATTGCCCATAACAAAGACATCTGTTGTTATGGAATTCCCATGAAAATCAATCATTCTTTTTAAGTCTTTATCATTCTTTAGGGTGATGAGATTTCGCTTGTTTCCTGGAAGGAAGTACTTGATAGACATTGTATCATAGTCCAGATTGCACATTTCAGCTAATTTCAACTTCAGATCATCGAATAGAGTCTCAGTATTGACATTTACTGCATTTGCCTCTCCTCCAACATATGACAATGTTCCATCATCATTTGTCACAAAGTCACCAGAGGACTGACAAATTAATATAAGCTTTCCCCGTGCCATATTATAGATCTTCAGAACTTCACATAAACAATAAGAGAGAATAATTAGTTTACGCTTCTATTTTTCATATTGTCCAATGTCTCTAAGAATACCTTTTTAATTAATGAAAGTTGCTAGCTGACCCTAATCAACCGAGATAAGGCTTAGTTGAGTTTTTACAATAATGAGGTGCTGCTAACAAACAGAAATACAAGAATCAGAAGGAATTTTTTTCAAGAGTCAATAAGTATCTTACCAAGTTTTGTAAAACAGGTGTGAATGTCGGATAAAACCAAATTCATTATGTTCATCAATGTAAGTAAACATTGATAGTGATAGGAAGTTATTCAAGTTATCCCCATAGTAGAACAGGAACAAATTCACTATCTATATTCTAATACACATTTCCGAGTGTCACCTAATACTACAAAATGTGAACCATGACGAATTCATGTCAAACTTTGCGCACAAACAGTAGCTGCATCAAATTTCATGAAATATCAAAAGGATCTAGATTGGCAGTTTATGTACAACGCTATTTGAAAAGAGTAATAGAATTTAAAATTGTTCAATGTCCTGCAACGGAGTGGAAATACAGTAAATAAAACAGCCTATGAAAACGCCTAGGCACCCACTTCCCACTTAGGTCCACCTATCAATTTCTAGAACACTAGAAAGAATTTACTTTTGTCTCATTATACCTTCATTGATATATCCACAAAGTTTTGATAACTTTTTTAATTTTATTTCTTTTCTGTCAAACACGATTTTTTTCCCCTGGTTAAAGTAGACGGTCAGAGTAATGTCAAACAATTAATACATTGATCTGAAAAATAGGAACAAATTTACTTAATAGGGACATCCCAAAATGAAAAGGCGGTCACACAAATTGGGACTAATGGAAACAATTAATAATTACACATTATGTAACAAAATACTATATAGTTAGATTACACAATACACATCAATCTGATCCATGAGATAATTTATATCTTAAACGACTAGATTACAGCATGAAAAACCAAGACCAGATTACAATTACGACATCAAACAGACAATCAGCATTTGAGTGATCAAATTATGCCAAAGTGCATGACATCACAAGTTTCAGCTCAAAAGCACAGTTCAGCAGCGAATTCCATTCAATCAGTCAAAAATCATCAAATTAAAAAACCTAGAATGAATAAATTACACATTCGTAGCCACACAGGTCACGGACGAATGCAGTGGATTTGGGATTAGATTGTAGAAAGCTATTAAAGGAAATGAAAGTTCATCTGAATTCACATCATAAGGAATTTAGTAAGAAAACCAGTTAAATAAAAAAAATATAGAGAGAGAATTACCAGTGCAAGTAACGGAGGGACGGCACGATGAAGAGAAACCCTAGAATCGGGGGCGTTTCGGAATTAGGGTAAAATGGGGCGAAACAAAGGGTGTGTTGGAAGTTGACAACAGAAGTAGGGTTAGAATGACATATAGCGATTCAACAAGGGGTTGATTTTGGAATATGTGAAAATTAAGTACCGATGATGTTGACACGGTGGCTGGCGTGGGCCTGGGCCTGGGCCTGGTGGACTTACCCGTAGCTTCGCGGTTCGCCCATGCATAATAAACAATTGGATTTTTAATTTTGAATTTTTTTGGAAAAACTATTCGTTTAACAAAAGAGTTTTAGTTGATTTAATTATAAATATAAGTTATAATATAAATTATTTTAATATAATATTTTTTTAGAGAGTTTACAATAGTAGGCATCGCATTAATTAAAAAATTAAATTTTAAAAGCACCCTCTAATGTTAGAAAAAATTTATACGTACATAAAAATTAGACATTATTACTTTACAATTTCACTTATTTTTATGTTAAATTATCATGTTCGTATAGAAGAGCTCATAATGTTATTAGGAGTATGTTCTAGTCAAAACTCAAACGTCAAATTATTGCTATTACTATTTTGTTAAATTTTGGGTTGAAGATTTTAGATTTAAAGAGAATTGTGTGTTGCACTTAAATATAATTAAAGATAATTTTTTTAAAAAAATGACAAATAAAAATAATAAAATGTCTATTAACATAATTCAACAAATACAATTTTCACTATATATATATAATAAAATCATTATAATCGCTTTATTTTTAATAATATCAAATATTTATTTTTCAATATAGATCAACATTTACCAAATGGGGTAAGAATGTTTACTAATCTCGGGATTCGTATATAACTACCAATATTTTTTGCATCCTATTAAAAACGAAAAAAACTAAACATAAATAGCATAGAAAAAATTACAATCAAAGTCAATTACAATAATAATAAAAAAAAAGGCCTACTCTTAAAAAAATATACTCCGTATATAATATGTACATTAAAATAATGTAGGCCAAATATACTCAATTTTATATTGATTATTCATAGTATATTTTTTTTATATGTAAACCAGTAAATAAAATCAATTTAAGACAAATTAAAAGTATAGAAAATCTTAAAATTGGAAAAAAAAATAATTAAAATTTAGAGAAATATATCACCAAAATTGTTATTCTACTATTTTTTTAAAGAGTTGTCACTCTTTACCCTGAAATTTTTACAAATTTAAGGGTCGTCTAATTTACATTTATTTCACTAAATTAATTTTTGTTTTTATTTTTTTGCAATTGAGTCGCTGAATTGCTATTTTTTTAAAGAAAAAATTGTTGTAAAATCTATTAAATGGTATGACTTTTAACGAAATTATTAAGAGGTGGAATAGAGATTGTGCCCATGTCATAGGTATGTCAATATGTCTTGCCATTATGAAAAAATAAAACTTAAAAAAGGAATACTAATTAATCCAAGTCAAATAATAAATGTTACTAACATATTTCAGAGTAATTAATACTTCATTCGTTTTAAAATATAAGATCCCTTTTGAAATTAATTTAAAATATTTTTAAATTATAAATATAAGATCTCTGTTGAAGTTAATTTAAAATATTTTCAGAGTAATTAATACTTCATTCGTTTCAAAATATAATTTAAAATATTTTTAAACTTAAAATTGACATAAATTTCTTTAGTTTTAAAAATATAATGATGAAAATTATAAAATATGTAATAAGCCTTGCCGTAAATTTTGTTGCTTCATAATTTAAATAAATTATCTCAATTTTAAATTTAAAAATATTTTAAGTTAACTTTCAAAAATTAATAATGATTTCTAATTTAGAATCGGAAGGAGTATTTAATATTGGCCCTTTAGGATGCTTCTATGCCTCCCGGTTTATGCAAATTAATGTTTATAAAACCACAAAATTAATTAATATGTTGCGTCAGCGGATCATATTAACCCATTTACAAAATGAACAAAAAGACATTGGAGGTTGGCATATTAGCGGCGCGGCACCTTCAAAAAATACATGCCACTGCTGCAATAGCTTGTAGCGGCAGGCAATGGTACGAAGATATTTTGATAATTAATTTTGTCATTAAAAAAAAATATTATTATTGCTACAAGAAGAGAAATACAATTAACATGGGTCATTTAATATTTAAATAAAAATTTAAAATTAATAATATCCGTGACAATCGATTGTCCGGATGAAGATCCAGTGTGTGTGTGTGTGGAGTAGTCATGAGATAAGATGAGATACTCCATATATGAATATGATAGGTCACTTTCTTGACAAAGATTTCCCATAACTAAGCGAAATACGATGATGTTTGGGTTATTTCGATCATTCTGATTGGTAACTTCATTGGACAGGCTGACTTGGTCTATTTGCCAGCTCAACTTGTGCCAGTTGCCAAATGGCCAATCATCAGTCACAAATCAGTTTGGGCCCACTAACTTCAATTACTACTTCTTATACACAGTTTACTTGATAAAAATTAAATAAATTTGAATATGAATAAACTGAATTTAAGTTTGAATAAAAAAATTATTTGATTATTGATATATCTGAATTATTTGAATAATAGTTTTTTATTATTTTATTTGTCTAAAAAAAATCTTAAATTATTGTAAATTTATTTAATATTATTTAATATAATAGTTAATATTATAAAAAAAATTCATTCGACCGTCATTCAGCCAAAAAAAATGAGACTTAGCCATTCAGTCAATTTTTTTTCCTAAACAAACGCACTAAATGACTGAATCGGTCAGCCATTTAGTGCTAATCGAACATTCACTAAAGGGGTGTTTGATAAAAACTGAATAAAGTTGAATTTGAATCTGAATGAAAAAAATTGTTTGATAATTAACATGTCTGAAACATCTGAATAACATATTTTTATATTTTCACTCCTCTAAAAAAATTTAAAATTGTTGTAAATTTATTTAATATTACTTAATATAATAGTTAATATTGTATATATAAAAAAATTCATTCAACCCATTCAACCAAAAAAATGACACTAAATCATTCAGTTCAAATTGTCTAAATGACTGATCAATTAAGTCATTCAGACGATTTTTTTCCAAAATAAACGCACCGAGTGGCTGACCGATTCAGCCATTCAGTCCTAAACAAACTACTAGGGGTGGTCATTCCATTCAGTTTTTTTAATTTTTGAACTAATCAAACCGTTCCGAACTGGCCGATTCAAAATAAATGTGAACCGATTCGATACCGGTACAGTGAACCGGTATATATCAATTAAACGAAACCAATTTCAGGGCATGGTTTGCATGACCGGTTACTTAATACTTTATTAATTTTATTTACTTAATTACTTTCGCTCTTTCAGTTTTAGTCTTCAGACGATTACTTTCACTTTCTAGGTTTCTTTCCTTCTCAGCTCTCTCCTCTCTGCGTTTCTCTCCATCTACGATCCTCTCAGCCCTCAGGCTCTCTCTCCGCCCATCGATCTATCTTCTCTCAGGCTCTCCCTCCGACAATTCGGCCTTCGTCGCACCTTTGCGGCTTTGCCTCCTACAGTCTCACTCTAGACTCCAAAATATTCCATATTTTTCTTAAGTAATTTTTCTAATTGGTGTTGGAGGTGGGCTCGGATGGCGTTGATGAGTTTATTTTGAATTTAGTCTATGAATTTTGTTACTTATTTCAATTTGTCTATATGGGTGTTTAGGGTTAGGGCTATTTTGATTTAGTTTATTTTAATTTCTGTAGTTATGTCTATTTATTTTGATTTAGTTTTTAAATAAACAATGTCCTTAAATTGTTGCTTCTTGTTTATATGTAGAACATCAAGTAGATACTTGTTCTTAGCAAATGTTTTTGTTGCAGTTATTATTTAATACATCAAATTGGCAGTTGCTTACCAACGAGTTAAAAAAAAAAACTATCAAGCATTTCTGTTGTTTTTGTTGCAATTATTAATACATAAAATTGGCAGTTGTTTATTCATTGTTTGTAGTATTCATTATTACATCATATATTACATCATTATTGTTTATTATATTTAGTCAATATATTACATCATTTAGTTTATTAATTGTTTTTAGTATTCAATGTTTTGCTTAATTTCAAATATACACTCACAAGGAGATAATACTAATTAATCTGCATTAATAGCTAAAATTTTGTTGTTTTTGGTTATACATTTAAATTAATTTTAAAAATTTATATGGTTCACTTATATATTAGAGTATATATTCTCTTGCAGAAGATGATTAGCTTAGTTCCTGCTGCAGCATGCATGTGTTGCAAATTAAAGGATCGGAGGAGCATATATATATATATATATATATATATATATATATATATATATAAAAGGTCAGGATCAGGTAAGGGATCCCTTACTTTCTTAAAATTAGAAAAAAAAAATTCGCTTTTTTTAAAACAACTAAAAAAAAGTTTAATATTTTATGGAACTGAAATTTTTTCATAATACAGTGTTTTAGGTGTGATTTGGGTACGTATAACAAAATATGTATGTACAGTCTAGGCAGACTGTACCACCACTTTTTGGTATAGGTATTCAAAATACGCCCAAAATATTGTATTATGGAAAAATTTCAGTTCCATAAAATATTAAACTTTTTTTTAGTTGTTTTAAAAAAAAAAGTCTCTCATTTTAATAAAATAAGGGATCCCTTACTTGATCATTTCTGCATATATATATATATATATATATATATATATATATATATATATATATATATATATATATACAGAAAGGATCAAGAGCATAATTCTTAAATAACATAATGCCTTAAGTAGCATAATTTTGTCAAAACGACGCCGTTTTATAGGAACGCGGTGGCATTTTTATAAATATCATGCCACCGCGTATTTACAAAAATGCCACCGCGTCCCTATAAAACGGCGTCATTTTGACAAAATTCTGCTACTTAAGGCATTCTGCTATTTAAGAATTCTGCTCTTGATCCTTCCTGCATATATATATATATATATATATATATATATATATATATATATATATAACATTAATTCATATATGTTATTTAACATTAATTCATATGTTATATATATTCATGGGTGAGTTGTTCATCGGTAAAAAATTGGATCGAACCGAATACCGATAGTACCCAAAATAAAGTAACGATATCGGTACCGGTTGAACCTGTAAGACCCCGAATTTTATGAAATAAAAGTATTCAATTTTTCTTATAATTACTATTCATTAAATGGTTAAATAGATAAATGTTAAAGTTAAGGGTGATATATGAAATTTTTTTCAAAATACACAAGTGGTGATAAAATATTCATTGTTGTCGTAGAATATTCTTTCTGTCGGGGAATATTCGTACGACGGCGCAGCCATTTGTGGGCCCCATAACAGAATAACTGTCGGATGAAGATAACGACAAAAAATGAGCTTTTATAATTAACGGCGCAGTTGTTACCGTTAACACTGTTGGAATACCCGGTGGTTAAAATACAGTAATACGCGTTATTGCACAGTAGTACACGGTATTGCACAGTATTTTTAAAATTATTGATTCTTACGTAAGAAGGCACTACTGAATAATTGTCACAGTAATTACTGTTCAATATTTTATTTTATTGATTCAATAATTACTGCGTTGATATTTTATATTATTGTTGTTTCAATAATTGTCACTGCACAATATTTCTCATTATCATATCAATAATTCATATTATTTCAATAATATTATTAGATAACATTATTGGCAATGTCTAGAAAGTTCTGTCTAAGGAGAGGTTTGGTCACCTAATTGCGCGCTAGTAAGGAGAAATTCTTATTGGAAAGCCCCCTCTTTCTTGGGAACGGCCTGGTTGTCATAAATGTAATTCTGTAATATTATTTATGAATAATTAATTATTGATTCATATGATAAGGAAATATTTATTTTATGTGGATATAAATGAGGGATATATTTTTGTGGTTAAAAATGAAGGAGTTAATGTTGAGGTGTTTTATCTGTATTTTTGTCGGAACGGAGGTATTGAAAATCAAATTAGAGTTTTTGAGATATTTTGCGAGGGTTATAATTTTTAATCCGACCGTTGGATCGTTATGATTTTTGGATATGTTATACATATATAAGTTGAGTATATGTCCACAAATTTTAAACTGTTAAAAATGAACGTATGATTTGTTATAAATTTTAAGAGATGACTGGTTCAAAAACTGTTGAATTTTCAGAGTTAATCATTTTGTTGGAAAATTCTAGAATTGGTGGGCCCTACTCTTGGTTGGTAAAGAAATGTGCTGAGATTTTTATTCAAATATAGTGGGTGGGAATAATAGCAGGTAAAGCCATCAGGTAGCAGGTCAAGTCTGTTTCGGTGTGCTAACATTTTTCTATAAATAGAGGGCTAAGTTAGAATTGAAAATCACACCAGAATTCATAAGTTTTCTCTCTTTCTCTCTCTATATTATGAAGCATATTTTGTGAGTATTTAGATATTTTGAGAGTTGCTATTCAGTACAAGTTTCATTCGACTTTGCATTCCAGTCATAAATGTACTGCACTTTTGAGGTAAGGGATAGTAAGGGATTTTAAGGGTTATTATGTTTTTCAGTTCGTAATTCTTCTGACCTTCAGAAAATTCAGAAAAAATTTAAAATGATATTTTGATGAGTTTTATTGATTGTGTCCAAAAATGATGATTTTTGGATGTATAGAATAAGAGTTATGAATTTTACGGGGAAATACTATTTTAAAAGTAACCGCTTATAACTCCTTGTGGTTAACTCCAAAATTGATTAAATTTTTATTGAAAGTTTATCTATATAATATCAATGTACTCTATAAATTTTGGAATTTTTAGATAAAAGTACAATTTATGATAAATGTCTAAATATTCAGCGGTTTTGGCCATATGAAAAATAGTAAATGAGTTTTAAAAATTTTGAGAAAAATATATGTTCAATATGGGATTATATTCTGCTAAATTTCATAAAAAAAATATTTTTGGAACTGATTTGGTTTTTTTCATAAAAATGGACTAGTTATGAGTAAATGAATTAAATATGTTATGTGAAGTAAAAAAATTAGAAAATAGGATTTTATGGCTTGAGAATCCTATATGAGGTATATGCAAATTTTTGATGAGGGTTTTGATTATTGGTGATGAAATCTTAAGAGTTTGGCATTTTATGATGATTAAATATTTTATTTAATAAAGTGTAAACAATTAACATAAATTATTTATAAGTTTAAGAAATGTTATTATTTCAATATCATTATACCGAAATATTAGTATGAATTTTATTATAAAATTTCTACCTTTTTGAGTCGGGGTTACTATTCACGAGTTACTATTCACGAGTTACTATTTATGAGTTACTATTCACGAGTTACTATTCACGGGTACTATTCACGACAAAATTGGTTTCTTTTTCTGACTAAATTATAGTTGATTTATGAATATTACTCTTGAGATTAAATATATATGTTGATTATATTGATTTTATTATCATATATAACATTTTTATAACCCTAATGATGATATTTCTCTTTGACTTGAGTGTAAAGATGGGTAGATTTTTGGTATGATCATGACTATGTGTTCTCTTTGGCCTGTAGTGCAAAGTTGAATTGTTGACTGGTATGATCATGACCATTGAATTTATAATTGAATATCTTTAGCTAAAGTGCAAAGGTGAAATGATTAACATGGTTATAATTATTGTTTATATAAATTCTGAAATGATTATATATTTCTTTGAGATATTAATATATTTGGCCTGTAGTGCAAATATGAATTATTGATGAATATCTTTGGCCTGTAGTGCAAAGATGACCTGTTGTTGAATATCTTTGGCCTGTAGTGCAAAGATGAATTGTTGATGAATATCTTTGGCCTGTAGTGCAAAGATGAAATGTTGATGAATATCTTTGGCCAGTAGTGCAAAAATAAACAGGTGTTGAGATGAACATGACCAACTGGTGATACAAATGAATATCTTTGGCCATAGTGCAAAGATGAAGTTATTAGTATGATTATAAATATGAACTGTGATTTGGTGTAACCATGATCTTTGATGTTTCAGGTAAAAACAGGTGTTGAAAATATTCTTCGTCCTGGGTGCGAAGAAATAATATAGAATCACAATTATGATTATGTGTTATTCATATGATTGTGAAAAGGAACTGTTGAGTGATGTTACAGAGATAAAATATTGTTGTTGAATTTTTAACATGGAGAAGATAATAGACTTTGTAGTATATTTGACTCTTCTAATGGATTGCTCGTTCCGCTGCAACTATGGTTGAAATTTTTATCATCTACCATATGTTCTAAATCTCTGATTTAATTCTGTTGAAGGCTATTGATAACGTATTTATCTTTAGTCATGATATTCTTTAGTGGGCTAGTTGTGCTCACCCTTCTGTTTCACAATTCCTTTCAGGTGAATAATTTAGTAGTTATATTTGGTGAATCATCTAGGGTGAAGCGAACCCAACGTTGGAAGGGTATTTTGCCGCTATCATACAAGATGTTTAATGACATACAACCTCGTGTCATCATAAGACAGGATTGTGCTCATCCACTTGCTGAGTATATCTACGAGCACTACCTATATAATCTTGGTATTTGTTTGAAGTATAATTCTCAATTAGAGATGGTGGAGATAATGATAAGTCAAGAGAAGACTCACCATTGGGAAGAATATGATAGTAATCTTCTCGTTTTTCTTTGGGGTCTATTGGGTCAACCAAGGATAATTCTGTGGCCACATGATATCTATCATAACCTAGAAGCATGGCCTCCCATATACGAAGGTTTTCTTGAGCACTTCCCAAAGATTCTAATTTCTAAAACAGTTTTTTGACTATACCTTTATGTAAGGTGTCATTGTGAGGTGCTGTCCACGGTTGGGACATGAGTCACATTTGGTATATATTTGTATCCAAACTCACAGCATATATGTTGTTGTATTTTGCACGACAATTGTTGTAATAAAGTTGTAGTTATTTTCTGTACCATGTATTTGGCGACTCAAAATAGGTTGGATGGAATGGACCTGTTTTGGGATCGTTACAAAACCGGTATACCAGACCGATTAGCTGGTCGATACCCGGATCAATACTGATTTTTACCTTATTCCCAAGAAAGAGTAGTCCAAGATTTGCTTTTAAGCTAAAATTCAGCCCAAGGTCAAGCAACCCAAGACTTGTAAGCCAAAATTCGGCGCAATAAAAATAAGACTTGGAAGTCTTTTTATAAAGACTATTATAAAATAATCAATATAGGACTTAGCTATTAAGGTCATGTGTCTTTTTAGAAGAACTTTTATAAAATAACCTTCTTTAGACTTCTATAAAATAACCAATGTGGGACTTGACTATTAAGGTCTAAGTTGTAGTTGTTTTATAAGAAACAAGACTTTAACTTTGGAACAAATCTTTCCCAAGTTATTGATAAATAATTTAAATATTTATCTACTAACTTTGGAGTAAATCTTTCCCAACTTATTGATAAATAATTTAAATTTATCTACTTTCATAAACCACCAACTATTAATGTAACTTGATAGTCTTTTTATAATGAAAACTTACTTATACCTTTATAAAATAGCTAATGTGTGACTTGACTATTAAGGTCTAAGGAAAACTTCCTTAGACTTTTATAAAATACCCAATGTGGGACTTCTATTAAGGTCTCACTTTGTAGTTTTTTAATTTTATTAATTTTTAATTTTATTAATCAATGTGATTTAATCAATATGGGGCTTGAAGACAACCAAATACTAAAAGTTTCACTTGATAGTGTTTTTATAAAGAAAACTAGTATAAAGAAAACTACCAAATACTAAAAGTTTCACTTGATAGTTTACTTGATAGTATGTGATTTGATGAGAGTCTAAATTGGTATTTAGATCCCTATATTAAGTAATAATACTTTGATTACTTGTTATCTTGAATTCATTATTACATGGTAATCAATTTATAAGGAAAATTTTCTTTAAATTTTACCAATTTAATCAATATGAGACTTAGAGACAACCAAATACTAAGGGTTTCACTTGGTAGTAATGTAGTATGTCATCTCTTGTCTAATAAGTCCCACATTGAATGACCACTACATATAAGGAAGACACATCAAATTTTAAATACATCCCACATTGTCTAGTATGTCATCTCTTGTCTTACCTCTATTCTATAAATAGATGGGACTTTCAAGTTAATTTTACATTGTTAGGTAAAAAAGTCTAAAGAAATGGACTTTCAAGTTATTTTTTAATAATATTTTTTATTACTTTTTAATAATTATATTTAATAAATCAGTACAACCGGTTCGATATATATAGACCAAGTTAAGCACGAAATTGGTACTGAAAATTCGGTACCGAATTGATTCGTCTTTGCACCAAATTGATCGGTTCGAACCGGTTCGATTTACTTATAAACTCAATATACTATTTTTTTTAACACACCTATTCATGTGTGAGGCTAAATAGCTAACTTAATTGTGGTTTTGTTGTTGCTTCAAGACTGTTGTTGGGCTACTGCTAGCTGCCTGTTGATATGTTGCTTGTTTGTTACTATGCTGGTCTGGACTGCTAGTCTATTACTATATTATGTTATCTTGACATTCTTTCTTTTATGTCTAAGTTTTTATTTTGGATTGTAACTGTGTAAGGAAATCATGGACTTATACTCATCATTTGGATCAGTTAAATGTGCTTGGAAGTTAGTTCAGTTGAATGTTATTGTAATCTGCTAATAAGTTGAACCTGAATGTGCTTGTAAATTGTAATCTGCTAGTAGTTGAATGTGCTTGGATAGTTGGATCAGTTGAATGTGTTTTAATTAGTTACATTTGTTATTCCTTGGATCAGTTGAATGTGTTCGTAATTTAGGATTTTTTTAAAATTTTTTGTGAAAGCAGGGTTGAAAAGCAACCGGTACAAAATTAGGTTCAAACCGGTGCCGAACCGACTAATCGGTTCTGTAAACCGGTCTAATCGGTACTCGATATCATTATCCAATTTTGACTGGTTTCGTTAACCGGTCCGGTTCGGACTGGTTAATTATCGGTGAACAATACTATAAAACAAGCAGCCCCTAAGTTGTACTCCACTTAGTACTCTTGCGCAATGTTTGTTTACAATAATAACATTTGAAATTATATATATTTTTTCCTTAAGCTTTGATCTGTTGACTATATTTGACTTGTTTGACCCGTCTGGACTGTCCTCTAGATAATGAAAAAAATCTGGCTTCATCCGGTATTAGAGCATCTCCAGTAAATGGACTATTCCGTAGATTATATTTAGTCCATATGACATCAGCAGCTGGACAATCTTGTGGGTTATAATATAAAAAAATTAAAATAATCAATGAATTCAAACAAAATATTATTAAATATAATAAAAATACAAATTATTATTAACAAAATATTTACAATTGTACATATTTATAGATTTTTCAATTTACATTTTCAATTTCTATCCGTTAGTATTTTATTACCGTTCTGACCAAATTTCTTTTGCCATTCTGATTTTTTTTATATCCGTTTTAGCAACCCTAGCCCTTCATCTTTTTTTTTCAGCTGCTTCTCCTTATTCAACATCTCCATTTTCCTTCTTCTAAATTTAATGGATTATATTTAGTTCACCAGCCGGAGCGAGATATATGTTTCTAGACTAAATATATTCTAAAGATTTGTGCACGCCGAAACTGTTGGAAATATTTTATAATCCTATCATTTAGGATTAAAAAATTATAAATAAAATTAACTTTTTTGAAAATGGCCCGTGTAAATGAAAAGTCTACGAGCCGGTAAATTAAGCACACGATGGAAACAATTTTTTAACTTCAGTTTTATTTTTACTTTCAATAATGGTGTTCACAGTTCACAACTTCACAGATAATGTTTCTTCCGGACAATGTAACTCTTTTAACTATATATTGAAAGTAGTAAAAACTAGTCAGTGAATTAGAGAAACAACAAACATATTACAAGGTACGAAAGAAAAATATGCCCAAGAATAAAAAGCACTGGAGCAATCTACCACCAAATATTACAAGTCATATTACTGTTCATATATAAAGTTCTTTCAACCAAGGTTATTAAATCCGAACCGAATTGTCGATTTAATCAATAAAAATCAAAATTAGTTGGCATTTTGATTCGATTTAAACAAAATACTCCATCCGTCTCAAATTATCTGCTGTTCTAGAGTTTCACACAGATACCAATATGTATGATAAAAATACTAAAATACACTTTGTGCTGACTTTTTTATTTTTCACCAAAATCCCAAAAAACAGTTGTGAGAATATGAAAAGGATCTAGTTTAAAGAGAAACAATGATTAATTGAAGAGAGAGATAAAGCAGCGGATTAATTGAAGAGAGAGAGAGAAAAACAATGATTAATTAAAGAGAGAGAGAGAAAGCAGTGGATTAATTGAAGAGAGAGAGAGGCGTGAATGTGGATGTTTAAAAAATAGGAGAGACATGAATGAGAGTAATGATTATCAACAATTAGGGTAAAGGGGCAAATTTAAAAACAAAGGGAAAAAATGCATTAGAATCTTAAAAAAGCAGATATTGTGCGATAATTTTTTTTTGTTAAAACAGCAGATAATTCGGGACAGAGGAAGTAATCAATTTTAGTCTAAATTTGGTGAAACTCGGCGATCCAATGATTGAACCGATCGACTCAGTAACCCGGTAATTAACCGAATCACCAATTTTATCGGGTTTCTACTCTTTTTTTGTTTCTAATTTAAACTTTTGGATTTGACTGAATGTATATTTAATTGAGTTTTGAGTTATGATCATGATTTAATATTTTTTTTCATATAAATTTAGTATTTATTTAAATGGCATAAAGTAAACATTGTACATATAGATTTAATTTTTTTAACGAATTTGATTGAATGTATTCTAAAGATGATTATGTTTATTTGTGTTTGATTTTATAACTCTTGAATTTTGAGTTATGATCATGATTTAATATTTATAAAAATTTTTATATAGATTTAATATTTATTTGAATTGTATAAAATAAATATTGTACAAATAAATTTATTTTTTATGTACATAAATTGATTAATTTTATATATTTACTAAATATTACATACAATATATAATACTTAATATATTTAATTATTTATTATATATTATATATTTTCACCCGGTTCGATGACGGTTCCGGGTCAAAAAACATTGCTTGCAACATATTCTATGTGAAAGATTCGAATCTTTTATCAACCGCTCCGAACATTCCTAAATAAAATGCGAATCCTACGGCGTTAAATTTCTGAATTCCCTCAAATTGGAATCAAGCCCCACCCATCTCTCTCTCTCTCTCTCTCTCTCTATTTTTCTTCTCTCTCCTCTAGAACAGATCAACAGAATACCGCTATTTCGCCAACTCAGACTCTCTCTCTCCCCTCACCCCAACCCCTGCTTCCTCACCTTTCTCTTTCCCCGGAAAACCAATTTCCGGCGGTTGGAGTGGAGTTTTAGCGGTGGGTTTACTTGGGTTTTCACCAATTTATAATTTTGGTTGGGGAGGGAGGTGTTTGATACATTCGTAAATTATATCGCATCTTCTCTCTCTTAGAAGTCTCTGTTTCGTCATTCTCCTTTCTCTCTCCAGCCGGAAAACCATTGTCGGCGGTTGGAGCAAAATTCAAGAATTGGATTTTCTTGTGTTTTTGAATTCCTTTGGCGGGTGGGAGTTAGATAGAGGCATAAACATTGTTATATCTATATATTCAAATAATATTACCCTATATATACATAGTGGTAAATATAAGGGTATTATTATGGCAGTGGCGTCACCTAGGAATTCGATCCACACGGTGTTCGAGAGAGTCGGGGTTTATGGGTTTGGGGGTGGCAGACAGAAGAGGATCAAGTATGAAATTCAGGATGAAGATGATACCATGGAAATGGTACAGCTTGGGGCTGAGAGGACCAAGAATGTGCTTATCTTGATGAGTGATACAGGCGGTGGTCACCGAGCTTCAGCCGAGGCCATTCGCGACGCCTTTCAGCTGGAATTTGGTGACGAATACAGGGTAATTGAATTTGTTTATCTTCCTCTAGGATTTTGTGGGTTCTATTTGAGACTTTTTGTCTGAGACCATTTTGTGGATCGGAAACAGGACTTTTTAAGAAAGATTTTGTTTTGATTGTTTGGGGTGGCCAATTTTGCTTGAATTGAACTGTTTTTCCAGGGATTTTGGAGCTTTATATGAACTACTATGACTTTTTATGATGTGTTGTTCTCTGATGTCATAATTAATTAATTTTCTCTCTCTGGCATGCTGTTGCAAGTATTTGATATCCGACCAAAGTTCAGACTAGATATCTTTTTATGTTTCATGTATCAATATCAGGTCGTTTATATTTCAGATCTATTGATCCAAATTGTGATGTCACTTGTCAGAATCCCTTTCGTCTTTGAAAGCTGTACTTTTGATAATAACCATCGTTATTTGATGAATCAAATGTCATTCCTCATTCTTCACATGTTGTCTTATAGCAGGTTTTTGTGAAGGATGTTTGGAAGGAGTACACTGGCTGGCCATTGAATAACATGGAGTCACAATACAAATTCATGGTTAAGCATGTCCAGCTTTGGAATGTTGCATTTCACAGTACTTCTCCTCGATGGGTTCACTCTCTTTACCTTGCTGCCGTCGCTGCCTATTATGCCAAGTATATTAACTTAATATTATTGTTAATTTCTCGCGTCTTTGCTTTGGTTGTCTTAAGTGATTATTTGTCAACAACCACTTATCACTCAATAATTGGTTATCAGTGAAATGATTACTTGCATGGTTTCTTTTTTTCTTTTCATTCTAACGCAATCTTCGGCTGGAAAATATTTGGTTTAGTTTTATTTGGACATGCCGATTGATAGGGTTTCCTAATTTCTAATTTATTGTACAATTGAAGGGAGGTCGAGGCTGGTCTAATGGAGTACAAGCCAGATATTATCATCAGTGTCCATCCTCTTATGCAACATATCCCTCTGTGGGTTCTTAAATGGCAAGGCCTACAAAAAAAAGTGATATTTGTCACGGTTATAACAGACCTCAATACCTGCCATCCGACATGGTCAGTTTCCATACCATAACCATACTTGTGTCCAGTTCTTGCCTGCCATTAATATTAATGTGAGGTCCGTTTGAAATATGAATTCATTTTTTTAGGTTCCATCCTGGGGTTAATAGATGCTACTGTCCCTCAGAGGAGGTAGCAAAGAGGGCTTTGGTAGACGGCCTCGAAGAATCTCAAATAAGTGTGTTCGGCTTGCCTATCCGGCCCACTTTTTGCCGGGCAGTTCTTTCCAAGGTAAGAGTTAGGCACTGTTTCTTGACTGAAGCGATTTCTTGCAGTTATTTTTCCTTTTCTCTTTTCTAGTTTCATACCTTTTGTTTCATTGCTTGGGCTTTTGATTTTTATGTTTTCTTTTCTGCTTAAAGGATGACTTGAGAGAAGAACTTGAGATGGATCCGAAGTTGCCAGCAGTTTTGCTGATGGGAGGTGGTGAAGGGATGGGTCCTGTCAAGAGAACCGCAAAGGCTCTTGGAGAATCTCTTTTTGATAAAGAAATTGGAAAACCAATTGGGCAATTGATTATCATATGCGGTCGTAATAAAGATCTAGCATCTACACTAGAATCACTCGAATGGAAAATCCCTGTTAAGGTAATCACAATTGCTTGTGGAACCACCGTTTTAAATGTGCATTTACACGAGTAGGGAATATGTTTGAACCTAAAAGTTTGTGTTCTCCACTGCAGATTAAAGGGTTTCAGAAGAATATGGAGAAATGGATGGGTGCTTGTGAGTGTATAATTACAAAAGTATGTTGATAGTCCTTTCTTGAGATTCTTCTTTACTACAATACGCATTTTCAAGCACGTTGTACCAATTGCTTCTTCTGGTTTTTTCTAGGCTGGACCTGGTACAATTGCAGAGGCATTGATTCGAGGGCTTCCAATTATTCTCAATGACTACATTCCTGGACAAGTAAGTGATAAGAACTTTTGATTTTTAACTTCCTATTGTTTTGTCTGACTTCTGATGCGTCACACTCACTGAATTAGCTTAATGCCATGTTGGGAAATCTAATGACTTTTTTAGGGGTGGGGTGGGACTAGTAGCTTTCTGAAGCATACATACAGAGTAGATGTGAAAGAGCTATGATAAGAGGAAAGCTATAAATGGAGAGAAAACCAGAGAGTGCTTAATATCTTCTTAAAAGAAGTTGAAACGAAAGTCCCTGATTAAATCGTCCAACTTATAAGGCTATAGCTAGAGGCAGGTAGAACTTGGTTTGTGTAAAGGTAAAAATTAAAGGAAGAATACATACATATTTGAGGAGGTTGTAAAAAATAAAGAATAATAATCATGTCAATGGAATTCTTTTTATGTTGATGATTTGGAATAGGTGCTAAACCAAACACCCACTAAAAAGAAGTTTTCCTTTCCTTTGACATTCACAGGAAAAGGGAAATGTTCCATATGTAGTACAGAATGGGGCTGGTGTTTTCACTCGAAGTTCAAAAGAAACAGCTAGACTAGTGTCCGAATGGTTCAGCACTAAAACTGATGAACTCAAGAGGATGTCGGATAATGCACTTAAACTAGCACAACCGAACGCAGTGTTTGATATCGTGAAAGACATCAACGAATTAGTGTGCCAGCGGGGACCTCTCGCCAACATTCCGTACATGTTGACATCATCATTTTCAAGCCTTATTTAACCATATTAAATTTACAAATATTGCCAGGACTTAGGTTTGGGTTTACTGGTTGGTTTGTTACCAGTAAGATTGATTTTTGAATATATATTTTTTTTCTTTGGCTTCAGAGGCTTGGTATCATCTTAAGTTGTAATATCTTGATACACAAGCTCTTCTGAAATGATGTGTGGAAAGGCTGGGGATGTATGTTATATTTGTAATATTCTTTACTTCAGTGTTCAACTTAGTCTGTTAGTGAAATTTGTTATTACTTAATTGTGTACGAGTAAGCAAATTGTAGCTCTGGTTGGTTGTCAAGAATCTTATAGAAGGAATCCAGAAATATGTATTGAAAAAAATAATACTCCATCCGTCCCAAATTAATTGCTCAGTTTTGACTTTTTTAAGTCAAATTGACTATTTTTAGAATTAATAATTAAGCATATATAAATATATTTCTAAAATTATAAAAATTGGGATTAGTAATAAATTGTATATACTTTCTTTTGGTTATAATCACTTCACCTATATTTTAGCAAAAATAGTAAAAATATTAGTTTTAAAAATGGTCAATTTGACTTTAAAAAATTATAATTGAGCAGTTAATTTGGGACGGAGGGAGTATTAAAATGAATGACTTGTTGCACTCCATGAATGTGTTATATATTTAACCTTTCGTGCACATGGAAATGTTTTATAATAGAGGTTGAGAAAGACCTCAACATGATTGCAGGAAGCAACTTGAAGTTGTGTTTACTTAATGGAAACTGATAAATCAAAATAATGATAATTTCATAATAAAATCGTCATATATTTTTTTATTGTCGTTATATATTTATAACGATACTTTTATCGTGAAAATATTAAAAACTGTCGTAAGAATAATCTGTAATAACTATATTGTGGAGTAGTACTACCCTTAATTCAACAAATTTTACATTTTTTTTAAAGTATGGAGATGGAGCCAAGTTTTTCATGAGAATTTGGTTGGAGTGTTGGAATGATACAAAAAAACAGCCTGTTGCAGTCCGACATGTGTAATGGTGCCACCTGGGATTGACATAAGACGTTTCTTTCAATTACATATCATAGGGAATTAAATTAAAGAAAATAATTTATATGTTGATTAATTTCATGATAATGATGAGTTTAGATTGTGATAATGTGCAAGTTTTTTTATTTTCTTCTATTTTATTTATTTATGGTTAATATTAATACATACAAATTTATAGTTATATCTAACAACACTCTTAAAAATTATCATATTGGAAGATATCGACTCTCACTACCCTCTGTTTCATATTCAATTCTAAAATTTAAATTTATCAAGTGATATAATATTTTTAATTTGTTATTACTTTTTACTATCACTTCTCTAATATCACACCACGATTATTAAATTCTCAACTACTAAAAATTACTACTACTACTATATTTTTAATTAATAATAAACTTTTATATTTTAATTTATTTTTTTAAAAATTATTATTTTAAAAATATATCTCTAATTTTTGTACAAACGAGTATTATAACTTGTAACATTTACTTTCACTTGTTCTAATTCTGTGTTTTACCAAAAAAAACAAGAGAGTTATAATTCTGTTCTGTGAGTTGCCAAACAGAACCCAGAAGGCCAGAACAAGCCAAAATCGACAAGGCATGCCGACGGCATCGTTTCTAGGTGAACAACACAAAAAGGCGTTGGGCAAATAGATCCGCTATTCGGATCTCCATCGATCTAATCTTTCCGTCTGCTCTTACTCAGGTTTCTCGTCTTAAAATTTAGCTTCATATACATGAATGTGTGTATATATAATTATATATATAGTTGTTGTTATTATATATGCACCCATGGTAACGTTTTAAGGGTTTTCAATCTCAAGGAATTAGTTTCGCTCGAATTTCTGCTGCAATTCATGATTTAAAAAAAAAAAATTTCTTTTACATTGACGCGATCAAGCTGAGTAGCTGACGCAGAACAAATTAACTTGATTTTTCGAAGTGGTTGATTTTGTTCTTGAAAACTAGAATTAACTAAATTTTTCTTTGCTTCCAAAAGCAATATAGAAAACATAAGGATGGATCAGGGTTACGTGTTATAAATATAAGAAAATTCTGTGCATTTAAGGCTATAAGATATTCTTATGATTACTTAATTGAAGGACTATTTCTGCAGATTGTTTGCTTTGCCGAGGAAAAGTATTCAGTTCATATAAATTGGAGTTCCTTGGTGACAAGAGAGAACAGTTAGCTCTAGAATTGACATGGTAAGAGAATTGAACTTTACTTGCTTCTGAATTCGTTATCTTGCTATTATTTGTTATTTAAACACCAGACAGGTGGATTTATTTTTAATTTCATTTATGTTTAATAATCATGTAAAGGGTGTGTGTTATGCTGTGGTTAGAAAGATGGGTTCCATTTCATTGAATTTAATTGCTTGAAAATTAGTTCAAAATTTGTTAAAGTGCATCTTCACTTTTAACTCCATATCATGAATTAATGACTCCAAACATGGGCTGATTGGTCCTATAGGATTTCGTAACCTTATTATTCTTTTTCTCTATTGAGTGAAAGTTTTTAGGGCTAGCAAGAGTTTAGAACTTGCAATATCTTTTAGTTGCAATTTCTTGCTTTAATATATGGAGAAAAACCTTGCTCTTGTCTATATTATATCAATTTTCTCTAATGTTTATAGGATTGCTCAAATTATAGCTTTCTAGATATTTTAACATGTGATACGCACGAAGAATGCCAAGGAAAATCCCATTAAACCATGTGTCCATATCACAGATAGAAAATCCACTAATACACTGATCGCCCATTGTTTCTAGTCAGCTTTTTAATGTTCATTTTGTTGGCTTTAGTTAGATAATATGAAAGGCTCTATCTTCTACAGGAAATGCAATATTGCCTTGTTTATGGCTTTTCTATTGTAGATGTCTTTCTTCTAGGAAACCCCGTTACATTCTTGACTAGGCTAAAATACTTATAATTATGAATTTATGATACGACCCTTTATTAGCAATATGGAAAACTTGGTCCAGAACTTCATGTTTGTTTAATGCTATACTTCCAGTTGGAGGGCAATGGAAGGAAAGGGTTCAGAAATTAGGGGCATGATTGAGCAAAAGAGGTGCTATCCCAACCAAAAGAGAGGGGTGCCGGGCGAAGGATTGAAATATATAAAAGAGGCAATGTAAATTTGGCTGTTCTCAGAACAATTTTCTTATTTTGCAACCTAAAGTTTCTTCTTCTTCTTTTTTCAATTCAACAAAAAAGATATATTTCCCCCCCTCATTTAATCTATTTGTTTTTATTGGTTACCATTACCAAGGATCCAGAGGCCAGTGCTTTGCTTCTGTATATGACTCTTCAGATAAGGTATCGTCAAACTGTCTCCTGCAATATAAATTTAAGATGTGGTTTTGCAATTGCAGGTTTACCACTCCAGTTTTATTGATGAGGAAGGAATTACTAAAGCTTGTGGGTGCCCTCTACTTCCTTTAAAAAGCCATATAAAGGGACCTGCTCCAGTTTCGGATCAAGGTGGAATTCTCTCCGTTTTATTTGTGTTACCTAAATGTTCCTATTATTCTTGCTTTTCATTGCTGATATGAAATGTATGCAGATAGAACTGATATTGTTGATGAAGCAATCACATTCTTTCGTGCCAATGTCTTCTTCAGAAACTTCGATATCCAAAGCTCAGCTGATAAGCTCCTTATTTATCTGACATTCTATATCAATGTGGCTTTGAAGAGGTTACAAGGATGTAGAACTTTGGCAGAAGGGACCAAGGCAATCATTAACCTGGGTCTGGAAGAGGTTCCTGTGCCCGGTGAATCAGGTTTTCCATTTCCAGGCCTCTTTGCCCTACCTCAGGCTCCGAAAGAAGCAGGTATAACATGAGCTTTACTATTTTTTGTACAATTACTATGCACTGTTAAGAAAATCCATTTAGCCAAAAGAAAAAAATGAATGTGAAGAAAATCTGTAGTGTAGCTACATCATATATTTGGCTTGGTAGTATAAGAAATAACGATCATCTCCAAAGGTTTCTGGTCTTGTTTTCACATGGGTATGTCTATATCAAATTGATCAAGCAATCAAGTTAGCCTTTAATTAGTGTACTAAGAATCAAGTTCTTAGCATCCCTAGTTAAGTTGATTTTTGAAATTGCCTTTGCTGCCTTATGTTACTGTTGTATAAATAAGGCACTTGTTGGATGTAAGTGCTCCAACTTGTAATGTAATGAAATCATACACACAATGTCTCCCTTTGGATCCTAGATGTCAAGCAGAAAGATTAGGATTGGATTTCAATGAAAAGGGTTCTTTTGGAATTTTAAATTACTTTAACACTAATGTTACTATGTCTTGAATTGTGTAAAATACCAGTGGGGACATCTAAATTTGTTAGAGAGGGAAAATTACAAATATTGCTTCTCAGTTTTACATTTGATGTAATAGATTACAATTATTGATTTTTATTTTATATCGCTGACAAGCTTTGACAGTGATGTCACTTGATTAGATTAAAAGCTAATCAATCAAATTGTTGTTTGTATTTCCACTATTTCTTGTCTCACTATCTTACCCTGAATATGTATGTATGTATGTAATGCAGAGCTATTTAGGAATTATCTGAAGCAGATAAGGGAGGAAACTAGCGGGAGACTATTAAGTGTTGCGTACAGATCTAATGGGACTCCAAATAAATGGTGGTTGGCATTTGCCAAAAGAAAGTTTATGAACATAATTGCTGTATGAAAAATAAATAGCAAGAAGATTACATTATTCTGCTTCTTGAAAGTTGGTTTATGAACATAAAATTAGTGTATGATGTATGTATATCAAGCATTTCTCTTACAAATCTCACCCCAGTTAAGTTACCTAAACTCTCTATTTGTCGCCTGACCTTAACTACTCTAATCTGTCATTCACTAAAATGTTCTAGGATTTGTAAAACACCAACTTCCTCATAGTGACTGCCATTTGTTTTTTGGGGCCCAGTGCTCATCAAAGCTAACACCAATATAGTAGTATTATGGTTGCCAGAATTATGAAATAAAAGTATTCAACTTTTAATTGTGAACAAAAATAGAATGTCAATTTACTTTTTCCAAATCTTTTGATTCACTGCCTCACAAATAATGATTAGAATTCGAGCATCAAAATCCACTAATTGTTCCTAGTAAATTAGAAATAAATTTAAGTGCATCAGAAAAGAAAAAAAAAACTAGTGTACTCCTTCCTCGTAGTTTTGTGTCCTTGTCTATGGGCTACGGCTTTTATTAAAGCCCATTTTGAGAAACAAAATATTATGAATGAATGAATGAACTCCTACATTCTCTTTCAACACGATTGCACAATTTTATTTTCAACAAAATTCAAGTAAATAAAAACATCATCCCTTTCCCTGTCTCTCCCAAATCAAAACAAGACAAAAATGTTTACAGATCTAACTCACTGTTTTCCTCACCCTTTTTCTCCCTCATCCATCGATTCTTCCATCAACACACAGTATCTCTAACTGAAAGTAAAGCAATGTCCAACACAGAAAATGACCCCCATTTGTCCATCTCTCATCAGAATCCTCGTAATCAAGATCAACAACTCCCAACTGATTGTCCCCATTTGGCGGATTTTCGATCGCGGCACAGCACAAAACCATTCCGGGCCCTACAGGAATGCCTCCGCGTGAAGCCTCTGGGTCGCGCCGCTATCCGCCGGGATCCACACGAGGTACCCCGCTGCGGGATGTGTGGGCAGGCCCCGGCCCCGGCTCCGCAACGCCTCTATGCCTGCGTTGCTTGCGCCGCCGTCTCCTGCCACCTCCATGCAGCGATCCACTTGACGGAGCAGTCGCCTGACCACGCCATCGCGGTGGACGTCGATCGCGCGGAGCTCTTCTGCTGCGCATGCGGAGACCAGGTGTACGACCTCGACTTTGATGCGGCGGTTGTGCTAGCGCAGACGGCGGCATCCACGCTTGGCGGTGGATCGATTCTGGTTCCACTTTCGCCGGAGAATCTCTGGAAACGGCGTCGCGTAGATTACCGGCCGTGGACGCCTGATCTGAGAGAGCGAGTTCTTGTTGGAAAAAACTCGAGTCCATTGCCAATGAGGAATAATGATTCATCTTCTGATGTTCCTTGGGGACTGAAAGGGCTTAACAATCTTGGAAATACTTGTTTTATGAATTCGGTGTTGCAAGCTTTACTTCACACACCGCCATTTAGGAATTATTTCTTGAGTGATCGGCATAACAGGTATTTTTGTCAGCAGAAGAATAGAGGGACGAAGAATGATGTGAATAATAAAAATTCCCGGTTATGTTTGGCTTGTGATATGGATGCTATGTTTTCTGCTGTGTACTCGGGAGATCGGACTTCATATAGCCCTGCAAAATTTTTATACAGGTGTGGGGTGTTGCTCTGTTGATATATTGAGATCATGTTTTATATTTGTAGTTGTGACTCTGTGTTGAGAGGGTGGTGGTTAAAATTTAAGAGCCTGTCTGTTGAACATTGCTGTTGTAAATTTGGCTCACTTTTTAAATTAAATGATATATTGGTTTAAAACTTGTCACCCCAGTTTAAAGATTTGACCTTTAATATTAAATGTGGTATGGGAAGGTTAGATTGTTGTACAGGTAGCATGCATGTTTTCCTCGATGGTAAAAAGTAATTGGGTTGGTGTCAAATTATACATTTGACCACGTTCTTGTTGAAGTTATCTTTTTTGTCAGAGTTTAAGAGGTAGTCTTTGCTGCAACTGTTATGTGCACATTGTGTGGTTTTTTTTTTCTTTTTCATAATTTGGTTTTGCAGTTGGTGGCAACATGCAGCAAACCTGGCAAGTTATGAACAGCAGGATGCACATGAATTTTTCATTTCCATGCTTGACGGGATTCATGAGAAGGTGGAAAAGGATAAGCGCAAACCCCATAGTCAAGGTTATTCAATTCCTGGTATATAGTTTTCTTTTAATTGTCTATCTCTAGTTAGTCCTCAAAACTAGGAATTCAGCAGTGAAGCAAACTAATTTAATTTATATGACAATATATGGAATATTTTGGTTTGACAGCTGTATGTTTGTAAATTTCCCTGATGCCCTGAACATGATTTAGTGGTTTTACGTGTAGGAGAATCCATACAACTGAAAAGTTTTTATTTTTCAGTTCATATTTTGATAATTAGTCAGCTCAAATAATCTTCTTTGGTACTACATGTCTCATTGTGTGCCCATTCACTTGGTTAGACTCGTGTACCCGGGTGCATATTCTATGTTTTTAGATGTATTTGGAGAAAGAGAGTGGTGGGATAAATAAGTAGCGGGTAGTTCTTTTTAGGTTTTTACGTTAGAGGGTATTTGTACTAACAAAGTTGTGACCCGTCAATAAAGGGTACCCAAAGCCCTTTCTCCATCTTAACCAATAAGTTTAGATATGGCCTCCCAGCATGCTAATTTAGGCATCTTTAGGGATGTTACTTATGTTATAGTTAGATTCTTTTTCTTTTTCCTTTTACTTTATGTATTTGTTATCACAAGTATAGTGACGTAATTTAGTCATGAAAATTGGATCTTGTAGGTTATCAGTTTGTGTTGAGCACTGTTTACAAGTTAGCACCTAGTCAAGTATGGAGATTTATGAAGTTACTGTGTGGTTTAACTTAGATTTATGACCTGTATGCTCTACAAATGCCAATTTGTGTTAAAACTATGTGGCAGTTCATAGCTTCTACATAATCTGATTATCTAATTGGTTTAGTAATCTTAGCAACTTTGTAACAAAGATTGAAAATTTTCAGATAGTTGTCGACTTTCTTTAT
Source organism: Panax notoginseng (assembly GCA_016801055.1). Classification (NCBI taxonomy): domain Eukaryota; kingdom Viridiplantae; phylum Streptophyta; class Magnoliopsida; order Apiales; family Araliaceae; genus Panax; species Panax notoginseng. The sequence continues at coordinate 171,524,159 of CM029021.1, forward strand.
ATGCTAAGAATACAATCCACGTTTTGTCAGAAATTAGTGTCTAAGTGGAAGCATCAGGACCAAGAGCTGAGAAAATGCATTTTGTTATTCTACTTCAATTGACAATTTGGAGAGGGATCACTAGATTTAGCACGAGGAACAATAAAACTTGTTGCTGCAATTCTATTCAGTGAGGTAATAAACTCTTTTTTTTGACATCCTTTTGTCTCCATCTTCTCTACTCTAGTATCATCTCAGGATGATCTCAAACATTGTTGAAGCTAAAGAGTAATAGTTATTCAACTGCAGGGTTGTGTTTAGACTCTTCACAAGTGCTCTCAAATTTAGGGATAGTAATCAACCTGCAAGCTCACTCTTGTAAGTCTCCTTTTTAAGTAGTCTAATAAGTTTCATCATAGACATTTCTTTTGTCGTATTAACACTCATGTTTCAAGTGTGCCATTCTAGTGTCTACATCTTTTGACGCATGTTATCCTGAGTTGGAGGAAATTCAAGGTTTATGCTAGACTGACAGCTAGGCTATTTCCTTTTATAGGACCGTTTTGGAATTGTGATGTTATCAGATCAGACTTGGTACCTTTTGATTGATGGATATATAGGTATATTGCATCTTTCTTACACTGGTTTATTAGATAAGACAGTTATCTTGACTAGAAACTTGCTTCTCCCCCTTCCTAATAACTGAATTTGCAGTGATCTCCTTTCATAAAATTATTTTTCGTTAACGACCAAAATATGATGGTACTTGGTTCTATTTTTTGTTGGCTAAACAAAAACTAAGCCTTGAGATGGTTTTTGATATTATCACCATCTTGTCATAATTATTAAATTTCTGTATTGCCTGTGTATAAAATGTAAAGTGGCTATAGTTCTTAAGTAGGACAGAAAACCATTACTGTAGGGTGGAAGAGGTAATATTTGATGCAGTGGAGCAATCGTGTATTTTTCTTTTGGTGAACATATAAATGCAAAAAGTTATGCCAAGATTATGAGCGAAAGCAAGCAAAATTCTTTATACATATTGTTTGTTTTTGCATTTTAGGAACATAGCTTTCTTGTACAACTATTTGTTTTTACCTGATTCTTCAGACAATTTATTCACTTATTTGTAGTTACCTGTTATTATAAGTGTTTCAGATTTTGTCTGGTATAAAAGAAGTTTCAAGAAATAATTCCATTATCAGTGGTTGACCACCAATGATTGAATATCATTCAAATGTGATTTTAACCTAATTGTGTCATGGTGCAGGAAGTGGAGACTGTTGTATTGCACACAGAGTATTCTCTGGCATCTTGAGATCTGATGTCATGTGTACAGCTTGTGGTTTTACGTCTACAACATATGATCCATGCGTAGACATTTCACTGGACTTGGAACCCAATCACGGGGGTTCAACAAAAATTACATCCGCAAAATCCCTCAATTCATGCAATGGCGAGTCAGTTTCCATGAATTCAAGCCAAAGCTGCGGAACATCTACTCTGACTGGGTGTTTGGATCGCTTTACAAGACCTGAGAGATTAGGGTCTGACCAAAAGTTTTTCTGCCAACAGTGTCGGGTGAGACAGGAATCTCTCAAACAGATGTCCATAAGAAAGCTTCCATTGGTTTCTTGCTTTCATATTAAAAGATTTGAGCATTCTCCTGTCAGAAAGATGTCACGTAAGGTTGATCGCTATTTACAGTTCCCATTCTCATTGAACATGGCCCCTTATCTCTCTTCATCCATTTTGAGAAGTCGATTTGGGAACAGGATTTTCACTTTTGATGGGGACGAGCCAGATCCTTCTGATGAACCGTCTTGCGAGTTTGAGTTGTTTGCAGTCATCACTCATTCTGGTAAACTAGATGCTGGTCATTATGTGACTTACTTGAGGTTAAGTAATCAATGGTTCAAGTGCGATGATGCTTGGATTACTCGAGTTAATGAAGACATTGTAAGGGCTGCCCAAGGTTACATGATGTTCTATGTGCAAAAGATGCTTTACTACAAAGCAAGTGAAAAAACGGCTGCCTCGTGAGAAGCTGGCGGAAGCAGAGGATTGGTGATAATAAATGGCAAGGAGAGAGAACTGGGAAATTTTAATGGCGGTGATGGTTATATAAAAATGCACCGAACATCATGGGGATAACCAAGTAAGCCAATTGCAAAGTTGCTGTTTGTCTTCAGAAAAACCCCGTGCAGCCCCCCCGCTCCTTGAGAGTGTATTTTATTCAGTAGAGAACTTTTCAATCCTATTTGAAGGTTGACCTGAGCCTGAATTTATGAGAAACTCTCCTGCCTTGGCAAATTAGTTACAGAAAGGTTTGAATACCTGAAGGAAAACTTTTTCAATTGGATACATTTTTTTTCCCCTGCTCATTCAAGTGTTGCTAGTGGGTGGATTCAATTTTACTTGTGAATCCTCAGAAGCTGCAATGCTTGTGATGTGGTTACCTGTAATGTTCTGTCATACATTGCACAATTATATTGCAATTCTAATCACTGGAATTTCTTGACAGAAACTGGATCTCCTTATTTTACTCCATTCCTTGGACTTCATGGTTGGATTTGCCTATGTTGTATATAAGCTGTTAATTGCAAATTGAATCTAGGGCATGGACATGGTTGTATCCTCCCAGAAACAAATTCAAATGAGGGGGTTCCAATAGAATAGTGATTACCCTGCAAGTGAATATATCAGTGATGTCCCGGAAAAGAAAAGAATCATGTCATTTGGTTTTATTATAATCAAGTGAGATATATAATTATATGTTCATTCAGTTTTATTAAAGTTGCAGGCGCAGAAAGCTGAAATTTAGTGGTCATCTCAGTGTCAGGTGTGATTGTCTTGGCCCTAGCCTATGAATATTTTTGACTTGAGTATTAATTATGTATGTTTGTTTGAAGGATTCTAATGGGGATTGGACTGGACTATTTAGGATAATATTGGATGGAATATGGCTGTTTGTACTAGTTTAGCAATTTTAAATTATCCACTATTTAGTTCTATCATTTAATTCCATAGTTTACGTTTTGTGATTAATATGCTCATTTTATGATGGATTTAATAAATTCCCTTTAGGGTATAAAGAAATGCACAATAAGCTGAATCAGGTAGGGAGTGGGGATTTTATGTTGAAAGAAGTTTTTTTTGTGTATTTTATCCGTGTTTATGACAAAATTTAACATCCATAATGTATCAAAAATCAAATGGAATACTAATTCAAGTGGACATCCTCTTTTATCAATCAAGAAAATTTCAGAGACCAAATTATGTCCTGGCCGGCCATATGCAGCCTACAGTTCATCAAAGACCAGTTAACAGACGCTTTATCTTTTTTCGATTGATTGGAATTGGAAACTCTGGTTCATATACTGAAGTGGAGAGAGATATAAGGAGAAAGCTCATGACTTGTAAAAGAAACTTGACCGGGGGGGGAGGGAGGGAGGGAGGCTGTCACAGTATAAACAAAGCAATCACAAATCTCAATCCACACATTTCAGTTCTCATCTCACCTCCCTCTTTGGACATCCTATCCTATCCTGCCACCCATAAAGTTTCCGTCTAACAAGATAGTTATTTGACATTTAGGAAAAAAAAGTAGAAAGTAGGGTCACCATAGATAATTAGCCAAACATAGTTGCCATCTGATTCAAACATACAGAAAGGTAGCAACAGAGTTTATTTAAGAATCTTGCTTACCTTACATTTCTAGTTATTACAAGAATCAAAAAAAGTGTATTCTCCCCAACTTACTATACATTTATCGCCTAGGTTTGCTTCGAAGCAATAAAATCCTCTCCTCCCCCACATCACCCATATTATGACCAGATTCGTCAGAATTGTCAGCATAGTCACTGCTACAATTACCAACAGGTCACAAACTCAAAAATGGAATTAATATACATATCGATTCCTATCTTTTCCTGCAGCAACGCTCTCCAATAGACATTTATAAATAAATAAAATAAACCTTGACGAGAAACTTGTGTTACTTGGTTTCCTCTGGAAGATGAACACTGCTCATACATTTAGTTTCAGATGAGAGCTCTGCATGGAAGTTTCGCTCTGAACTGAACAAGTCTGCCACAAAACGATAATAATGGTAATAACAAATTCATCCCATCTCCAGCTTCTCCCTGCTCGAATCATCAATTGCCTTTTTCCTTAATAGAGTCCTGAATATTGAGACAACTGCAATCAGAGCTAGTTCCATGTGCTCAGAGCTACTTGTCTTTACACAAACCTGGCCCATCTTTCTGCTATTTAGATTGGCATTTACTGAAAGTTTCGTTCCTCGGCCTAATCTGAAGTCAGACTGTATATTTCCACCCAAAACTGTGTCACTATTCAGAGACAGGACTGTCATAGTGAGACTAACCTTGTCATTCCTGACAGGGTAGTCTTTCCCCCTTAAAGTAGCTTCAAAGCTCCCACCATAAGCCACCTGTCCAAGACCACCCATTCGGCCGCCGTTGACTACAAACTTCAGTCTCTTCCCAATTGAAATGCCATCTTCAACCTTGGCACCAACAAAGTACTTGTTCCCAAAAGATGTCACAGAAACTCCACATTCAGTGCAGTTGTGTTTCAAAGTCCTCATCTTTGTGCTACTATGAACAGTGTAGATCAATTCTTTACCAGAAGACTGAACATCAAGTCCTACACCATAAGTGGGCACTCTTGGATCCACAAAAGCTGCAGCACACTCAGATTGTATACTGAAATCTTGCTTATCCTTGCTCATCTGTCCAGTAACCGAGGCAAAGACATTATTTCTTACTTCTGTTGTTGTGTCTAGATTAATTCCATCAAAGCCGACATCATGATCCCATCCATGGGGATCAAGGACAGGTCTTGCTAGCCACTGGTCACTTGTAACAACGCAACGATATCTATGTACAGGGCAATCTGAGTCAAAACTTGGAGGGACCGCCATATCTGGTAACAGAACAGGTTCTGGAGTCTCTTCCAAGTTATCAGAAGAACCATCAGCAGCCGAAGTCTCGCCCTTGAGATGCTTGTTTTCCCTTCGTCTGCAAGTTTCTTCTTTCAATTGTTTTTTCAAATAAAGGGTTTCCCTGTAATCCAGCTCATCAAGATAGTCCCTTTTCTGAGACTTAGTCAATTTCTCAAACTGAGATTTTGTCAGAATTCGGATAGGAGGTAACTGTTCATACTCATCATCTTCCTCCAAGTCTGAAAGAGAAATGTCATCAATGTCATTGCCATCTCCATTTGTGCTCAAAATGTGATGCTGAAGAAAAGACGAGAGAACATGGGGTAGAGAAGGCAGCCGGGGACGGCTCAATGGTCCTAATGCTATACTGTCTTGGAATTTCAAAAGGGAATTTACATCACCCAGAACTTTGGTGCACATGCATAACAAAAAGAATTGAGATTTCCAAACCTGTCCATTAGGAAGAATTTTCTCCCCACTGATATCAGTCCTACAGTGAGGATGATTCTCCACCATTAGCACAGGATTTTCAAGTTTTGGATCAGAAACTGCCTGGTGGATATAGTGTTGCACCAGATTTGTACACTCGGAGACATAAGATTCATAGCTGACAGGATACCCATTGGGCCCTTCAGGAAGAGCTGAGGATGAATGAGTCATGACAAGTATTGTGTTGAACCAAATTGCAGAACCAAAGACTTCACTTATAAGCTTCAACAGTGGGAAATCATTGTAACAAGTGTTGATCAGGTCTAGACGTTCAAAATATAAAACCATGTCTGGAGGGTGTTTTTTCAGGAATCTCTTCACAGAGTACAAAATCTTGCGGTTCTTCCTAACTGTACTTGTAGAAGAAGGCAGTAGACCAGGAGTATCAATGAAAGATACCTTAATTCCATTCAAAGTTCCCACAATCTCTTGGACACCATCAGTGGCAGGTTGAAATGCATCGGTCATGGCTTTTGTTTCATCAAATATGGAATTTATAGTTGAACTTTTGCCGACCCCTGTTTTCCCCAGGACAAGCACCCTAAATGAGAAATCCAATTCAGGTAGGCTGGCTGCCTCTTGCTCTGCCGCTATTGCTCTAGCTCTATCACTTCTAAGATTAGCTCTTTTTAAATCTGGTTCCCCTGCTGATATCAAAGTTGCCAGGTGTATCCGATACAAGACCTTCGCCACCATAAGATTGTCTTGTGTCTGCCCAAAACGTCTGAGAAGACGCAAGAACTTAATTTGGAGGCTCTCAATCTTCGCCAATGGATCCAACTTTCTCTCATCAGCGCTGCAAAGAGACTGTTGGAAAGAGTTGTCAACCACAGTTAGCTGTGAAGGAGAATGGTTCTGATTTTCTTGGTTACTACTGGAAGAAAGAGACGTAGCAGCAGCTGCAGGCAGTGAAACCAAATTGGCAGTCTGACCTGTGCCTAATTATAAAGTTGTAACGAGATCTTCTTAGATAATTGATAGATAAGGGAAACCTCATCCAATTAACAAATAGCTTTATTTCATATTAGAATACATGACAACAATTTATAGTAACTCATATATGGCCCAAAGTATTGGGTAACTTGGGTTATAATTACTGAATTTACATGAGAACAAAAAAGAGAAAACGCCCATTGTGGCCACACAATTTACAAGAATATGCCAAGACTAAGAGCCTCTTCCAAGTGAGTAGAAGTAACTATTGAAAACCAAGAAATAAAAAGTTGAATAAGAGACACAGTAGTGTTCAATGAATGCATAAGAGTGGGAAAGTAGTAGTTCTAATGAGTTGAAAATGAAAAACGCTAACCAAAGTTTGCCATTAGTTTACCAGATCTAATCTAATTATGTTTCATAAAACACACTAGACTTGTTGTGACATTACACTGAACCCGTTTCTTCTTCGAAGATATAGTAATAATAGAGAATAAATAAAGGAATTTGATACCCTAAAGTTTGACCAGGAGTCAATTATATAATAATAATAATAATAATAATAATAATAATAATAATAATAATAAGGGTGGTGAGGGACTTAGTACGTACTAAGTCCCTAAAAGTACTCTAGTGAAATGATAAAATAACACGGATACCGTTAATGAATAAGTTGTTTTTATAGACTTGGTATGTACCAAGTCCCTCACCTCCCTTAACCCCTAAAATGATAATATTAATAATAATTCCCAAGAATGTAATAGAACTCCATCCTACATACCATGACATGGAAATTAGAGTAATGGACAACTGATGCCCTAAACATCCAAACAGAACCATAGAACAACATAAATTGAAGCTAACAATTTAAAATTATTTGAGTATTGCCTGTACTCAAAAGGTTAGCTTTTTTAACTAAGAACAATGATATGATTGCCTACTGCACCGCGGTTACCATGATCAACTCTGGGTTAATATCTCAAAAAGAAAATGTTATTACGCCCTCATTTCCTTTGATTCCATTAAAATGCTATTAAAGTTGCTAGAATACAGAAAGTAAAGTAATTTCAATCAGCGGATATTGAAGAAACTGCCAAGCATTGAGATGGACATACGGTTAAACATGGTTCCTAAATTACTGCAAAAGTAAAACCCCTCACAACTTTACTCATTTTTATTTATTATTTTTAAGGTTCAACTTTGCTCAAAATAATGAAAATAATTTGCTACATATGTCTCAAACCAGTACATACAGTAAGATATTGTAGGTTTGTCTAAAATTTCTTTAAGATTATAGCAAAGACTGGAAGTAACAGGGGTTATGAAATTGGATTTTTCTTATTGTTTTTTACTTTTGACAGCAGTTCTTTGTTTTCTGAGATAAACCATAAATTTTGTAGATGGAAAATAAAAAACTTTTTAAAGCTACTTCATAGAGAGAGATCATAAATTAAAAGAGGCATTTCTAAAAGTGAATTTTCGAGAACTATAACAGTCCAATGTTTTGCTGAAGAATTATATTGCAATCGTACTCAAATAGTTACCTTGGTTGCCAAACTCATCATGAAAAGATTCCTCTTCAAAAAAACTACCACTGCCTGACAATGGTCTTGCTGAGACCAATGACTTGGACACTAGCTGAGACAAAATCCAATCCTTAATGCTCGTCATGCTTCCTGCATAACACAAGGAATGTGATAACACATAATATGAATTTGGACTAAGTAAGAACTAAAAATGGATTAGACCCAATAGCATTATTTCATCAACTAACTTTATGGACAGAAATATCAGTGTTAAACAGTAATTAAATACTTAAAGATCAAATGTGAAGTAGAAGAAATAAGCAACAAAATAAAAACTTGCAAATTTTAATAGATCATTTATTCAAGTGTCACAAAAAGAGAGCAAAATTTCTGGCGCTAGTTTCCTAACTATTTTTGTTTTGATTTGCAATGTTGAAGATAAAACAATACAAACATAATGTTGAAGATAATCATTTCAAGTAGACAAGAGATACCAATCTTATCTAGTACGGGTTATTTAAAACACCAAATGCATCACACCCTAAAACGAAAAAAAGATCTAATATGCTATAATTCAAGGATTTACCGTTGAAGTTCAAGCAAATGGATTTGAAACCTAAACTCTAGGATATAATAAGGCAAGACATCTAAAGAGCGCAACTGATTTGATCCTAGTTAAGTTGACTATGTCTCCCATTTACCCCAGGTTGAATTATTACCCAGTTCCACTCTGAAATTAGTACAGATGTCTAAATTCTAACAGTAGGGAGATGGATCAAAGTACACAACACTTGGTAAGCATTTTTGGACATGATTTAACCCACCAAACCTCCTGAACTTGCTTGTTATTTCCTCAACCAGTCCAATAGGGATCTAAAATGGGCTATATGAGTATGGCCACATGGTCAAGAAACTATGCATGGTGAGATGCTCAATGAGATCTCCTGTTGTTATCCTAGGCTCATTCAACATCTATAATCCCCATTCCCACTACCAAACACGTAAATGATTAAATTTGGACAATCAGGCACATTCAACAACCGGATTCCAACAAATTTATGCATATGAATATAGAACACGGTATTAATATAACTCCAGCAAGTTTTATCCTAAAAAATATACAAAGTCAGTTAGCATTACCCTTCCTAGTCACCATCATTAGATGAATCTTGTATATCTTATGTATCTTGTTGGACCACACTAGAGATGCACAAAAGGCCTGAGGCCCGTGGCCTGGCCTTGATCCAGCATGGTCAAAACCCGACCTGGTCAAGGCCTGGATTGGCCTGGCCCGGTCTGAAAGGTTTAAAAAGGCTGCCATTTCAGTACAAAAATCAGGCCTGGACCGGCCTGGCCAAAAGTCCGGCCTGGACTAGCCTGCGGTCTGAGTTTGGCCTGGGTCTGGCCTGGTTCAGCGTAACATGTCTGGCCTGGCTTGTTATTTGTCAAACTCAACAATCTAACCTAACACAAAAAAAAAAAAACAAGCGGCCCAGCCCAACAATAACACCACCGCGCCTTAACGCCTAACGGTTAAAAAAAAAAAGAAAAGAAAGACACTCAACGGTTAAAATGTGCAACCAGCCAAAACAATGATTGACTGACTGATTGAACTCTCACTGCCAAAGGAAGGCCTACTCCCAAGGCACATGCAAGAAAGCAAGACCTACGAAGCATTCATCTCTATGCTACTCATCTAGGCTTCACATCCATCAACAAAAAAGTCATACACATATATATATATATATATATATATATATATATAAATACACCGCACAGTAGCACACACAGGGACAATAGCTTACTACTTAAGAAAACATTTACACTACATGAACATTAACACTACATTAACGGTAACACCAATATTATTATATTAACATTAACATTAAAAAAAAAGACATTAACATTAACAGTAACTAAAAACATGAATGACATTTTCGTACATATATTAACATTAACAGTATACATATATTAACATTAACATTAACACTACTAAAAAAACATTAACAATACATATATTAACAGTAGCTAATCTGCTACATATTAACATATTAATATATATTAACATACATATATATTAACAGTATATTAATATACATATGTACATATTAATATGTTAATTGTTAACAGTACATATATTAACAGTAGCTAATCTGCTACATGAATGACATTTTCGTACATATATTATTGTGTTTTTGTAGCACTACTGCACTAGCTACTCTACTTGGACCAATATTTTGAGTTAATGTTTTGAATACCTTCTCATCTCATATTTAGTATTGGTAATAAGATAATGACCAACGGGTAAAAAAAAAAAAGAAAGAAAGAAAAAGCTGATACACTTTCTCATCCATCTATCCATCCATCATATCTATCAAAATTTCATTAGAATTCATATTTCAAAAATTAAATAAACTTTCCTATGCCAGTCATAACAGTTATAATTTTTCTAACGGTTATTTATTTCACTACAAAAATCCCATAATTTACTCCATAAAATTTACAACTCCTCTCTTTAATCTCTAATATAATAATAACACCATACTTGCAAGCTCAAATTCTTATAATTTATATAATATATATTTACAATTTATTATACACATAAATCATAATATATATTTTATTAGTACATTCATATTATTACAATGGATTCTTCCAACATTCCACCAGTGTCATCATTTAGTCAAAATGATCCATATATCATTATGTCTGAAAGTGTCATTTCGGGTTCGAGTACAATATTTCCACATCCTACCGGCGAGCAAAATAAACGTACAGCGGCTATTTGAGATCATTTCATCGAAATGTGGATTGCGAAAGGTGTTAAAAAAGTTCAATGCAAAATATGTAACAACTTATTTGGGGTTAAAGGAAATAATGCATTACTCCGTCACTACGAGTCGTGTTTGAAGAAGCATAAAATAACCGATGAAAGCTCTCAATCACAAATTGATCGTTCTGGTCACAATTGGAGTTACGATCAAATATTACAAAAGGAGTGACAAGCTAAGTTTGTGATCGAGAAGGAGCTTCCATTCAATTTTTTTGACGATGCGCGCTATACCGACTACATTCAAGGCGCATTGCAACCGAAATATAAACAAGTAAGTAGAATGACTACTGAACGTGATGCAATGAAATTATATAATAAAGCTAAAAATGAATTAATTGAATATTTTGATAATTTTGACGGTAAAATTTGTTTAACTAGTGATACTTGGTCTGCTAATCATCAACCTAGAATTAGCTATATTTGTATTACAGCTCATTGGATATATTCTGAAATGTTTATGTAAAAAAGAATTATAGGATTTGAATATTTTGAATTACCACATAATGGTCAATCAATATATGCTCAAATTATGTCCATAATTCATACTTTCAAAATTAAAGATAAAATAGTGAGTATTAGTTTAGATAATGCAACAAATAATACTAGTTCTATTAATATGTTAAAAAATGATTTAAAGCCTGTTGTAAATGATGTATTTTTTCATGTTAGATGTGTATATCATATAATAAATTTGATTGTACAATCCGGATTCACTTACTTGCAAGATACAATAAATAAAATTCGTCGTATGGTTAGTTTTATATATGGTTCAAGCAGAAGAATACAAGATTTTAGAAATTTTTGTCATCCAAGGGGTGAAAATTTTAAAAGAGTAAAATTTGATAATAACACTAGATGGAATAGTACATATGATTTATTTAAAGATGTTTATAAACGTCAAAATATACTTAATGGAGTTTTATAACACACAAACTGATCATGAAATAACAAATGAAGATTGGAATTTATTATGTCAAATTTTAAATATTCTTAAAGTTTTTAAAAAACACAAAAATATTAAGTGGTGTTTATAATCCTACAATTCATCATGTTCTGTTTGCATGTTTGGAAATAACAAATATGCTTCAACAATATAAATATGATCATTTCTGGACTAACCTTATTTTTAGTATGCAAGATAAATTTAAAAAATATTTTGAAGACATGCCTACAGTTATTACTTGTGCAGCGGCATTAAACATCGTAATAAAATTAGAAGGTGTGGAAAGTGTTTTAGAAGATATAGTAGAAAATATAGGTACTGAAAATATTAATTACATTAAACTAAATTTTAATAATACATTTACTAAATTTTATGAACAATATGAGTCTGTATATTCTACATCTACACGTGCACCACCTCCTGCCCCTTCATCATTTAAGTTTGCATCATTATTAAAATTATTATCAAAAAAACCGAAAACTTCAACACACAAGCAGTTTAAATGAACTTGGTTTATATTGTAGTACTGATTTTAAAAGTTTTATGACCGACCAAGAATTTGAAAATTTAGATATACTTGCATTTTGGAAAAAACATAATCGACAATTTCCTACTTTGACCGCCATGGCCCGTGATTTACTAACTATCCAAGCTAGTACTGTAGCTTCGGAATCTTGTTTTTCTTTATCTGGCAGGGTATTGGATGAAAAAAGTAGACTTAGTCCGGATTCGTTGGAGATATGCATTTGCTATAGAGATTATCTTGCCGCACAAAGAAGAGCACAAGACGTAATAGACGATCAAGATAGCTCGGAAGATCTCGATGTTGAAACAAGAACTGCCGAAAATACACATCCATGAATATTGAAGATACATTTTTTTTGAAGATTGAAGCTATATTTTTTGAAGATTTGAAGATAAATTTTACAACGTTTTGAAGACAAATATTTTTTTTGAAGATTTAAACTTTGAAGACATTTTTTAAATATTTGAAAACTTATTTTCAAAAATATTGAAGCCAAATATTTGTAACCAAGTCATTCTTGATTATTGTTTAAGTTATACTTTTTAAAGTTATAAACTTATAATAATTAATCAATGATTCAATAAAATATAAATTTTACTTATTCATTATTGTAATTTTTAAGTTGTACTAAATAAGTTTTAATAAATACATCAATAAATTTAGTTACTCATGTTTAATTTCTTGTGAATACATTTAATTAATATAGTAGTTAATTTATTTAACTACTCATGTTTATTCAATTTTCAGTGTATTCACATTTATTAGGACTTAACCCTTAGGAGTCTAGAGTCTCTCTTCTTTCTTCTCGTTCTTCTGCTTATCTGCCATCATTCTTTCTCTCTCTTAGGGCTTTTCAGTTTTCACTACTCCTCTATTAGACTATTACCTCAATTTCTCCATCATTCTCTCTCTAAAAATTGGGGCGTGAATTCATGAAGAACTGAAGATGCACCACGAATTGACGGTAAGATTTTAAAAATTGATCAGCAAGTATGTTGCAAGCTCACATGTCCGGAAAGCCCTACGAAAATTAAACCTACAGCTTCAAGCCTTCAATGTTCAATCTATGTCGGAGAAAAAATTAGCCCCAAAGAGGTATATGGTATTCCTTCAATTCATTTCCAAAAAAACTGAAATTGGGTTGAAGAATTGAGATATTTTGCTGTTAGTGATTGACCTGTTGAGGAAGTTGGGATGGGGAACCAGTGGTTGAGAGGTGATGGCTCCAAGCCTCCAATATATCCAATTCCAACTAGGTTTTCTTCTCCCAACTCTCTCTCTTATCGGACCATTTGATGGCCAATTTTCCTCTGCTTTCTAGGGTTCAATATACCAATTGGCATAGGTTTTAGGCTCAATTTGAAATGGGTTTTCTCTGTTCAATCCCCTTCCTTAACCAACTCAGCAACCTGGCCCTCTTATTCATGTGAGTCAATCATCCCCAGAATTCATCTCTCCGTCTCTCTCACACACACATACAACACTGTACTGCAGTTTCTAATATGGTTGATATGCAAAGATGAAAATGTTATAGTAATATTATTATTAGTTGGGTTATGTTTAATATTTCTTTTATTAATTGATATTGTAGAATCTAATTTATTTATAATGGGTTTGTTCCACATGAATGTTTAATGTGTTCAGTATCATCAGATAGCGATTCAGTTAATAGTTAAGTTGCTAAGATTGAATTCATCTGGTGCTTGATTTTGTAAATATATAGACGAGTAGGAAACACCAAGAAATTGTCCCTTAATATTACATTTTTTTATATAAAAAAAGTGTGATGGGCTTGACCAGACCGACCTGGGCCTTGTCCACAGGCCTCAGCAAATCATCTTCTCCATCGCCAAGCCTGGCCTGGCCTAGCCTGCAGACCCAAAGTCAAAGTCTGGCCTGGTCAACGACCAAGGCCTGGCAGGCCCAGGCAGGACCAAGGCCAAGCCGGCCTGTTATGCACCCCTAGACCACACCATAAAAGTTGGAGTCTACATAATAAGGCATATTTAACTATTTGAATTACCTATATGCTCACCATATTACTATATCTCAAGTAAACATGATCTATCCCCAATTCAACGTCAAATATTTTAATCTTGTTAATTTGATAATTTATTTATCCTGGCCAAGTGAACTCAGGACTATGTTTAGCCTGTAACTAATTTGAGACCTAAATATCTCTTTCATCAGTCAAAACTCTTCTTTTATAAATAAGTGTCACAGATCTTTTTGTTTTTCAGAAGAATAACTTCAAACTAACTTTGTTTTCACAATCTAAAATTGCCTTTAACTAAAACCACCTCTAATTTCTCAAATGGTTCTTTTATGACTGTAACTTGGCTAGTTGGCTCTCAGATTAAATTTTCCAAATCGTGCGGGATGAAATAGCTTGTGAGCCCATGTATTTAAAATTAAAGTTTAACTACACTCGAACTGTACACATAATAATTTTTCTATGAAAGAACATATTAGACCACAAAAACCTGGCTTGTCTTAGCTATGCTTAGAATTTCTTAATTAAGCAACATAAGACTACAAAACAAGAATAGCTTTATATCAGTCTTGTAGCACTGTTGGTAAATAGCTAGTTTAATTCTTCAATCATATCACATTCTGAAGCACCAATGAGCCCCTATCTCTCTTCTACATTATGTTTTTTTTCCATCATAGACATAATCCGCGTACAACATCCTCTTCAATGTTACCAACCTTGTAGACTACCAAACTAAAGCTATCAAGAAATACCAACCCTCAGACAGCCAAAGTGAAACAAAAATAAATTGGTCTTTATGGGAAGCTAGAACAGTTCCACTTCCACTATAATTCCACTATAATTTCACTAGTATTATAGGACCCAAATTATGCCGTCTAAATCTATGAAATTTTAGAATGTACAAATTTACCAAGTTTTGTTACCACTTGTCTAAAATAAATATTACATAATAAGACTTTACAACAACTGCAAACAGAAAAAAAAAATAAGAAACATAAAGAAACAATAATGACAGGTAATCGTTTTACCTTCTCAGGATTGGAAATCCCAGCCAACTCCGAGTCTGGAGAAAATAATGTTAACCCCTAAAAAACAAAATTAAACAATGAGGTCGTTTCCAGCAGCTACAGTTTTCAGTTTCCCCTTTTCAATCAACAACCACAAAATTAAGTGTAACCGAACCCAGATAATATTGATCAGGTACGAATCAAAGCAGATTGAAATATCAAGAAACACAAGAACTGAGAGAAGATTCAAACCACAACAAGAAGTTTTCTGTGCGACCTAATTGACGAGGACAAAGGGGAAGAAGATTGGGTAATTTTTTCAGATAAGACAGCCAAAAACGACGTTGTAATGGTGCGCCCTAAAAAATATTTGGAAATATAATAGAGAGAAACTTATGATTGACGGGAGGCGGCAGGCAGCCAGGCATATTGATACTACTATTGTCTTGTTTGGGAGTCGATGACTATCTTGAAATTTGTGAGCCTTTTTGGCCACCTGGTAAGGCCTCGTTGTAATCCTTATAAACGACAACGTTTATTTACTGTTTACCTGATATAAATTTGTTAGTAATTGGCATAATTCATTTTTATCCTTGTATTTACAATTGATTTCAAAATTCATCCAACTTAAATGATATTTCACTTTTGACCCCATATTTTCAGTTGTTATTTCCACTTTTTTGCGGTTGAAAATTCACCCTATATTATTATTGGGAAAAATATGGCCTTTGATTATGGAGTACTATCATTTAGTATGACACTGTACCAGCCTAGTGGAATCTCCTATTGGTGACAGCAGGCTAGCTCTAACCGCTGAAGTTTGTAGAAATCGCATGGTAACCATGTTCCATAAGGGTAAATTAAGTTCAGCAATGTGATTTTGGCTTCGGATATAGAGCTTGAACTTTGCAGGGACTAATTGTGGAAACTGATCTGATTTAGAAGCTTTAGCTTAGTTTCCTATCCCTATTGGCTGGTGCAAAACAATAACAACTCAAGTAGCTAAGATCTTCTCTTGGTAACCATATACTAGTTGTAGCAGTTGGAGTTAGTTGAAAGCCAAGGCCTTTTTATTTTACTATAGTAATTTGATTTTAACTCAGATTTATAGGTTTCATTTTTTAAAAAAAATTACTTGCAGAAACTGCTCTGAATAGAGAATCTGTGCTTTAGCTTATTCTTATCATATTTGTTGGGCCATAATACTTTCACCATTGGGCCAGATCGAATGGAGTTCCCCCTTAGATCTTGATATCTTTTACGTTGAACCGGATTGATTGGGCTCATTCCTTAAGTTATATTTATTGTGTCTTAAATGTATTGGGCCTTTGATTTAAGGCTGATCCATTAGGCAAATAATATCTAAATATCTATCTTTGACCGGTAATGATGAAAAAGTATGACAGTTGACTGTTATTTCTGCCATACATTAATGTGGATGGGATTCTTAGCTGGCCGGAGGTGGAAAACAGTGACTGAAAGTAGTGGGTGTATTGCATGCATTCAGTTGAGATGACTAGGGGTGGGGGACTGTGCTAGTGAAGAGTGGGTGGCACGAAAAATCAGACAGAGTGTATATAAGCAAAGATCACACATGAAGAAAAAGGTAATTGATATTTCATCTCGCTCTCTAGACACTAGATATTTTTCCTCCATTGTTAACCTTGTGATCGCCTGTACTGACTCTCACGCCGGAGCTATCCCCCGACGGTCAGGCCGTCAAACTTTTGGTGTTGACTTGTTGAATTGTGTAGGATCATAGCGTCTTACGTGATTGAGACGTGGGAGAAGATCTTGGTGTTAACATTGGTGCTAGAAGGAGGGCTGAGTTCTAGTGTTCTTGAAGTTTTCAATCACAAACTATAATTATTCTACGTTGGAATTCATGGTAAAGAGTAGAGCAGATACTCTGGAGGGACAGTCGATGGCTGTAAGCACGTCCTACTAACAGTGTTCATGCCAGTACGGCCTCCAAACGTGCGTCAGAAGGTTCTCGTTCGAGAGCCATGGGGAATGTTAAGAGAAGATTGGTTTTCACTGCCGAAAAAGGGTCTGATCATGGTCGAAAAAGGGTAGAAGGCACACCGCCTACAACTCGACACCGAAATGATCAGGACGATAAGGTCTCCAAGTTGGCCAAGATGGCAGACGAAGCAGACAGGGCTATGGAGGTACTTATAAAGCAGAGACAAGATATAGCCGAGCAGATGCTTCGGATGGCGGAGTTAAGAGATGAAGCGTCTAGTTACGTTCAATCCGAAGAATATGGGCACAGGAGAGGAAAGGAGCCTGCCCATTCGGGTCGTGAATCTCGGGGCCAACCTCATGAACAAAGAAGGTCAAGAAGCCCTACTCCCCAAAGATCGAAGAGGGCACACCGCCCTATCGGTTCTAAGGAGCAGAGTCGAAGCAGACAGAGGGGCAGGTCCAGAGAATATACTCCCGAGAATACAAAGAAAGCACTCCGCCTTGTTCATTCTCGTCACAGCGACAGAATACCACGACGAAGCAGGTCCAGAAGTCGCACACCCGAGGGTCCCCTGAGGGCACACTGCTCTGGGGACGCTCATCGTCAAAAAAGTCCCTCGAAGATGGGGAGTTCTATTGAAAAAGGTCGGTCTACTCAAAAGAGGAGGGAGTCACCAGAAAAAGAAGTCTTGACACAACCAGAAGGAGTAGAATTTCTGGTCAAGGAAGTAAAAGAGCTTCGAAAACAGCTTGCCGAAGTCCAACAGGTGAAAGACACTTCGATGGTAGGCCTATCGGCAGGTGGTCCTTATGAGTTTGTCAGGCCCTTCGTGGTAGGTAAACGTCATTGGTGTAAGGAGGTTCGGGTGGACTCGCTGACCATTCGATGGTAGCCTTATAGACAGGAGGTCCTTTAGACTTTGTCAGACCCTTCGTGGTAGGCAAATGTCATCATGTGGATTTGTTAGGCTCTTCGTGGTAAACAAATTCCCGATGAAGCAGATCTACCTCACACTTCGATAATGAATAAGTATCATTTTACTTTATTACCAAATTTTGTTTAAGTGTTGAGTTCGGATTGTTTTGGTACTTAACTTGATCTTATCTGTTATATGACTCGCCTAATTGTTAATTAACAGTGTAAATTATAAAGAGCTTGTACATTTTTTAAGTTGATTGATGTTGGAGTATTGACAAAAAGTAATTGCACAGAAGTAATAAGGAATGAAGCCAATTTTTCATTAATATGGTGTTGGATTACAAAAAGACAAGAGTTTTTACAGAAATCCTATAGCTAGGGGAGAGGAAAATCATCTTCAAACGTCAGCTTCGTCTTCGGAAGAATCGAGAATGGTCGGATCAACCTTGGATGTGACAAGTTTTGCCTTGTCTTTGCTTCGGCATTCGTCATATCCATCTGAGAACATTTGAATGATCTTGTGACGCCCCCAAAATTAGGTATACATCACCCATCTTAAGTCGCCAGATACATAATACAGAATTCAAATACAACTTAATAATACAACTGTCATGTACAATACGACAAAACATAAACTGTGAGTTTG
Source organism: Panax notoginseng (assembly GCA_016801055.1). Classification (NCBI taxonomy): domain Eukaryota; kingdom Viridiplantae; phylum Streptophyta; class Magnoliopsida; order Apiales; family Araliaceae; genus Panax; species Panax notoginseng. The sequence continues at coordinate 171,542,887 of CM029021.1, forward strand.
AATACAAATATTGTCTACTAGAGAGTATACAAACTCAAAAGGAGTTCTCATTACAATTATTATCACACTATTTCACAGAATAGTGAGGACTTCTAATGCAAACATCTAGGATCATCACTCTGTTCTCCGACTAGTCCCAGCTACGTTCTCATTTCCTGAAGAGAACAGTGAAAGAAAGGGTGAGCTCAACTAGCCCAGTAAGAAATATTATGACTAAGATAATGTAGAATAAATTATCATTAGCCTTAAACAGTGTTAAACTGATACAATATAACAAATATCAAGTTTAACTGCAGCGGAACAAGCAACCCATTAGAAGAGTCAAGTAGAGAATAAAATCTATTATCTTTTATGATTTAAAAGGTTTTTCATGACTTTTATCGCTGAGACTCAACTTAATAAATAATCCACATCATCCCTGCACTACGGCCAAAGATATTCATTGGTATCACAACCACAAATTATCCATGCATCACAGCCAAGGATATTCGTGTATTCATCAATGGTCATGATCATGCCAACAACTGTCCATCAATGCACTACCGGCCAATGAGGACTTTTACCACATCATTTGTAACATTACGGTTATGATTACACCGAATAATCCCTGGTCATAATCATACCAAGTCCATCTATGCACTACAGGCCACAGATGACTTTCAACAAAATATAAATATGAGGATGATGACAATGATATAAAAATTCAATAAAACAAGTTCAAGAATTAATTTATCCATGAACCAATAACGTCTAAATTGTCAACATGATACTGCTTTATGCAGTAAAATTCAAGAATGCTCAGAATAATATTTTCATGAAAAGATACTGGATGAAGCGCAAATATCAATGATATTCCACTAATTTCATGGAGTATAGAAGTCAAAACTTTAACTAACTGAGTATAATAAAGAATGGAATAACAAAAGAAATCACTATGTATGTGGTACTTCGCATAGACAGGTTATTCCAACAGAATAATAAGTAACGGAACCAGGTCAGGCAAAATTCGCACCGACAGGATGTTCCAACAGAATAATAAAGAATGGAATAACAACAGAAATCACCATGCATGCAGTACTTCGCATAGACATGTTATTCCAACAGAATACTAAATAACGGAACCAGGTCCGGCGTAAAATGCACAGACAGGATATTCCAACAGAATAATTAAGACGGAACCAGGTCCGGCGTAAAACGCACAGACAGTATATTTCAACAGAATAATAAAAACGGAACCAGGTCCGGCGTAAAACGCACAGATAGGATATTCCAACAGAATAATAAAGAATGGAATAATAGAAGAATTTCACCATGTATGTGGTACTTCACATAGACAGGTTATTCCAACATAATAATAAAGAATGGAATAACAGAAGTTCTCTTCATGAAGACGAAAGAAAGAAACAATACCCCTTACAGGTACAACAAATAATATCCCTTACCGTAAAAGAAACTTGATATCAGAGTAGTGAAGTAGCAGAATACTTTTCTTCTCTCTCTCTATAATTTCTCTCTCTAGAGTTTCAGTGAATTCGTAAGAAAATAATGAAGGAATGAGCTTCTATTTATAGAAAAATGAACTGCATAGTAACTAACTCATGAACGGTCTAGATTGATTTACTTTAATCTGACGGTCCATATTTAAAGCAAAATCTTTTAAATAAAATATAATATATTCTATTTATAATCTAATAAAACGAATAACTTTATATAAGATTTTACTATGCAAACGCTATGCATAATAAAATATAATATATTCTAATTATTGTCTAATAAAACAGATAACTTTATAAAAGTATTATGTTTTATATAAAAAGATTTTACTATTAGCCTAATAAAACGAATAATTTTATAAAAGTATTCTGTTTTATATAAAAAGTTTTTCTGTTTTATATATTAATAATACCAATAAAACAAAACTGAGTGACTTATCACTTAAGTATCAATAATAAATACCGTGTGTTACTATGCAACCACGTGTATTACTGTACTTTTACTACCGAGTAGTTCAACAATATTAATGGTAAAACTTCTGCCGTTATTTTCAATAAAATATTTTTGTCATTTTTTCAATCCGACAATAATTCTGCTGTGGGGTCCACCAATAATTGTGTCGTCGTACAAATATTCCCTGTTAAAACGAATATTCCCCGACCAATCGAATATTATATAGCAACTTGCGTACTTTGCAAAATTTATAAATATTACCCACAACTATAACATTATATCAAATCCACACCATAATATTTAAAAAATATTTCGAAAAAAAAATTAAATCTTTATTCATAAAATCTGGGGTTTCACAGATCTTCTCATTTTACTCGGTTGAATTCTGGTAGTCTTGCTGGATTTCTTTGCGAAGATCTTCGGTCAGAGGTGGGCCTAAATCTCTCAAAGCGCGAAGCTCGTGAAGCTCCTCTTCAAGCTTGGCTCGTTCCTTCAAACTTCTCAACTCCCTAGCTTCAAATTCATTCACCTGCAGCGCTAAGCTCTTGTTGGTTTTCACAAATATCTCGTTCTTCTGCGCAAGGATTTCATTCCTATGAACCAAGTTTGCGTTCATATTGACGGTGATTCGGTGAGTGGCTTCGGCTGTCTCCAGTTTTCCTTTTAACTTATTCAAATCCTTTTGGAGGCATTCATTATTGAAGAGAGCAGTACCGTGGTCACTTCTCTCTTTATTCAAAGCCGACTTCAGAATAGCATTCTCTCGTCTGGCTGCGTCTTCTTCGGCTTCGGCCTCTTTATATCTGGGGAGAAGCCTCCCGAAGATAGCATTCGCCTGCAGATATTCAAAGATAATCAGTTAATCGTTAAGAGGTGTACATAATTTCAAACATTTAACTAACTCACCTTAGCATGGTAGCTCATGCCCTCCTCGATTAAATCCCTAATCGAGCTGTTTCCGAACCGATGGTCATCGGTATCCCGAACAAAGGAGTCGAACAGTTGAAAAGGGAAGTTTTCATTGAATTCAGGCCATATGGTAGGTGATGCCATGGCTTCGCACCTGAACTCTGAAGAGGATGGTCGTGATGGAGAAGGCATACGTGGTTCGGAAGGAGGTGGAGGTTGAGTAGGTACAGGTTCAGGGGTTAGTGGGGGATGATTGTCAGAGGGTTGTTTCCTTTTACGGGACAAGGAGGAGGAAGGCCCAGTACGTTCTTCGAGCTCCTCATCAGAAACGTGGATTTCCAATAGGACGATTATTGGAGAATCAACTTCGGGGGTAGGCACTTGAAGTTCATCGACAAACAGAGGGGTCACCTTGGTTTTCCTCTTTTTGACACGGAGGGCTTGAATCCGTTCATTCACCGGCATATCCATCAGGCTAGAAGTAGAGGTTGGTTGAGATTCTTGAGAAATTGACCTCGGTTGTATCATAGCCTTCTTCTTCTTACGAGGTCGGCTGGAGTCCTCCACTGTCTCTGGCTCTATGGGGAGGACCTCGACGTCTTGAGCGTCAAAGGCCGGAGTTTCATCCGGTGGATTTTCAGTGGAGGGTGATGAAGATTTACCCGAGAGAAATTTCTCCAAATCCCTTTGGTCGATCGACGTCGGCTTGATCAAGGAAACTGCAGTAGAGAAAAACCTTCTTTTAGATTAGCTTACTAAAAGAAAGTTCAGCAAATTATGTATCGATATGAGTTTGGAACTTACACTTATGGTCATACAACCATGCTTGCTTACTCAGGAGTCCGAAGCTCCATTCCTTCAGGGAAATCTTTTCTATAATGCTCGCCATTTTTTTTACACGTTCCTCTGAAATGTCTCCGAAATCCGCAGAGATCCGCTCGGAGGTGGTCCATTCTGAAATAGAATAGATTTCAGGTCCCTTCACAAAGAACCATTCTCTATGCCACCCTTTATTGCTCGAAGGAGTATCCATCAAAGGTCGTTTTTTAAACTTGGCATTGGGTTTGGGAGGCTGTTTGCTCAGCATTTTGAAGCCTCGTTCCCGAGATTTTCCAGCGGAGAAGAGGGTGAAGAATGAATCAACTGTAGGGAGTATCCCTATCTCATAGCAGAATGCTATGAAAGCCAGATTATGGATGTATGAATTCGGCACCAATTAGGCAAACCCCACCCCTATAAACCCTAGGAGCGTAACCAGAAAGGAGTAAAGGGGGAATCGGACCCCTTTCTCTAGAAGAGTTACCGGTACGGCGGTCCAACCATCCGGTCGCTGGTACATTCGTTCATGCGAGGCTGGAGATCTCACCAGATGGGTGTCCGAAATCTGATAGCGAGCTCTAATGTTGCGCAGCTCAACCTCGGTAATGATGGAGGGGGTATTGGCGTGAGGATATTGTTCTTCACTCTCGAAAAACCCTAAAGGATTGGGTAATGGGTTTGATGGTGGATGCTTGGTGGGATTAGTCGCGGTTTGAGGGTTTGAGTTTGAAACCATTTTGATAGGGTTTAAACTGGGAGGGATGGTAGAAATCGAAACTGCAGGGATGGGGATGGAATCATCTGAACTCTGGGACGCCATTGCTGAGATTGTGCAAATAGAGGAGAAATCGAAAGGGAGAAGATATAAAGAATACGACTGAAATTTGAAATGGTTGGAAAAACTGTCAAATTTAGGGGAAGGGGGTTTTTATACTAACTGTCTTTTCAAATTTTCCACGAAACTCGAGGGCGGCGCATTGATGACATACAATGATGGTGAATTGGAAGAGATAGCGTCCAGTTTTGGGTTTAGTGATTTAAACAGAGTGGGCTTATATCCATTGGGCCTCCAACTTTTGTCCTTAATGCTGATGGGGGTGGACCCTTTTGGCCTCGGTAAGATCTTTCTCAGACCTTTTCAAGTTGATTCCAATTCCTTTCCTTATGGGCCTATGATATTTACAGTCTTTCATTAAACCTCATGTTTAATAAAAGACTGGGGGGCAATGTTGGGCCATAATACTTTCACCATTGGGCCAGATCGAATGGAGTTCCCCCTTAGATCTTGATATCTTTTACGTTGGACCGGATTGATTGGGCCCATTCCTTAAGTTATATTTATTGTGCCTTAAATGTATTGGGCCTTTGATTTAGGGCTGATCCATTAGGCAAATAATATCTAAATATATATCTTTGACCGGTAATGATAAAAAAGTATGATAGTTGACTGTTATTTCTTCCATGCATTAATGTGGATGGGATTCTTAGCCGGCCGGAGGTGGAAAACAGTGACTGAAAGTAGTGGGTGTATTGCCTGCATTCAGTTGAGGTGACTAGGGGTGGGGGACTGTGCTAGTGGAGAGTGGGTGGCACGAAAAACTGGACAGAGTGTATATGAGCAAAGATCACACATGAAGAAAAAGGTAATTGATATTTCATCTCGCTCTCTAGACACTAGATATTTTTCCTCCATTGTTAACCTTGTGATCGCATGTACTGACTCTCACGCCGGAGCTATCCCCCGACGGTCAGGCCGTCAAGCTTTTAGTGTTGACTTGTTGAACTGTGCAGGATCATAGCGTCTTACGTGATTGAGACGTAGGAGAAGATTTTGGCGTTAACAATATTGATGGCTAAAAGGCTCAATTTCTTGTCAATCATGGTTTCCTAAGTACCGAAAGTGTTATGAACCTTAAAGGAAACTATATATATATTTAATATATGTGAGACCCCAGATTTTATGAATAAAAATTTAATTTTCTCGAAATAATTTTTTTAATATTATGGTGTGGATTTGATATAATATTATAGTTGTGGGTAGTATTTATAAATTTTGCAAAGTATGTAAATTGTTGTATTATATTCGATTGGTCGGGAAATATTCTTTTTGTTGGGGAATATCCGTACGACAGTACAATCATTGGTGGATCCCGCAACGGAATTATTGTCGGATTGAGAAAACGACAAAAATACTTTATGAAAATAACGGCGGAAGTTTTACCGTTAACTGTTGAAACACCTGGTGTTAAAAGTACAGTAACATGCGTGGTTGCATAGTAGTACACGGTATTGATTATTGATGCTTATGTGAGAAGTCACTCAGTATTGTTCAATCGAGTATTCGGGACACTTTTCGTGTCGGAGTACTATTCACGAGTTACTATTCATGAGTTACTATTTACGAGTTACTATTCACGAGTTACTATTCACGGGGTACTATTGATCACCCTTAAAATATATTTCTTTTCCGTCCAAATCATTTTTGGGTACAATATTATTCTATGAGGAGATGTGCTAATTTTTCAGACCGTTGGTTGAAGATATAATAGTAAATCAATATGGACCGCTGGTGGAAAGTTATAATAGTGAATCAATATGGATCGCTAGTTTAAAGTTTTAATAGTAAATCAGTATGGACCGTTGCTTTAAGTTTTAATAGTAAACCAATATGGACCGTCCGTTTAAAAGTAAATCAATCTGAACCGTTTATGAATTAGTTACTATTCAATCCATTTTCCTATAAATAGAAGCTCATTCCTTCATTATTTCTTACGAATTCACTGAAACTCTAGAGAGTGAAAGAAAAAAAGTGTTCTGCTACATCACTACTCCGATATCAAGTTTCTTTTACGGTAAGGAGTATTATTTCTTTTGTATTTATGAAGAGAACTTCTGTTATTCCATTATTTATTATTCTTTTGAAATAACCTGTATACGCGGGCTACCCTATACTTGGTAAAATTCTTCTGTTATTCCATTCTTTATTATTCTGTCGGAATATCCCGTCTGTGCGTTTACGCCGGACCTGGTTCCATTATTTATTATTCTGTCAGAATATCCTATCTATACGTTTACGCCGGACCTGGTTCCATTATTTAGTATTCTGTCAGAATATCCTGTCGGTGCGTTTACGTATGACCTGGTTCCGTTATTTATTATTCTGTTGAAATAACCTGTCTGTGCGGTCTATCGCATACCTGGTGATTTTTTTTGTTATTTCATTTTTTATTATACTCAGTTGGTTAAAATTTTGGCTTTTATACTCTATGAAATTAGTGGAATATCCTTGATATTTGTGCTTCATCCAGTATATTTTCATGGAAATATTCTTCTGAGCATTATTGAATTTTACTGCACAAAGTAATATCATGTTGACAATTTGAACGTTATTGGTTCCTGGATTAATTAATTCTTGAACTTGTTTTATTGAATTCTTATATCATTGTCATCATCCTCATGTTTATATTCTGTTGAAAGTCATCTGTGGCTTGTAGTGCATATATGGACTTGGTATGATTATGACCAGGGATTATTCAGTATAATCATGACCATAATGTTACAAATGATGTGGTAAAAGTCCTCATTGGCCCGTAGTGCGTTGATGGACAGTGGTTGGCATGATCGTGACCATTAATGAATACACAAATATTCTTGGCCAGTAGTGCACGGATAATTGTGGTCGTGATACTAAAGAATATCTGTGACGCCCCCAAAATAGGTATACAACACCTATTCTGAGTCGCCAAATACATGGCACAAAAAGCAAACTACAACTTCAATAATACAATTGTCGTGCAAAATACGACAACACATCCTGCGAGTTTAATACAAATATTGTCTTCTAGATAATATCCACACTCAAATAAGTCCTCATTACAATTATTTAAACACTATTTTACAGAAATAGTGAGGACTGCTAAAACATCTTTCTAGAACCATCACTCCATACCCCGACTAGATCCTGCTATGTTCTCACCTCCTGAGAAGAAAAATGGAACAAAAAGGAAAAGGGTGAGCTCAACTAGCCCAGTAAAGAATATTATGACTAAGATAATATACAACAAATTATCATTAGTATTCAAGAGGGAAAAATCTGATAGAATATAATCGACAACAAGTTTTAGATCAACAACTGCAGCGGAAACAACAAACCATTAGAAGAGTCAAGTAGAGAATGAATTCTACTATCTTCTAAGATTTAAAAGTCTATCATCAATATTTTATCCCTGTAACATCAATTAATAATCATCTTTAACCAAATATTCATCTTTGCACTACAGGCCAAAGATATTCATTTGTATCACTAGTCAGTCATGCTCATCTCAACACCTGTTCATCTTTGCACTACAGGCCAAAGATATTCATCAGGTAATCATACATCTTTGCACTACAGGCCAAAGATATTCAGTAATATCATCATTTAGGACTGAGGATGATGAAAAATATCTTAAAGAAAACGAATCCAGTGAGACAGAAGGACAAATAGTAGGGATTCATATAACAGTTTATCCAAGATCAATAATACTTCATAATAATCAATTGTGAAGCAGAATTCAAAAATAAAGATCAAAACATGGATACAATCAAGGATAGTAACCATAATAGACATCTTGGACAAAAAGGGAAAATTTATTTTTCGGTGAATAGTGCCGTATTCGTGAATAGTGTCGTATACGTGAATAGTGCAGTATACGTGAATAGTAATCCCGACACAAAAAGTTCTAAATTTAATAAAAAAACTCATATCAATATTTCAGCATAATGATATTGAAGAAAATAATATCATTTAAGAAGAAAATAATATCCCTTATCTCAAACGAACAGTACTTCTGATCAGAATATCGTATATGAGGCTGAATGAAACTTGTGCTGAATAGCAACTCTCAAAGTATCAAAATACTCACAAAATACGCTCAATAATATAGAGAGAGAAAGAGAGAAAACTTATGAATTCTGGTGTGATTTTCAATTCTAACTTAGTCCTCTATTTATAGGAAAATGTTAGCACGCCGAAGCAGACTTAACCTGCAACCTGATGGCTTTACCTGCTACTATTTCCACCCACCACATTTGAATAAAAATCTCAGCACATTTTCACCAACCAAAAGTCGGGCCCACCAATTCTAGAATTTTCCGCCAAAATGACAAATTTCGCAACTTCTACAATTTCTGAACCAGTCATCTCGTAAAATTTATAACAAATCATACATTCATTTTTAACGGTTCAAAATTTGTGGACATATACTCAACTTATATATGAATAACATATCCAAAAATTACCACGATCCAACGGTCAGATTAAAAATTATAACCCCCGCAATATTTCTCAAAAAACCCTGATTTGATTTTTAATACCTCCATTCCGATAAAAATACTGATAAAACACCTCAACATTAACTCCTTCATTTTTAACCACAAAATATATCCAACATTTATATTCACATAAAATAAATATTTTCTTATCATATAAATCAATAATTAATTATTCACAATTAATATTACAGAATCACATTTATGACAACCAGACCGTTCTCAGGAAAGAGTGGGCTTTCCAATAAGGATTTCTCCTTACTAGCGCGCAATTAGATGACCAAACCTCTCCTTAGACAGAACTTTTTAGACATTGCCAATAATGCTATCTAATAATATTATTCAAATAATATGAATTATTGATCTGATAATGGAAAATACTGTGCAGCAACAATTATTGAAACAACAATAATATAAAATATCAACGCAGCAATTATTGAATCAATAAAATAAAATATTAAACAGTAACTACTATAACAATTATTGAGTAGTGCCTTCTTACGTAAGAATCAATAATTGGTGCAATACTGTGTGCTACTGTATTTTAACCACCAGGTATTCCAACAATATTAACGGTAACAACTACGCCGTTAATTATAAACAACTTATACTTGTCGTTTTCTTCATCCAATCGCTTTTCGTTATGGGGCCCACACAAGGCTGCGCCGTCGTACGAATATTTTCCGACAGCAAGAATATTCCACGACCAAACGAATAATCACCGACCAAAAATAAATATTTTATAACCACTTGCTTATTTGAAATATTTGCGCATTTTACTCATAACTAACCACATTAATCAAATCAACCCTTTCTATTTCAAAATAATAAATAGAGGAAATTTAATTTTATTTATTAATAAGTTGGGGTCTTACAATATCCTTGGCCGTAGTGCAGGGGTGATTCGATGATGTGGATTATTTATTAAGCTGAGTCCCAACGATAAAAATCATGAAAAACCTTTTAAATCATAAAAGATAGTAGATTTTATTCTCTACTTGACTCTTTTAATGGATTACTTAATCCGCTGCAGTTAAACTTGGTGTCTATTGTATTTTATCAGTTTAACATTGTTGAAGACTAATGATAATTTATTTTGCATTATCTTAGTCATAATATTTCTTATTGGGCTAGTTGAGCTCACCCTTTCTTTCGCTGTTCTCTTCAGGAAATGAGAATATAGCTGGGACGAGTCGGGGAACGGAGTGATGGACCAGATGATAGCATTAGTAATCCTCACTATTCTATGAAATAGTGTGACAATAAATATAATGAGGACTTATTCTGAGAGTGGATATTGTCTAAAAGACATTATTTGTATTAAAACTCACAGCTCTCTTGTTATATATTAAAGATTGTATTTGTATTTTGTATCATGTATCTAGCGACCCAAGATGGGTGATGTATACCTATTTTGGAGGCGTCACAATATATATATATATATATATATATATATATATATATATATATATAATTATCATGTGCAAAATAATTTGTCAAGGCTAGTACTTGGTACTATGTCCTTAAGACAATTATATCCTCTGTATGGTGCTTAAAGTTGATAATTTGTCTCTCAGGATACAATGACAGCGTATACTTTAGCAACACTACAAAAAGTATACTCTACGAACTAAAATTAAATTATCTAACTCTCTCTTTTTATAACTATGAAACTCATGGAAAACTAAAGACTAGAATGACTAAAATACTGAATTGCTTGTGAATTGAATGAATTTGAAGGTTGCCCCTCCTATCTATTTATAGAAGGGGTTGGTGACCCTTCAGATGGGCACTTTCATCCCTGAAAAGGCATGGGGTGCTTCTGAAAAGGTATAGTTGGTATCTTTTGGTTAAAACGATGTAGTTTTGATCATTTACAGAATAGGCGCAACTCTTCGGACTCATAAAACGATACACCTGGCAAACGGGCGGGCCCGGCCCAAACGGGCCAGGCGGGCTAAAAAGGGCCAGTTTTTACTGGGCCAAAATTTTGCAACCCAAAGTCCGGCCTGTGGCTGGCAGATCGGGCCGGCCCGCGGGCCGAGACCAATTTGTGCCTATGTTATGCTATATTTTTGGGTTTTGCCCAAATAGGCCGGGCCGGGCCAAAAAGGGCCGAATTTTTTTGGGCTAAAAAACTGCAACCCAAAGCCCGGCCCGTGACGGGCGGGCCGGCCAGGCCCGCGAGCTTGGGCTGCAGTTTGTCAGGTGTATAAAACGACGTAGTTTTAGCATTAGCAGAACCAAAAACTACGTAGTTTTAGGATAATAGAAAAGGCGCGACAAAAACGACATAGTTTTGGGACGTCCGTTTAAACTGATACCCTTTCAGCAAATACCGCTTCTCAAAACGATACAGTTTTGATAATAATAAATACCGTTTATCAAAACGATACAGTTTTGATAATAGAATTAAATTTATTTAAAAAAATTTTAATTTAAAAAAATTTCTAAAATATTATGTACAAGGACCCAAACCCCACGAGCCCGAGCCAGGCCAGTCGGCAAAGGCGCGTATGAGTTCAAACTAAGCCTTGGCTAAATCTTCTCTTTTCCACAAAAGTAGAGTATCCCTTAGGGTCCAAGTCTTATATCACTTTCCTTGTATATAAACATATAAAAATTTAATTCCTAACCTATGTGGGACTTGATTTTTATATATTATCTTTTATCATTTCTAAGTGTGATCTTTGAGAGTTGATATCTCATTCATTACTCCATGAATTTGAGCTTCCAAATACTTAATTTAATCTACTCATAGAGTAGAACACATTAATATATGGAATCATTAAAAATAATTAATGACACCCACATTAATTTAGGCTCAAATTCTAACCGAAAGCACTTTCTTGATCATGATGATGTATAAGAGCATAAAGTTTTACACCAGGCAGATGCGTGGTCTTATCAAATTGGTGTTGTCCTGTTGTGATATTGCTTAGCCTGTAACTGATCTGTTTTGCTTCTTCTTTATTTCATCTCTTCTGTGAATGAGTTGGATTTACTTGTTTTTAGTATGAAACAAAGTACTTTGACGAAATTGGAAATGGTGATTCTGCTCTGCCACTTTGGTTTCAAACACCTCCAAGGATTGATCCAGGTGCTCCTTATAAATTTGGAATCATTGGTGAGTAGTTCCCTTTCTGTCTCTTTTCAGAAAGAATATAGTTAATTTTTTCTCTCTCAAGTACTTGAGATGTGAAGTTGCATGATGTAATCTGAATTCCATTCAAGTGCAAGTTGATGTATAACATTACCTTATGGAAAGCCTGCAATGGAAAATCTATTATATGAAATTATGAATGGTGCAGTCATGAGAGTTATGAGCACTTGATCAGGGCTGGTTTGGTTTTCCAGGGACATCTATGCTGGTTAATCAATTTTGAGTGTAATGTCTTAGTATATATTTCCTCGGTTCTTCAACTTCCTGGGTAATGTGTTTGATTTTGCTACTTGATTCTTTAAGCTAGGACTAGGGTGTGATAGACATAGTCTTGGTAGAACTCGAAAATATGAAAAGGGGGATTGCTATTTCCACCAATTGTTTTTTTTTGCTATTTCCACTAGGTCCCTCATGGACCCAACAACACTTATATGTGACGGGACCTGGCCAGTAGAACTAGCAAAATAGTAGATGAAAATTGTCTTCCCCTAAAAATAAAGAATTTTTTAAAGCTACCTGATGATTTAATAAGGAGAAACATAGCAATGATAGTTCAGCAAAGATGAGAGAACCCAAAAGTTGTGTATACTGGTAAGGAAGAGATATGGCTGGAGCTGTTCAAAGAACAATAGCTATAATAAGCATTGTAGTCTTTCTGTCTTTGTAGACTAATTTACTTTGCTATAACATTCTGGAGTGGTGCCCCATATAAACCTAGTTGCTTAATTATTTAGATTAAACTGAAATAAAAATTAGGTTATTTGGATGCACCCTATAAAATAGTTGTTTTCCCCTTTTATTTCAGGTGACCTGGGCCAAACATTTAATTCTCTTTCCACGGTTGAGCATTACATGCAAAGTGGAGGTCAATCTGTTTTATTTGTTGAAGATCTTACCTATGCTGATAGATATAAATATCATGATGTTGGTGTACGTTGGGATTCATGGGGCCGTGCCTATCAACCATGGATTTGGTCTGCTGGGAATCATGATATAGAATACGTGCCATATATGGTAAAGTGTTGAATGCTTAGTTAATTATGGAATATATATCAAATTCAACATGTTAGTTTATTCTTATCATATATCACTTGAAAAGAATTTTTGGTATAATTCTGTATTGATGATTCATGATCGAATCTGTAGGTTTAATGATCCCCAACCAGATTATTCAGCATAATTTCGTGAATGGACATTATATTCTACGTTAGAGAGAGATGAAGAACAGGACGCATGCCTGGAATCGCAATGATGAAGGGAAGAGAGTGGCAACTGACTCGTTTATGGTACACAATCAAAATACTGCCACTGGTGAGAACAAATTATACTCTTGTTATAATTCGTTTATAACTAGAGATTTGGTTTAAGCCACAACCCCCAGTATATATCGGCACCTTATAGTTGTCTGGGGCAGATTTGCATTGAAAAAACTTTGATATTTATGTTTCTCAGTTTCTAATCCAACGTGATGCAGGGGAAGCAATGGGCGAAGGAGAAAGGTTACAGAATGCAAAGGCCGCTGTGATGGAACATAACATAGTTGAAAGAAGAAGGGTAAATTAAGTAGCTGCCTGCCATGCACCACGCAATATTTATCACTAGTATTAATTGATGAGTATGTGCCATTTATGATGTTGTATCAGTCTCTAAGCTTGTTTGTAAAATGTTGCACAAAATACTCCAAAATTTTGGATGAATAATCTACATATTCCTCTCTTTTTTCTTTTCTTTTATAAATTCACTATTTATTACAAATATGACCGTTGGTTAGAGACATACTCAGATTTCTCTAAGGAAAATTAATTATAAAACTGGACATTATTTAAATATAAAGTATAGATATATTCCTATTCATAAATAAGAAGTCGAATAACTCTATTACAACAAAACAAATGTTCTAAATGTTATAACTGACTTTGTTTTAAGACACAAATGTCATAATTGATCAAGTCGCACAATAATAAAAACTGCACCTAAGCAAATATATACTAATATATGTACACACACACACAGAGTAATGAAGAAAGGTGGCCAGGTTGGTGAAATGGTAGGTCAAGATTCATGAAATATTCAATGCCGGCGCGCCACAAATTGTATTAAAATTTGTACACAAAAATAGTCATAAACGTTGGGTGTCATATCTTTGTATTATTGTCATTTACTACTTGGATAGTAGGTACTACTGAGACACCAACCCCCAACTTGCATTGTTGAGTCATCAAATGGATGAAGTTTTTTTTTTTTTGTTAAATCAAATGGATAAAGTTTGAATATAGGCCACAAATTATTTTATATATAGGCGTAAAAAAAACTTGAGTTACTCATCAGATCAAGTATTTAAATTATGGACTTTATTTTGTTGAATTATATCTCTATATAATTTTTTGAGGAAAACTTAGTTGTACGAATTCATTGGACTATAGAAATATAATATATATTATTGTTTTAAGTATTATGTTTTCATTACTTTATAATAATTTATATCATACAAATATTTATTTATTTTACACTGTTATAAAAATATTGGAGTGTCGTTTGATGCACGAGTAGAGGATTGACTTATAACTTCCGCATCTTATTTGACTTTCTATTTTTAAGGAAATCAAATTTTATTCAATTATGTAACTTACGGTTATAAAGAATCTTTACATAGGACTCTTATTCCTACTCGGGGACGGGCATAGCAATTACATATATCCACGTTTCTGACATTTACTTATTATCGCACCGAAACTATCCCCCGACCATTTTAACCGTCAAGCTTTCTGGTGTGATTGTTTGCTGTGAAAGTTCAAGTCCGTTGTTTGGTAATCCAATGAGCAAATAAATTTCGGCATTTGCAATAACAGTACTATGTGATTTTAAATTAAATTATAATTTATGTGCTTTAATCTTTTTATATTCACCAATTTATTATTTTTTAAAAGAGTTCCAAAATTAAAGATATAATTTAATTTTTAAAATTAAACGACGACATATTAAATTTTAAATTGATGTGAATTTATTTAATTTTAATTAATACAATAATTATAATTATATAATATATAACAAAAATTATTAATTAAACAAATTATTTTATTCTAAATTTTTATGAAATATATCAATTTTAAAGTTTAATATATTATTATTTGACCTCAAAATTTAAATTATAATTTTAATTTTAGAACGAATGAAATATTATATATCTATTTAATGGGGAGCAGTAGCTCTTAGTTGACTCATTTAAGAAATTAGAACCCTATGGAGCCGTATCGAGCAACTTTAGTTTCATAATTATTAATCGTGATGATTATTTTTTCCTTTAGTAATACACAAAGGTGGAGTATTTGATTAAGAGAAATTATACTTGTAGTTATTACTTATTACTCCCTCCGTTTCAAATTATTTGCTTTTTTAGAGTTCCACACAGATACTAATATATGTGATAAAAATACTAAAATATCCTTATTAGTGGAAATATGAAAAAAGTGTTTAAAAAAAAGTGCATGAAATAGTATGTAGAAAGAAGAAGAGAGATAAAGTATGAGTGCATTAAATAGACAAATAGTATAAAGAGAGAGAAAGTATGAGTGTATATATGTGTAGAGAGAGAAAGAGAGAGAAAGTATGAGTGTATTAAATAGACAAATAATATGTAGAGAGAGAAAGTATGAGTGCATATATATGTGTGGAGAAAGGATGAGAGTAATGACTATCAATAATTAGGTAAAGGGGCAAACTTGAAAAATAAAAAAAAAACATTAAAATCTTGAAAAAATAGATATTATGGAACAAATTTTTTTTACTAAAACAACAAATAATTTAGGACAGAGGGAGTAGCTATTAGTGCCTGCCTTTGTAGCGTGACGCTGACACGATGATTTTGAATGGTTAAGGGCCCAACATGTCAACTCTTATGTGAAAAGAAGACGGTGACTGTAGTAGGGCTTAAAGAGAGATGTGTTATTGATGGATGTATATAGCATGAAGCTAATTTTGTAGTAAGTTTATTTTATATTTAATATATATAGGTGAGAGGATAATCTATCCGTAACTTATTCACTTTATGCTAACGACTTTTGTTATTGATGAAGTGAATGATAATTTTAATTAATAAGTGAAGCGGAAGAAACGGATTCCACGTGTATAATGATCGTTTGATTGTCATTACGAATAATTTAGCGGGAATAGTTTTATATTTTTAGGTGAATTAAGGTTATTTATTAATTCGTCATATAAGGAGGGGATTCTATAATTATATGATGTACAAATTTTTTAAGATATTGAAGTTGTTTGCGGTCGACCGTGGACTAGTTCAAACTTTTTGGATGAAACACGCAAATCTTGTGTCTTGTGTAATTGTTTTATTTCGAATTTTTCTTTACTATTGTTTTCGCTGCATTCTTATTCTCTAAAAAGATGAAAGTAGACCTGACAAAAAATAGGTTTGGATTGGTTTTGGGTTACATAAAATAGGTTTTGGTTGGTTTTAGAACCAAAACCATATTACCTATATTTAACGGGTCCTTAACACTAATATACAACAATTAAAAAGTAATTATATTATTAATGCATCCACAAAATAATTACAAAAATAGCGCAATTCACATTAATAAGAAAATCTAAAATCAATGAGAAATAATAGCCATAATTAATAATTCAAATTCAAATATCTGAGATCTAACAACAAAAATAAACTCAAATATTTAAATTCAAATCTTCATCTCCCTCACAGTAGCCCTCTCCTCCGCTACTCCGCCGCGAATCTCCTTCTTCACAGGTTGTCCTATCCTCCGCTACTCCGTCGCGAATCTCCGTTGTCCAAAACGCCAATGAGAAGAAGAAGAAGATTTGTAACGACCCCAAAATAGGTCTATTCCATCCAACCTATTCTGAGTCGCCAAATACATGGTACAAAAAATAATTACAACTTTATTACAACAATTGTCGTGCAAAATACAACAACACATGCTGTGAGTTTGGATACAAATATATATCAAATGTGACACATGTCCCAACCGTTGATAGTACCTCACAGTGGCACCTTACATAAAGGTATAGTCAAAGACTGTTTTAGAAATTAGAATCTTTGGGAAGTGCTCAAGAAAACTTTAGTACATGGGAGGCCATGCGTCTAGGTTATGATAGATATCATATGGCCACAGAATTATCCTTGGTTAACCCAATAGACCCCAAAGAAAAATGATAAGATTACTATCATATTCTTTCCAATGGTGAGTCTTCTCTTGACTTATCATTATCTCCACTGTCTCTAATTGAGAATTATACTTCAAACAAACACCAAGATTATATAGGTAGTGCTCGTAAATATACTCAGCAAGTAGATGAGCACAATTCTGTCTTATGATGACACGAGGTTGTATGTCATTAGACATCTTGTATGATAGTGACAAAACACCCTTCTAACGTTGGGTTCTATGACGCCCCCAAAATAGGTCCATTCCATCCAACCCATTTTGAGTCGCCAAATACATGGTACAGAAAGCAAACTACAACTTCAATAATACAATTATCGTGCAAAGTGCGACAACACATACTGTGAATTTAAATACAAATATTGTCTTCTGGACAATATCCACACTCAAATAAATTCTCATTACAATTATTCAAACACTATTTTACAGAAATAGTGAGGACTGCTAAAACATCTTTCTAGAACCATCACTCCATACCCCGACTAGATCCTGCTATGTTCTCACCTCCTGAGAAGAAAAATGGAACAAAAAGAAAAAGGGTGAGCTCAACTAGCCCAGTAAAGAATATTATGACTAAGATAATATACAACAAATTATCGTTAGTCTTCAACAGGGAAAAATCTGATAGAATATAATCGACAACAAGTTTTAGATCAACAACTGCAGCGGAAACAGCAAACCATTAGAAGAGTCAAGTAGAAAAAGAATTCTACTATCTTCTGAGATTTAAAAGTCCATCATCAATATTTTATCCCTGTAACATCAATTAATAATCATCTTTATCCAAATATTCATCTTTGCACTACAGACCAAAGATATTCATTTGTATCACCTGTCAGTCATGTTCATCTCAACACCTGTTCATCTTTGCACTACAGGCCAAAGATATTCATCAAGTAATCATACATCTTTGCACTACAGGCTAAAGATATTCAGTAATATCATCATTTAGGACTGAGGATGATGAAAATTATCTTAAAGAGAACGAATCCAGTGAGACAGAAGGACAAATATTAGGGATTCGTATAACAGTTTATCCAAGATCAATAATACTTCATAATAATCAATTGTGAAGCAGAATTCAAAAATAAAGATCAAAACATGGATACAATCAAAGATAGTAACCATAATAGATATCTTGGACAAAAAGAGAAAATTTTATTTTTCGGTGAATAGTGTCGTATTCGTGAATAGTACCGTATACGTGAATAGTGCCGTATACGTGAATAGTAATTCCGACACAAAAAGTTCTAAATTTGATAAAAAAAAACTTATATCAATATTTCAGCATAATGATATTGAAGAAAATAATATCATTAAGAAGAAAATAATATCCCTTACCTCAAAATATCAGTACTTCTGGTCGGAATACCGGTATAAGGCTAAAAGAAACTTGCACTGATGAATAGAAACTCTCAAAGTATCTAAATACTCACAAAATAGACTCAATAATCAAGAGAGAGAAAGAGAGAAAACTTGTTTCAGATGTGATTTTCAATTCTAACTTAGCCCTCTATTTATAGGAAAATTTTAGTAGGCTTGACCTGCAACCTGATGGCTTTACCTGCTACTATTCCCACCCACCACATTTGAAATATAATTCAGCACATTTCTTCACCAACCACAAGTGGGGCCCACCAATTCTAGAATTTTCCATCAAAATGATAAACTCCGAAAATTTAACAATTTCTGAACCAGTCATCTTGTAAAATTCATAATAAATCATACATTCATTTTTAACGGTTCAAAATTTGTGGTCATATACTCAACTTATATATGTATAACATATCCAAAAATTACCACGATCCAACGGTCGGATTAAAAATTATAACCCCCGCAAAATATCTCAAAAACCCTGATTTTTAATACCTCCATTCCGACAAAAATACGGATAAAAACCTCAACATTAACTCCTTTATTTTTAACCAAAAAAATATATCCCTCATTTATATCCACATAAAATAAATATTTCCTTATCATATGAATCAATAATTAATTATTCACAAATAATATTACAGAATCACATTTATGACAACCAGGCCGTTCCCAGGAAAGAGGGGGCTTTCCAATAAGGATTTCTTCTTACTGGCGCACAATTAGATGACCAAACCTCTCATTAGACAGAACTTTCTAGACATTACCAATAATGTTATCTAATAATATTATTCAAATAATATGAATTATTGATCTGATAATAGAAAATACTGTGCAGCAGTAATTATTGAAACAACAATAATATAAAATATCAACGCAGCAATTATTGAATCAATAAAATAAAATATTAAACAATAACTACTGTAACAATTATTGAGTAGTGCCTTCCTTCGTAAGAATCAATAATTGGTGCAATACCGTGTGCTACTGTATTTTAACCACCGGATATTCCAACAATATTAACGGTAACAACTACGCCGTTATTTATAAACAACTTATACTTGTCGTTTTCTTCATCCATTCGCTTTCCGTTATGGGGCCCACACAAGGCTGCGCCGTCGTACAAATATTCCCCGACAGCAAGAATATTCCACGACCAAACGAATATTCCCCGATAAAATGAATATTTTATAACCACTTGCTTATTTTACAAAACTTGCACATTTCACCCATAACCAAAGTATTATATCAAATTAACACCTTATTATTCATAATAATATTTAGAGAAAATTTGATTTCATTCATTAATAAGTTGGGGTCTTACAACCTCCCCTCCTTATGAAATTTCGTCCTCGAAATTGACGTACGTACCTGATATTTCGAAAAGGTGAGGATACCTCGTTTTTATTTCTGATTCCAACTCCCAGGTCATTTCTTCAATAGCATGGTTTCTCCACAAAACCTTAACTTGTGGTATAACCTTCGTGCGTAGGACATGCTCTTTCCTATCCAAGATCTTAACAGGTACCTCCTCGTACGTTAAATCTTCAGCTATCTCGTCTGGTTCTAACTCAATAATGTGGTTCGAGTCTTTAACATATTTACGAAGCATAGATATGTGAAAAACATTATGAACACGAGACATGCTTGGAGGTAATGCGAGTCTATATGCCACATTTTCTATTCGCTCAAGAATCTCAAATGGACCAACAAATCTTGGATTGAGCTTTCCTCTCTTCCCAAATCTTGTAACTCCCTTCCATGGTGCAACACGTAACAATACATGATCCCCAATATTAAATTCCACGTCCTTCCGATGAAGATCCGCATAACTCTTTTGTCGATCCTGTGTCGTTTGTATACGTTGTCGAATCGTTTGGATCTTCTCTGTAGTAATGCGTACCAACTCTGGTCCCAACAATGTTGCTTCACCCACCTCGTCCCAGCATACTGGAGAACGACATTTTCTTCCATACAACGCCTCGAATGGAGCCACACCTATGCTCGCCTGATAACTGTTGTTGTAGGAGAATTCCACCAATGGTAGGTACTTATCCCAACTCCCTTTGAGATCTAGGACACAAAGTCTTAATAGATCTTCAAGAGTTTGAATAGTCCTCTCTGATTGTCCGTCTGTTTGAGGATGGTATGCTGAACTGAATCGTAAATCCGTGCCCATAGCTTTCTGCAAGCTAACCCAAAATCGTGAAGTGAATCTTGGGTCACGATCCGAAACTATGAATACTGGCATGCCATGCAATCTCACAATCTCGTTCACGTACATACTAGCAAGACGTTCAAGGGAATAAGTCTCACGTATCGACAAGAAATGAGCGGACTTGGTTAATCTATCAACAATAACCCAAATCGCATCTATACCTTGAGAAACCTTGGGAAGACCCGTAACAAAATCCATGCTAATGTGTTCCCACTTCTATTTTGGAATCTCAAGTGGTTGCAATGGACCCTTTGGTACTTGATGCTCCGCTTTTACACGTTGACAAGTTAAACATCTCGAGATAAACTCCGCAATCTCTCTTTTCATATTGCTCCACCAAAATATGTGTCGAAGATCGTGATACATTTTGGTACTCCCAGGATGGATTGCAAACGGTGTGTTGTGTGCCTCCATCATTATTCTATGCTTCAAGTCAAAATCGTTAGGAACACAAAGTCTGGAGTTGACTCGAAGTATTCCTTCTTCATCGATTCTTGCTTCTGGAATAGCACCTTCTTGCACTTTCTTCTTCATACGCATCAGCTCTATGTCCGTAGCTTGAGCAGCTTTAACTTTATCGATTAAAGTCGGTTCTACTCGTATATTTGATATCATCATGTGGGTACTTGGAGCCTTCATCTCTATCTCCATCCTTTGCAAGTCATATAAAACGGGACTTTGTATTAACAACATTGCACTCGTACCCGTGTATGCTCTTCTACTCAATGCGTCAGCTACTACGTTCGCTTTTTCAGGATGATATTGGATGGTATGATCGTAATCTTTCAATAGCTCAAGCCAACGTCGTTGCTGCATGTTGAGTTCCTTTTGGGTGAAGAAATATTTGAGGCTTTTATGATCCATATAGATCTCCACTTTCTCTCCATACAGGTAGTGTCTCCAAATCTTCAACGCGAAAACGACTGCTGCCAACTCTAAATCATTAGTAGGATAATTCCTCTCATATTCTTTGAGTTGTCGTGAGGCATAGGCTATGACTTTCCCATGTTGCATGAGAACACATCCTAACCCTTTGCCTGAAGTATCGCTGTAGATAACAAATCCATCCGAACCAGATGGTATTGTCAGAACAGGTGCCAAAATGAGTCTCCTCTTGAGTTCTTGGAAACTCTTCTCGCATTCCTCACTCCATACAAATTTTGTATCTTTCCGAGTCAGCAGAGTTAACGGAGTAGCGATTCGAGAAAATCCTTCCATAAATCTCCGATAATAACCAGCTAAGCCTAGAAAGCTACGTACTTCGATTACTGACTTAGGTTGCTCTTAACTGTGACTCATATCCCAATCTTGGATAGTACGTCACAATGACACCTATCAGTTTACTATCGCACGAATATGGCATCCCCTACGGAGAGTCTGGCTTTGGTGCATTCCACAAAGGAAGTCACCAGATAAAGGCTCGGGTACAAACTTCTACAGTTAGGTTTTTAACTCCTGAAGTTCAATAGGAGCCATTTGATATGAGATTTTAGAAGTGGGTTTTGTACCGGATTCAAAGATGATACAAAATTCAATATCACGCTCTGGAGGTAGGCCAAGAAATTCTTCAAGAAATACGTCAGGATATTCTCTAACAACAGAAATATTATTCAAATCTGACGTATTTTTATTCAAATCCATAACATGGGCTAAGAAAGCTTGACATCCGTTTTTTAATAAACGAATAGCTTTGTGACTTGATACGACCGTGAATGATTTTAGAGGTTTAGTAGTTTGAATTCGTATGACAGGTTGGTTAGGAATATGAAAACTAACAACCTTACGAAAACAATCAATTTGGCATAATGAGTAGTTAACCAATCGATCCCTAAAATCATATCAAAAGCAAGTATCTTTAAAGAGATAAGATCAACAGGTAATGTGATTGTGCCAACTTGGATTAAGTAAGATTTATAAACTGTAGATGTAATGAAAGTTTCTCCTAACGGAGTCTCCACAGATAGGTCAAATTCTAATTTCTCCGGAGTCAAGTTTAAACGTTGAGTATAAGCAGGAGAGATAAATGAATGGGTAACACCGGTATCTAGTAAGGTATAAACTTCGCAAGAATTTATAATTAACTAACCTGTGCTAACTTCGTTTGGGTTCCTCGTATGTTGACCAGTCACGACAAACGCTCTTCCAGGAACCGTTGACTTTGACTTTTCTGGGACAGCTTTTGGAGCACCATCCCCGCTGAACTTGGTTTTGCTACAGAACACTCTCGAGCTATATGACCTTCATTTCCACAGTTATAACATACTTTAGATTGTTGTGGGCAGTTTGGGTTGATATATCCCTCTTTTCCACATTTGTAACATACGACCGGTGGTCGTTCTCCTCCCCTAGAAATAGTTGATGTTTGTGCTGACGTCTTCACGTTATCATTGTTGTACCTTCTCTTCTTGAAATCTCCTCCCGACTCGCTCCTTCTATTATCACGACAACGATTACCACCAGAGTGGTTACCGCTTTTGTCCGAATCTTTTCCTCCCTGCTGGTTTTCATTGCTTCGATGACTGTCGCCACCGGTATGACCCTGGTTGTGGTCCCTCGATTGCACATACTCATTATCTCGCTCTAATAATTGAGCCCTGTTTACAACACCTGAATATAAAGAAAATTTATGAGAGATAAGATATTGCCGAATCTCGAGTTTTAGACCTCTCAGAAAAATCCTTGTCATTCGTTCCTCATTTTCGACCAAATGAGGTGCAAACCTGGATAACTCTGCAAACTTCGCCTCGTACTGGGACACCGTCATGTTGTTTTGTTCCAGTCTGATAAACTCCACCTCCTTCATATGACGAATACTTTCAAGAAAGTATTTGTCATTGAACAGTTTTTGAAATGTTTCCTAGGACATGTTGAGTGCGTCAGGTTGGGTACGCTTCACAGACTCCCACCAGTAGTCTGCCTCACCGCGGAACATAAAGGTGGCGAATGGAACCTTCTGTTCCTCCGTGCATCCCAAGACATCGAATATCTTGGTAATTTGCTTGACCCACGTTTCCGCCATGATCGGATCCGACTTTCCATAAAATTCTGGTGGTCCCAACTCTTTGAACTGCTTAGCTGTGACAAACCGCGCGTTGTTATCATTTCCACCCGTATTCTGCACACGAGTTTCCCTCGTCTGATTTTCCATGAACTGCAAAAATGTAACGACCCCAAAATAGGTCCATTCCACCCAACCCATTCTGAGTCGTCAAATACATGGTACAGAAAACAACTACAACTTTATTACAACAATTGTCGTGCAAAATACAACAACACATACGCTGTGAGTTTGGATACAAATATATACCAAATGTGACTCATGTTTCAACCGTGGACATCACCTCACAATGACACCTTACATAAAGGTATAGTCAAAAACTGTTTTAGAAATTAGAATATTTGGGAAGTGCTCAAGGAAACTTTCGTACATGGGAGGCCACGCGTCTAGGTTATGATAGATATCATATGGCCACAGAATTATCCTTGGTTGACCCAATAGACCCCCAAAAAAAACGAGAAGATTACTATCATATTCTTCCCAATGGTGAGTCTTCTCTTGACTTATCATTATCTCCACTGTCTCTAATTGAGAATTATACTTCAAACAAACACCAAGATTATATTGGTAGTGCCCATAGATATACTCAGCAAGTGGATGAGCACAACCCTGTCTTATGATGACACGAGGTTGTATGTCATTAGACATCTTGTATGATAGTAACAAAACACCCTTCCAACGTTGGGTTCGCCTCACCCTATTTTCTTCACCAAATATAACTACTAAATGATGACCACCGTTCTATTCCCTTGTTACCCCCGCTCGACCCAGCTACACTCTTATTACCAGAAAGGAATTGTGAAGCAAAAGGGTGAGCACAACTAGCTCAGTAAAGAATGTCATGACTAAAGATAATTCAATTATCAATAGCCTTCATCAACAATAAATCAGAGATTTAGAACATATGGTAAATGATAAAAATTTCAACCATAGTTGCAGCGGAACGAGCAATCCATTAGAAGAGTCAAATAGACTATAAAGTCTATTATCTTCTCCATGTTAAAAATCCATCAACAATGTTTTATCCCTGTAACATCAATCAACAGTTCCTTTCCACAATCATATGAATAACTCATAATCATAATTGTGATTCTAAATTTTTCTTCGCACCCAGGACGAAGAATATTTTCATCACATGTCTTTACCTGAAACATCAAAGATCACGGTTATACCAAATCACAGTTCCTGTTCATAATCATACTAATAAATTCATCTTTGCACTACGACCAAAGATATTCAACAACAGTTCATCTTTGCACTACAGGCCAAAGATATTCATCAACAGACCATCTTTGCACTACAGGCCAAAGATATTCAACAACAGTTCATCTTTGCACTACAGGCCAAAGATATTTATCAATAATTCATCTTTGCACTACGGCCAAAGATATTCATCAACAATTCATCTTTACACTACAGGCCAAAGATATTCCTCAACAGTTCATATTTGCACTACAGGTCAAATATATTCATCAACAGTTCATATTTGCACTACAGGCCAAATATATTAATATCTCAAAGAAATATATAATCATTTCAGAATTTATATAAACAATAATTATAACCATGTTGATCATTTCACCTTTGCACTTAAGCTAAAGATATTCAATTATAAATTCAATGGTCATGATCATACCAGTCACAATTCAACTTTTCCACTACTGGCCAAAGAGAACCCTAGTCATGATCATACCAATAATCTACCCATCTTTACACCCAAGTGAAAGAGAATAGCATCATTAGGGTTATAAAAATGTTATATATGATAATAAAATCAATATAATCAACATATAGATTTAATCTCAAGAGAAATATTCATAAATCAACTATAATTTGGTTAGAAAAAGAAACCAATTTTGTCATGAATAGTAACCCATGAATAGTAACTCGTGAATAGTAACTCGTGAATAGTAACTCTTGAATAGTAACTCGTGAATAGTAACTCATGAATAGTAACTCATTAATAGTAACTCGTGAATACTAACTCATGAATAATAACTCGTGAATAGTAACTCACGAATAGTAACTCGTGAATAGTAACTCATGAATAGTAACTCATGAATAGTAATCCCGACATGAAAAGTTCTAAATTTGATAAAAAGTTCAGATCAATACTTCGGCATAATGATATTGAAGAAAATAATATCATTTAAGAAGAAATAACATCCCTTACTATCCCTTACCTCAAAAGAGCAGTACTTCTGACTAGATATCGGATATGATGCTGAAGAAAACTTACACTAATGAATAGTAACTCACCAAGTATCTAAAAACTCACAAAATATGCTTCATAATATAGAGAGAGAAAGAGAGAAAGCTTATGTTTCTGGTGTGTTTTTCAATTCTAACTTAGCCCTCTATTTATAGGAAAATTTTGGTAGGTTTGACCTGCAACCTGATGGCTTTACCTGCTACTATTCTCACCCACCACATTTGAAATATAATTCAGCACATTTCTTCACCAACCACAAGTGGGGCCCACTAATTCTAGAATTTTCCATCAAAATGATAAACTCCGAAAATTCAACAATTTTTGAACCAGTCATCTTGTAAAATTCATAATAAATCATACGATCATTTTTAACGGTTCAAAATTTGTGAACATATACTCAACTTATATATGTATAACATATCCAAAAATTACCACGATCCAACGGTCGGATTAAAAATTATAACCCCCGCAAAATATCTCAAAAACCCTGATTTTTAATACCTCCATTCCGACAAAAATACGGATTAAAATCTCAACATTAACTCCTTCATTTTTAACCACAAAAATATATCCCTCGTTTATATCCACATAAAATAAATATTTCCTTATCATATGAATCAATAATTAATTATTCACAAATAATATTACAGAATCACAT
The DNA here is from genome assembly GCA_016801055.1 of Panax notoginseng. Taxonomy (NCBI): domain Eukaryota; kingdom Viridiplantae; phylum Streptophyta; class Magnoliopsida; order Apiales; family Araliaceae; genus Panax; species Panax notoginseng. The sequence continues at coordinate 171,569,750 of CM029021.1, forward strand.
TTATGACAACCAGGCCGTTCCCAGGAAAGAGGGGGCTTTCCAATAAGGATTTCTCCTTACTGGCGCGCAATTAGATGACCAAACCTCTCCTTAGACAGAACTTTCTAGACATTGCCAATAATGCTATCTAATAATACTATTCAAATAATATGAATTATTGATCTGATAATGGGAAATACTGTGCAGCAACAATTATTGAACAACAATAATACAAAATTTCAACGTAGCAATTATTGAATCAATAAAATAAAATATTGAACAGTAATTACTGTAACAATTATTGAGTAGTGCCTTCTTACGTAAGAATCAATAATTTCAAAAATACTATGCAATACCGTGTGCTACTGTGCAATAACGCGTATTACTGTATTTTAACCACCGGGTATTCCAACAGTGTTAACGGTAACAACTACGCCGTTATTTGTAAAAACTCAAATTTATCGTTTTCTTCACCCGACAGTTATTCTGTTATGGGGCCCACAAATGGCTGCGCCGTCGTACGAATATTCCCCGACAGAAAGAATATTCCCGACAACAATGATTATTTTATAACCACTTGCTTATTTTGAAAAAAAATCATATTTCACTCATAACTTTAAACTTTTATCAATTTAACCATTTACTGAATAGTAATTATAAGAAAAATTGAATACTTTTATTTCGTAAAATTCGGGGTCTTACAAAAAAGCTCCTAAACATTCCATCATTCATCGTTTGCTCGGTAACGTTGTTTACAGGAGGAATATTGCCTTCCTGTTGCACGTTCCCCTGGGTGGTGATCAAAGGTGTCTCCACGGTCTGATTTACTCCATTATTAACGTTCTCAGCTGTCATTCTTAAATACTGCCATAAAACAAGGGTTAATAGTCATGTCATATATTATCCCTATACTCTGACCGACCAAATAAACACCAAATAAACTTAGTCAGGTCATAATAGCGAAGGAATTCCCCGTCTCTCCCCTCCTAGTTCTTGTCTCACATCTTAGCCAAGGATCATATCCCTAAGCCCTGATACCAACTGTGACGCCCCCAAAATAGGTCCATTCCATCCAACCCATTTTGAGTCGCCAAATACATGGTACAGAAAGCAAACTACAACTTCAATAATACAATTGTCGTGCAAAGTACGACAACACATACTGTGAGTTTAAATACAAATATTGTCTTCTGGACAATATCAACACTCAAATAAATCCTCATTATAATTATCAAACACTATTTTACAGAAATAGTGAGGACTGCTAAAACATCTTTCTAGAACCATCACTCCATACCCCGACTAGATCCTGCTATGTTCTCACCTCCTGAGAAGAAAAATGGAACAAAAAGAAAACGGGTGAGCTCAACTAGCCCAGTAAAGAATATTATGACTAAGATAATATACAACAAATTATTGTTAGTCTTCAACAGGGAAAAATCTGATAGAATATAATCGACAACAAGTTTTAGATCAACAACTGCAGCGAAAACAGCAAACCATTAGAAGAGTCCAGTAGAGAAAGAATTCTACTATCTTCTAAGATTTAAAAATCCATCATCAATATTTTATCCCTGTAACATCAATTAATAATCATCTTTATCCAAATATTCATCTTTGCACTACAGGCCAAAGATATTCATTTGTATCACTAGTCAGTCATGTTCATCTCAACACCTGTTCATCTTTGCACTACAGGCCAAAGATATTCATCAAGTAATCATACATCTTTGCACTACAGGCCAAAGATATTCAGTAATATCATCATTTAGGACTGAGGATGATGAAAAATATCTTAAAGAGAACGAATCCAGTGAGACAGAAGGACAAATATTAGGGATTCGTATAACAGTTTATCTAAGATCAATAATACTTCATAATAATCAATTGTGAATCAGAATTCAAAAATAAAGATCAAAATATGGATACAATCAAAGATAGTAACCATAATAGACATCTTGGACAAAAAGGGAAAATTTTATTTTTCGGTGAATAGTGTCGTATTCGTGATTAGTGCCGTATACGTGAATAGTGCCGTATACGTGAATAGTAATCCCGACACAAAAAGTTCCAAATTTGATAAAAACTTATATCAATATTTCAGCATAATGATATTGAAGAAAATAATATCATTAAGAAGAAAATAATATCCCTTACCTCAAAATATCAGTACTTCTAGTCGGAATACCGGTATAAGGCTAAAAGAACATGTCAAAGATATTCATCAACAATCCATCTTTGCACTACAGGCCAAAGATATTCATCAATATTTCATCTTTGCACTACAGGCCAAAGATATTAATATCTCAAATATATAATCATTTCAGAATTTATATAAACAATAATTATAACCATGTTGATCCATTCACCTTTGCACTTAAGCTAAAGATATTCACTTATAAATTCAATGGTCATGATCATACCAATCAACGATTCAACTTTGCACTACTGGCCAAAGATAACCCATAGTCATGATCATACCAAAAATCTACCCATCTTTACACTCAAGCGAAAGAGAATTTCAACATCAAGGTTATAAAAATGTTATATATGATAATAAAAACAATATGATCAAAATATGGATTTAATTTCAAGAGTAATATTCATAAATTAACTATAATTTGGTTAGAAAAAGAAACCAATTTGTAAATACCGTGTGCTACTATGCAATAACGCGTATTACTGTATTTTAACCACCGGGTATTCCAACAGTGTGAACGGTAATAATTACGCCGTTATTTGTAAAAACTCAAATTTATCGTTTTCTTCACCCGACAGTTATTCTGTTATGGGGCTCACAAATGGCTGCGCCGTCGTACGAATATTCCCCGACAGAAAGAATATTCCCCGACAACAATGATTATTTTATAACCACTTGCTTATTTTGAAAAAAAATCATATTTCACTCATAACTTTAAACTTTTATCAATTTAACCATTTACTGAATAGTAATTATAAGAAAAATTGAATACTTTTATTTCATAAAATTCGGGGTCTTACAATAGTGATATTGAAGAAAATAATATCATTAAGAAGAAAATAATATCTCTTACCTCAAAATATCAGTACTTCTAGTCGGAATACCGGTATAAGGCTAAAAGAAACTTGCACTGATGAATAGAAACTCTCAAAGTATCTAAATACTCACAAAATACACTCAGTAATCTAGAGAGAGAAAGAGAGAAAACTTGTTTCAGGTGTGATTTTCAATTCTAACTTAGCCCTCTATTTATAGGAAAATTTTAGTAGGCTTGACCTGTAACCTGATGGCTTTACCTGCTACTATTCCCACCCACCACATTTGAAATATAATTCAGCACATTTCTTCACCAACCACAAGTGGGGCCCACCAATTCTAGAATTTTTCATCAAAATGATAAACTCCGAAAATTCAACAATTTTTGAACCAGTCATCTCGTAAAATTCATAATAAATCATACGTTCATTTTTAACGGTTCAAAATTTGTGGACATATACTCAACTTATATATGTATAACATATCCAAAAATTACCACGATCCAACGGTCGGATTAAAAATTATAACCTCCGCAAAATATATCAAAAACCCTGATTTTTAATACCTCCATTCCGACAAAAATACGGATAAAAATCTCAACATTAACTCCTTTATTTTTAACCACAAAAATATATCTCTCATTTATATCCACATAAAATAAATATTTCCTTATCATATGAATCAATAATTAATTATTCACAAATAATATTACAGAATCACATTTATGACAACCAGGCCGTTCCCAGGAAAGAGGGGGCTTTCCAATAAGGATTTCTCCTTACTGGCGCGCAATTAGATAACTAATGTGAGACCCCAGATTTTATGAATAAATATTTAATTTTCTCGAAATATTTTTTTTAATATTATGGTGTGGATTTGAGATAATGTTATAGTTGTGGGTAGTATTTATAAATTTTGCAAAGTATGCAAGTTGTCATATTATATTCGATTGGTCAGGGAATATTCTTTGTGTCGGGGAATATTCGTACGATGACACAATCATTGGTGGACCCCACAACGGAATTATTGTCGGATTGAGAAAAACGACAAAAATATTTTTATGAAAATAACGGCGAAAGTTTTACCGTTAATACTGTTGAACTACTTGGTAGTAAAAGTACAGTAATACGCGTGGTTGCATAGTAGCACACGGTATTGATTATTGATGCTTATGTGAGAAGTTACTCAATTTTGCTTATTTTATAGACTCCCATTTACCTATTTTTCAAAATAATCGGTAGAATTTATTTAAAGGTGGGGCCCACATGTGGGGGCCATATGTGGGGCCCATATGTGTTGAAAAACTGATTTTAGAAATGGGGGTGGGAGAGAGTTACGTATGGGGAAGGAGTTTATATATATAAGATTGTGATGTGTGTGTATATATATAATATTATATTTGTTAGTGGAGAGTGGTGGGAGAAAAGGAAGAGTGAAAGTGATGTATGTGAGTGGAAAATGGTGGAAAAGTGGTAGTGTGATAGTGATGTGTAAGAGTGTAGTGAATTTGATTATTGGTGGGTGGGGGATTGATGTTGGTTATGGGGGAGAAAAATTAAGTGGTGTATATATAATATTGATTTATATAATATGAAAACATGTGTTTATATATATGTATTATATTTTAATTTTTGTTGTGATTTTATTGGTTAGATGATTGACTTAATTGTTAGTTGATTGAAAAATAATTTTGTAAAATTATTTCATCCATGAATAGTGCATTTCTATTCTCCTATAAATAGAAGCTCATTCCTTCATTATTTCTTACAAATTCACTGAGACTCCAAAGAGAGAAATTATAGAGAAACTATAGAAAAGTATTCTGCTACTTCCCTACTCTTATATCCAGTTTCTTTTACGGTAAGGGGTGTTATTCTTTCTTATTCATGAAGAGAACTGTTGTTATTCCATTTCTTATTATTCTGTTGGAATAACCTGTATACGCGGTCTACCCTATACTTGGTGACATTCTTCTATTATTCTGTTGGAACATCCTGTCTGTGTGTTTTACACCGGACCTGGTTCCGTTTTTATTATTATTCTGTTGGAACATCCTGTCTGTGTGTTTTACACCGGACCTGGTTCCGTCTTGTTATTATTCTGTTGGAACATCCTGTCTGTGTGTTTTACACCGGACCTGGTTCCATTATTTATTATTCTGTCGGAATATCCTGTCTGTGCGTTTACGCCGGACCTGGTTCCATTATTTATTATTCTGTCGGAATATCCTGTCTGTGCGTTTACGCCGGACCTGGTTCCATTATTTATTATTCTGTTGGAATAACCTGTCTGTGCGGTCTATCGCATGCATGGTGATTTCTTTTGTTATTCCATTCTTTATTATACTCAGTTGGTTAAAACTTTGACTTCTATACTCCATGAAATTAGTGAAATATCTTTGATATTTGCTCTTCATCTAGTATCTTTTCATGAAAATATTCTTCTAAGAATTCTTAAATTTTACTCCACAAAGCAGTATCATATTGACAATTTGGACGTTGTTAATTCCTGGATAAATTAATTCTTGAACTTGTTTTATTGAATTCTTAAATCATTGTCATCAGCCTCATGTTTATATTTGTGTTGAAAGTCATCTATGGCCTGTAGTGCATAGATGGACTTGGTATGATTATGACCATGGATTATTCGGTGTAATCATGACCGTAATGTTACAAATGATGTGAAAAAGGTCCTCATTGGCCCGTAGTGCATTGATGGACAGTTTTTGGTATGATTATGGCTATGGATTCTCTTTGGCCGTAGTGCAGAGATGAATTGTTTTATGGCATGATCATGATCGTTGATGAAAACATGATTATCTTTAGCCGTAGTGCATGGATAATTCGTGGTCGTGATACTAAAGAATATCCTTGGCCGTAGTGCAGGGGTGATTCGATGATGTGGATTATTTATTAAGCTGAGTCCCAGCGATAAAAGTGTTGAAAAACCTTTTAAATCATAAAAGATAGTAGATTTTATTCTCTACTTGACTCTTTTAATGGATTGCTTGTTCCGCTGCAGTTAAACTTGATGTCTATTGTATTTTATCAGTTTAACATTGTTGAAGACTAATGATAATTTATTCTACATTATCTTAGTCATAATATTTCTTACTGGGCTAGTTGAGCTCACCCTTTCTTTCACTGTTCTCTTCAGGAAATGAGAACGTAGCTGAGGCAAGTCGGGGAACGGAGTGATGGTCCGAATGATAGTATTAGTTAGTAGTCCTCACTATTCTATGTAATAGTGTGTTAATAAATGTAATGAGGACTCCTTTTGAGTATGAATACTCTCTAGAAAATAATATTTGTATTCAAACTCACAGTTTATGTTTTGTCGTATTGTACACGACAGTTGTATTAGTAAGTTGTATTTGGATTTATGTACCATGTAAGTGGCGACCCAAGATGGGTGACGTATACCCTATTTTGGGGGCGTCACAGTTGGTATCAGAGCTTAGGGATATGATCCCTGGCTAGGATGTGAGAATAGAACTAGGAGGGGAGAGACAGAGAATTCCTTCGCTAGTATGACCTACCTAAGTTTATTTTGTATTTAATTGGTCGGTCAGAATATAGGGATAATATGTTACATGTCAATTAACCTTTGTTTTGTGACAGTGATTGGGAATGGCAGTTGAAAATGTTTACAATGGAGTGAATGAGACCGTAGAGACACCTATAATCACCAACCAGGTTAATGTGATTAGAGATATCTATGTGGTGATTGAGGAATTAAAAGTTGCACTCAAGCTAGTCGCAAAGGTAGCAACTGAGAGTGAGGAAGAAGAGGAACCTGAGGTTAATTTATTAGAAGAACTTATTGATCAAAATGTAGAATTACAAAATTGTATTCATGAGTTAGAAGAGCAGGCTGAAGAACGACAGGCGGTCGTAGAACAAAGGGATGCAATAATTCAAAATTGTATTACCCGATGTGCGATGGTTGAACAGAAGCACTCTTTGGCAGAGTATACGATATTAAAGCTAGAATCTGAGAATTCAAATGTCAAGGAGCAGCTGAAAGAAGAAATAACTGAACGAGTGAGAATGAAAGATGCATGGGTGAAAGCCGCATGACGCGTTGATATTGTGAAAAGAGAAGTCCGATCCAAGAAAGCTAAAACAGATGATATGTAATTTTTTTTCGACAGTAATTGGGGAAATCCAGCATCGAGTTTTGAATTACCCTAACGAGGAATCAAATGAAGTTATCACGGGTTAGTTAATTATAAATTCTTGCGAAGTCTATACCTTATTAGATACCGGTTCTACCCATTCATTTATCTCTCTTGCTTGCGCTCAACGTTTAAATTTGACTTCGAAGAAATTAGACTTTGACTTATTGGTTGAAACTTCGATAGTAGAAACCTTCATTACATCCACTATTTATAAATCTTGTTCAAATCAACACTTTCACGTTACCTTTCGATCGTATCTCTTTGAAAATACTTGCCTTTGATGTGATTTTAGGAACGATTGGTTAACTACTCATCATTCTTTTCGTAAGGTGGTTAACTTTCATATTCCTAACCACCCTGTTATGTGGATTCAAAGTAACCAAACCACTAAAGTCAATCATTGTCATATCAAGCCATAAATAAAGAGCCCGATCCTTTAGTTGTTGACTTTCTTGTGAGGAATGCACCGAAGCCAGACTTTCGGTAAGGGACGTTGTGAATAACGGTGACAAGTTAATAGATATCAATGTGATGTGTTATCCAAGTCTTGGACGAGAGTCACAGTTTTGAATGATATTTCTATTGTTAATAAATTTCTTGACGTATTCTTGAAGACTTCTTAGCTTACCCCTAGAACGTGAAATCGAATTTTGTATTGACCCCAGTACAAAACCCATTTCTTAAACCCTCAAATATTTATTCAACTAAAGCGAACGTAACATGCGCCAAAGACGTTGGCTCGAGCTGTTAAAGATTATGATCATACCATACCATTGTGGAAAAGCGAACGTGGTAGCTGATGCGTTGAGTAGAAGATCGTATGCGGTTACAAGTGCGAATAAACTAACCCACGTGAAGATAACGAATATATGATTAGAATCGATTTTAATCGATAAAGTTAAAGCTGCTCAAGCTACATACTCAGAGCTGATAAATGTGAAGAAGAAGGTTCAAGAGGGCGTTATTCTAAAAGCAAGAATCGACGAAGAGAGGAAATCTCAACTCTCGATTTAATTGGCCCATTTGAAATCCTCGATGAAGTAGGAACTGTGGCTTATAAACTCGTTTTACCGCCAAGTATGTTGCGTGTTCAGAACGTTTTTTTTACGTAAAAATGTGGACGACCCGAACCATATTATTAATTTAGAACCAGACGAGATAACAGAAGATTTAACGTATGAGGAGATACGTGTTAACATCTTGGATAAGAAGGATCATATTCAACGCTCAAAGGTTATACCTGAAGAGTTCGAAGTCAAGGTATCCTCACCTGTTCGGCATACTAGGCACGCACGTAAATTTCGAGGGCGAAATTCTATAAGGAGGGGAGATTGTGAGACCCCAGATTTTATGAATAAATATTTAATTTTCTCGAAATATTTTTTTTAATATTATGGTGTGGATTTGAGATAATGTTATAGTTGTGGGTAGTATTTATAAATTTTGCAAAGTATGCAAGTTGTCATATTATATTCGATTGGTCAGGGAATATTCTTTGTGTCGGGGAATATTCGTACGATGACACAATCATTGGTGGACCCCACAACGGAATTATTGTCGGATTGAGAAAAACGACAAAAATATTTTTATGAAAATAACGGCGAAAGTTTTACCGTTAATACTGTTGAACTACTTGGTAGTAAAAGTACAGTAATACGCGTGGTTGCATAGTAGCACACGGTATTGATTATTGATGCTTATGTGAGAAGTTACTCAATTTTGCTTATTTTATAGACTCCCATTTACCTATTTTTCAAAATAATCGGTAGAATTTATTTAAAGGTGGGGCCCACATGTGGGGGCCATATGTGGGGCCCATATGTGTTGAAAAACTGATTTTAGAAATGGGGGTGGGAGAGAGTTACGTATGGGGAAGGAGTTTATATATATAAGATTGTGATGTGTGTGTATATATATAATATTATATTTGTTAGTGGAGAGTGGTGGGAGAAAAGGAAGAGTGAAAGTGATGTATGTGAGTGGAAAATGGTGGAAAAGTGGTAGTGTGATAGTGATGTGTAAGAGTGTAGTGAATTTGATTATTGGTGGGTGGGGGATTGATGTTGGTTATGGGGGAGAAAAATTAAGTGGTGTATATATAATATTGATTTATATAATATGAAAACATGTGTTTATATATATGTATTATATTTTAATTTTTGTTGTGATTTTATTGGTTAGATGATTGACTTAATTGTTAGTTGATTGAAAAATAATTTTGTAAAATTATTTCATCCATGAATAGTGCCTTTCTATTCTCCTATAAATAGAAGCTCATTCCTTCATTATTTCTTACAAATTCACTGAGACTCCAAAGAGAGAAATTATAGAGAAACTATAGAAAAGTATTCTGCTACTTCCCTACTCTTATATCCAGTTTCTTTTACGGTAAGGGGTGTTATTCTTTCTTATTCATGAAGAGAACTGTTGTTATTCCATTTCTTATTATTCTGTTGGAATAACCTGTATACGCGGTCTACCCTATACTTGGTGACATTCTTCTATTATTCTGTTGGAACATCCTGTCTGTGTGTTTTACACCGGACCTGGTTCCGTTTTTATTATTATTCTGTTGGAACATCCTGTCTGTGTGTTTTACACCGGACCTGGTTCCGTCTTGTTATTATTCTGTTGGAACATCCTGTCTGTGTGTTTTACACCGGACCTGGTTCCATTATTTATTATTCTGTCGGAATATCCTGTCTGTGCGTTTACGCCGGACCTGGTTCCATTATTTATTATTCTGTCGGAATATCCTGTCTGTGCGTTTACGCCGGACCTGGTTCCATTATTTATTATTCTGTTGGAATAACCTGTCTGTGCGGTCTATCGCATGCATGGTGATTTCTTTTGTTATTCCATTCTTTATTATACTCAGTTGGTTAAAACTTTGACTTCTATACTCCATGAAATTAGTGAAATATCTTTGATATTTGCTCTTCATCTAGTATCTTTTCATGAAAATATTCTTCTAAGAATTCTTAAATTTTACTCCACAAAGCAGTATCATATTGACAATTTGGACGTTGTTAATTCCTGGATAAATTAATTCTTGAACTTGTTTTATTGAATTCTTAAATCATTGTCATCAGCCTCATGTTTATATTTGTGTTGAAAGTCATCTATGGCCTGTAGTGCATAGATGGACTTGGTATGATTATGACCATGGATTATTCGGTGTAATCATGACCGTAATGTTACAAATGATGTGAAAAAGGTCCTCATTGGCCCGTAGTGCATTGATGGACAGTTTTTGGTATGATTATGGCTATGGATTCTCTTTGGCCGTAGTGCAGAGATGAATTGTTTTATGGCATGATCATGATCGTTGATGAAAACATGATTATCTTTAGCCGTAGTGCATGGATAATTCGTGGTCGTGATACTAAAGAATATCCTTGGCCGTAGTGCAGGGGTGATTCGATGATGTGGATTATTTATTAAGCTGAGTCCCAGCGATAAAAGTGTTGAAAAACCTTTTAAATCATAAAAGATAGTAGATTTTATTCTCTACTTGACTCTTTTAATGGATTGCTTGTTCCGCTGCAGTTAAACTTGATGTCTATTGTATTTTATCAGTTTAACATTGTTGAAGACTAATGATAATTTATTCTACATTATCTTAGTCATAATATTTCTTACTGGGCTAGTTGAGCTCACCCTTTCTTTCACTGTTCTCTTCAGGAAATGAGAACGTAGCTGAGGCAAGTCGGGGAACGGAGTGATGGTCCGAATGATAGTATTAGTTAGTAGTCCTCACTATTCTATGTAATAGTGTGTTAATAAATGTAATGAGGACTCCTTTTGAGTATGAATACTCTCTAGAAAATAATATTTGTATTCAAACTCACAGTTTATGTTTTGTCGTATTGTACACGACAGTTGTATTAGTAAGTTGTATTTGGATTTATGTACCATGTAAGTGGCGACCCAAGATGGGTGACGTATACCCTATTTTGGGGGCGTCACAACTAAACCTCTCCTTAAACAGAAATTTCTAGACATTGCCAATAATGTTATCTAATAATATTATTCAAATAATATGAATTATTGATCTGATAATAGAAAATATTGTGCAGCAGCAATTATTGAAACAACAATAATATAAAATATCAACGCAGCAATTATTGAATCAATAAAATAAAATATGGAAGAATAACTACTGTAACAATTATTGAGTAGTGTCTTCCTTCGTAAGAATCAATAATTGGTGCAATACCGTGTGCTACTGTATTTTAACCAACGGGTATTCCAACAGTATTAACGGTAACAACTACGCCGTTATTTATAAACAACTTATACTTGTCGTTTTCTTCATCCAATCGCTTTCCGTTATGGGACCCACACAAGGCTGCGCCGTCGTACGAATATTCCCCGACAGCAAGAATATTCCACGACCAAACGAATATTCCCCGACAAAATGAATATTTTATAACCACTTGCTTATTTTACAAAATTTGCACATTTCACCCATAACCAAAGTATTATATCAAATTAACCCCTTATTATTCATAATAATATTTAGAGAAAATTTGATTTTATTCATTAATAAGTTGGGGTCCTATAGGTTCGCTTCACCCTAGATGATTCACCAAATATAACTCCTAAATGATGACCACCGGTCTATTCTCCTATTACCCTCGCTCGACCCAGCTACACTCTTATTACTTGAAAGGAATTGTGAACAAAAGGGTGAGCACAACTAGTCCAGTAAAGAATATCATGACTAAAGATAAATAAATTATCAATAGTCTTCATCAGTAATAAATCATAGATTTAGAACATATGGTAGATGATAAAAAATTTTAACCATAGTTGCAACAAAACGAGCAATCCATTAGAAGAGTCAAATAGACCATAAAGTCCATTATCTTCTCCATGTTAAAAATCCACTAACAATATTTTATCCCTGTAACATCACTCAACAGTTCATTTTCACAATCATATGAATAATTCATAATCATAATTGTGATTCTAAATTTTTCTTCGCACCCAGGACGAAGAATATTTTCATCATCTGTCTTTACCTGAAACATCAAAGATCATGGTTATACCAAATCACAGTTCCTGTTCATAATCATACTAATAAATCCATCTTTGCACTACGACCAAAGATATTCAACAACAGTTCATCTTTGCACTACAGGCCAAAGATATTCATCAACAGACCATTTTTGCACTACAGGCCAAAGATATTCAACAACAGTTCATCTTTGCACTACAGGCCAAAGATATTAATATCTCAAAGAAATATATAATCATTTCAGAATTTATACAAACAATAATTATAACCATGTTAATCAATTCATCTTTACACTTAAGCTAAAGATATTCAATTATAAATTTAATGGTCATGATCATACCAGTTAACAATTCATCTTTGCACTACAGGCCAAAGATATTCTCAGTCACGATCACACCAATAATTTACCCATCTTTACACTCAAGTGAAAGAAAAATTCAACATCAGGGTTATAAAAATATTTTATATGATAATAAAAATAATATTATCAACAACTGTATTTATTTTCAAGAGCAACTGTGACGCCCCCAAAATAGGTCCATTCCATCCAACCCATTTTGAGTCGCCAAATACATGGTACAGAAAGCAAACTACAACTTCAATAACACAATTATCGTGCAAAGTACGACAACACATACTGTGAGTTTAAATACAAATATTGTCTTCTGGACAATATTCACACTCAAATAAATCCTCATTACAATTATTCAAACACTATTTTACAGAAATAGTGAGGACTGCTAAAACATCTTTCTAGAACCATCACTCCATACTCCGACTAGATCCTGCTATGTTCTCACCTCCTGAGAAGAAAAATGGAAAAAAAAGGAAAAGGGTGAGCTCAACTAGCCCAGTAAAGAATATTATGACTAAGATAATATACAACAAATTATCGTTATTCTTCAACAGGGAAAAATCTGATAGAATATAATCGACAACAAGTTTTAGATCAACAACTGCAGCGAAAACGGCAAACCATTAGAAGAGTCAAGTAGAGAAAGAACTCTACTATCTTCTAAGATTTAAAAGTCCATCATCAATATTTTATCCCTGTAACATCAATTAATAATCATCTTTATCCAAATATTCATCTTTGCACTACAGACCAAAGATATTCATTTGTATCACCTGTCAGTCATGTTCATCTCAACACCTGTTCATCTTTGCACTACAGGCCAAAGATATTCATCAAGTAATCATACATCTTTGCACTACAGGCCAAAGATATTCAGTAATATCATCATTTAGGACTGAGAATGATGAAAAATATCTTAAAGAGAACGAATCCAGTGAGACAGAAGGACAAATATTAGGGATTCGTATAACAGTTTATCCAAGATCAATAATACTTCATAATAATCAATTGTGAAGCAGAATTCAAAAATAAAGATCAAAACATGGATACAATCAAAGATAGTAACCATAAGAGATATCTTAGACAAAAAGAGAAAATTTTATTTTTCGGTGAATAATGCCGTATTCGTGAATAGTACCGTATACGTGAATAGTGCCGTATACGTGAATAGTAACCCCGACACAAAAAGTTCTAAATTTGATAAAAAAACATATATCAATATTTCAGCATAGTTGTGACAACCCCAAAATAGGTTCATTCCATCCAACCTATTCTGAGTCGCCAAATACATGGTACAGAAAACAACTACAACTTTATTACAACAATTGTCGTGCAAAATACAACAACACATATGCTGTGAGTTTGGATAAAAATATATACCAAATGTGACTCATGTTTCAACCGTGGACATCACCTCACAATAACACCTTACATAAAGGTATAGTCAAAAACTGTTTTAGAAATTAGAATCTTTGGAAAGTGCTCAAGGAAACCTTCGTACATGGGAGGCCACGCATCTAGATTATGATAGATATCATATGGCCACAGAATTATCCTTGGTTGACCCAATAGACCCCAAAGAAAAACGAGAAGATTACTATCATATTCTTCCCAATGGTGAGTTTTCTCTTGACTTATCATTATCTCCACTGTCTCTAATTGAGAATTATACTTCAAACAAACACCAAGATTATATAGATAGTGCTCATAGATATACTCGGCAAGTGGATGTGCACAATCATGTCTTATGATGACACGAGGTTGTATGTCGTTAGACATCTTGTATGATAGTGGCAAAACACCCTTCCAACATTGGGTTCGCCTCACCCTATTTTCTTCACCAAATATAACTACTAAATGATGACCACCGTTCTATTCCCTTGTTACCCCCGCTCGACCCAGCTACACTCTTATTACCTGAAAGGAATTGTGAAGCAAAAGGGTGAGCACAACTAGCTCAGTAAAGAATATCATGACTAAAGATAATTCAATTATCAATAGCCTTCATCAACAATAAATCAGAGATTTAGAACATATGGTAAATGATAAAAATTTCAACCATAGTTGCAGCGGAACGAGCAATCCATTAGAAGAGTCAAATACACTATAAAGTCTATTATCTTCTCCATGTTAAAAATCCACCAACAATGTTTTATCCCTGTAACATCAATCAACAATTCTGGTCCACAATCATATGAATAGCTCATAATCATAACTGTAGTTCTAAATTCCTCTTCTCATCCAGGACGATGATAATTTTCATCGCCTATCTTTACCTGAAACATCAAAGATCATGGTTACACCAAATCACATTTCCTGTTCATAATCATACTAATAACTTCATCTTTGCACTAATAACCAGTTGGTCATGTTTATCTCAACATCTGTTCATCTTTGCTCTACTGGCCAAAGATATTCAACAACATGTCATCTTTGCACTACGGGCCAAAGATATTCATCAACAATCCATCTTTGCACTACAGGCCAAAGATATTCATCAATATTTCATCTTTGCACTACAGGCCAAAGATATTAATATCTCAAATATATAATCATTTCAGAATTTATATAAACAATAATTATAACCATGTTGATCCATTCACCTTTGCACTTAAGCTAAAGATATTCACTTATAAATTCAATGGTCATGATCATACCAATCAACGATTCAACTTTGCACTACTGGCCAAAGATAACCCATAGTCATGATCATACCAAAAATCTACCCATCTTTACACTCAAGCGAAAGAGAATTTCAACATCAAGGTTATAAAAATGTTATATATGATAATAAAAACAATATGATCAAAATATGGATTTAATTTCAAGAGTAATATTCATAAATTAACTATAATTTGGTTAGAAAAAGAAACCAATTTGTAAATACCGTGTGCTACTATGCAATAACGCGTATTACTGTATTTTAACCACCGGGTATTCCAACAGTGTGAACGGTAACAATTACGCCGTTATTTGTAAAAACTCAAATTTATCGTTTTCTTCACCCGACAGTTATTCTGTTATGGGGCTCACAAATGGCTGCGCCGTCGTACGAATATTCCCCGACAGAAAGAATATTCCCCGACAACAATGATTATTTTATAACCACTTGCTTATTTTGAAAAAAAATCATATTTCACTCATAACTTTAAACTTTTATCAATTTAACCATTTACTGAATAGTAATTATAAGAAAAATTGAATACTTTTATTTCATAAAATTCGGGGTCTTACAATAGTGATATTGAAGAAAATAATATCATTAAGAAGAAAATAATATCTCTTACCTCAAAATATCAGTACTTCTAGTCGGAATACGGTATAAGGCTAAAAGAAACTTGCACTGATGAATAGAAACTCTCAAAGTATCTAAATACTCACAAAATACACTCAGTAATCTAGAGAGAGAAAGAGAGAAAACTTGTTTCAGGTGTGATTTTCAATTCTAACTTAGCCCTCTATTTATAGGAAAATTTTAGTAGGCTTGACCTGTAACCTGATGGCTTTACCTGCTACTATTCCCACCCACCACATTTGAAATATAATTCAGCACATTTCTTCACCAACCACAAGTGGGGCCCACCAATTCTAGAATTTTTCATCAAAATGATAAACTCCGAAAATTCAACAATTTTTGAACCAGTCATCTCGTAAAATTCATAATAAATCATACGTTCATTTTTAACGGTTCAAAATTTGTGGACATATACTCAACTTATATATGTATAACATATCCAAAAATTACCACGATCCAACGGTCGGATTAAAAATTATAACCTCCGCAAAATATATCAAAAACCCTGATTTTTAATACCTCCATTCCGACAAAAATACGGATAAAAATCTCAACATTAACTCCTTTATTTTTAACCACAAAAATATATCTCTCATTTATATCCACATAAAATAAATATTTCCTTATCATATGAATCAATAATTAATTATTCACAAATAATATTACAGAATCACATTTATGACAACCAGGCCGTTCCCAGGAAAGAGGGGGCTTTCCAATAAGGATTTCTCCTTACTGGCGCGCAATTAGATAACTAAACCTCTCCTTAAACAGAAATTTCTAGACATTGCCAATAATGTTATCTAATAATATTATTCAAATAATATGAATTATTGATCTGATAAAGGAAAATACTGTGCAGCGACAATTATTGAAACAACAATAATATAAAATATCAACGCAGCAATTATTGAATCAATAAAATAAAATATTGAATAATAACTACTGTAACAATTATTGAGTAGTGCCTTCTTACGTAAGAATCAATAATTGGTGCAATACCGTGTGCTACTATATTTTAACCACCGGGTATTCCAACAGTATTAACGGTAACAACTACGCCGTTATTTATAAACAACTTATACTTGCCATTTTCTTCATCCAATCGCTTTCCGTTATGGGGCCCACACAAGGCTGCGCCGTCGTACGAATATTTCCCGACAAAATAAATATTTTATAACCACTTGCTTATTTTGTAAAATTTACACATTTCACCCATAACCAAAGTATTATATCAAATTAACCCCTTATTATTCACAATAATATTTAGAAAAAATTTGATTTTATTCATTAATAAGTTGGGGTCTTACAGCAACAATCATAAATCAACGATAATTTGGTTAGAAAAAGAAACCAATTTTGCTGTGAATTGTAACTCGTGAATAGTAACTCATGAATAATAACTCGTGAATAGTAACTCCGACATAAAAAAGGTAGAAATTCCACAATAAAATCCATACCAATATTTCAGTATAATGATATTGAAAGAATAATATTTCTTAAGCTTATAAACAATTTATTTTAATTGTTTACACTTTACTAATTAATGCATTTAATCATCATAAAATGCCAACTCTTAAGATTTCATCACCAATAACCTAAATCCTCATCAAAAATCTGCATCTAACTCATATATGATTCTCAAGCCATAAAATCATATTTTCTAATTTTCTTACTTCACATAACATATTTAATTCATTTACTCATAACTAGACTATTTTCATGAAAAATACTAAATCAGTCCCAAAAATATTTATTTTCTAGGATTTAGCAGAATATAGTCTCATATTGAACATATATTTTTCTCAGAATTTTTAAAAGTCATTTACTATTTTTCATATGGCCAAAACAGCCGAATATTTAGACATTTATCAAAAATTGTACTTTTATCTAAAAATTCTGAAATTCACAGAGTATACTCCTATCATATACATGTACTCCCAATAAAAATTTCATCAATTTTGGAGTTAACCACAAGGAGTTATAAGCGGTTACTTTTAAAATAGTCTTTTCTCATAAAATTCATAACTCTTAATCTATACATCCAAAAATCACCATTTTTGGACACAATCAAGAAAACTTATCAAAATATCATTTCAAATTTTTTCAGAATTTTTGAAGGTCAGAAAAATTACGAAACTGAAAAACATAACAACCCTTAAAATCCCTTACTATCCCTTACCTCAAAAGAGCAGTACTTCTGATCGGTATAAGGCTGAAGAAAACTTGCACTGATGAATAGAAACTCACAGATTATCTAAATACTCACAAAATACACTCAATAATCTAGAGAGAGAAAGAGAGAAAGCTTATGTTTTTGGTGCGATTTTCAATTCTAACTTAGCCCTTTATTTATAGGAAAATGTTAGCACGCCGAATCAGATTTAACCTGTAACCTGATGGCTTTACCTGTTACTATTCCCACCAACCACATTTGAATAAAAATCTCAGCACATTTCTTTATCAACCAAGAGTGGGGCCTACCAATTCTATAATTTTCCACCAAAATGATTAACTCCGAAAATTCAACAATTTCTAAACCAGTCATCTCGTAAAATTCATAACAAATCATACGTTCATTTTTAACGGTTCAAAATTTGTGGACATTTACTCAACTTATATATGTATAACATATCCAAAAATTACAACGATCCAACGGTCGGATTAAAAATTATAACCCCCGCAAAATATCTCAAAAACCCTAATTTTTAATACCTCCATTCCGACAAAAATATTGATAAAAATCTCAACATTAACTCTTTCATTTTTAACCACAAAAATATATCCCTCATTTATATCCACATAAAATAAATATTTCTTTATCATATGAATCAATAATTAATTATTCAGAAATAATATTACAGAATCACATTTATGACAACCAGACCGTTACCAGGAAAAAGGGGGCTTTCCAATAAAAATTTCTCCTTATTGGCGCGTAATTAGGTGACCAAACCTCTCCTTAGACAGAACTTTCTAGACATTACCAATAATGTTATCTAATAATATTATTCAAATAATATGAATTTTTGATCTGATAATGAGAAATACTGTGCAGTGACAATTATTGAATAACAATAATATAAAATTTCAACGTAGCAATTATTGAATCAATAAAATATTGAACAGTAATTACTGTAACAATTATTGAGTAGTGTCTTCTTACGTAAGAATCAATAATTTCAAAAATACTATGCAATACCGTGTGCTACTGTGCAATAACGCGTATTACTGTATTTTAACCACCGGGTATTCCAACAGTGTTAACGGTAACAACTACGCCGTTATTTGTAAAAACTCAAATTTGTCGTTTTCTTCACCCGACAGTTATTCTGTTATGGGGCCCACAAATGGCTGCGCCGTCGTACGAATATTTCCCGACAGAAAGAATATTCCACGACCAAACGAATATTCTCCGACAACAATGAATATTTTATAACCACTTGTGTATTTTGAAAAAAAAAATTCATATATCACCCTTAACTTTAACATTTATCAATTTAACCATTTACTGAATAGTAATTATAAGAAAAATTGAATACTTTTATTTCATAAAATTTGGGGTCTTACAAGATTCGCCCTACAAAAAGTTTAAAAATAAATAAATGTAACTCTTACTGTTTTGAAATTTTTTTATGACTATTTGATTACTTATATTTAATATGAGTTATGTGGTTTGGATTTAAATAGTTATGGGTCGAATCCAGGTCGACCTATTTTTTAAATTATAGTTTCACTAAAATCTTAATTTATGTTATACTAAAAGAGTCTTATTTTAATTTTTTAGACCCAAGTTTGAAACTAAAAATTTTAATTGATGTGACTAATTTAAGTATTAAAAACACTAATTTCACTTTCAAAAAAAAATTACATTAATAATTATTATGTTAATTAAAATTAATGAAATTATTGAGAATTTTATCACAATAATCAGTAAAAAAAAATTTTTGGTGTATACATAATTAGTGAATATTTTTTTTGTAGGGATGGAGGTATATACATAATCAATAAATATTAATTTTTTTTCTAGATGAAACCGGATATGATGTGATTCTATATTATTATTAAGATGAATGATTTTTATTTATTTTTTATAGAACGTGGGTATATCATAGTTTCAATTAGGGGTGATCATTCGGTTATAACCGAACCGAATAAGCTATTCGGTTATAACCGAAAACCGAACTAGTGCTAATTTTACTATCCGAACTGAAAACCGAAATTTGGAAAAAACCGAATTACCGAATTGTAATTTCGGGTATTCGGGTAAAAACCGAATCAGCATCCAACATAATTACATAAATGATAAATTAACTGCTAGTTCAGTGTTCACATTACAATACGATGTCCAAGTCAATTTCAGTGTTCACAATACGATGTCCACACCACATTACTGACTGCAGAAAGGCTTAGCAAAAGCACAAAAGTATGACAACTACGCAATATTCCTTACTTGTATGAAATCCTTAAATCCTTAAAATCTACAGAAGTTTCTTGGCTCAAAAAGAATATCAAGACAAATATCCAAAACATCCATGCATTTTAAAATTCATGTGTGTGCGTGTACCGTGTACCCTTTTGTGTCAGGTATTTGACATGAACTTGGACAAAATTTACAAGGAAATCATGACGGGGGCCAAAACAATCCATAAACAAAAGAAAAATAAATATACTCGTTAAGTATAAGACACCCAGATAAACAGCCAATCTTAGAGGCTGAGGAATCACCGGAGAGAGTCGGGAGATCCGGAGATCGCCGGGAGATCCGGAGAGAGCCGGAGTCGCCGAACTACAAAAGTTGTGAAGAGATCTGTGAAGAGATCCGGAGCAGAGAAGCAAGAAAAGGCTGAGGAATATCTCAGATCTGTGACTGTGAGCGACGGCCGACGGCGACGGCTACTCTGCTAGGGCAAAAAATGAACTCAGATCTGAATAAGTGAAGTGAAGCGACTCGACGAGACGACGAGTACAGAGTAAAGACTAGTACTACAACCGAAGACTACAGACTAATATTTAGATAATAGATAGTTAGATATCACTCCATGGCAGCAACCGACAAGTATAAAATTATTATTTTTTAAGTATTAAATTTCGGTTATTCGGATACCCGAATAACCTGTTTTTGAGAACCGGAACCGAAACCTAATATTGAATAATAATTCGGGTATAACCGAAATTCCAAAAAAAACCGAAAAACCAAAATAATTCGGTTAAAAAAAATTGGTTCGGTAATTCGATTTTATCCGTTTTTTATTCACTCCTAGTTTCAATTATTTAAAACTCACATTTAAAAGTGTTTTTATGTACTCACATAAGCAATTAAAAAATGACGAGAGAGCAAAGAGAGATCTAGCTAGGAGAAAACGTTACACAAACAAATGAAAAGTCCTTAATATATTTTAAATTATAAATGCTAGTGTCAAATGGAATCCTTAATTTAGGGGAAAAATCAAATAAAAATTGAAAATCTCATTTTATGATGGAGCTATTGCATGCTAAAACTTAGTACTAGTATTATATTGACTTGCGCAGTGTATAACCATCTGTCTATATTTAAATGACATTTTAAAATTTTTTTATTTATTTTTAATTAATTGATATTTATTCAAATCTAAAAGAATTAATGACAATTTTCTCAAAATTACCCTTCATTACTCTACCTATTTTTTTGATATTTTAAACTTTTGTTCTATGATAAATTAATGATTTAAGAGTATTATAGATAATTGAGTACTATATTTAATATTTTTTAATTATTATCTTAATTTTTATACCCATTTTTAAAATGTCATTTAAATAAGAACGGAGGGAGTATTATAGAAAATAAATTTTACATATTTACTTGAGCAAAGAATATTGATAATGATATCAACATCATAATGACTCATAGAGTTGGTAGGAAGGTTGCTACTTGCTTATTTAATCTGTTAAGGCTGCTGATGTTCCCACCCACTGCCTGACTTTTGTGATTGTCACGTTTTTATTTTTTTCATACTCCCTCCATCCCATAATAACGGTCGCTTTAGCTTGATGCACATAGATTAAGAAAATCATTTAGTATTATCATTTATTAATTAAAATTAGTGTGAAATTTCATCACTACCCCTTTATAGGAAGTTGAAAACTATTAATACAAAGGAAAAATTTCTTGGGACAATGAGAGAAGGTAGGGATGATATAGGAAAGTAAATAATTTATTCTCCTAGAAAGTTATAAACGACTGATAAATTGGAAAAAAAATTTCCTTCTAAAACGACAGTTAATATGGAATGGAGGTAATAATAAATTACTGGCATTAATTGTATAAATAAATTTCTCTCGTCTCACTGTTTCCATTTTTGGGTAACATTTAAGAGGTTGGTTAGCGCAGACCTCAACATCCTCCCCTCTGGGGCTAAAAACGGTCTAATTCAATTTGAATTTTGACCAACTTGAATCTAATTCCAACACTAAGAATATATATATTACATATATTGTCAGGGATATTTTGGCCATTTTATTTATTTTATTTTATTTTTATATAATTTTTAAGTAATATATCAAACACATTAATAAAATATTCAATTCCAATTTCATTATTCCGTAATAAAATGATTCCATCCGACCAAACCCGCATAATAGTAACATACATTATATTTGGCCAGTTTTCATACTTTGATCTTTTTAGGTGGTTCTAGGAGCCTCAAGGGCTGTACGAAGTTTCCTCCTATCAATCAGTTGATATAAATAAATACGTACTAATCTATGGCGAGGATTAGATGGATATGGTTTGTACACCAAATTACCAATCGATCCTGAACATGTTCCAAAATTCGGAAGGTGCGTTTGTCAATTTATTGGGCTAAAAGATTCTCCATAATATTTTATGCTTCAACTTTCTAGCATACTACTACCTCCATCCCATAATAACTATCGTTTTAGAAAGAAATTTTTTTCCCAATTTATTTGTCGTTTATAACTTTCTAGAAGAATAAATTATTTATTTTCCTATATCACCCCTACCTTTTCTCATTGTCCCAAGAAATTTTTTCCCTTGTATTAATAGTTTTCAACTTCCCATAAAGGGGTAGTGATGAAATTTCACATCAATTTTAATTAATAAATGATAGCAATAAATGACTTTCTTAATCCATGTGCATCAAGCTAAAACGACAGTTATTGTGACGCCCCCAAAATTAGGTATACATCACCCATCTTGGGTCGTCAGATACATAGTACAGAATACAAATACAACTGATTAATACATCTGTCGTATACAATACGACAAAACATAAACTGTGAGTTTGAATACAAATATTATCTTCTAGAGAGTATTCATACTCAAAAGGAGTCCTCATTACATTTATTAACACACCATTACATAGAATAGTGAGGACTACTAACTAATACTATCATTCGGACCATCACTCCGTACCCCGACTTGTCCCAGCTACGTTCTCATTTCCTGAAGAGAACAGTGAAAGAAAGGGTGAGCTCAACTAGCCCAGTAAGAAATATTATGACTAAGATAATGCAGAATAAATTATCATTAGCCTTCAACAATGTTAAACTGATAAAATATAATAGACATCAAGTTTAACTGCAGCGGAACAAGCAATCCATTAAAAGAGTCAAGTAGAAAATAAACTCTACTATCTTTTATGATTTAAAAGGTTTTTCAACACTGCGATCGCTGAGACTCAGCTTAATAAAATAATCCACATCATCGAATCACCCCTGCACTACGGCCAAGGATATTCGTGTATTCATTAATGGTCATGATCATGCCAACAACTGTCCATCAATGCACTACGGGCCAATGAGGACTTTTACCACATCATTTGTAACATTACGGTCATGATTATACCGAATAATCCCTGGTCATAATCATACCAAGTCCATCTATGCACTACATGCCACAGATGACTTTCAACATTTTATAAACATGAGGATGATGACAATGATATAAGAATTCAATAAAACAAGTTCAAGAATTAATTTATCCAGGAATTAACAACGTCCAAATTGTCAACATGATACTGCATTGTGGAGTAAAATTCAAGAATGCTTAGAAGAATATTTTCTTGAAAAGATACTGGATGAAACGCAACTATCAAGGATATTCCACAACTTTCATGGAGTATAGAAGTCAAAACTTAACCAACTGAGTACAATAAAGAATGGAATAACAAAAGAAATCACCATGCATGCGATAGACCGCACAGACAGGTTATTCCAATAGAATAATAAATAATGGAACCAGGTCCGGCGTAAACGCACAGACAGGATATTCCGACAGAATAATAAATAATGGAACCAGGTCCGGTGTAAAACACACAGACAGGATGTTCCAACAGAATAATAACAAGACGGAACCAGGTCCGGTGTAAAACACACAGACAGGATGTTCCAACAGAATAATAATAAAAACGGAACCAGGTCCGGTGTAAAACACACAGACAGGATGTTCCAACAGAATAATAGAAGAATGTCACCAAGTATAGGGTAGATCCGCGTATACAGGTTATTCCAACAGAATAATAAGAAATGGAATAACAACAGTTCTCTTCATGAATAAGAAAGAATAACACCCCTTACCGTTTTAAAGAAGAGCTGAAGTAAGGAAGTAGTTAAGTAGCAGAATACTCTTCTTCTCTCTCTCTATAGTTTCTCTCTCTAGAGTTCAGTGAATTCGTAAGAAATAATGAAGGAATGAGCTGCTATTTATAGAAAAATAGAATGCATAGTAACTAATCCATGAACGGTCCAGATTGATTACTTTAATCTGACGGTCCATATTTAAAGAAAAATCTTTTAAATAAAATAAAATATATTCTATTTATAGAATAACTTTAATAAAGTATTTTGTTTTATATAAAAAGATGTTTCTGTTTTATTACGTTAATAATACGAATAAAACAAAACGTCATTATCGCTAAATAATTCATATTATTAACTGACAATAATAGAATCAAACTGAGTGACTTCTCACATAAGCATTAATAATCAATACCGTGTGCTACTATGCAACCACACGTATTACTGTACTTTTACTACCGAGTAGTTCAACAGCAACAATGGTAAAATTTCCGCCGTTATTTTTAATAAAATATTTTTGTCGTTTTCTCAATCCGACAATAATTCCGTTGTGGGGTCCACCAATGATTGTGTCGTTGTACGAATATTCCCTGTTAAAACGAATATTCCCCGACCAATCGAATATTATATAACAACTTGCGTACTTTGCAAAATTTATAAATATTACCCACAACTATTATATCAAATTAACTCCATAATATTCAAAAATGATATTTATAAAAAAATTCATCTTTATTTATAAAAGTTGGGGTCTTACAGTTATTATGGAATGGAGGGAGTATCTTACACTAACTCTTATAAATTTGGATATGACTTTGGAAATATTTTATAAAAACTGAATGAAATAGTTTTGAATCTGAATGATGAATAAAAAAAGTTGTTTGATACAATAAAATTCCTATTTATGAATACTCTATATAAGAATAATTTCTACAATATTATAAAAAAATGTGGTCATAATTTAGGTCAATTATAAATAGGAATAACCTCTAAAAGACTACATATATATATAGTAATAAGAAACTTTACCTCTATATAATAATAATTTCATATATATATATATATATATATATATATATATATATATATATATATATATATGAGAGAGAGACAATATTAATTTTAAAAGATTATATTTTCTATAAAAGACTACATTTACTATAAATAACTATATTTTCCTATAAAAGACTATATTTTCCTATAAAAGACCATATTTTTCTATAAAAGACTACTTTGCATAAATATTTTTTGAATAATAAATATTAGGGAGTTCTTATTAATATTTTTGTTAGAGTGGATATTTTTGGGTGTTCGAAAAATATTTTGTACCAATACCTCTATTTAATAATAACCTCTCAATTAGAATACAAATAGTTTGGTTCAAGTCTATTCTTAAATAGAGGTTTTACTGTAATTGATATGTCTGAAACATCTGAATAACATATTTTTATTATTTTATCCCTCTGAAAAAATTTAAAATTATTGTAAATTATTTAATATTACTTGATATAATAGTTCATATTGTAAAAAAAAATACTTCATTCAATTTATTTAGCTAAAAAAATGACACTTTCGTTATAGAAATAACAAAAGTGTTGTGAATTTAACAATTACCCATTAATATTCCCATGTTTATATTAGAAATTTAATAGTACTACTCCCTCCGTCCCTTAATATAAGACGTTTTAGAGAAGTTTTTTTGTTACTTAATATATGACGTTTTAGAATTTCAAATAATCATTAATTATTTAATTTCTAATATTACCCCAAATAATAAATATAATTTTAATTTTTTCACTATTTTTTTCTTAATAAATAATAACTTATTTTTTTAATATAAAGATAATATAAATATTTAATATTATATTTAATATTATATAATTATTTTTTTAATGCTTGTACATAACTTTAAAAAGATATTAATTATATTAAGCGTTAGGGAGGGAGTATTAAACTAGTAAACCCTTTCTTACACGAAGCTGAAAATTTGTGAGAGTGACCGTAATGTACAAGTCACAGTCCGGCCCGGACTATTGTTCTCCCCGACCTCCTATGATCTTCCCTCTCTCCGTAACGGACCTTCTTTCCTCCTCTGAAAACTATACATATATTCGCTCACCAATTATTAATTAATTCCTCTGTTCCTGTACTCAATCAGCCAAGCCATGTCCTGCTCCGCCACCAATGGCGGCGAAGAATATCTAACTCAGCCACTCCTCCACCACCCCTACAATGTCCTCCGCCGATCACCATCAAATGCCACCTCCCAAGTCGCCATCGTCGGCTCCAATCTTTGCCCCATTGAAAGCCTGGACTACGAGTGAGTATAGTCAAATTAAATCATTTCATTAATGTGCTTTTATTATACATATAAATTCAGTGACTTAGCTACGGTTATTATGATTTTTTTTACCGAGTGAATTTTGGTGTTTGTGAATTTTTATATAGGATTATTGAGAATGATTTCTTCAAGCAAGACTGGAGAAGTAGGGATAAGATCCAGATATGCCAATATATATTCATGAAGTGGACACTTTGTTTCCTAATTGGATTCATTGTTAGTCTTATTGCTTTCTGCAACAACCTGGCTGTTGAAAATCTCGCCGGCGTCAAGTTCGTTGTTACTTCTAACATGATGCTAGCCCAAAAGTAAGTATTCTTCTCTACTATGTGGTTGGCCAGACTTCAGACTTTAGTCTAATAAGCTTATCCCTAAAAAAATACAAAAAAAAATTGTGAGTGTGAAGATATCACACTCACATGTAATGTTGGCCCAGGACATACAAAAAAAATTGTTGGGCCAGAAGTTATTTTCTTTATTTTGTGGGT
The DNA here is from genome assembly GCA_016801055.1 of Panax notoginseng. Lineage (NCBI taxonomy): Eukaryota > Viridiplantae > Streptophyta > Magnoliopsida > Apiales > Araliaceae > Panax > Panax notoginseng. The sequence continues at coordinate 171,597,004 of CM029021.1, forward strand.
TGTCGGATATAGGCTGAAAATTTTCAACATTCTCTAGGTGCTAAACAAATTGTTAAGAATATTTTTTCAGGCATTCAAATGTTATTTCTTTTACCGGACAATTTGAATGTTCTAAAACTATCAATTCAGTATAAAAGTTATCCTTGAGAATGAGTGGGGAGAGCAGGAAAAAAGATGAGGGTATGTTACACTGTGTTTGTGAGTTTGAGAATAAAAGAAAGGAAAATCTTTTAAAATTTATGGGAGAAAAGAGAGAAGAATTTCTTTCCTTATGTTTATGAGTTTTGAAAGGAAACTTTTAACTTAAAATAGGACATTAGTTTTTAGTTTTTACATAAGATTACATTTGATAAATCATGATATGGTTATTTTCGGTACATTGAATTGTTAGTACAAGTCTTTGACCAATTTCTTCCCAAACTTGCCCAGAAGAAGTTTTTGCGAGGAAATTTGTTTCTAATTTCTCTTATTCTCTTTTCTCCTTATTAAAACTCACAAATGCAGTGTTGGTGTGCAGAGAAAAAGGAGACACGAGTGGAGAGAAAAAGGGAAAAAGAGTAGATGGAGGGAGAAAATAGTTTAGTTACAGTATCCAATTACCATATAGGTCTTTTGAGTGGGATTGGGATTTTTTTTAACACTTTGGCTTCACCAGGAGGCTGTTAAATCCCCTTTCTCAGGCTTTATAAAATAGAATAGATAGATCATAAATGTAATATATATATATATATATATATATATATATCATATAAAGAGGGACCTTTAACCACTTTTGTGAAGCTATACGTTAACAAAGAATTTTATTTTTATTTTTTATTTTGTTTACCTATTTAATTAGTTGTGCTATCAATGTTTTAAGAAACTTTCCTGCCGAATTACAATTACAAAATACATGACACACAGGTGTTGGTTATAGCAATAATGGTGGCCCAACACATCATACATCTCTTAAAAAATTACCGAGAATTTGTTGCCACGTAACTAGCAACAGAAAATCGGCAATATAGTTTCTCAATACATTATTTCCCATTCCCTATTTTCTCCCTATTCGTTTAACTTCTGCGAATCTTTGAATATGACTGGAGTAGTGGATTGAAGTGAAAACTGCTATACATGGTTTAAATATTTTCCCTATTTTCTCCTCCAAACTTGCCTTTCTTTTAAATTTTTACCTAACACACACGTTTGTGCGCGCTCTACTAATATATATAACGCTGACTAAAAGTTGCTATGTTTCTTATATTTCAGCTTTAAACACTAAAAGACAGTGTAGTATATAAATTTTAGTCATTTCCAGGAATTATAAATGTATGTACTGATTGAATTGTGTAAATTTGGTACAGGTTTGTGTCGGCGTTTCTTGTATTTGCTGCCTCAAATTTTGGCCTGACATTGTTTGCATGTATAATTACGGCTTTTATAGCGCCGGAAGCTGCTGGGTCAGGTATACCTGAAGTTAAGGCTTACTTGAATGGTGTGGATGCCCCGGCAATATTTTCTCTACGAACACTGATTGTTAAGGTAATATGCGTCTCAGGTGTAGGGTTCATGATATTCTTCTTTCTTCATTATGTGTATTTTTCTGTTTAAATTTTGCTAGTTTCTTCTGGAAATTGTGTAAAGCATGGGTTTTTTTCATACTTAAAAGTGGTGGAGTGGAAACTCAAATTAATAAGGTCATTTCAATTTCTCATAATCAGAAGGGGTGAAGAATGATTGTGGCTTGGGTCTCGTTCCAGGCTCAGGTGTGAAAAACACTGTTACCAAAATGGAAATTGGATGTGGCAAGTGTTAATTGAGGTCCTGAAAACTATGAGAAGGAAAACATGAAGTGGGTGATATATTTGGATTGAATAGAAAGCTTGAAGAAAGCATAATAATAAGGTAATGGTCAGGAAGAGAGTAGGAGCATTAGTATATTGTAACGAAGCCATTCTGCTATTATCCACCTCTCCCCCTCCAAAAAAAAGAAAGAAAGAAAGTAAAAGGAAGTAGAGATTGAGTAAACTGCTTATGCTTGCTTAGTCTGCATATTCTTTCTAAATGTTATCAACTTCAATCTCTTCTCTTCCATTATTGTTTCTTTCTCAAAGCTAGAGGTCTCATCTGATATTAATAATTTGCAGATAGTTGGTAGTATTGCTGTTGTGTCTTCATCTCTTCATGTTGGGAAGGCAGGCCCAATGGTCCATACCGGTGCATGCATTGCTGCAATAACAGGTCAGGGAGGGTCTAAGAAATATGGGTTAACATGGAGATGGTTACGGTTTTTCAAGAACGACCGAGACAGGCGAGATCTTGTTACATGTGGATCCGCTGCTGGAATAGCTGCGGCTTTTCGTGCCCCAGTTGGCGGTGTACTGTTTGCTCTTGAAGAAATGGCATCTTGGTAGTGTTAACACGTGCTTCATCTGTGCTTTTGTAGTTATTTTATGGTGTGTTTTTGTATGTTTCAAGTTCCAAAATCTGAAAACTAGTGTTCTGGGGAAGTTACTCTCTCTCTCTCTCTCTCACACACACACACACACTAACACACTCATATTTTTCTCTTTCAGTATATATAATATCGTTCGGTATAATCCTCATGTTTGTAAAGATACATTTGGAATTTTGTGTGCTGAACTTCTTCAAGAATGCTTGATTAGTATAGTAGTAGGCAAGAATTGGGCTTGGTGGATTTTCATGCTGCATATATGCAAGTGTTATAAGTCTTTTACCTTTTAATGTGTCCATTAGGATAACTTAGGCCCCATTTTGGTTAGTTCTCTAGTTGGACTTGAATAATTTCTTTATAAATCAAGAAGCTCTTTGTAATGTGAGATATTTCTGTCCGATATCATCAGTTCATTTATTTAGAAATAGTTTGTGTTCTTTGATTTTTTGACAAATATATTTGGTCTTGGACCGGCAACTTCGCAGAATCTAGCTCACAGCTTACATTTTAAATTTATAAGGATAAGCGCTGCACAATGTATTTTGCTTTATAACTGATCTTATATTTTAGAATGTAGAGCATATCAATTATCTGAGTTCAGTATCACATTAATTTCCTTTTGTTGTACTTGTTTTAGGATGTCGCATAAACTTGTGAACTGCATTCTTTTAGTTCTCTTCACATAAAATACAGCACCTAGCTTCCTTGAAGCTTCTTAGGCTTTCTCTTACTTTGGACAGTTGGACCTCAGTATTGCTTGATTTCTGTGGGTTTTCATTTGCTCTGCTCATTAAGTTGAATCTGTGGCCCTTGCGACCCAATATATTCAATATCATCTACTTGCATGTGTATACAGAAACATTGCCATGAATGTTGAAATCTAACAAGCATGTAACAAGTAGCCAGATTGAGGGGTCACTATATAACCTTGCACGATTAGCACAGTTATATCTACATCTTCTTTTGCAGGTGGAGAAGTGCACTTTTGTGGAGAGCTTTCTTCACAACAGCTGTTGTTGCCCTTGTGCTTCGGGCACTAATTGATGTTTGTTTAAGGGGTAAATGTGGATTATTTGGAACTGGGGGTCTAATAATGTATGATGTCACCTCAGCAAATATAACCTATCACCTTAGGGATGTGCCTCCTGTTCTTCTTCTGGGAGTTATAGGGGGTATTCTGGGGAGTTTGTACAATTTTATTTTAGAGAAGGTACTCCGAGTTTACAACCTACTTAACGAGTAAGCTTCCAATTAAGCTTTGTGGTTCTTAGCGTTCATAATCTGTGCTTTTAAGTATAGTTAAAGCACAAAAGCTTATTTTCTTTGTGATTTTTTTTTTGCAGGAAAGGCACTGCTTATAAAATAATTCTTGCTTGCTCAATCTCTGTTCTTACATCCTGTCTTCTATTTGGATTGCCATGGCTTGCATCTTGCCGGCCTTGTCCTGCTGATGCATCAGAACCTTGTCCAACAATTGGTCGATCTGGTAATTACAAAAAGTTTCAGTGTGCTCCTGGTCATTACAATGATCTTGCAAGCCTGTTTTTCAACACAAATGATGATGCAATCAAAAACCTATTCAGTAAAAACACTGACTCTGAATTTCACCAGTCATCAATTCTGATATTCTTTGTCACCTGCTTTTTTCTCAGTATCTTTAGTTATGGTATCGTGGCTCCTGCTGGTCTGTTTGTTCCTGTTATTGTGACCGGTGCCTCTTACGGGCGTTTTGTTGGAATGTTAGTTGGTTCACATTCGAATCTTAACCATGGCCTCTTCGCTGTCCTGGGTTCTGCTTCACTTCTTGGTGGATCTATGAGGATGACAGTTTCATTATGTGTTATTATCTTAGAATTAACCAATAATCTGTTATTATTACCCCTAATAATGCTGGTTCTTCTAATTTCTAAGACTGTAGCTGATGCATTCAATGGAAATATTTATGATCTGATTATGAAGTTAAAGGGCTTTCCCTACCTGGAAACTCATGCTGAACCATACATGAGACAGTTGACAGTTAGTGAAGTTGTCACTGGCCCACTCCAGCTATTTCACGGCATTGAGAAGGTCGGTAATATAGTACATGTTCTTAAGACTACAGGGCATAGTGGTTTCCCTGTGATTGATGAGGCTCCATGTTCTGAAGCCCCGGTTCTGTTTGGCCTGATCCTTCGTGCCCATCTTATCACATTGCTAACCAAAAAAGCTTTCTTGCTCACTCCTGTGCGTACAGGCATTACTGCTTTTAAGCAGTTCTCAGCAAATGATTTTGCTAAAAAGGGTCTGTGCAAAGGTGACAAAATTGAAGATATAGAGTTGACTGAGGAAGAGATGGAAATGTTCATCGATTTACATCCTTATACTAATGCTTCACCCTATACTGTTGTGGAGACAATGTCACTAGCAAAGGCTCTCATACTTTTCCGAGAAGTTGGTTTAAGGCACCTGCTGGTGGTACCCAAAATTTCCGGTGTAAGAAAATTTACCCTACTCATAACTCTTTTTTTTTTTTTTTAAATTCTGTTCAGTGAACATAGGCATTGCATTTCACTTTATATAATTCAGTGATGGTAACACAATAGGATGACTTTCTACCTTCAGTATTCATAGTGTATTTACCATTTTTACCTAATTATTTCATATGATATTTAAGTGCAAAAACAGTGATCCATTTTTAATATGAATATATTTCAGCAATTTATTTGTTGGCCCTCTATTACCAAAAAGCTGCAAATAACTTATAATGTGCTTCCATCTTGTAAAACAACTTCCCCCCAACCCCCCTGTTTTCCTTTGTTGATTTTATATCTTTTAATAGCATTTTTCTAATTTATCAGTGTAGAGTTACATAATAGAATGTGTTTGCGTGTCTGCACTCCATAGTTGTTAAGCATGAGCTGCTATCCTCGTTTGTTTTCTCTCATGTTAGTCTTTTCTATTTACTTCTGAAGTGACTTTTCTGTTTTGGTTTGTTACTAAATGAACTGAAAATCCCTATTGCCTTGTTTGCAGAGATGGCCGGTTGTGGGCATATTGACGAGGCATGATTTCATGCCGGAACATATATTGGGTCTGCATCCTTTGTTGGCAAAGAGCAAGTGGAAAAGACTTCGAATCAAATTTCCGGAATGGGATAAAATAGTGTAGGGCACTTCAGCCGAGCAACTAACAGCTTTTCACTTGTCACACCTAGTTTGCATTATAAAGCTAAAGAGCCATATTTAGGACAAGCACATTATGGTAAGTCTGTGCCATGATGGGTTGAGGTATTGGTTATCTGATCCTGTAATTATCAAATCTTACTCTGGATTTATACACTATTGTACAACAACATTAATTATAGGAACTGATATTTTCACATCAAAAATTATATTTCCACATGGAGTGGAGTGGGTCCCATTTCTGTGTGAAAATATCATTTTAACACGTGAAAATATCAGTTTCTTAATTATAAAGCCTTTTGTTGGGATATTTACTCACCTCTTTAGTTGATATGGAAGTAGTGGTATTTTGAGAATCTTGAAACGTGTGTAAATGTACCTCCCCCATATGAAATTGTCACAATATAAAATATTTGAAAGTTAAAAAAATGCAATTTCTTTTAGAGTTATTTTTTAGCAAAAATAAATAAGTAAATATTTTGAGCGAGTTATTAATGTCTGAAATTCGGGCATTGTATTCACTATTCAGTTTGTAAAGTTTACAACTCTGTACTCCTCCAGTCTTTGACTAAAAAATAGAAGCAATGCCATAATATTATATGCATCTTACTTTTGCCGACTTTCTATTTTTAACCTTTTCTTCCAATGATTTTCTCCTAAAACTCCAACAGCTGATACCCAACAATAATAAATTATTTTTATAAACACACGGGTGAATAATGAATATTGCGCAATTCAGTAAGCATCATCGGCAGCTTAGCTTAGCTTAGCTTAGCTATATGTGCATCATATTACTAGCTGTTACAACTTGCGCTGAGCAATCAAATGAGGTTGTGGAATTGAATTGCCTCTCAACAAAACATAACTTAAAACTCAACCACGCGCTAGAGTTGAATTGAGAATCACTTATTTATACTACGACTTGGTAATGGAAATGAAATACAAAATGGGTTGGTTTTCCCTACTGAAGATCCGGCATATCTTACCATCATGAACAACGAGAGCATACATTATCAATTTCCCCCACTCCTATATCCCTCTGTAATTCATTTTCCATGATGATGGCCAAAAGAAGGAAAACTGATTTTTCCTTGCATGTTTGTTCTTCTTAGCTTACAAGAATAGGCCATGGAAAACAACTCTCAAGTCTAGCTTATTTCTAATTCCTAACGCTCCGAAGGTACTTCATTCTTATTCCCCACAACTGCTCTCCCACTGATTTCATGTCTGGACGATCAGCTCGCGTAGGTGCCACGCAATGGATCGCCAAATTAAACATTTTCCCCAGTATATCCTTACCTACTGTTCCCTCCATCAAAGGGTCAACAATCTCCTTGATATTTCCTTCCTCATACATACGAAAAGCCTGCAAAAACCATACAAAATGTGAAGACTTTTAAAGATAAACAAACAGCTACTTTGGAGGGCAAAATGAAAATTTCAAGAACAGAGCAAAGCTTTTATTATGCATTCTACATTTCTACTTCTACAAGGTGAAATCAACTTAAAACTGACAATCAAGAGCTCAGGCAAGTAACTTTGTTTTCCACACAACTTTTAAACCTAGTCTCCAAATGCAAAAGATCCTTAAATCGCATATGTAGACTAAAGTTCTAACCAGGCATCGATGGACCAACTGTCTGTCGCAGAAGTTTTCAGTCTTATAAACAAAAGTTTGGTTTTGATTGCAGATGAAGAATGTGAAAGGAAGTGTTATGAACTTATGAGAAATGTGAGTTGTTACAATCCGACATTGCCGTTCGAGTGCGACATTGAAGGCCTTAATTACAAGGTTGGGCCCTAGACCTATCAACTTAAGGTTTTAGATCTCTAATCAATCAATAATGCCCAAGTTCCAACATGTGCATATCAACATGACACAAGTCTTTAGGTTTTACCCAATCAACCGATCCAATACTTCCAGTGCAAACTCATTCTAGTTTAAGCAAAAGCCAAATGTTAAGAATAGAATAGTTTAACATCTGACTATAAACTGAACCATCCAATAGTATAAAAATACTATAGCCAAGCACAACTGAAGTATTGGGCTTAGTTCTGGATTATGACTTGTTTTTTGGAAAATGAATTACCTATTCTAAAATGATAAGTAATTTTATGAAAAAAACTATGCTTAAAAATCCATCGACCTGTTAAACGATTTCCGGTGACCACCTTTTCAGTGTTAAACCAATTCGTAACCATGAGCCAACAGATACCCCTTAACCTTACCTCAGCACATTCCCCAGTTTAGTTTAGGTGGAGGTTGATCTAAGGCTCCATCTGTTTCAAGGATAACACTTTCCAGGAAAATGTTCTTTGCATTTTTGGATATTTGGTAGTTACGAGCTCAAAATTGACAGGCCTAGTAGTTTGGCAGATTTAAAAGCAATCCAATTAGAACGAATGATTTACAACCTAATATGTAGACTTAGTTGTGGCGGATGTTGCTCAGGGAATTAGTAGCCCAAAAAATATTGGTTCACAACATGAATGAACCAAATCCATGTTGTTCTCAAAGGTACTTGTGTTCATGGTTCTCAAAGATATCTTTTTTGGTTTGATGCATAACTAGAATACCATGTTCACAAGCTTAATATTACTTTATTTTGAATATGAAGTAGCACAACAAATATCTGTCAAATAATGCATACAATTCTTTTTTTTCCCGCAAATAGTGGGAGTTAGGAACTTACCCATCTAATTGTCACCCTCTCGTCAGGTGGTCTCTTCGGCTCCACAGGACGACGGCCTGTCAGAATTTCTAATAGCAAAACACCAAATGAATATACATCACTCTTGGGGGTGAGTTGATAGGTTTTCATGTATTCAGGGTCAAGGTAACCGACTGTTCCTTTTACTTTGGTTGATACATGTGTTTTATCTGAGTCCATATCTCCAAGCCTTGCAAACCCGAAATCAGCAACCTTGGCTCTCATCCTCTCCGTGAGAAGAATATTGGATGACTTCACATCTCGGTGAATAATTTGCTTCTCTGTTGCAAGATCAACAAAAAATAAGCATTGCATGTCCCAAGAAACAGAAAACAACAATATATATACACATGAATTGAGCTAGGTTGCTTATCAAAACAAATAAAAACACATGTTGCATGAAAACCTCATAGGCAAAAAATATATAGTGGAAAAACAAAGTATTGAGCATGAATGTATCGAGCATCTCCAGATAAGAAAACAGGGAGCACGGCCCAAGTTTGCAATAGGTGCGTCGTTTCTTGGAAAAACAAGAGAAAATGAATATGGTTTCAGAATCATAGTCCAAATGGTTATCCTTAAGTTTAACCTTTGCAAGTACCACTAGAAATGTTGGCTACGCTGGAAATATTAGAATTAATCTGACAGTTGAGCTTTTCTAGCAAGTTACAGAGATCAAAAGACCCATGTTTTCAAGTATCATTCTTTTTGTCAGTGTTGTATTGCATGTTTTTTCCCTAGGTTAATCTGTGTTTGTTCCTAGTTTACTCTTTTTTAGAAACATATTTCTTACTTAATAGTTAATAAGCATCATAAAGGTACGGAATCAAGATGAAAAATAGAACTCAAATCCTGGTTTCTATATATAATATTCAGTTTCTTTAAATGCAGTAATAAATAATTTAAAGTAATCTCCTGATTTATGTACAGTTGGTCCAACTCATCATGATAGTGTTGATTTGTATTAAATGGTTTTTGAGCAATGAGAATCTAAAATTTGTTAATTTAAAAACCCAAGAGTGAGATGGAGAAAATATTTCATTTCATAGCAAATGGTGTTGATTTCATATTATTAAAGTAATCGCATGATAATCTTTCCATTCTTTTATGTTTTCAATTTTAATAAATAGAGTTCGATTTGATATTGTTACTATGATCCTACTCAAAATACCTTGACCATTTACATCCCCACAAGATGTCACTACAAAAAATGTAATAATGGAAAGAAAAAAAATTAGAGCAGGTATTGTCCAAAAAAGCTATGCGAATAGGACGGGTATGAATTGGGTAATATTCACTTGGAGGTCATGTGCTGCTTTATGTCAAAATGAGAACTTACATTATACTCACAAAGATAGATGAAAGCACAGAAAGGTTATAAACCTGCATATTGATGGAGATAAGTTAGCCCATGAGCAACATCAATGGAGATTTCAAGTCGCTGATTAAAATCCAGATGATTTCCTCTTAAACCTGCCACGAGCAGCAGCAAATTGTGAGTACTAATTTTTTTTCAACGGGGATTGGAGTATTTCAATCCCTTTTAAGTTCACAACCTTACCATCCAAATGTTCTCTCAGAGTACCGTTCGGTACATACTCTGTGATAATAAGACAATCATTTCCTTTATCAACATAACCAAGCAGCTTCACTAGATTTCGATGCTCAATTTTGGCAAGAAGTTCAACCTCAGTTTTGAATTCAATTCGTAAAGCTTCAAAGTGCTCCTGTAATATTTACTTTAACATATAAAAAGCATGCAATATGGAAGCAATAGAAATGGGCAAAGGATTTTTGCAACCCCCACCAAAAAAAAACACAATAAAGAGTTTGTTTCAAAACCTCAGGGTGAAACTGTACACTTTAAATTATGCATCTCTAATTTAAAGATGGTTGTACTTTTCTTATAAGATTGCTCGAGGAGAATTCAAACATTACTACTGCTTTTGAAGAAATCAAATCAGATTTTGTTTAATGCAAGTATAGAATTCCATATATAAATTTTCACTCATGAAAAAACTTTAACTTACCTTCTTCGCTCGTTTTATGGCAACTACCTGGCCATCTTGTAGTTGGGCTTTGTAGACAGTCCCAAAACCTCCTTCACCCAATCTTAGTGACGGGGAGAAATTTTGGGTAGCTCTAGCAGCCTGATTCATATTGAGATGAACTGATCCAATTCTGCTGATTTTGGGAGACATGGAGAATCTAGAAGGGCTTGGCGGCACGCGCATTGGACTGGCAGGAACCTTTTCTGAAACAGAATTCATCTCCAAGGAGGAAACAGAATCCACTGCAAGGACAATATAGGGAGCGCCTGAATAATCAGCAATTATTTTTAAAGATTTAAAAGAGAAGTCACATATAGAACTAAGTCTGTACTATAACTTATTCCACATAAAATATGTGCATGCATAAGCAAAGCAGCTAGACCTTCATATAATTATATCCTCTCTTTAGAAGATCCATACATCACATATGTTCACAAGGTTCTCAATCTCAATTTCTCAACACAAAACTTTTTACGAAAAAATAAATGTTTTGACTCACTTGAAACAGGGTCCTTTGAAAGAACAGTATGGACTGTTTCTTTTCTTCTCTTACGAAAGCAAGGGCAAAGAAAAGCGCAACATAGAACAAACATTCCTGGTACTGCCACGGCCAATTTTTTTGAGGTTAGCACAGATTTGTGATCAGTTTTTGCTTCACTCAGCTTACTTTTCTGATGTTCTGTAGTTTCTTCTCTAACCACCTTTTGTAAAAGTTTCCTTCCAGCCTCCAAGGGTAACTCATCTGCAAAATGATACCTAAAAGTATTAGAACACATCAAGTATAAGTATTAAACAAAACTTATGCATTCAGACATTATCAGAATACTAGTTAACCTTTTTGCTTAGAAAATTATCCATCACAAAAAACTGAGCATTTCATAATAGTGCGTACCTAATGCAAGATTCAACCTGCAGTAACGATTGCCAAGATTTTTAGTGATGAAGCAATGATTTGAGATGTAGAGTTTGAGGGCTTTACAGAACAAGTCTTTATCTACTAATTTCCCATTTATGTAAGACAATTCATGACCAGAATTACTTGAATAACTAACATGATACGTTCCACAAGCCGTTGACCGTAACAACCCAGAGCCAAATATTATTGGCAATTGAACCAACAGCAATAGATTCAACAGAAGTACTGCCATTCTCAGCGATGCCTTGCATACATAATCCATATTTCATGACTAGACGATAACCAAACTAAACTAGTCCCGTAGTGCTCATTAACATATAAGAACCAACACCTTAAAGCACCTTACATGTAAATAAATGTCATTTGGCCAATTCACTAAACTGTCAAAGAAGATAGAGAGGGGGACAGAAAATGGTTCCAAAGTTCAGACCTTAACTGCTCCAAACAGGTAGGATCAGTTTCCACAATCAATCACTGGTGAAGTCAGTCAAACAGTCTTCAAAACCCAACCATTTGGCAAGATGAAACCCAAACTAGAAATTTCTGCGCTGACAACAGGCACTTCTCAATCTCAATCACTTCCAAATACAATCTAATTACCCTAAACCCGAATCACAGCTATCGAAGAATTGGATCCGAGTTGTATCAATAATTCAATAGCTACAATTCCAATATACCAAGAATTTCAAAGTGCCAAAAATCTCAAACATGAACTGAATTCTAAGATGCTAAAGATTTACAAAACCAGAAACCCCACAAGAAACAATAGGCTAAAAACCTTCTGTGCTAGGTTTCAAGTAGTAATATTCTTTTGATCAAACTGCTAAATACCATCCCAAAAACCCACAAACCCTTCGATACCCAATTCACCAAACCTCAAATAAGACCAGCCCAGATGAAAAAAAAACAGCTCAAACTCAACAACCCGATATTCAAAGCTTGTTCCTTTATGTGCTCAAGATGCATATATTTTAAAGTGCATATAACTTGAAAATGGATTAAGCACAATTATTTACTTTTCAACAGACTACTGTACTGAGAGCAGTAAAACTGATATAAAGGCGGCTGAGTTTTGAGAGTGAGAAAGTTTGGTTGGTTTATTTTGTCAAAGAAGAATCGAAATTATATGCAGAAAAACCGGCCTAATAGAAGATGGTGGTGGGCTCCGATGTAAGACGTCACATAGAATGGCCGTCTATACGTATATAAAAAACCATCAACAGTTCGAGAGTTTGGAAATTGTTGGTGGCGTGCAAGTGTGTGTACCCACATTAACCAGGCAACTTCCAAGTTGATGACCCAAACACGCCTTTAGCGTCATTTGGTGAAATTGTTCAACTTCATGCGTTGATAATTGAACTTGGAAATTATCATGATGTGTCCCCCGCACCCCCACTCCCACCCCCACCACCACCACCACCCCAACTCCCAATGTATTTTGTAATTTTTTGCTTGTCAAATTACGACTGAGAAAATATATTAATATATGAGATTTAATAAAATTAATTTATTATATTAAATATATTATCACAACAAAAAATTAACATAAAAATTTACAAGATCATGGACAATTATATTTGACGAGAAAGTTAAAGTTATCCGTCACAGAAGTGGTTTAAGAATAATACAAATAGTTTAAAAAAATAATATTTTTATTAATTACAGTAATAATATTTTGTTAATTTTCACACACACCACACTCGCACTCACACACAATAAATAAATAAATAAATATGTGATTAAGACAGGAAAACAAAATCCACCCTAACAATATACACATGTAATAGTATTAATAGATAAAGATTGAGGTTATGTACCAAACAACAACGCGGAAAACCATCTGTTTCCTGGAAAATGCTTTATTAGGGGACGAGTCCTTCCCTCCCTTCCATTCCACAAAAAATAAAATGATTTTATTATAATTATATTAATTGAAATTTTAAATATATATATATATATATATATATATATATATTAATTTTAAATTTCAAAAACACAAAATAAAACCCTTTTTTTCCCTTTAGAAACACAATGGAACACGGACGTCCCCGTAGTCTCTACTAGCTTTTGTTTTGTATGTTTTTTTTCTTCTCCTTTGATATATGTACATTTTTATCCTTGGTCCCCAACCCCAACCCCAACTAGATTTATATATTATTTAATAGAGAATCAATTATAATAAATTGTTTACTCATTTACTGATTATTTAAATTTTGGGAATACTTTTCGAGTAAATATGTTTATTATTTTAATATTATACTCCCTCTGTCCCAAATTAATTGCTCAGTTTTGGCTTTTTAAAGTCAAATTGACCATTTTTAAAACTAATCTTTTTACTACTTTTGCTAAAATATAGGTGAAGAGATTATAACCAAAAGAAAGTATATACAATTTATTACTAATCCCAATTTTTATAATTTTAGAAATATATTTATATATACTTAATTATTAATTCTTAAAATAGTCAATTTGACTTAAAAAAGTCAAAATTGAGTAATTAATTTGGGACGGAGGGAGTAATTACTAACAATTGATATAATTAATGATAATTTTTCACTTTTTCGTTTGTTGTTTAGGGTCAACTTTGTATATATATTTGACATGTAAAATAAGTGAGTGTTTGATAAAAATTGAATAAATCTGAATGAGTTGAATCTAAATCTGAATGAAAAAAGTCATTTGATAATTGACATGTCTGAAATATCTGAATAACATATTTTTATTATTTTATCCCTCTAAAAGAATACAAAATTGTTATAAATTTATTTAATATTAATTAATATAATAGTTAATGTTGTAAAAAAAAACTTCATCCAACTCTCAAAAAAGGGCACAGTATCCAAATATATTAAGAGTATAGTGGTTACTTTTGCATTTTACTCCTTTTTAGTATATTCTACGTTTGTAAGGGTAAAATATTTGCACTATCCATTTGCCCTACTAAGCACAAAAAGAAGGTTACTAGCTCAAATAATGGCCCTGGCCCATTTGGAGCCCAACTCGGGCGCAGAAAATGAGGCCTTGGTAATATTTGGATTCGTGATTGAGCGAATCATATAGTAAGTTAATAGTTAGTAGTCTAGTTTCTTCTTTCATTCTTGATCAACTATACTTATATATATACTTTCATAAAATCCAATATCAATATTTAATAAAACTCTAATAAATGCTTATTTTGTTCCATTTTCTTTATTTTTTATTCTCTCAGTTCCATATATAGGCGAATGAATGAATTATCTACAACAGTTGAACCTATGACAAACTTAAAATAGAATATTATTATATTTTTTGGTGGGACAAGGGAAATTTATAAAATAATAAATTTTAAAATGAGTAGTAGTTTTTTTTAATACTCGTCTTTACATTGATTAGCATTAAAAAAATCATATCAATTTTACGATAATAATGAGGTGATTAAAGAATTGTTAATATATATATATATATAATCATCCATCCATCCATCCATCCATATATAATAGTAATTGTTTTTTTAAGTGTAGCAGGGCTCTTCATTTTATATCCTTTTATCTCAGGAGTAAAAAAAGAGTAAATCTACATATACATCACATTTACTCCATGCTTACCGAAACGCAGGGAATAAAGTCGTTTTGGAATTATTTTTTTCGACAATTCAAGTTGTTTTTGCTTCTCCTCCTTTCACCGCCCAAATATTTCTCTCTCCTCTTGATTTCACTGCTTGACGAAACCCATGTGCAAACAACCATCCAAAACCGTGTGCCCCCAAAGTCAAAATTCAGGAGCAGTACAAAGCTAATCAATCAGTTTTATCCCCTTTAATATTTCAAAAATTTTGACTAAGAAATCCTTTCCTCTTGATTGATGATTTAAGTTTAAACTCTTGATCCAGCAAGATTGTATCTACATCATTAAATGACATGGTATCTAATAAGTGTTATATTCATTTTGTATCTAATCAATGTTGTGATCTGTTGTAGCTACGGTTGGTGGCTATATATTAGTCTGTGTATCCATCATTAAACCATATTTGCTTTTAATTCTTATCTTGTTTGATTTGATGATGGGTGTTTTGAGAATCTTCTTTTTTCGCTGAGCATTGGATTTCTCTGACAACCCATCGTTTTGTCGATTTAGCTTCTCGGCTCCAACTGCTCGCGGGGTCTGTTCGACAGCCTTGGGTATCTGATTTTTGGGTTGTGCTTTTGGTCTTGCCGGTATTCATGGCCTCCGTCCTGTTTTCCAGCTGATTTGGTTTCTCCTGATTTCTGGGGCCCCTTTCTTTGCATTTTGAAGCTTTATTTTGGACGGATCTGCTTTGTGCAGCAAGCAGGGAAATCAAGAGGAGAGAGAAATATTTGGGCGACGAAAGAGGAGAAGCAAAAGCAACTTGAGTTGTAGGAAGAAAAAAAAATTCCAAAACGATTTTACTCTCCGCGTTTCGATAAGCAAGGAGTAAATGTGATGTACATGTAGATTTACTCGTAAAAAAAATGTGTACCTTTCCTTTAGTCTACAAATACAAATTAAGTATTGTATATAAGGTTAGTGGGTGGGTAACATTTATTAGTAGTAGCATATATATTACCAGAATCATCTATCTATCTAAACTCCTAGTATAATGGAGTAGTAACATTAGGGGCAGCTTAAGTAGTAATGGGACCTGATAACCACACACTCGCAGCAGTACGACTATCCGAATTCAGGTGACACCTGTCATTCGCACAATATTATGCTCCTAGATTACACGTAGAGTTTTAGAAAAGCGAGTAGAGATGTTAAATATACTCCCTCCAAAAGCTGCTGACGATCTTCAAGAAAGAAAGAAAGAAAGAAAGAAAGTACACTCTGGACCATCCCTATATCTCAGCATTCTCTCTCTGTATTCCAATAAATTTTCTCTTGTACGTAAAAGATAATGGCGGGAAACGATTGGATAAACAGTTACCTGGAGGCGATACTGGATTCGGGGCCGGGGATTGACGATGCCAAGTCGTCACTGTTGTTGAGGGAGAGAGGGAGATTCAGTCCTACTCGCTACTTCGTTGATAATGTTATCACTGACAGTACTTCGATGTGACTGATCTCCATTGCTCATGGATTCGTGTATATATATATGCATCTCTCTTCCTATTTACTATCCTATATCTGTGTCTCCGTCTTTATATGTGGATATATTTTAGTTGCTTATGTTTGAACGGCACTTTCTCTCTATTTAACTAAATCGGTGTTAATTAAATATATATGTATGTGGTGATGATAGGCTCAAGCTACGAGGAGTCCTCAGGAGAGGAATACGAGATTGGAGAATATGTGTTGGCGGATTTGGAATTTGGCTCGCCAGAAGAAGCAGGTTGTTATAAAATCAATTTTTACCTCATTTAAGTTGTAGTAGTATGATATTGAAGTTTGAGTGAGCGACTATATCTTAGAATTGGAATTTGATTGTTTTATTTCTTAACCATAGACAATTTACTGTTTTTTAATAAGAGAGCCACTATATAGTTCAATTCTTTAATTATCAAGTGATATAGCCGTCATTTTAAGAACAAGCGTGCTTTTTGATATGCAAATTTGGGTCTACCCCTTCCAGTATTCTGCAGGCGGGGGCTGAAAACTGTCAATGGGCTCTTCTTTCTTTTTGAGTTGTAATATCTACGGTTCGTATTTTGGTTGCTGAAACTAATAAGTAATATCTGGATAACTGCAGTAAAAGATTTGTTTAGGTATGCTTGTGTATTGATTGCCCCCTTATTTAGAATATTGTTTGTTAAGGTAGGTTTGAAATGGTGTTTGGTGTTCTGGGTGGGATTTTAAAACAAGCTTTATTTTGTGCTCCGTTTTTTGGTTCCCAACATGAAACTATTCATGTGTGAATATGCATGGAATTCGAGATCTGTATTGAAACTTTTAGAGGTACTAATACTGCTCTTCCTACAATCAAGTTTTTGTGATTGTGAAGATATTTTGTTCTAATCCCTTCAGATATGTTGTAGTGTAGCATGGCTTATATCTAAGGTCTTTAAATACATTTTATGCTTTTGAAACTACCCAATCTGATATCTGTCTATACGTTAATCATCCTCATTTTTTACTTGTTACCACCTTCACTTATTTTGCATTAATTTCTGCTTACATTTGGGTATTAATGGAACTAATGGAGATGGATTTGATATATTCGACTTCTTGTTATGCATATAGATGATTTCGATATTAGCTTACTAAATCTTGTGTGATTTGAATTCATTATTTACATTCTATTGTTGCTTGTAGTAAATAATTTTTCTATTTTTGTGTAGCTTGAGGAAAAGCAAGCTCAGAGGATGGCCAAACGTCGTGTTGAACGTGAAAGAGGTCGTAGAGAAGCAGTTGCTGATATGTCTGAAGACTTGTCAGAGGGCGAGAAGGGAGATGCAGTCAGTGATATTTCTGCCCATGGTGAGAGTACAAGAGGTCAATTGCCCAGAATTAACTCTGTTGATGCAATGGAAGCATTCGCTAATCAGCAAAAGGGGAAAAATATGTACATTGTGTTAATAAGGTACCAGCTGAACATAAAATCTTTATTAATGCGGATTAAGAGGATTTGATGGCCACTCTAATGAAAACAATCTACTTGAATTTCTTATTTTTCATAAGAATTAACTCACATAAACACCCATATTGGGGGAAGGGATTATGTGTCTTGGACACTCACAAAACATACACAAGTTTTTGTGTCCTGCTTAAATTCCCAAAAAAGCCATACTTATGGAAGATTTCATCAATGGCAATTTCGTCAACTTAGATTTTCATTGGCTGTTTTGACATTGCACGATTCACACAAACATGCCTATGCAACTACTAGTATCCATGGACCATAACTTACATGGAGTGCCTAAATAATTATAAATTTTTTCAGTGTTATGTACTTATGTTTCAATTAGGATGCCATTTGCTGTCTTGCATCTCCAATATATGAAGTGAACATTCCTGGTAATGATTTTGGGCAATGACTTGGCTGCTGTAAGGGATTCTTTTATATGAAACACATCATCCAAGAATCCGCTTCTATTTCTAAATGTCACTGAGAAAAAAGCAGAGATCCTTGTTGTGCATGACAAATTTGCTTATCCATAATAATTACTAGAATTACTGCAGCCTGCATGGTCTAATACGAGGGGAAAATATGGAGCTTGGTCGTGATTCTGATACTGGTGGACAGGTAACTCTTGGTTATGAAAGCTTATAATTTTGTTATGCCATTGTAATTTGCTGATTAATAATCACATCCATCATAAAGATTTGTATTTAAATAGTTAGTCGTGGATAAACTATATAGTCTTCTTACCTTACTGAGGTGTTTGTGGAGGATATTGATAATATCCTGCCTCCCCTTTCTTTTAGGTCAAGTATGTTGTTGAACTTGCAAGAGCTTTAGGCTCAATGCCAGGTGTCTATCGGGTCGATTTGTTGACCAGGCAAGTATCATCTCCTGAAGTAGATTGGAGTTATGCTGAACCTACAGAGATGCTGCCTCCCAGAGATTCAGAAGGTTTGATGAGCGCAATGGGGGAGAGTAGTGGTGCATATATTATTCGTATTCCATTTGGTCCAAAAGATAAATATATTCCATAAGAACTTTTATGGCCTCATATCCCTGAATTTGTTGATGGTGCGCTTAACCACATGCTACAGATGTCTAAAGTTCTTGGTGAGCAAATTGGAGGTGGTCATCCAGTCTGGCCTGTTGCCATCCACGGGCATTATTCAGATGCAGGTGACTCTGCTTCTCTTCTATCTGGTGCTCTAAATGTACCCATGCTTTTCACTGGCCACTCACTCGGGAGAGATAAAATGGAACAACTTCTAAGACAAGCCCGATTATCAAGGGATGAAATAAATTCAACTTACAAAATAATGCGTAGGATAGAGGCATAGGAGCTAGCCCTTGATGCCTTCGAAATAGTCATAACTAGTACTAGACAGGAGATTGAGGAGCAGTGGCGCTTGTACGATGGTTTTGATCCGATACTAGAGCGTAAACTGAGAGCAAGGATCAGGCGTAATGTGAGTTGTTTTGGTAGATTCATGCCCCGCATTGTGACGGCCCCAAAATACGTATACATCACCCATCTTGAGACGCCAAATACATGGTACAGAATACAAATACAATCTTAAATATACAACATGAGCTAATAGTTTTAATACAAATATTGTCTTCTAGACAGTATTCAAACTCAAAATAAGTCCTTAATACATTTATTATCACACTATTTCATAGAATAGTGAGGACTACTAATGCTATCATCTGGACCGTCACTCCGTTCCCCGACTAGTCCCTGCTACGTTTTCATTTCCTGAAGAGAATAATGAAAGTAAAAGGGTGAGCTCAACTAGCCCAGTAAGAAATATTATGACTAAAGTGTTGTTTGTTTACATCTGATTGCCTCTTAATGGACTGCCTCTTATTCGCTAAGAGGCATGATGCTGTTTGTTTTGTTTTTTGTTACCTCTGAATGCCTCTTAATCGGTAAGACAGAAAATGAAATCTTAATAATTAAGAGGTACCTCTTAATGAATTTTTTTTGATAATTTTTTTTATATAAATATATTCAACAATATTATGTACTCATTTTTATTAAATTGAATATTTAAAATTATTAAATAAAATTTTACCCTTTAAAATGGTAAAATAGTGTCATTAAGAGACAACTTACTTTTTTGTTATCAAATAATTTTTTAGATTCAGACCTCATAACCATTCAGATGATCTAATTTATTAAGACATCATAATCATTCAGATCTTAATTTCCAAATTTATCAAACACAACCTAAGATAATGCAGAATACATTATCGTTAGCCTTCAACAGTATTAAACTGATAAAATATAACATCAAGTTTAACTGCAGCGGAACAAGCAATCCATTAAAAGAGTCAAGTAAAGAATAAAATCTACTATCTTTTATGATTTAAAAGGTTTTTCATCGCTTTTATCGCTGGGACTCAACTTAATAAATAATCCACATCACCGAATCACCCCTGCACTACGGTCAAGGATATTCTTTAGTATCACGACCACAATTATCCATACACTACGGGCCAAGAATATTTGTGTATTCATTAATGGTCATGATCATGCCAACAACTGTCCATCAATGCACTACGGGCTAAGGAGGACTTTTACCACATCATTTGTAACATTACGGTGATTATTACACCGAATAATCCCTGGTCATAATCATACTAAGTCCATCTATGCACTACAGGCCACAGATGACTTTCAACAAAATATAAACACGAGGATGATGACAATGATATAAGAATTCAATAAAACAAGTTCAAGAATTATTTTATCCAGGAATCAACGTCCAAATTGTCAACATGATATTTCTTTGTGAAGTAAAATTCAAGAATGCTCAGAAGAATATTTCCATGAAAGATACTGGATGAAG
Source organism: Panax notoginseng (assembly GCA_016801055.1). Classification (NCBI taxonomy): domain Eukaryota; kingdom Viridiplantae; phylum Streptophyta; class Magnoliopsida; order Apiales; family Araliaceae; genus Panax; species Panax notoginseng. Next base: position 171,617,688 of record CM029021.1, read on the forward strand.
CGCAAATATCAAGGATATTCCACTAATTTCATGGAGTATAGAAGTCAAAACTTTAACCAACTGAGTATAATAACGAATGGAATAATAGAAGAATTTTACTATGTATGCGGTACTTCGCATAGACAGGTTATTCCAATATAATGATAAATAACGAAACCAGGTCATGAGTAAACGCACAGACATGATGTTCCAACAAAATAATAAATAATGGAACCAGGTCATGCGTAAAGCACAGACAGGATATTCCAACAGAATGATAAATAATGGAACCACGTCATGTGTAACGCACAGACATGATGTTCCAACAGAATAATAAAGAATGGAATAATAGAAGAATTTAACCAAGTATAGGGTAGCCCGAGTATACAGGTTATTCCAACAGAATAATAAAGAATAGAATAACAAAAGTTCTCTTCATGAATAAGAAAGAAATAATACCCCTTACCTTTGAAAGAAGAGTACTGGATATAGGAGTAGTGAAGTAGCAGCATATTTTTCTTCTTTTTCTCTATAGTTTCTCTCTCTAGAGTTTCTCTCTCTAGAGTTTCAGTGAATTCGTAAGAAATAATGAAGGAATTAACTTCTATTTATAGAAGAATGGACTGAATAGTAACTAATTCATGAACGGTCCAGATTGATTTACTTTGAATCGTACGGTCCATATTGATTTAATAAAATATTTTAATAAAACGAAAACTTTTAAATAAAATATAATATATTTTATATATATAACATTAGCCACGGGTTATAAACCCCGTGACTCTTCTCTGCCAACCATCAAAAATAATTATAACAATCGTACTCCCTCCCTGTCAATCTTCAAACATCACACACACATACACACACACACACACACACACACAAATATATATATATATATTAAAACAATCTTACTCCTTCCCAATTTTCCTTCTGCCCAAATTCATCAATTCCTCTCCTGACAAAACAAAACAAACATGTGGCCCCTTTTATCAAATATATATATATATATATATAATACTTATATATAAAACAAAAGTTGTCATATTTATATATATACACACTTATAACCACCCGTGACCAACATTTGCAATTCTCTGCCATCCCATTTTCCACACATGGGCTCCACATGTGGCTCCCACATGTGGGCCCACTTTTATTATATTAAAATTTTTTTTACCGATTATTTTAAAAAATGGGCAAATGGGAAATCCATAAAATAAGTAAAACTTCATAAAAATCACCTTAATAATTTTAACAATATTTATCACCTTTATTATAATTCACAATATTAATCGACCAGGTCGTTCCCAGGAAAGAGAAGGCTTTCCAATAAAAAAAATTTCCTATTGGCGCGCAATTAGGTGACCAAACCTCTCCTTGACAGAACTTCTAGACATCGTTAATATTGCAAATAATAATATTAATAACTTTGTCGTCTTAATTATTGATTTAATAATATATAAAATATTGACAATAATTGAATCAAATAACGTGAGATATTATGCAGCAATTACTGTAGCAATAATTGAACAAAACTGAGTGACTTCTCACGTAAGCATCAATAATCAATACCGTGTGCTACTGTGCAACTACGCGTATTACTGTATTTTTAACACCGGGTGTTTCAACAGTTAATGTGACGCCCCCAAAATTAGGTATACATCACCCATTTTGGGTCGTCAGATACATGGTACAGAATTCAAATACAACTTAATAATATAACTGTCGTGTACAATATGACAAAACATAAACTGTGAGTTTGAATACAAATATTGTCTACTAGAGAGTATCCATACTCAAAAGGAGTCCTCAATACATTTATTAACACACTATTACATAGAATAGTGAGGACTACTAACTAATACTATCTTTCGGACCATCACTCCGTTCCCCGACTTGCCCCAGCTACGTTCTCAATTCCTGAAGAGAACAGTGAAAGAAAGGGTGAGCTCAACTAGCCCAGTAAGAAATATTATGACTAAGATAATGCAGAATAAATTATCATTAGCCTTCAACAATGTTAAACTGATAAAATATAATAGACATCAAGTTTAACTGCAGCGGAACAAGCAATCCATTAAAAGAGTCAAGTAGAAAATAAACTCTATTATCTTTTATGATTTAAAAGGTTTTTTAACACTGTTATCGCTGGAACTCAGCTTAATAAAATAATCCACATCATCGAATCACCCCTGCACTACGGCCAAGGATATTCGTGTATTCATTAATGGTCATGATCATGCCAACAACTGTCCATCAATGCACTACGGGCCAATGAGGACTTTTACCACATTATTTGTAACATTACGGTCATGATTATACCGAATAATCCCTGGTCATAATCATACCAAGTCCATCTATGCACTACAGGCCACAGATGACTTTCAACAGTTTATAAACATGAGGATGATGACAATGATATAAGAATTCAATAAAACAAGTTCAAGAATTAATTTATCCAAAGAATTAACAACGTCCAAATTGTCAACATGATACTGTTTTGTAGAGTAAAATTCAAGAATGCTTAGAAGAATATTTTCATGAAAAGATACTGGATGAAACGCAATTATCAAGGATATTCCACAAATTTCATGGAGTATAGAAGTCAAAACTTAACCAACTGAGTATAATAAAGAATGGAATAACAAAAGAAATCAACATGCATGCGATAGACCGCACAGACAGGTTATTCCAACAGAATAATAAATAATGGAACCAGGTCCGGCGTAAAACGCACAGACAGGATGTTCCAACAGAATAATAATAAAGACGGAACCAGGTCCGGTGTAAAACACACAGACAGGATGTTCCAACAGAATAATAATAAAGACGGAACCAGGTCCGGTGTAAAACACACAGACAGGATGTTCCAACAGAATAATAATAAAGACGGAATCAAGTCCGGCGTAAAATACACACACATGATGTTCCAACAGAATAATAATAAAGACGGAACCAGGTCCGATGTAAAATATACAGACAGGATGTTCCAACAGAATAATAATAAAGACGGAACCAGGTCCGGTGTAAAACACACAGACAGAATGTTCCAACAGAATAATAATAAAGACGGAACCACGTCCGGTGCAAAACACACAGACAGGATGTTCCAACAGAATAATAATAAAGACGGAACCAGGTCCGGTGTAAAACACACAGACAGGATGTTCCAACAGAATAATAAGAAATGGAACAACAACAGTTCTCTTCATGAATAAGAAAGAATAACACCCCTTACCGTTTTAAAGAAGAGCTTAAATAAGGAAGTAGTTAAGTAGCAGAATACTTTTTCTTCTCTCTCTATGGTTTCTCTTTATAGTTTCTCTCTCTAGAGTTCAGTGAATTCGTAAGATATAATGAAGGAATGAGCTGCTATTTATAGAAAAATGTAATGCATATTAACTAATCCATGAACGGTCCATATTGATTACTTTAATTTGACGGTCCATATTTAAAAAAAAAATTTAAATAAAATATAATATATTCTATTTATAGAATAACTTTAATAAAGTATTCTGTTTTATATAAAAAGATGTTTCTGTTTTATTACGTTAATAATACGAATAAAACAAAACGTCATTATCGCTAAATAATTCATATTATTAACTGACAATAATTGAATCAAACTGAGTGACTTCTCACATAAGCATTAATAATCAATACCGTGTGTTACTATGCAACCATACGTATTACTGTACTTTTACTACCGAGTAGTTCAACAGTATCAATGGTAAAACTTCCGCCGTTATTTTTAATAAAATATTTTTGTCGTTTTCTCAATCCGACAATAATTCCGTTGTGGGGTCCACCAATGATTGTGCCGTTTTACGAATATACCCTATTAAAACGAATATTCCCCGACCAATCGAATATTATATAACAACTTGCGTACTTTACAAAATTTATAAATATTACCCACAACTATAACATTATATCAAATTAACTCCATAATATTCAAAAATGATATTTATAGAAAATTCATCTTTATTTATAAAAATTGGGGTCTTACAACCTCCCCTTCTTATGAAATTTCGCCCTCGAAATTAGGGTACGTACCTGGTATGTCGAAGAGGTAAGGATACCTTGATTTCATTTCAAATTCTAACTCCCAAGTCATTTCCTCAACATCGTGGTTTCTCCACAAAACTTTGACTTGAGGTATAAATTTGGAGCGTAGAATATGTTCCTTCTTATCCAAGATTTGAACATGAACTTCTTTATACGTCAAATCTTCTGCTATTTCGTCCGGTTCTAACTCAATAATGTGGTTCGGGTCTTCCACATATTTACGTAACATGGATATGTGAAAAACGTTATGAACACGAGACATACTTGGCGGTAAAGCGAGTCTATAAGCCACAGTTCCTACTCGATCGAGGATTAAAAATGGACCGATGAATCGAGGATTGAGCTTTCCTCTCTTTCCAAATCTCGTAACTCCTTTCCATGGAGCAACACGTAAGAACACATGATCTCCTATATCAAATTCCACGTCCTTTCGATGAAGATCAGCATAACTCTTTTGTCGATCTTGTGAGGTTTTTATACGTTGTCGGATCGTTTGAATCTTTTCTGTAGTCATACGTACCAACTCCGGTCCCAACAACGTTGCTTCACCCACCTCATCCCAGCATACTGGAGAACGACATTTTCTTCCATACAATGCTTCGAATGGAGCCATGCCAATACTTGTTTGATAACTGTTGTTGTAGGAAAACTCCACCAATGGTAAGAACTTGTCCCAACTTCCCTTAAAATCAAGGACACAGAGTCTTAATAGATCTTCAAGAGTTTGAATAGTCCTCTCTGATTGTCCGTCCGTCTGAGGATGATATGCTGAACTAAATCGTAAATCCGTGCCCATAGCTTTTTGTAAACTAACCCAAAATCGTGAAGTGAATCTTGGGTCTTGGTCAGAAACTATGGATACTGGCATACCATGCAGTCTTACAATCTCGTTTATGTACATACGAGCAAGACGTTCAAGTGTATAAGTTTCTCGTATCGGTAAGAAATGAGCAGACTTGGTCAATCTATCAACAATGACCCAAATCGCATCAATACCTTGAGAAACCCTAGGAAGATCGGTAACGAAATCCATAGTAATGTGCTCCCACTTCCATTCTGGAATTTCAAGTGGTTGCAATGGACTTTTGGTACTTGATGCTCCGTTTTGACTCGTTGACAAGTTAGACACCTTGAGATAAACAGCGCTATCTCTCTCTTCATATTGCTCCACCAAAATGTATGACGAAGATCATGATACATTTTGGTACTTCCAGGATGGATTGCAAACGGTGTGTTGTGCGCCTCCATCATAATTTCATACTTTAAATCATGGTTGTTAGGAACACAAAGTCTGGAGTTGACTCGAAGTATTCCTTCTTCATCGATTCTTGCTTCCGGCATAGCACCTTCTTGCACTTTCTTCCTCATACGCATCAGCTCCAGGTCTGTAGCTTGAGCAGCTTTAACTTTATCGATTAAAGTCGGTTCTACTCGTATATTCGCCATCATCACATGGGTCCCTGGAGTCTTTAACTCTATCTCCATCCTTTGCAAATCACACAAAATGGGCCTTTGTGTTGACAATATCGCACTCGTACTTGCATATGATCTTCTACTCAATGCGTCAGCTACCACGTTCGCTTTTTCAGGATGGTATTGAATGGTATGATCATAATCTTTCAACAGTTCAAGCCAACGTCGTTGTCGCATGTTGAGTTCCTTTTGAGTGAAGAAATATTTGAGTCTTTTATGATCCGTAAAGATCTCCACCTTCTCCCCATACAAGTAATGCCTCCAAATTTTAAGTGCAAAGACAATAGCTGCCAACTCTAGATCATGAGTAGGATAATTCCTCTCATATTCCTTGAGTTGTCTTGATGCATAGGCTATGACTTTTCCATGTTGCATGAGAACGCATCCCAACCCTTTGCTCGAAACATCACTGTAGATGACAAATCCATCCGAGCCAGATGGTATTGTTAGAACAGGTGCTGAAATGAGTCTCCTCTTGAGTTCTTGAAAACTCTTCTCACATTCTTCGCTCCAACCGAACTTTGTATCTTTCCGAGTCAGCTGAGTTAATGGAGTAGCGATTCGAGAAAATCTTTCCACGAATGTCCGATAATAACCAGCTAAACCAAGAAAGCTACGTACTTCGGTCACTGATTTAGGTTGCTATCAGCTTTGAATAGCTTCAATCTTTGTCGGGTCAACAGGTATTCCATGTCTTGATACCACGTGCCCAAGGAATGCTACTTCCTCAAGCCAGAATTCGCATTTCTTCTACTTGGCATAAAGCTTGTATTCACGAAGCTTTTGGAGTACCAGCCTCAAGTGTTGCTCATGATCTTCACGATTTTTGGAATAAATAAGGATGTCATCAATAAAGACGACCACAAAGTGATCCAAATATTCCTTGAATACCCGGTTCATCATATCCATGAAGGCAGCAGGAGCATTAGTCAATCCAAAGGACATGACTAGGAATTCATAATGCCCGTACCGAGTTCTGAAAGCCGTCTTTGGAATATCCTCAGTTCTAACCTTCAGCTGATGATATCCAGAACGAAGATCGATATTTGAAAAGAATTGTGCTCCTTGCAACTGGTCAAACAGGTCATCAATACGTGGCAATGGGTACCTGTTTTTGATGGTGACATGATTCAACTCCCGATAATCAATACAAAGTCGCATACTACCATCTTTCTTCTTCACGAATAGAACAGGAGCATCCCAAGGAGAAGTACTAGGACGAATAAAGCCAATATCTAACAATTCCTGCAGTTGGATCTTTAACTCCTGAAGTTCAATAGGAGCCATTCGATATGGGGCTTTGGAAATGGGTTTTGTACCGGGTTCAAGGTCGATACAAATTTCAATTTCACGCTCTGGGGGTAGGCCAGGAAGTTCTTCAGGAAATACGTCAGGGAATTTATTAACAATAGAAATATCATTCAAAACTGACGTATTTTTGTTTAGATCCGTGACATGAGCTAAGAAAGCTTGACATCCGTTTTTCAATAAACGAATAGCTTTATGGCTTGAGATGACATCGATTGATTTTAATGGTTTGGTTGCTTGAATTCGCATAATTGGTCGATTAGGAATATGAAAGCTAACAACCTTACGAATACAATCAATTTTTGCATGATGAGTAGTTAACCAATCAATTCCTAGAATCACGTCAAATGCAAGTATTTTTAATGAAATAAGATCGACAGGTAATGTGTGGGTACCAACTTGAACCAAACAAGACTTATAAACCGTGGATGTAATGAAGGTTTCTCCCAATGGAGTTTCAACAGATAAGTTAAAGTCTAATTTCTTAGGAATCAAATTTAATCGATGAGCGCAAGTAGGAGAAATAAAAGAATGGGTAGAACCGGTATCAAATAAAGTATAGACTTCGTTAGAGTTTATGATAAGCTTACCCGTGATGACCTCATTCGGGTTCCTTGCTTTCTGGGAGGTCACAACAAACGCTCTCCTTTGCACTACCGGTTTTGACTTTTCTGGGACGGCCTTTGGTGTCTCTATCTTGGCTGAACTTGTTTTTGGTAAACGACAAAATCGAGCTAAATGACCTTCTCTTCCACAATTATAACATGCTTTAGACGGCATCGCGCAGTTTGGACTGATGTGCCCCTCCCCTCCGCATTTGAAACATATAATAGGTGGTCGTTCTCCTTCCTTAACAACGGGTGCTGGTGCTGACGTCTTTCCATCATTGTTGAATCTCCTCTTCTTGAAATGACCATTCTTATTGTTTTGGCCTTGATTACCACCGAAGTGGTTACCATTTCTGGCCTGTTGATTCCCTCCACGCTTGTTGTCACCGCTTCGATGACTGCTCTCACCGGTAATATCATTTTGCCGACTACTCTCTTTTGGTTGCGTTAACTCGTTATCGCGCTCCACTAACTGAGCCCTATTCACAACATCTGAATACAAACACAGTTTATGAGAAATAAGATGTTGACGTATCTCAGGTTTCAAACCTCGCAAAAACATTCGCGTCATTCGCTCTTCATTATCCACCAAGTGGGACGCAAATCGGGACAACTCAGCAAATGTAGCCTCATACTGCGACACGGTCATATTATTCTGCTCCAATTTGATGAACTCCACCTCCTTCATGTGACGAACACTTTCGAGAAAGTATTTGTCATTGAACAGCTCTTGGAACTTCTCCCAAGACATCTTCAGTGCGGCAGGTTGAGTACGCTTAATCGATTCCCACCAGTAATCTGTCTCTCCTCGCAATATAAAGGCGGCAAAAGGAACCTTTTGCTCCTCGGAGCATCCCAAGACATCAAATATCTTGGTGATCTGCTTTATCCATGTTTCCGCTATAACTGGTTTTGGCTCTCCCTTAAACTCCGGTGGTCCCAGCTCCTTGAACTGTTTAGCGGTGACCGTCCGAGAGTTTTCAGTGTTTCCACCTACATTTTGAACAGTAGCCGCTCTCGCCTGCTGTTGCATGAACTGCATAAAGCTTCTGAACATTTCATCATTCATCATTTGGTCAGTATTGTTGTTTGCATGAGGATTGTCGCCTTCCTGATGCACATTATCCCGATTATTGATATGTGGTGAATCCACAGTAGCCTGTGCTCCATTGTTATTCTCAACCTCGGATGCCATTTTCAGATACTGCCACAAAATAAAAGTTAATTGATATGTCATATATTATCCTTATATTCTGACCGACCAATTAAATACCATGCAAATAAACTTAGGTAGGTCATACTAGCGAAGGAATTCCTCATCTCTCCCCTCCTAGTTCTATTCTCACATCTTAGCCAGGGATCATATCCCTAAGCTCTGATACCAACTGTGACGCCCCCAAAATTAGGTATACATCACCCATTTTGGGTCGTCAGATACATGGTACAGAATTCAAATACAACTTAATAATACAACTGTCGTGTACAATATGACAAAACATAAACTGTGAGTTTGAATACAAATATTGTCTACTAGAGAGTATCCATACTCAAAAGGAGTCCTCAATACATTTATTAACACACTATTACATAGAATAGTGAGGACTACTAACTAATACTATCTTTCGGACCATCACTCCGTTCCCCGACTTGCCCCAGCTACGTTCTCAATTCCTGAAGAGAACAGTGAAAGAAAGGGTGAGCTCAACTAGCCCAGTAAGAAATATTATGACTAAGATAATGCAGAATAAATTATCATTAGCCTTCAACAATGTTAAACTGATAAAATATAATAGACATCAAGTTTAACTGCAGCGGAACAAGCAATCCATTAAAAGAGTCAAGTAGAAAATAAACTCTACTATCTTTTATGATTTAAAAGGTTTTTTAACACTGTTATCGCTGGAACTCAGCTTAATAAAATAATCCACATCATCGAATCACCCCTGCACTACGGCCAAGGATATTCGTGTATTCATTAATGGTCATGATCATGCCAACAACTGTCCATCAATGCACTACGGGCCAATGAGGACTTTTACCACATTATTTGTAACATTACGGTCATGATTATACCGAATAATCCCTGGTCATAATCATACCAAGTCCATCTATGCACTACAGGCCACAGATGACTTTCAACAGTTTATAAACATGAGGATGATGACAATGATATAAGAATTCAATAAAACAAGTTCAAGAATTAATTTATCCAAGAATTAACAACGTCCAAATTGTCAACATGATACTGCTTTGTGGAGTAAAATTCAAGAATGCTTAGAAGAATATTTTCATGAAAAGATACTGGATGAAACGCAATTATCAAGGATATTCCACAAATTTCATGGAGTATAAAAGTCAAAACTTAACCAACTGAGTATAATAAAGAATGGAATAACAAAAGAAATCAACATGCATGCGATAGACCGCACAGACAGGTTATTCCAACAGAATAATAAATAATGGAACCAGGTCCGGCGTAAAACGCACAGACAGGATGTTCCAACAGAATAATAATAAAGACGGAACCAGGTCCGGTGTAAAACACACAGACAGGATGTTCCAACAGAATAATAATAAAGACGGAACCAGGTCCGGTGTAAAACACACAGACAGGATGTTCCAACAGAATAATAAGAAATGGAACAACAACAGTTCTCTTCATGAATAAGAAAGAATAACACCCCTTACCGTTTTAAAGAGGAGCTTAAATAAGGAAGTAGTTAAGTAGCAGAATACTTTTCTTCTCTCTCTCTATAGTTTCTCTCTATAGTTTCTCTCTCTAGAGTTTAGTGAATTCGTAAGAAATAATGAAGGAATGAGCTGTTATTTATAGAAAAATGGAATGCATAGTAACTAACGGTCCAGATTGATTACTTTAATCTGACGGTCCATATTTAAATTTTTTTTAAAATAAAATATAATATATTCTATTTATAGAATAACTTTAATAAAGTATTCTGTTTTATATAAAAAGATGTTTCTGTTTTATTGCGTTAATAATACGAATAAAACAAAACGTCATTATCGCTAAATAATTCATATTATTAACTGACAATAATTGAATCAAACTGAGTGATTTCTCACATAAGCATTAATAATCAATACCGTGTGCTACTATGCAACCATACGTATTACTGTACTTTTACTACCGAGTAGTTCAACAGTATCAATGGTAAAACTTTCGCCGTTATTTTTAATAAAATATTTTTGTCGTTTTCTCAATCCGACAATAATTCCGTTGTGGGGTCCACCAATGATTGTGCCGTTGTACGAATATTCCCTATTAAAACGAATATTCCCCGACCAATCGAATATTATATAACAACTTGCGTACTTTGCACAATTTATAAATATTACCCACAACTATAACATTATATCAAATTAACTCCATAATATTCAAAAATGATATTTATAGAAAATTCATCTTTATTTATAAAAGTTGGGATCTTACAGTTAACGGTAAAACTTCCGCCGTTATTTTCATAAAGTATTTTTGTCGTTTTCTCAATCCAATAATAATTACGTTGTGGGGTCCACCAATGATTGTGCCGTTGTACGAATATTCCATGTTAAAACAAATATTCCCCGACCAATCGAATATAATATAACAACTTGCGTACTTTGTAAAATTTATAAATATTACCCACAACTATAACATTATATCAAATTCATTCCATAATATTCAAAAATAATATTTATAGAAAATTTATCTATATTTATAAAAGTTGGGGTCTTACACGCATGGCTGTAAGTACTGTGACATTATTCTTAGTATATACATAACAGTACTGTAATTTGCTTTGAATACTGATGAAACCATCTTTTGCCTTGTACGAAAGTAGTTAACCTTCTCCATGCACATTCTTTCTAGTAGAGTTGGAATATTGAGTTTATTGTTTTGTAGTTTTTAAGATTCATTTATGTACTAAGTTTAATTTCTTAATCACCAGCTGAAATAAATCTTGAGTTTAGCCTTGAGAAGCATGGTTATTCGAGTTCTTAGTTGGCAATCCGAATATAATTGATGGTTTCCACTCTTACACATGCATTTATGATCTAATAGGTGGTTTCTTTATTTCTTTAAAAGGTGTGCTATTTTATTTTTCTTGAGAACATCCTTAACGTTAAGTTATTTGCAGGTAATCCCTCCTGGAATGGAGTTCCATCATATTGTTCCACATGATGGTGATATGGATGGAGAAACAGAAGGAAGTGAAGATCATCCTGCTTCTCCAGACCCACCAATTTGGGCAGAGGTTCTAATTTTTGCGATTTAATTTATCTAAGTTGTAGATTAAATGCGACATTTCTATATTATTCTCCTAGATAATCACTTTCTGCAGTTGTGAAATTGGTGCATTTCCTTCTGTGTGTGCAGATAATGCGCTTCTTTACAAATCCACGAAAGCCAATGATACTAGCCCTTGCTCGGCCAGATCCTAAAAAGAATCTCACAACTTTGGTTAAAGCATTTGGGGAGTGTCGTCCATTGAGGGAGCTTGCTAATCTCGTAAGTTTGAGTGATCCGTGGCTCTTTTTATATATTTCTTCATTGTAAAGAGTAGCTAATGCCACTGCTGCAATTGCTTCCTCCATTATGCAGACTTTAATAATTGGTAACCGAGATAATGTTGATGAAATGTCAAGCACCAATGCTTCTGTTCTCTCAATTCTTAAGCTGATTGATAAATATGATCTCTATGGTCAAGTGGCATATCCTAAGCACCACAAGCAGGCTGATGTTCCTGACATTTACCGTTTAGCAGCAAGCAGTGGTGAAGCCACATATATACTTGTGGGGTCAATCGCCCCCACTGAAAAAAAAAATTTGTTTTATAATGTAAGGTAAATTTTAAAATTTTTAAGTATTATATATATATTGCCCCCACTGAAATTTTATAAATTTTCTATTATACGGGGTCAAATTAAAATTTTATAACTTTGTCAATCAAATTTATTCACATATGACTCATATTATCTCAATATATGTATCTCTCTTTGTAATATTTTAAACTAAATAATAATCTAATTTATATTATTTTTAAAAATAAATAATGAATTACTTACTTATAAATTAAAAAAGTCTATTATGAGTCAATATAGTGTATACATACCATATATTATTACTTATTATATTTTTATTGTAATATATTGTATATATATGTGACCCGAAAGTATAAAGTATTTAAAAAAATTGGCTCGGGGGCGCTGTCCCCGAACCCCCGTCAAATTATTTGAAACTAGTAATAATTTCGCCCCCACTGACGAAAAATCCTGGCTTCGCCACTGGCAGCAAGGACAAAGGTAAAATATGACCCATTATGTATTGTCACAACATGTCAAGCATGCAAAGGTTGGCATTTAACTTTATGAAGAGAATGTTATAATGAAGGGAAAAACTGTAAAAAGTTTTGGAAGTTGCTATAAAAAGTTAATGTTAGGCTTAGAGTGTTCATGCATAATATTATCAAGGGAATGGTATAAGTGAGCTGGTATTGTTTTACATAGTATACAAGGAGTTGGATATTAGCGAATTAATAGTATACACATTTTATTTTTAAGACTTCATGTCCTTCCTGTTAATAATATTTTTTTTATGTGATTTTATTTGATTGTTTTGGCCAGACCTTTTCAGTTTTAATGTTAGTATCAATTATTAATTACTTGCACATAGAAAAATAGACATTATTACCATTCAAGTTACGAACTGCTCAAGCAGCTTAAGCTTTTCAAACAGTTTAACATGGTATCAGAGCTCTCATCATGCAATTGGTTCCCCCATTATTTTTTTTGTGAAATTGCACAGCGTTTGGTTACTGAGATGCAACTCGATTTGTCTCTCCATGTGAGGAGCGTTAAAGCATGATTATGTTGTTGTGCCCTTTTTCTAGCTAATTAAACTTTTAGAGCAGTCGGTAACTTAATAACTACAATGCTACGTGTAAGTTTTAAGTTAATTCATTTAACAAGTAACTCACTTTGGGACAAGCCACGAGGACATTTCCAATTAAGAAAGGATTTTTATTTCGCTGTTTTGTTCCTAACATATTTATCTGTTAAAAAATATTACTGTGATCAGGCGTCACTAGAATTCTGTATCTAGCATGGAATCTAAATACTTAGTCAAAGGACCCTCGGTGCAATGGTGCATCTTAATTTTTTTTTTAAAGTACTGGGGATGAGGATATTTTTCTTTCCATATTATTGTTATTACTATTATGATGATTGTATAAATTTCAGTCCAGCATACGTATCAAAATAAATAAATTTAAGCCCTGCATATTGGAATTCTTTTCTCTTTTATGTTTATGTTCTGAAATGTACGTTTTCTACTTCCTTCTTTGTACGCTGCACTGTTTTTGACATTTGTTTATGCAGCAAAAAATATTGTGCTCTTTCAGTCTTTCGTATATTCAAATCTACTAATTTATTGACAATCTTTTAAGGCTTAATTCCTCATAATCTCACCTTGTCCATCATAGCAATGCATTTGCATCATGCATTCTGTAATTTTTTTTTTCCAGAAAGAGGTATTCTGGTGAGGAAACTTTACAAGTTGAAGAATGATACAGCCCAGGAAGGAATGAGAGCCAATTCCATGTTATGCGTTTTTAGAATCCCATGGTGTTATGTCTTTTAGTTGAGCACTTGGACATGATCTACTCAGAGTTAGCTGTTTCAAAGCTTAGTGCAATTTATATCCTATTGTGCAAGCAGAAACTAATTTAGTTTGAATGTAAGATATATGAACTCTCTCTCTCCCCACATTCTCTTGAATGCCTAATTTCTACCATCTTTTCCACAGGGTGTTTTCATTAATCCAGCCTTCATTGAGCCGTTTGGTCTTACACTGATTGAGGTGCTCTTTCTATCTCACAAATTCTTTCTTTCAATAGTTGATTAACTATGAGCCAGAGTAACTTCTATTTAATGAACAGGCAGCAGCTCACGGCTTACCTATGGTGGCCACCAAAAATGGAGGTCCAGTTGATATTCATCGTGTATGTCAACTCAGTTATTCCATTTACAGATTCGAAATATTTATGTTGATACCGACTCCATGAGGAGATAAATCCATAAAACTAATAGTGAATTTTTGCAGGTACTTGACAATGGTCTACTTGTTGATCCCCATGATCAGCAGTCTATTGCTGATGCTATTTTAAAACTGGTAGCAGATAAGCAACTTTGGGCAAAATGCCGACAAAATGGGCTGAAAAATATCCACCTTTTCTCATGGCCAGCACATTGCAAAGCTTACCTGTCTAGAATAGCAAGTTGCAAACCAAGGCAGCCACGGTGGCTGAAAAATGACGATGATGACGAAAATTCAGAATCAGATTCACCAAGTGATTCTTTGAGAGATATACAAGATATATCCCTAAACTTGAAGTTTTCTCTGGATGGAGAGAGGAATGATGGTAGAGGAAATGTTGATAGCCCATTAGACCCTGAAGATCAAAAGAGTAAATTAGAGAATGCTGTTTTAACATGGTCAAAGGGTGGCCTGAAGGGCGTACAGAAAACTGGGTTCACGGAGAAATCAGATCAAAGTTCTGGTGCTGGTAAGTTCCCAGCCTTGAGGAGGAGGAAGCATATGTTTGTGATTGCTGTGGATTCTGATGTTATTGCTGATCTTTTTCAAAGTGTTAGAAAGGTATTTGAAGCTGTAGAGAAGGAGAGGACTGAAGGTTCAATAGGATTCATATTGGCTACTTCCTTTACCATGTCATAAGTACATTCTTTTCTGGTTTCAGAGGGTGTGAACCCTACTGATTTTGATGCTTTTATCTGCAATAGTGGTGGTGATCTCTACTATTCATCTCCTCAGTCTGAAGGTAATCCCTTTGTAGTTGATTTGTATTATCATTCACACATTGAATACCGTTGGGGTGGAGAAGGGTTGAGGAAGACTTTGGCACGTTGGGCGGCTGCTATCACCGACAAAAAGGGTGAAGATGAAGAACATGTGGTTACAGAAGATGAAAAGATTTTGACAGACTACTGTTATGCTTTTAAAGTTCGGAAGCCTGGTGTGGTATAACCTTTCTCCCTTAAAAAGATATGCATGAATAGCACTTCAAGTTGAGATTGGTTTACTGTTTCTTATTTCTTAACGCTATATATCCTCTTGTCTGTAGGGGCTTATGCAGTTCCGAAGTAATATCTTGAAATGATTTATTATTATTTTTTTATGTTATTATTTGTCTGTGAAGGTTCCTCCTGTTAAGGAAATCCGAAAGTTAATGAGGATTCAGGCTTTCGGTTGCCATGTTATTTATTGTCAAAATGGGAGGAAGATTAATGTGATTCCAGTTCTGGCATCTCGCTCCCAGGCTCTCCGGTATGGTTCTTATAATTGTATCAAGTATTTGTGACACAATGATTTCCGTTAAAAAGTTTGGTTAATTTCTGATATGAGGGTCTAGGCTTCTGCCTTTTGTTTCAGTTCCACTTAGATTACCTATCAACCCTTCTAGACATTTTATATAGACCCTAATTCCATCCTGGAGGCAACAATTCTCTTAGTTGGCTAACTTTTATTTAATCCGTGGAGAATTTTACTTCATAGTTTTTCTACAGTTTCCACCTTGTTGGATAGGTTTAAAAATCGTCTGTAATGCAACTGAGGAATACTCTCAAATTGGACTTGCCTACTGGAATTGGTAAAGCTTACGAACTTACTAAAATTTAAACAATTACTATAGGTAATTGTGGCAAGAATTTGGTTCACTAGTTAAGTGTCCATCCCTCCCTAGCAATGGCTAGGGATCCTAATCATCCGTTACCCTTGAAAATGTAACAGTTATTCTTAGTCGTACCAAAAGAATTACTATAGATAATAAACTACTAAGCATGCTAGATAGTGATGGACACGAAATTCGGTCTAGTAGGTGAAAATAGGCACAATGAAGATTCACTAATTAAATAATTATTTTAGTTTGATGATCACTTGCAAGAAACAAAAACAATTATGTCTTAAAACTTAAAAGATATGGAACAAAATGATCATTAAGATTCAACTATACAATAATTTTCTCCATCTTTAACACATATTTTGGCAGTCGGAGTTTCTTGGGATCATTATAAAACCTTTGTTTAAATTTGGTGTATAAAAGTAATATTTTGGAGAACTTAGAGAAATTCAACTCGAATACTATAGGCCTCGATCAGCAGCTGGTATAGTAAAAAAAATATTGTGTTTTGCGGGATACAATTCACAATAATAGCCTGTTTTTATCAATTAGGATGTATAAGAAGGTACATGATTAGAAGATTTACCCACTGTCACATACCCGTTCTCTAATAGAACTTGTAAAATTTAGGGGATGACCTTTTCCACCGTCCACTTTTCTCCATTCAGTAGTTGGGCATGTTATACTACTATTATTAGGGGGTGCCTGCATTGTAGAGTTTGCCACTTGAGGAACCTTCACACTTGGGAAGTCAGTAATTTGACATCTCAAAAACTGTAAATGTATGTGTTACTTTTGAAGGTGATTTTGACATGCAAAAAATTTCAGGTATTTATATCTTCGATGGGGTATGGACTTGTCAAAGATGGTGGTGTTTGTTGGAGAAAGTGGGGACACCGATTATGAAGGCTTGATTGGTGGCATGCACAAGTCTGTAATATTAAAGGGAGTTAGCTGTGGTACAAGCAATCAACTTGATGCCAACAGGAGCTACCCGCTTGCAGATGTGGTTCCAGTTGACAGCCCTAACATTGTTCAGACAAATGAAGAATGCAGCAGCAGCAGCGCCGATATCCGGGCTTCATTGGAGATCCTTGGAGTTGTCAAAGGCTAGGAAATTGCATTCGCTTACCTAGCTCGATCTGTGCGTATTATAAATTTGACTTGGAATAATTAATTCCCCTTGGTTTTTATACTAGTGTGGGTTTTTGCACTGGTTTCTCTATGAAACCAAACCGATTCCAGTTTTTGTTTCTTTAACTCAACAGTCCATCTTTTTGTTGTTCCCACAGGCATTCTAAGAAACCAACCAACCAACCAACATCTATTGTATAGCAGCAGTTGTTGTACTATACAAGAGGAAAGGTTGTGCGTGTCAGAGCAAAAGTGATACTTACTACTATCTTGGCAATAAGTGACGTCACTAGAACAATTATAAAAATATTGTTAATCTCTAGCAGAGTTTTTGTTTGCATTGACAAATTTCAATAGTTAATTTAAGTTTCATCTTCCATTTTGATTATAAGAGTGTGTTCACAAAAAAAATTCTATAATTAAAGTTGATGCAAATTCATTTATATTTTCAATATTTTAAATTTTAATATTTTATTTTAATTTTGAATTTGAAAATAAAATTAAGAATAGGGATTTTTTTAATATTCTTTTATTTTATTCCAAAAAAAATGAAATACATGATCCGACACAAGTAATGTAATTGCCTTAAATTAATACAAGGTACTATTTTGCTTGTTAGTTTCGGTTTCTGATTATTTAAAAAAAAAAACAAAAACTGGTGGTCAGTTACTTAGGCAGGCAAGACAATTGTAATCGTGGGTTAACGTATGGAATTTCTCAAGGGAAACCACATGTTGCAAGTTGTAAGCAGCAATTAGGTCACTATTAGTGTCCCTACACTACAAGCACAGAGAGAGAGAGGGGGGGGGGTGTTTGCCTAATAATCTTGCTAATCTCTTCAGTGTTATTGCATGATTGATTGATTTATTTATTTAGTAAGGAAGTGTGAAATGGAATTATGTGGTAGTAATTAAATTAGCTGAGCCCCCTCAACAACCAACCAAAAAATTGTTAGGAAAATTTGGCAACTATATACCAATTAATACGCATTTGGCATACATAACATCCGAATGGGAAAGTTTAAAAGAAACTGAGTAGTATTTTGGAGGACAATAATTGAGATTTATAATAGTAATGAACATGGGAGATGACTTGTGAGAATTGGTAATCCGAATAGAATAGAATAATGAATGTTACATGGTTTGTGCATTGCATTTATAATTAATTGTTGGGTTCGATGTGGGTAGATTTCATGACGTGTAGAATTCACTTAGTTAAAAAAAGTGGTACCGCTTCCGTTCTTAAAAAAGTATCGTTTAAGGTTTTGGCATATGGATTAAGAAAGTATCATTTACCAAGTAAAATTTATTTAAAATTTCATCACTATCCTTTAATGGGAAGTTGAAAATTATTAATACAAGGGAGAAAATTTTTTGAGACAATGAAAGAAGGTAGGTGTAATATAGAAAAGTAAATACTCCCTCTATTCCTAAATAAATGACGTTTTGAAATAAAAAAATTTGTTTCAAATTATCTGTCGTTTATAACTTTCTAGGAGGATAAATTATTTACTTTCCTATATCACCATTACCTTCTCTCATTGTGCCAAAAAATTCTCACCCTTAGTATTAATAGTTTTCAACTTCCCATAAAGGGGTAATGATGGAATTTCACACAGATTTTAATTATTAAAAGACTTTCTTAATCCATGTGCAAAAATTTTAAACGACACTTATTTAGGAATGGAGGGAGTAATTTATTCTCCTCGAAAGTTGTAAACTACAAATTTTTTGAAATAAATTTTTTCTTCTAAAACGACAATCTTTTAAAAACGGAGGGAGTAATAAATTATAGCTATTGATGATAAAATGTGTGATGTGCTACAATTTGAAATTTACTCGGTATGGTATGGTATGGTATGGTGTGTAAAAATGAAAACATTTAAGTGAGGAAATCATTGAACGCTATCTCCATCTCAGGCCCAGTTGAGTTGTGGGGTGTGTGTAAATATTGATAACCTAACAAATTGCAATTCCCCAACTGTATTTGAAATGAAAAGTCAAATAAAGACCTCTTTAAATGCTGTTGATGTTGTTGCTCGTTAGCCAACTACTAAACAAAAGAAGATACAAAGACGCACACACAGAAAGAGATACTTGTAACAACTCTCTTCTCTCTCTCTCTACCCTCTTCATTTTCTTGGTTCTAAATTGAATAAAGTGCATTCCTCCTATCCTATCCTATATAGGGTACACAATATATATATATATATATATATGGATTCGAGTGAAGGATCTGTTTGGAAGAGGAGAATAACAGCTGCTGATCAGATGCACTTGTGTACTTCAAACAAGAAGAAGAAGAAGCAACAGCAGAGGAAGAAGGACAAAAATTGTAATCTAGTGAGTTATGAGGAGTTGCCGGAGTACATGAAGGACAATGAGTATATACATAATTATTACAGAGCTAATTGGCCTCTCAAACAAGCCCTCTTTAGCATTTTCCGTTGGCATAACGAGACCCTTAATGTTTGGACGTAAGTCAAATGAAAATTCGTTACTTTTAATTTCTGGGTTTTTTTTTGGTTAATCATATACTACTAGTATTAATCTGTTATACTAATTGTTTATGTTGGTACGTCGTGGTGGTGTGTCATAATAATAATAATTGATTTGATTTGATTGGTTCTGAATTAATTCTGATGATGCATGTGCAGGCATTTAATAGGATTTGTTGTATTTGTGGGATTGACATTTGCAAACTTGATGCATGTGCCTCCTCCGGTGGCGGATTTCCTTAATATATTTACTTCTTGGTACGTTGCGTTATGAAGTATTATTATTGCTCTCTCTACAGCTGAATGCATAGATTAAAAAAATTAAATACTTACTTTTGTTTAATTCTTCCCCTTCCCCTTCCCCTTCCCCTTCCCCTATACTTACTTACTTCTTTGGTAAAGGAGAATTAGATACAAGTAATTTCACTTTGGGATGTAATTACACTTGATTTAGTAGATAAAATGTTAGTAGTAGTAATTAAAAGCCTGGTTGTTATGGTATTTTATTTTTTGACTTTTTTATACTTTATTATTGCAGGTCATTTCCATTAAGTAATGAGACAAATGTCTCTCTTAATTTGAAGAATTTCTTTTCTGTAAGTTTGTTTTATATCCCATCTATTTCCAAAATTATTTTGTGAATATGAAGGATATATATATATACTACTAGTAATTTGTTAGATGTACGTACGTACCTAGCTCTAAAAACAAAAAGATATTAATTAGTTTAGTAGCTAGCATGCATGATAATGAAAAAGTGGACCCTTTTTTTTTCGTAGGGGATTAAGGAGTATAATTAATGTAACATATATATATATATATATATATATATGTCCAATTGATTAATATCATCGATCTCTATACAAATTCTATCATGTTCAGCTAACTAAGTAGTATGAGTAAAAATTGTGTAACAGGACACAACCAAACTCATTGACTTGAAACATTCAGCAGCAGCAGCAGCAGCATTTGATATGGAGATTACACCACCTGAACTGGCAGCTACACGGTGGCCATTCTTGGTATTCCTCGGTGGCTCCATGTTCTGCCTCCTCTCGAGCAGCATTTGCCACCTTTTCTGCTGCCACTCCCAAACCTTAAACATCCTTTTACTCCGAATGGACTACGTTGGAATCGTAGTCATGATCATCACCTCTTTTTTCCCTCCAATCTACTACATCTTCCAATGTACCCCACACTGGCAATTCATATACCTCGGTGGAATCACGGTAATGGGCATTTTCACTGTCCTAACATTGCTCTCACCAATCCTCTCAACCAACAAATATCGTGCATTTCGTGCGTCGCTTTTTGTGGCGATGGGGCTTTTTGGCCTAGTACCCGCAATTCATGCTGTGATTGTGAATTGGAATGAACCTAGGAGAAACTTAACACTAGCTTATGAATTGGCCATGGGGCTATCGTACCTAATAGGAACCCTGTTTTATGTTACCCGGATTCCAGAGAGGTGGAGGCCGGGGTGGTTTGATCTAGCCGGACACAGTCATCAAATATTTCATGTTTTTGTCATCTGCGGTGCACTGTCACATTATGGTGCTGCACTTGTATTTCTTGATTTTCGCGCTACAGTTGGGTGTGAAAGCTAGCTAGCCATTTGTTGAGTTGAGCTGAGTTGACATGAAATGTGTGGGCTTCATTGATTTTTATTTATATTTATATATATATATATATATATATATATATATATAAATGTAGTAATTAACGATCGATATTAATTCTTTGTGCTGTAGTACTTTAAATTACCGAATGATTATACGATCGAGAATCAAAGTAATGAAGATTCAAAAATGTAGTAGTAGTTTTGGCTATGGCTATGGCTATGGCTATGGAATCGTTGGCGCATGGATACGTACATGCATGTGATATGCCAACTCGAGCAATGGCCAAGTTGGACGTCGGCAAGACACTACCATCTAATCTATCTACAACAACCACCACTCACAATAATAATTTCATTCCATATAAAATTCAAAATTTAAGTAAATATTTTTTATTCTTTTATAACTAAAATATGTTCTCAACATAATTTGTATGTTACTAGCCATTGTATAATTTTTCATTTTCTATATACGTTTTGGAAAATAATGTTAAATAAATAAAATTGTAAAAGGAAACAATATGAGAAGAATTCTTTCTTCTCTCTTGTTTGAATAAGTAGTTGTATTAAAGCATCTCTAACAAAGTGGACTATATTTAATCTATATAATATCAATTCATGAGATAGTCTTTCAATCCTTTTAGTTGATGGACGATCTCGTGTACTATAATATTAAAAAATTATATTATATTTAATGAATTGTTATCCATCAATCATTCTTCCACACTCCCATTTAAATATATTAAAAATTTATAATCTACCAAACCAAATTTTTAGATATAATTTTTTTGTTTTATCGAAAAATACCTTAAATTATATTTAATCTAAGTGTTGGAGCAAATTATGAGTCTTAGACTAAATTTAATCGTTGATTTAAACATCTCCTACCCGACGGAGATGCTCTTAGTATATAGACAACCGGTCATTTTATTGACGTAAGTCCGCCAAAATTTTAATTAAAAACAAAACAAAACAAAAACTTTAATTTCAAAGATTTTCATATTTGGGTCTACCCGTAAGACTCCAATTAAATTGGTCAAACGGTAACGTTATGGGGTTGAACGTCACACTCCAAAGTTCAAACCATCTAGAAATCCTTTGACAGCTGGCTAATGGGAGTTGAAAGTGAAACAAAGGAGATAAAAAGTGAAACAAAGGAGATAAAAAGTATTTTGGAGATGGGGCGAGGGTGGGGTGGAGGGGGGGGGGGCATCCGTCACACCTTAACGACCGGTACCGTCCGGTACAGTCTTATTATTTTTTTTAATCACAATTATGAAAATAAAAAATAAAAAATAATAAAATAAGTTTGAACAAAAAATTATAAAAAAAAATATATTTTTTATTAAAAAAATACTATAAACTGTTTGCAATCCGATAAAAAGCGAATGGACAAAGAAAGCAATAAATCCTTTTTTTGGGGGGGGGGGGGTTAAATTGAAGAATTCTCTTGACCTCTTTTTTGCATTGAAATTTAGAGTAATAAACTCTTTTTTATTTATTTAATTTAGATAGTTGGATGCCACCCATTTTTTATGAATTCTCTTGACCTCTTTTTTGCATTGAAATTTAGAGTAATAAACTCTTTTTTATTTATTTAATTTAGATAGTTGGATGCCACCCAAATGTAAGTGACTTATGTTGTATTCATTTTTAGTCGGAATGTTGAATATGCATTTGAATTAAGAAGAAGCCACGTTTGGATGTTTAATAAATAATATAATATCTAAAATTTACTCATATTATATATACAAAATACTAAAAGGAGTAGTGATTTCAAAAGTTCAATATAATTAAATGATGACTCATAAGTGAAATCACATAAATGACAAATTTCACGAAATAAATAATTTTATAATTTGTTTGATTACAACATTGAAATGAGAATGAAAATGAGCATTTCTATTCATATGTTTGATCAGAACGAGAAACTAAACTATTTTTATTGACCGATATTTATTTTTTATGTTCGTCGATTAAATTGGATCATGATCAATCTTTACCCATCATGATGGAAATGTTGGATTTTTGCTATAAAAATCCTATTTATTTAATGTTAATTTATTTATATTTTATATTTATTTATTAATAAAGTACATCATTCATCATTTATTAAATGGTCGTTTAATTTGTTTATATATATATATATATATATATATATATATATATATATATATTATATTTTACGTGTATAAATAAATGTTATACACAAGATATAAATCATATGTAATATATAAATAAAGAAATAATGGTTTTATAACCTATGATGATTTTCAGATATTATCTTGTAGAAAGGTTATAGTACTTTAATAGAGATGATTTATCTTGATCATGAAAATTAGACTTCTAATTAAAGTACTAGTGTATTAACGGTGTGCATTAAACGGATCATGTAATATTATAAAATATTATCACACAAGTCCTAATTTGTAAAATTTCTTAAATTTGAAGTAATAATGGACTTAGGTGGTGTTTGATTCTATTTTAATAGTCCACCTCTTAATGCATTTTAATGTTTAAAATTGGGATAAAAAAATTTCCCTTTAAATGCCTCTAAATCATTAAGATACAAATATGAATCCAAATTAGGACCTCTTAATACAATTGGTTGTTAAAATGTATTAAGATGTGAGTTGTTAAGATGCAATCAAACACCACCTTAATTAATATTGTTATATATATATATATATATATATATATATATATATATATATATATATTAATTTGATGTTCTAACGAGTGAGAATACATTGTGTTAGATAATACATTGGAATGTCGATAAATATATTTAATTAATATTAGAAAGATTATTATTGTCAAAACATTTATAAGATTTTTCATAAGAGAATTTATCATTGATAATAGAATATTGACCAAGTCTTTTAATATTTATTATTAAAAGAATTGATTTAATTGTTAAACCAATCTATGATCAAATAAAGATAAATTATGAACTTATGAAATTAGTTTAAATGTGCCAAAAATATATTAATTGATTCAGAAATATTTATGTACATCTATAGAGGAAATATTTACAGTTTATTAGTAAATAATTTTTTTAATTAATTCCTGGATTGAAATGTAATTATAATTATTTAGTGAAATTAATTGTAATTAATATTTAGTTTGAATATTATTATTAGATAATAGTATCTAGATAAGTATTGAAGTCAGAAGAGGAAAACCTTATGATCTCCTTCCTAGCCTCAATGTTATTAAATAGAAAATTGATAAATCCACAACTGGAAATGATATTTTCATAAGAAAATTATCGTTATAGATCCTATAGAGACGAGTTTCACCGTAGCTATACATCTATAGCAACACTTTTCATGTGAAAATATAAAAAAATATTGTGAAAATATCAAATTCTTAATAAATATATCACTAATCAGAAACGTATTTGATACTTTTCCTATTTGAAGAAAATACCAAATTTCGTATTCTTTCTTTCAGCGTGAGAAAAACAAAGTTAATGTTTTTTTTTCAAAAGGGTATTTTGGAATATATACTCCAAGTTCATCACAAGTTCATATGAGAGAATATCTTGAGAATACTAAAGAATATATAGATTTTCAAAATGTGTTAATTCAACCAAGTACTAAGTAACAAATTTGTACTTTAGATACATGATATATATTTGTTGTTTTGCATAAAATCATAAAGATGATCTTGGTTTTAATTTTTTTTTAAAAACCTATTTTCGGAATATTTTTTCAACATTAATAAACATTAAAAATTGATATTTTCACAAGGCTCCCCTCACATGAATAGTAAACGAAATCTACATTCATGTAAGTGAGGCATTGTGAAAATATCAATTCTCTAAATATTCCTTTAAACATATGATTAGACATTTCATTAAAATGTACATTCACTCCTCTTTTAGGTGACCAAACATAAGAATAAAAATTATGTAAAATCCCAACTTTTTGAATAAAGATAAATTTTCTATAAATATTATTTTTGAATATTATGGAGTTAAATTGATATAATGTTATAGTTGTGGGTAATATTTATAAATTTTACAAAGTACGCAAGTTGTTATAAAATATTCGATTGGTCGGAGAATATTCTTTTTGTCGGGAAATATTCGTACGACGGTACAATCATTGGTGGACCCCACAACAGAATTATTGTCGGATTGAGAAAACGACAAAAATATTTTTATAAAAATAACGGCGAAAGTTTTACCGTTGATACTGCTGAACTACTCGGTAGTAAAAGTATAGTAATATGCGTGGTTGCATAGTAGCACATGGTATTGATTATTGATGCTTATGTGAGAAGTCATTCAGTCTTGTTCAATTATTGCTATAGTAATTGTTGCATAGTATCTCACGTTATTTGTTTCAATTATTGTCGATATTTTATATATTGTTAAAATCAATAATTGAGACGACAAAGTTATTAATATTAATATTATTTGTAATATTAACGATGTCTAGAAGTTCTGTCAAGGAAAGGTTTGGTCACCTAATTGCGCGCTAATAGGGAGAAATCCTTATTGGAAAGCCCCCTCTTTCTTGGGAACGACCTGGTCGATTAATATTGTGAATTATAATAATGATGATAAATATTGTTAAAATATTGAGGGTGTTTATATATATAAGTTTGTAATGTGTGTGGTGGATAAGATATATATATATATAATATTATGTGTGTGTGAGTGGAAAATGGTGAAAAAATAGATTTTGGTGGAAAAGTGAAATTGGTGGATTGAGTATTAGTATTATATATATATTATGTTTGAAAAGTGGTAATAAGGTGGGGAGTTGATGTAGAATACGGGGGGAAGAAAAAAAATTCAAGTGGTGTATATTATATATGTATGCAACATGTGTTTATATATATATATAGTATATTTTATTTTTGTTGCTTTGTTTTTATTGGATGATGGATTGAATTTAAGCATCTGTAAGTCTCAAAGTTTTTCTCCGTGAATTAAGCAACGATTGCATCCGTGGCTGCTATAATTTCGTCCGTCAAATTATCATTCGGTGCATCAGTGAACTGATGTTATATAAATATAATATATATTATATTTTATATAAAAGATTTTGCTTTAATTATGGACCATCCAATTAAAGTAAATCAATCTGGACCATTCATGAATTAGTTACTATGCATTCAACTCTCCTATAAATAGAAGCTCATTCATTCATTATTTCTTACGAATTCACTGAAACTCTAGAGAGAGAAACTATAGAGAGAAATAAGAAAAGTATTCTGCTACTTCACTACTCCGATATCAAGTTTCTTTTACGGTAAGAGATATTATTTGTTGTACCTGTAAGGGGTATTATTTCTTTTATATTCATGAAGAGAACTTCTGTTATTCCATTCTTTATTATTATGTTGGAATAACCTGTATACGCGGGCTACCCTATACTTGGTGAAATTCTTCTGTTATTCTATTATTTATTATTCTGTTGGAATAACCTGTATACGCGGGCTACCCTATACATGGTGAAATTCTTCTGTTATTTCATTCTTTATTATTCTGTCGGAATATCCTGTCTGTGCGTTTTACGCCGGACCTGGTTCCATTTTTTATTATTCTGTTGGAATATCTTGTCTATGCGTTTTACGCCGGACCTGGTTCCGTTATTTATTATTCTGTTGGAATAACCTGCCTGTGCGGTCTATCGCATGCATGGTGATTTCTTTTGTTATTCTATTCTTTATTATACTCAGTTGGTTAAAACTTTGACTTCTATACTCCATGAAATTAGTGGAATATCCTTGATATTTGCGCTTCATCCAGTATATTTTCATAGAAATATTCTTCTAAGTATTCTCGAATTTTACTCTACAAAGCAGTATCATGTTGACAATTTGGACGTTATTAGTTCCTAGATAAATTAATTCTTGAACTTGTTTTATTGAATCCTTATATCATTGTCTTCATCCTCATGTTTATATTTTGTTGAAAGTCATCTGTGGCCTGTAGTGCATAGATGGACTTGGTATGATTATGACCAGGGATTATTATGTATAATCATAACCGTAATGTTACAAATGATGTGGAAAAAGTCCTCATTGACCCGTAGTGCATTGATGGACAGTTTTTGGTATGATTATGGTTATGGATTCTCTTTGGCCGTAGTGCAAAGATGAATTATTTTATGGCATGATCAGGACCGTTGATGAAAACATGATTATCTTTTGCCGTAGTACATGGATAATTCGTGGTCGTGATACTAAAGAATATCCTTGGCCGTAGTGCAGGGGTGATTCGATGATGTGGATTATTTATTAAGCTGAGTCTCAACGATAAAAGTCATGAAAAACCTTTTAAATCATAAAAGATAGTAGATTTTATTCTCTACTTGACTCTTTTAATAGATTGCTTGATTCGCTGCAGTTAAACTTGATGTCTATTGTATTTTATCAGTTTAACATTGTTGAAGACTAATGATAATTTATTCTGCATTATCTTAGTCATAATATTTTTTTACTGAGCTAGTTGAGCTCACCCTTTCTTTCACTGTTCTATTCAGGAAATGAGAATATAGTTGAGACGAGTCGGGAAACGGAGTGATGGACCAGATGATAGCATTAGTAGTCCTCACTATTCTATGTAATAGTGTGATAATAATTGTAATGAGGACTCCTTTTGAGTATGGATACTCTCTAGAAAACAATATTTGTATTCAAACTCACAGTTTATGTTTTGTCGTATTGTACATGGCAGTTGTATTATTAAATTGTATTTGAATTCTGTACCATGTATCTGGCGACTCAAGATGGGTGATGTATACCTAATTTTGGGGGCGTCACACATTATTTTTAAAATGTTCATTTTATTCTGCCAAACCATGGGAGAATCTATTTAGGGGGCAACATAGGCAGCTGTGTGACGCCCCCAGAATAGGTATACAACCCCCATTCTGAGTCGCCAAATACATGGTACAGAAAGCAAACTACAACTTCAATAATACAATTGTCGTGCAAAATACGACAACACATACTGTGAGTTTAAATACAAATATTGTCTTCTAGACAATATCCACACTCAAATAAATCCTCATTACAATTATTCAAACACTATTTTACAGAAATAGTGAGGACTGCTAATACATCTTTCTAGAACCATTACTCCATACCCCGACTAGATCCTGCTATGTTCTCACCTCCTGAGAAGAAAAATGGAACAAAAAGGAAAAGGGTGAGCTCAACTAGCCCAGTAAAGAATATTATGACTAAGATAATATACAACAAATTATCGTTAGTCTTCAACAGGGAAAAATCTGATAAAATATAATCGACAACAAGTTTTAGATCAACAACTGCAGCGGAAACAACAAACCATTAGAAGAGTCAAGTAGAGAAAGAATTCTACTATCTTCTAAGATTTAAAAGTCCATCATCAATATTTTATCCCTGTAACATCAATTAATAATCATCTTTAACCAAATATTCATCTTTGCACTACAGGCCAAAGATATTCATTTGTATCACCTGTCAGTCATGTTCATCTCAACACCTGTTCATCTTTGCACTACAGGCCAAAGATATTCATCAAGTAATCATACATCTTTGCACTACAGGCCAAAGATATTCATCAAGTAATCATACATCTTTGCACTACAGGCCAAAGATATTCATTAATATCATCATTTAGGACTGAGGATGATGAAAAATATCTTAAAGAGAACGAATCCAATGAGACAGAAGGACAAATAGTAGGGATCCGTATAACAGTTTATCCAAGATCAATAATACTTCATAATAATCAATTGTGAAGCAGAATTCAAAAATAAAGATTAAAACATGGATACAATCAAAGATAGTAACCATAATAGACATCTTGGACAAAAAGGGAAAATTTTATTTTTCGGTGAATAGTGCCGTATTCGTGAATAGTACCGTATACGTGAATAGTGCCGTATACGTGAATAGTAACCCCCGACACAAAAAGTTCCAAATTTGATAAAAACTCATATCAATATTTCAGCATAATGATATTGAAGAAAATAATATCATTTAAGAAGAAAATAATATCCCTTACCTCAAAATATCAGTACTTCTGGTCGAAAACCGGTATAAGGCTGAAAGAAACTTGCTCTGATGAATAGAAACTCTCAAAGTATCTAAATACTCACAAAATACACTCAATAATCTAGAGAGAGAAAGAGAGAAAACTTGTTTCTGGTGTGATTTTCAATTCTAACTTAGCCCTCTATTTATAGGAAAATTTTGGTAGGTTTGACCTGCAACCTGATGGCTTTACCTGCTACTATTCCCACCTACCACATTTGAAATATAATTCAGCACATTTCTTCACCAACCACAAGTGGGGCCCACCAATTCTAGAATTTTCCACCAAAATGATAAACTCCGAAAATTCAACAATTTCTGAACCAGTCATCTTGTAAAATTCATAATAAATCATACGTTCATTTTTAACGGTTCAAAATTTGTGGACATATACTCAACTTATATATGTATAACATATCCAAAAATTACCACGATCCAACGGTCGGATTAAAAATTATAACACCCGCAATATTTCTCAAAAACCCTGATTTGATTTTTAATACCTCCATTCCGACAAAAATACTGATAAAACACCTCAACATTAACTCCTTCATTTTTAACCACAAAAATATATCCCTCATTTATATCCACATAAAATAAATATTTCCTTATCATATGAATCAATAATTAATTATTCACAAATAATATTACAGAATCACATTTATGACAACCAGGCCGTTCCCAGGAAAGAGGGGGCTTTCCAATAAGGATTTCTCCTTACTGGCGCGCAATTAGATGACCAAACCTCTCCTTAGACAGAACTTTCTAGACATTGCCAATAATGTTATCTAATAATATTATTCAAATAATATGAATTATTGATCTGATAAATGAAAATACTGTGCAGCAACAATTATTGAAACAACAATAATATAAAATATCAACGCAGCAATTATTGAATCAATAAAATAAAATATTGAATAATAACTACTGTAACAATTATTGAGTAGTGCCTTCTTACGTAAGAATCAATAATTGGTGCAATACCGTGTGCTACTGTATTTTAACCACCGGGTATTCCAACAGTATTAACGGTAACAACTACGCCGTTATTTATAAATAACTTATACTTGTCGTTTTCTTCATCCAATCGCTTTCCGTTATGGGGCCCACACAAGGCTGCGTCGTCGTACGAATATTCCCCGACAGCAAGAATATTCCACGACCAACCGAATATTCACCGACCAAAAATAAATATTTTATAACCACTTGCTTATTTTGCAAAATTTGCACATTTCACCCATAACCAAAGTATTATATCAAATTAACCCCTTATTATTCACAATAATATTTAGAGAAAATTTGATTTTATTCATTAATAAGTTGGGGTCTTACAACCTCCCCTCCTTATGAAATTTCGTCCTCGAAATTGACGTACGTACCTGATGTTTCAAAAAGGTGAGGATACCTCGCTTTCATTTCTGATTCCAACTCCCAGGTCATTTCTTCAATAGCATGGTTTCTCCACAAAACCTTAACTTGTGGTATAACCTTCGTGCGTAGGACATGCTCTTTCCTATCCAAGATCTTAACAGGTACCTCCTCGTACGTTAAATCTTCAGCTATCTCGTCTGGTTCTAACTCAATAATGTGGTTCGGGTCTTTAACATATTTACGAAGCATAGATATGTGAAAAACATTATGAACACGAGACATGCTTGGAGGTAATGCGAGTCTATATGCCACATTTCCTATTCGCTCAAGAATCTCAAATGGACCAACAAATCTTGGATTGAGCTTTCCTCTCTTCCCAAATCTTGTAACTCCCTTCCATGGTGCAACACGTAACAATACATGATCCCCAATATTAAATTCCACGTCCTTCCGATGAAGATCCGCATAACTCTTTTGTCGATCCTGTGCCGTTTGTATACGTTGTCGAATCGTTTGGATCTTCTCTGTAGTAATGCGTACCAATTCTGGTCCCAACAATGTTGCTTCACCCACCTCGTCCCAGCATACTGGAGAACGACATTTTCTTCCATACAACGCCTCAAATGGAGCCATACCTATGCTCGCCTGATAACTGTTGTTGTAGGAGAATTCCACCAATGGTAGGTACTTATCCCAACTCCCTTTGAGATCTAAGACACAAAGTCTTAATAGATCTTCAAGAGTTTGAATAGTCCTCTCTGATTGTCCGTCCGTTTGAGGATGGTATGCTGAACTGAATCGTAAATCCGTGCCCATAGCTTTCTGCAAGCTAACCCAAAATCGTGAAGTGAATCTTGGGTCACGATCCGAAACTATGGATACTGGCATGCCATGCAATCTCACAATCTCGTTCACGTACATACTAGCAAGACGTTCAAGGGAATAAGTCTCACGTATCGGCAAGAAATGAGCGGACTTGGTTAATCTATCAACAATAACCCAAATCGCATCTATGCCTTGAGAAACCTTGGGAAGACCCGTAACAAAATCCATAGTAATGTGTTCCCACTTCCATTTCGGAATCTCAAGTGGTTGCAATGGACCCTTTGGTACTTGATGCTCCGCTTTTACACGTTGACAAGTTAAACACCTCGAGATAAACTCCGCGATCTCTCTTTTCATATTGCTCCACCAAAATGTATGTCGAAGATCGTGATACATTTTGGTACTCCCAGGATGGATTGCAAACGGTGTTTGTGTGCCTCCATCATTATTCTATGCTTCAAGTCAAAATCGTTAGGAACACAAAGTCTGGAGTTGACTCGAAGTATTCCTTCTTCATCGATTCTTGCTTCTGGAATAGCACCTTCTTGCACTTTCTTCTTCATACGCATCAGCTCTATATCCGTAGCTTGAGCAGCTTTAACTTTATCGATTAAAGTCGGTTCTACTCGTATATTTGATATCATCATGTGGGTACTTGGAGCCTTCATCTCTATCTCCATCCTTTGCAAGTCATACAAAATGGGCCTTTGTGTTAACAACATTGCACTCGTACCCGCATATGATCTTCTACTCAATGCGTCAGCTACTACGTTTGCTTTTCCAGGATGATATTGGATGGTATGATCGTAATCTTTCAACAGCTCAAGCCAACGTCGTTGCCGCATGTTGAGTTCCTTTTGGGTGAAGAAATATTTGAGGCTTTTATGATCTGTATAGATCTCCACTTTCTCCCCATACAGGTAGTGTCTCCAGATCTTCAACGCAAAAACGACTGCTGCCAACTCCAAATCATGAGTAGGATAATTCCTCTCATATTCTTTGAGTTGTCGTGAGGCATAGGCTATGACTTTCCCATGTTGCATGAGAACACATCCTAACCCTTTGCCTGAAGCATCGCTGTAGATAACAAATCCATCCGAACCAGATGGTATTGTCAGAACAGGTGCCGAAATGAGTCTCCTCTTGAGTTCTTGGAAACTCTTCTCGCATTCCTCACTCCATACGAATTTTGTATCTTTCCGAGTCAGCTGAGTTAACGGAGTAGCGATTCGAGAAAATCCTTCCACAAATCTCCGATAATAACCAGCTAAGCCCAGAAAGCTACGTACTTCGATTACCTACTTCGGTTGCTCTCAACTGTGACTCATATCCCAAACTTCGATAGCACGTCACAATGACACACCTATCAGTTTAACTACCGCACGAATATGGCGTCCCTCTACGGAGAGTCTTGCATTCAGTGCATTCCATAAAGGAAGTCACCAGATAAAGCTCGGTTATCAAATTCTATAGTTTAGGTTTTTAACTCCCGAAGTTCAATAGGAGTCATTCGATATAAATTTTAGAAATGAGTTTTGTATCGGGTTGAAGATCAATACAAAAATTCAATATCACGCTCTGGGTTAAGCCAGGAAATTCTTCAGGAAATACGTAAAATTTTACTAACAATAAAAAATATCATTCAAATCTGACGTATTTTTGTTCAAGTTCATAACATGGCTAAGAAAGCTTGACATCCGTTTTTCAATAAACGAATACTTTGTGGCTTGATATGACAGTGATTGATTTTATGGTTTGGTATGCTTGAATTCGAATAACAGGTTGGTTAGGAATATGAAAACTAACAACCTTACGAAAACAATCAATTTGGCATGATGAGTGGTTAACCAATCAATTCCTAAAATCACATCAAAAGCAAGTATCTTTAAAGAGATAAGATCAACAGGTAATGTGATAGTGCCAACTTGGATCATGCAAGATTTATAAACTGTAGATGTAACGAAGGTTTCACCCAACGGAGTTTCAACAGATAAGTCAAAGTCCAATTTCTCCGGAGTCAAGTTTAAACGTTGAGCACAAGCAGGAGAGATAAAAAGAATGGGTAGAACCGGTATCTAATAAGGTATAAACTTCGCAAGAATTCATAATTAGCTTACCCGTGATCACCTCGTTCGGGTTTCTCGCGTTTTGGCCAGTCACGACAAACGCTCTTCCAGGAACCGCTGATTTCGACTTATCCGGGACAACTTTTGGAGTCACCATCCCCGCTGAACTTGGTTTTGCTACAGAACACTCTCGAGCTATATGACCCTCCTTTCCACAGTTATAACATACCTTGGATTGTTGTGGGCAGTTTGGGCTGATATGTCCCTCTTCTCCCACATTTGTAACATCTAACTGGCGGTCGTTCTCCTCCCCTAGAATTTGTTGATGGTGCTGGTGCTGCTTCGACGTCTTCCTCATTGTTAAATCTTCTCTTCTTGAAATTTCACTTGACTCGACCTCTCCTATTATCATGACCACGATTACCACCCGAGTGGTTACCGCTTTTGTCCGAATGTTTTCCTTCCCTCTGGTTTTCATTGCTTCGATGACTGCCGCCACCGGTATGACCCTGGTTGTGGTCCCTCGGTTGCACATACTCATTATCTCGCTCTAATAATTGAGCCCTGTTTACAACATCTGAATATAAAGAAAATTTATGAGAGATAAGATATTGTCGAATCTCGGGTTTTAGACCTCTCAGAAACATCCTTGTCATTCGTTCCTCATTTTCGACCAAATGAGGTGCAAACCTGGATAACTCTGCAAACTTCGCCTCGTACTGGGACACCGTCATGTTGTTTTGTTCCAGTCTGATAAACTCCACCTCCTTCATATGACGAATACTTTCAGGAAAGTACTTGTCATTGAACAGTTTTTGAAATGTTTCCCAGGACATGTTGAGTGCGTCAGGCTGGGTACGCTTCACAGACTCCCACCAGTAGTCTGCCTCACCGCGGAACATAAAAGTGGCGAATGGAACCTTCTGTTCCTCCGTGCATCCCAAGACATCGAATATCTTGGTAATTTGCTTGACCCACGTTTCCGCCATGATCGGATCCGGCTTTCCCTTAAATTCTGGTGGTCCCAATTCTTTGAACTGCTTAGCTGTGACAAACCGCGCGTTGTTATCATTTCCACCCGTATTCTGCACACGAGTCTCCCTCGTCTGATTTTGCATGAACTGCAAAAAGCTCCTAAACATTCCATCATTCATCGTTTGCTCGGTAACGTTGTTTACAGGAGGAATATTGCCTTCCTGTTGCACGTTCCCCTGGGTAGTGATCAAAGGTGTCTCCACGGTCTGATTTACTCCATTATTAACGTTCTCAGCTGCCATTCTTAAATACTGCCATAAAACAAGGGTTAATAGTCATGTCATATATTATCCCTATACTCTGACCGACCAAATAAACACCAAATAAACTTAGTCAGGTCATACTAGCGAAGGAATTCCCCGTCTCTCCCCTCCTAGTTCTTGTCTCACATCTCAGCCAGGGATCATATCCCTAAGCTCTGATACCAACTGTGACGCCCCCAGAATAGGTATACAACACCCATTCTGAGTCGCCAAATACATGGTACAGAAAGCAAACTACAACTTCAATAATACAATTGTCGTGCAAAATACGACAACACATACTGTGAGTTTAAATACAAATATTGTCTTCTAGACAATATCCACACTCAAATAAATCCTCATTACAATTATTCAAACACTATTTTACAGAAATAGTGAGGACTGCTAATACATCTTTCTAGAACCATCACTCCATACCCCGACTAGATCCTGCTATGTTCTCACCTCCTGAGAAGAAAAATGGAACAAAAAGGAAAAGGGTGAGCTCAACTAGCCCAGTAAAGAATATTATGACTAAGATAATATACAACAAATTATCGTTAGTCTTCAACAGGGAAAAATCTGATAAAATATAATCGACAACAAGTTTTAGATCAACAACTGCAGCGGAAACAACAAACCATTAGAAGAGTCAAGTAGAGAAAGAATTCTACTATCTTCTAAGATTTAAAAGTCCATCATCAATATTTTATCCCTGTAACATCAATTAATAATCATCTTTAACCAAATATTCATCTTTGCACTACAGGCCAAAGATATTCATTTATCATCACCTGTCAGTCATGTTCATCTCAACACCTGTCATCTTTGCACTACAGTCATGTAATCATACATCTTTGCACTACAGGCCAAAGATATTCATCAAGTAATCATACATCTTTGCACTACAGGCCAAAGATATTCATTAATATCATTAGGACTGAGGATGATGAAAAATATCTTAAAGAGAACGAATCCAATGAGACAGAAGGACAAATAGTAGGGATTCGTATAACAGTTTATCCAAGATCAATAATACTTCATAATAATCAATTGTGAAGCAGAATTCAAAAATAAAGATCAAAACATGGATACAATCAAAGATAGTAACCATAATAGACATCTTGGACAAAAGGGAAAATTTTATTTTTCGGTGAATAGTGCCGTATTCGTGAATAGTGCCGTATACGTGAATAGTGCCGTATACGTGAATAGTAACCCCCGACACAAAAAGTTCCAAATTTGATAAAAACTCATATCAATATTTCAGCATAATGATATTGAAGAAAATAATATCATTAAGAAGAAAATAATATCCCTTACCTCAAAATATCAGTACTTCTGGTCGGAATACCGGTATAAGGCTGAAAGAAACTTGCTCTGATGAATAGAAACTCTCAAAGTATCTAAATACTCACAAAATACACTCAATAATCTAGAGAGAGAAAGAGAGAAAACTTGTTTCTGGTGTGATTTTCAATTCTAACTTAGCCCTCTATTTATAGGAAAATTTTGGTAGGTTTGACCTGCAACCTGATGGCTTTACCTGCTACTATTCCCACCTACCACATTTGAAATATAATTCAGCACATTTCTTCACCAACCACAAGTGGGGCCCACCAATTCTAGAATTTTCCACCAAAATGATAAACTCCGAAAATTCAACAATTTCTGAACCAGTCATCTTGTAAAATTCATAATAAATCATACGTTCATTTTTAACGGTTCAAAATTTGTGGACATATACTCAACTTATATATGTATAACATATCCAAAAATTACCACGATCCAACGGTCGGATTAAAAATTATAACACCCGCAATATTTCTCAAAAACCCTGATTTGATTTTTTAATACCTCCATTCCGATAAAAATACTGATAAAACACCTCAACATTAACTCCTTCATTTTTAACCACAAAAATATATCCCTCATTTATATCCACATAAAATAAATATTTCCTTATCATATGAATCAATAATTAATTATTCACAAATAATATTACAGAATCACATTTATGACAACCAGGCCGTTCCCAGGAAAGAGGGGGCTTTCCAATAAGGATTTCTCCTTACTGGCGCGCAATTAGATGACCAAACCTCTCCTTAGACAGAACTTTCTAGACATTGCCAATAATGTTATCTAATAATATTATTCAAATAATATGAATTATTGATCTGATAAATGAAAATACTGTGCAGCAACAATTATTGAAACAACAATAATATAAAATATCAACGCAGCAATTATTGAATCAATAAAATAAAATATTGAATAATAACTACTGTAACAATTATTGAGTAGTGCCTTCTTACGTAAGAATCAATAATTGGTGCAATACCGTGTGCTACTGTATTTTAACCACCGGTATTCCAACAGTATTAACGGTAACAACTACGCCGTTATTTATAAATAACTTATACTTGTCGTTTTCTTCATCCAATCGCTTTCCGTTATGGGGCCCACACAAGGCTGCGTCGTCGTACGAATATTCCCCACAGCAAGAATATTCCACGACCAACCGAATATTCACCGACCAAAAATTAAATATTTTATAACCACTTGCTTATTTTGCAAAATTTGCACATTTCACCCATAACCAAGTATTATATCAAATTAACCCCTATTATTCACAATAATATTTAGAGAAATTTGATTTTATTCATTAATAAGTTGGGGTCTTACAAGCTGCCCCTGCTGAATTTTTTGTTTTATATGTATAGATATAGGGATAGGGACAAATATATAAATAAATAAATTTAAGTGGAGATTAATGGAAGAGTTAAATTTAGAGGAGATAAAAAAATAATTCATTTATATTCTAAATATAAATACAGACTAATGTACATTCATTCTACTCTTACCTTTTAATTGTATATCTAAATATTTTATATATTAAAATTTCCTTTTTACTTTAGACTAGGAATATTTATTGTAATTTATAAACATTTTTATGATTAGTTCAAGTTTTCTTTATTTAACTAAAACAAAAAAAATAGTTAAAAATCTGCTCCTACTAAAAAAAAATTTAGATCCGCCCCTGAGCCAAACCCAACGTACCATTAAAAACAAGACAATTGTAAGACCCGAATTTTATGAAATAAAAGTATTCAATTTTTCTTATAATTACTATTTAGTAAATGGTTAAATTGATAAATATTAAAGTTAAGGGTGATATATGAATTTTTTTCGGAATACACAAGTGGTTATAAAATATTCATTGTTGTCGGGGAATATTCGCTTGGTCGTGAATATTCTTACTGTCGGAGAATATTCATACGACGGCGCAGTCTTTTGTGGGCCCCATAACGGAAATCGATTGGATGAAGAAAACGACAAGAGTAAGTTGTTTATAAATAACGGCGTAGTTGTTATCGTTAACACTGTTGGAATACCCCGGTGGTTAAATCACAGTAATACGCGTTGTATTGCACCAATTATTGATTTTTACGTAAGAAATGCATTATTCAATAATTGCTGCGTTGATATTTTATATTACTGTTGTTTTAATAATTGTTACTACACAGTATTTTCTATTATCGGAGCAATAATTCATATTATCTGAATAATTATTATTAGATAACATTATTGGCAATGTCTAGAAAGTTCTGTCTAAGGAGAGGTTTGGCCATCTAATTGCGCGCCAGTAAGGAGAGAGATCCTTATTGGAAAGCCCCCTCTTTCTGGGAACGCCTGGTTGCCGATACTGTGGTTCTATAATATTATTATGTGTTATAATTAATTAGTGATTTATATGATGAGAAAAATATTGATTTTAGGTGGATATAGATGGAAAAAAAAATTTAATGTGACAAATGTTGAAAATTAATATTTTATCTTTTTCTGATAAAATAATTCATTTAAATATATTATTTTAATAATATATTAATGGTGATATTTTTACAATGAATGTGAGATATATGAATAAATGAGGAGGAAAAGTATGTTTGTTTGGATTAAATGTTTAACACATATTTTGTGTGTTGGCGGACACAAACTTGACCGAAAATTTATTATAGACTGTAAAATCATCCGTTTGTGGATTTCAGTCAGTTCTGTTTGTGAATTTAGAAAAACTTTCTTCTGCAAAGTTGTAGAGAATTGAATTTCTATAAAAACTCGCGAGATTCGAATTTTCTGATAAAAGGGCTATTTATTACGAAATATTGAAGTTCCGAATTATTGAGTCTGAATTGATTTTTGTTACAAAAATAGTTTAAAATATGTTTTGCATTTTTGGTGCATTTGTTGATGAAAAATATGTTTTTGATGTGGTGGGCTAAGGAAAATTTGGTTATAAATATATTATTATATTCAATTTTCTGATTTGGTGTTCTAAGCATTTTCCTATAATAGGTGCTTATGTATAGAATTGAAAAACACACCAGAAACTGAAGTTTTCTCTCTATTTCTCTTCTCTATATTATCGAGTGTATTCTTGTGAGTAATTTGATATCTTGAGTGTTGCTATACGGTGCAAGTTCGTTCAGCTTAATTCCAGTCAGAAGTACTGCTCTTTTGAGGTAAGGGATTGTAAGGGATTGTAAGGGATAGTAAGGGATATAAGGGATATTGTCGTAATGGATGTTATGTAAGACCCGATTTTATGAAATAAAAGTAATTCAATTTTTCTTATAATTACTATTCAGTAAATGGTTAAATTGATAAAAGTTTAAAGTTATGGGTGAAATATGAATTTTTTTTCAAAATAAGCAAGTGGTTATAAAATAATCATTGTTGTCGGGGAATATTCGTTTGGTCGTGGAATATTCTTTTCTGTCGGAGAATATTCGTACGTCCGGCGCAGCTATTTGTGGGCCCCATAACGAATAACTGTCGGATGAAGAAAATGACAAATTTAAGTTTTTACAAATAACGGCGTAGTTGTTACCGTTAACACTGTTGGAATAGCCGGTGGTTAAAATACAGTAATACGCGTTATTGCACAGTAGCACACGGTATTGCATAGTATTTTTGAAATTATTGATTCTTACGTAAGAAGGCACTACTCAATAATTGTTACAGTAATTACTGTTCAATATTTTATTTTATTGATTCAATAATTGCTGCGTTGATATTTTATATTATTGTTGTTTCAATAATTGTTGATGCACCGTATTTTCCTTTATCAGATCAATAATTCATATTATTTGAATAATATTATTAGATAACATTATTGGCAATGTCTAGAAAGTTCTGTCTAAGGAGAGGTTTGGTCATCTAATTGCGCGCCAGTAAGGAGAAATCCTTATTGAAAGCCCCCCTTTCCTGGAATCGGCCTGGTGTCATAAATGTGATTCTGTAATATTATTTGTGAATAATTAATTATTGATTCATAATGATAAGAAAATATTTATTTTATGTGGATATAAATGAGGATATATTTTTGTGGTTAAAAAATGAAGGAGTTAATGTTGAGATTTTTATCCGTATTTTTGTCGGAATGGAGGTATTAAAAATCAGGGTTTTTGAGATATTTTGCGGGGGTATAATTTTTAATCCGACCGTTAGGATCGTGGTAATTTTTGGATATGTTATACATATATAAGTTGAGTATATACCCCAAATTTTGAACCGTTAAAAATGAACGTATGATTTATTATGAATTTTACAGATGACTGGTTCAGAAATTGTTGAATTTCAGAGTTTATCTTTTGGTGGAAAATTCTAGAATTGGTGGGCTCCACTTGTGGTTGGTGAAGAAATGTGGCTGAATTATATTTCAAATGTGGTGGGTGGGAATAGTAGCAGGTAAAGCCATCAGGTTGCAGGTCAAACCTACCAAATTTTCCTATAAATAGAGGGCTAAGTTAGAATTGAAAATCACACCAGAAACATAAGCTTTCTCTTTCTCTCTCTAGATTATTGAGTGCAATTTGTGAGTATTTAGATACTTTGTGGGGATGCTATTCATCAGTGCGAGTTTCCTTCAGCCTTATACCGATACAGAAAGTACTGCTCTTTTGAGGTAAGGGATAGTAAAGGATATTAAGGGATTTTAAGGTTGTTATGATTTTCAGATTCGTAATTTTTCTGAACTTCAAAAATTCTGGAAAAATTTGAAATGATATTTTGATGAGTTTTCTTGATTGTGTCCAAAAATGGTGATTTTGGATGTATAGATTGAGAGTTATGAATTTTATGAGAAAAGACTATTTTAAAAGTAACAGCTTATAATTATTCCTTGTGGTTAACTCCAAAATTGATGAAATTATTATTGGGGAGTACATGTATATGATAGAAGTATACTCTGTAAATTTCAGAATTTTTAGACAAAAGTACAATTTTTGATAAATGTCTAAATATTCGGCTATTTTGGCCATATGAAAAATAGTAAATGACTTTTAAAAAATTCTGAGAAAAATATATGTTCACTATGGGACTATATTATGCTAAATCCCAGAAAAGAAATATTTGGAATTGATTTGGAATTTTTTTTATGAAAATGGTCTAGTTATGAGTAAATGAATAAATATGTTTTTGAAGTAAAAGAAAATTGGAAAATAAGATTTTATGGCTTGAGAATCCTATATGAGGTATATGCAGATTTTTGATGAGGGTTTTGGCTATTGATGATGAAATCTTAAGAGTTGGCATTTTATGATGATTAAAATGCATTAATTAGTAAAGTGTAAACAATTTAAATAAATTGTTATAAGCTTAAGAAATGTTAATCCTTTCAATATCATTATACCGAAAATTGGTATAGATTTTATTGTGGAATTTCAACCTTTTTTGAGTCGAGGTTACTATTCATGAGTTACTATTTCGACTACAAAATTGGTTTCTTTTTCTAACCAAATTATAGTGATTTATGAATATTGCTCTTG